>JADMNL010000033.1:148377500-148977500 GCA_016271365.2 Neoceratodus forsteri
TGTCTGAGCTTGACAAGCGCTAGCCGATGCCGGACCTGTTGCTGGGTCCCGGATGTCTGCTGACAGAGCCCCCACCACCACCACCCATACTGGATGTCAGACTGGAGCCATCTGTCGGCTCTCTCCCCATGGAGTTCTCCTGTCCAGTGGATGTTCCCGAACAGTTGAACTCTTTGTTCCTCCCGTCAGCTTGTCGAGCTCCCAGGAGTCATCTGAATCCGACAGTGACTATGAACTCTGTGACCCAGGGGATGAGCCACACACTCCAGAGACCCCTCAGCCGAAGGACTCTCCTGAATCCCCCCCAAAGAAGATCCTTCTTTTCTGAAGCTGCTAAAAAAGATTCAGGTGGACTATGACTGGAAGACTGTAGAACAAAATCCACAACATCAGAGGTTGGCTGACCACCTAGACCTGGCGAAAACCTCTCCCACCCTTTTTCCTCCCTGGATCGAACCTCACGAAGATTTGGTCACCACCATTTGGAAGCAGCCTTCCTCATTAGCTCCGTTTGCCCATAAGGCAGATAGGCTTTACCAGTTCCCGGAAGGCAGGGATTTTCTCAGCCTTCACTCAAAGGCGGATTCTGTGATCATCAGTGCTGCCCAAGACAGAACCGCTAACCCTAAACACCTGATCTCTTCTCCCCCGACTGAGAATCTAAGTTCCTAGACCAGTACGGTAGGAAAGTGTTCGCTTTCTCTACCCTGGGCATTTGGGCTCTTAATTATGTCGCCCATATGGGAGACTACCAGAAGTCAGTTCTCAGTCAGGTGGAGTCTAAGTTAGACTCTCTTTTCCAGACTCTTCTGTTAAACAGGAGCTGGGGGACCTCATTTGCTCAGCAAGGTCTGCATGTAGACATATGATCAGAGCCACCGATGATGCAGTGGACACTGCTGGCTGAAGTTTGGCATTCGCCGTCACCATATGTCACCATGCTTGGCTTCGCATTTCAGGCCTGGCACCCGAGGTTCAGTCTGCCATCCAGGATGCCCCTTTTAGGGGGTCGGTCCTCTTTGGTGGTGATGTCAAAGACATCATCTCTGACCTTCAAGACAAGGGTAAAAGCTTTGAAGTCAGTACAGTATATGTACAAGCCTTCTCAAGGGCCGAAACATTCCTTTCGATGCCAGAATCGTCGACAGCAGAAACAGACGCAGTTTTGACATCAAAACAAACACAGAGCCACGTTGGCAGCCAAAGCCCTCCAGCCAAGTCCTGTAAGGCTTCTGGAGCTGTGGCCGCCACTCTGCCCTTGGTCTCCTGACTCGTTGCCTCTCCTACTCCCTCTGGCTCCCAGTCCAGAGGAGCCGGTTGGGAGCAGGTTTTTCTTCCACCTGCCAGAATGGAAGAGGATAACAACAGACTTGTGCATACTTCAACTCATGTCAGAGGGTCACGTAATCGAGTTCACCCAGATGCCCCCCACAGACCTCTACCCCAGTCATCTTATCCCCTCACTCCACCTTCTTCTCGTGCGGGAGGAGATGGGCTCCGTTCTTCTGAAGGCTGCAGTAGAACCCGTTCCTCCATTATATCGGGGATGGGCTACTACTAACATTTCTTTCTAGTGCCCAAGAAGACTGGCGATCTGAGGCCCATTCTGGATCTCAGCTCCCTCAATCTATATGTGGAGTACAAGAGATTCAGAATGTTCTCCCTCCAGATCCTGCTTCCCTGCTGAGGTCTGGTCAGTGGCTATGCACGTTTGGCATGCAGGATGCTTACCTGCATATCCCTATTTGTCCCTTCCACCACAGGTTCCTCAGCTTTTGTTTTCAGGGGGAACACTTTCAGTTAAAGTCCCTCCCCTTTGGCCTTTCCTAGGCTCTCCAGGTGTTCACCAAATATTTAGCAGTGGTGGCAGCCTTTCTGTGCTTTCGGGTGGGGGAGGTTCCAGATGTTTCCCTACCTGGGCGATTGGCTGATATGCAGCCCCTTCCAGGGAGGACCTTCTTCTGTCCCTATCCATCACTCAGGAGACCTTCCTCAACCATGGCATTACTGTCAGCCATGCCAAGTCACATTTGGTTCCGTGTCAACAGCTGCAGTTATTTGGGACAGTGTTGGACACCAGCCTGGGCAAAGCCTTCCTTCGTCCAGACAGGACTGAGACTCTGCTGCAGCAGGTACGTTTCCTGGTTACTCAGAAACGTGTCCCAGCTTGGAAAGTCCTTTGCCTTCTAGGCCTTATGGCGGCCACCATTCCACCTGTTCCTCTGGCCAGACTCCACATGAGGGTCTTGCAGTGGACCCTCAAAACTCAGTGGGACCAAAACCTGGACGATCTGGATCACAAGGTTCTCATCTTGGATCCGATGATCAAGATTCTCAGCTGGTGGCTGATTCCAGAGAACCTCCACCAGGGGGGTTCTCTTCTGCTCCGCTAATCCCTCCCAAACCGTGACTGTGGATGCCTCCAGGGCAGGGTGGGGAGCCCATCTCGGGTCACACAAGACCCGGGGGAGCTGGTCCCACAGCAGACTGCAGTTGCACATCAACATTCTCGAGTTGAAGGTGGTCCTGTCTGTGCTTCAGGCCCTACAACCCCTCATCCTTCCAGGCCATCTTGTGGTACAGTCAGGCAACATGTGCATAGTCTGGTACCTCAGCAAACGGCGGGGGACTTGCTCCTTCTCCCTGTGCCAGGAGGTGATGAGGGTGTGGTATTGGGCCTCACAGCACAATCTATACCTGACAGTGGTCCATGTGCCGGGAGTATAAAACAGCAGACGCTGTCAGCCAGAGCTCATGAGTGGGAAATCAAGCAGGAGGTGATAGACAATGTGTTTGCACAGTGGGGCACTCCACCGATGGATCTGTTTGCCTTCCTCAGCAACGCAAGCTTCCCACCTTTTGCTCACTCGCTCCAGGGCACGATGTTTTCTGGCAGGACACGCTGTCTCTGTGTTGGAGGGACAGATTCGTTTACGCTTTCCCTTCAATACCTTTGATCCTGAGAGTTCTGAACAAGATCTGAGCTGAAGGGGTGCATGTGATTCTCATTGCTCCCTTCTGGCCGAGGCAAGTCTGGTTCTGTCTACTGCAACAGTTATCGGAAGAGCCGCCTGTTCCTCTTCCAATATCCCAGGACCTGTTGACCCAGGATCAGGGGACCATAGTTCATCCAGGCCTCAAATTCCTCTATCTACATGCTTGGCTCCTACAGACAAAGCCGCTGCTCGCTTTGGTGTTTCACCTGAGGTAGCAGTTATTCTGGTGGAGGCCAGAAAGCCTTCCACAGATTGACTTACGGCATGAAGTGGAAGCGGTTTTCCATTTGGGCAGGTTCCAAGGATTTGGAACCATTTTCCTGCCCGGTGGCCAGGATCCTGGATTATGTGAGATACCTCTATGACTTGGGTCTCAGTTACTCCTCGCTGAAAGTGCACCTGGTGGCCATCTTGGCCTACCATCTTCCAGTGGGGGACAAGTCGGTAGCTCAGTTGGAGGTCTCCAAGACCTTCCTCAGAGGGGTTCTTCACTTGAAGCCCCTATCCATAACCCCGTCCCCCCATCTCAATTTCATTTTGAAGAAGCTTATGCTGCCCCTCTTTGAGCCGGCAGCAGATGCTGATTTGCGTTTCCTTTCCTGGAAGATGCCATTTCTTGTGACCATCACTTCAGCTCAGAGGATCTCCGAGCTGCAGGCCCTTATGTGCAAAATCCCTTAGTTGATTTTCCACAGGGACAGAGTGGCCATGCATACTAATCCCACGTTTCTACCTAAAGTGATGGCTGAGTCCACCCTAAACCAGTCCATCGAGCTCCCGGACTTTCTCCTGGAGCACTCCAACCAGAGAGAGTATCTTTTGCATACTCTCGATGTTCACAGGATCTTGAGATACTGTACTCACAGAACCAAGGACCTTAGGAAAACGGACCAATTTTTCATTTCCTTTGCACTTGAGAGAGAGAGAGAGAGAGAGCATGGCTGTTTCCAAGCAGTGCCTCTCTAAATGGTTGGCTAACTGCATTACCTTTTGTTACAACAAGTACAGCAAAATGAATCCAAACAAGAACGCCACGAACAGCCACTCTCAGCCCGTGCTGCACTGCCAGAGGTAGCCGTCTTCCACAAAATTAACCAAATCCACAGTGGTTGTGCGCACAAGGAATAGCCCTGCAAACATGAACAAATTAAAATCACTGATGCAAAAAGCTCTGTAACAAAAAGTTTTACTGAATTCTGTTCATGCTGCAGTAACACAGAGAGAGTCGCGACTGTAAAACTTTTTGTTCCAAAGCTGTTTAGCTTCAGTGATTTTCATTTGTTCATGCTACAAAGCTATTCCTTGTGCGCACAACCACTGTGGATTAAGTACAACACAACCCTTCCGGGTCAAGTGAAAGGGCATTCTACCAGAGGCATGGCTGCCTCTGCTGCTTGTTTCAAGAATGTATCAGCTGCAGAGATTTGCACAGCCACTACCTGGACCTCAGTTCACACTTTAACCAAGCATTACAGCTTAGACATTTTCTCTCGCTGCTGGGCGGGGTTCGGTTTGGCAGTCCTACAGGGGCTCCTTTCCTGAGCATCCTTTGTTTGCCAGACTACATTTTTTTTCTCCCCCTCCTGGGCTTTTGCCTTGCTCCCTACTGCTTGGGACTCAGTCCTACTGGTGAATACCTACTGCAAGAGCCCTTTCAAAGTAAGATAGTACAGTTACGTAAGAACTTACCATAACAGTAGATCTTCGAGACAGGCTCTTGCAGTAGGTATTGCTTTCCCTCCCTCATTCTCCGAGTTTCTTCTTTTCTTAGGGGGGCAACTCCTCTTCTCCTGCCATGCCGTGTTGGCAGCCGGCGGGAGAACTGAAAGGTGGGTGTGGGGACCACCCCCTTTATACTGACGTGTCGACATCAGTCCCTGCCAGAGACTGCTAACTGGAAGATTTTTTTATGGGGTCCTGACGCCTGATGGCTTACTACTGGTGAATACCTACTGCAAGAGCCTCTGTTGAAGATCTACTGTCATGGTAAGTTCTCATGTAACTGTACTTTCCCTGGTTTCTTCACTAGGTAGAGCTGTCTGTTCTGTAGGCAGATTTTGTCTGTGCTCTTATCTGCTTCCCAGTCTTTCGCTGCCCCCCCCCCCCAATTTTTTTTAAATACAATATTTTACCATTTATTTTTGTTTTGAGGAGCTGGAGTTTTGTTTTTATTATGCTCCTTGCGTCCGCTCCCAATCACTGATAGTTTGCGATACAGCCCCCAACACACACACATACAGTACAAGTCACATTAAACTGTTCCATCAATGAGTTGGTCTAGTATTGGTTTTTTTTGAGTTGGCAATGCACTTGCAACTCATAATATAATATTTTTCAGTGCTTAACCAGCTGACAAGCAATGTTTTAAAATGCCTTTGGAACTCAGTTGGAATATATTTGCAGTCTAGTCATAATGCAATGCAAAACTGCATTTTAACTTTTAAGAAACAGTTTGTGCAGGGCTTTGTGCTGGATCCAGCAACACTTATGCAACTCAATCAGAACTGCTAAACCAATTCATTGGAGGAAAAGTTTAATGTGACTTGTACTGTTCATATCTGCAGTAAGAGGGAATATTCCTGTTTTTTGTTTGTTTTTCTTTTTACTTGCACACTTGTATCATTGGGAACAGAACAAGCAGCACTGGAGTTGCCATGATCTGAAACGGAGCGGGTAATTCGTGGAGCCGAGCGCACTGTTTGAAGCAGTGTACTATTGAATTGAGGCTACTGGTGAGGGAAATTATTTAAAAGAATACTTATGTTGCAGAAAGGCATGAGAGTGGGATTCATAACTAGTGTGAAACAGCGGAGCGCTGTATTTCTGACTGTTTGCAGATAAATACTTTTTTTTTTAATGTGCATGCACCGTTTAAGTTATGCTGCGGAATGAAGACCACAAAGCCGCTTGAAATGATGTTTTCAGCTTCATTTTTAAAAGTTGGGTAGAAACACTTGTTATAGTAGGGAGTAACGAGATAAATCAAGATCATGTTTGGGGAGGGGGTGTTGATTCTTATATTTTAGGAGGGAGGAATCTGAGCAGGCACATGATTTCTTCACAAAAGCCCATGACGGCGTTGTTCTTACATGCTCAGTTGTGGTCCGGTACAGTATTGACATGGGGGAGCGAGTTGATATTTTAAGGTTTGTTGTGGTCTTGTGTGCCGGACCTTCATATAGTGATGTTATACTCAGATAACATCACTGGTAAAGGCCGTAATTGACCAATCTGAATCTGGGAAAATTTTACATTACAAAGGTTGTACTAGTGTTGTATATCATACAGCAATACATGTGCTTCACTCAATAAAAACTATACGAAAAAAAAGAAACAGAGAAACTGTACAGAGTACACGACTACAGGAAATTTGATTAAACACTGTAAACTGAACTAAAGTGAACAGAAATCTCACATGTTAAGCTAATGGACAACTACCATGTGATTTAATGTATCAATATTGTAGCAGGACACCTAAAAAAAACACTGCAGTTGATCTTTAAAAATCAATTGCGAATATCTATTCATTTTTTATTTTGGCTGGTTTCAGTTTATTTGGTTCCCTTTTAATGAAATTCAACTGAGAAACACAGAATGGGTGTCTTTGTTTTGACAACACTTCTTGTATTTTTAATGAGTTTAAAAAACAGCTCCACCTGACTGCTTGATTGCCACTTGCTGAGGCTGCTGGTTGAGAGCATTCTAGTAGTTGGCCCCTATTTCTGTAGTGGGTACAGCAGTCAGTGAAGGTGCAAGAGAAGTATAAAAAAAAAGGAGAAAGCCTTTAAAAAAACGAAGAGAAACAAAACTGAAGAAAACAATCATATATTCATATATCATATCACATATTCAACTTCTGCCACAAAAGGGTAAAACAACTCTTGGCCCAGATGATATATCGGGTCATATGCTATATCTGTTGACTGATGACTTAGCTCTTCTGCTAAAATTAATCTTTCAGGGTTGTGTCTCTAATAACCTTGTTCCACCAGAATGGAAAACTGCTAATGTCATCCCATTACATAAAAAGGGACTTAAATCCAGTTGGGAGATCTATAGACCAGTTAGCCTTACTTCCCCCATCTGTAAAATCCTGGAGGGTCTCTTTAAGGATGTTATCACCCCTGTACTAACATCTCTGATAACAAGCAACATGGGTTCAAAAAAAGGTAGACGCTATTTGACTAATTTATGTTTCTATGAACAGATCAGTGCAAATTTAGATAACAATATACCTTGCGATATTGTTTTTATCTACTTCAGTAAGGCATTTAAGCAATAATGCACGACAGGGTGTGTGTTGTGCTGGGATAACGTCACGCCTGGGGTGATTAGGCACGAGGCTGGAGGCCGAGTGGGACTAATCACCCCAGAAGTGACGTTATCCCAGCACAGCACACACACCATGGAGTGCATTATTGCTATTATACAATGGCTCCTTTGTAAAATTAAATAAACAAGCATTTGTCAATGCCGAATGTTTGCTTGCTGGCACTGGCATTGATAGTGCAGAAGTTACAGAGCTGCATAATAGGAATGGCAGCGAAGTATTGAACTGAAACCAACCCCACCACCACCCTGCAGAGAGTGGCAGGCATTGGGGTGTGCCTTTGGGTCGTCAGGCATAACGACCACGCCATTTCACCACACTCTACCCTGCAGATACTGACAAGTGTCACGGTGTGCCTTGGGGTCTTTGTCCCTTATGCGCACCCCATTCCATCAGGAAATAAGGTGAGATGGGTGCGGTGTAGGAGAATGGGGTGAAGTTTGGGCCCGAAGAGCCTGAGGCACACCTTGATGCCTCTCACTGGCTGCAGGGTGGGGGTGGAATGGTATGAGCATGACAGGCAAGAATCCCAAGTCACACCCGATGCCTGTCATACTCTACAGGGTGGGGCGTTATGGTGGAAACCCTAACACCTCAGGCTATTCGCTGGTATTTTCACTCCAAATTTTCAACATGGTTTTGTGACCCCACCTCATGAACAGTGGCAATATCAGTTTGTTAGCCGAAACTGCTTTTGCACAGCGACTATGGCATTTGGCACCACAGGTGCAAAACACATTCCGAACAGGATGTGAAAAATGACAGCAGTACTGTTCATGGGGAGGTGTAAAAATGGCAATGTTGAAAATCTGCTGAAAATCTTAAAAACTGGTGAAGTCACGTGCGTAGAAACTGTGCAACGACACCGTAATGTAACTAGTTTGGGGATTTTTACAGCAGATTAACACAGGCATTTTGGGACCTCTGATCATGAACAGTGTCAGTGTGATTTTCTTTATCTGTCCCGAACAATGATTTCCCACAGCGACCACGCATCTCTGCACTGAAAGTGTGAAAACACATTTCGGTCATGTTGTAGAAAATGACAGCTGCACTGTTCATAAGGAGCTGTGGAAAAATGCCACTGGTGAAAATCTGGACTGAAAATATTACAAATTCATGAACCTACGAGAGTGCGTGGAAACTGTGCAATGCTCTCTCATAACACAGTCATTTTATGGAGTTTTGTCACCAAATTTTCAACACAGCCATTTTAAAACCTCTGCTCATGACCAGTATCACTGTGATTTTCTTAATCTGTCCCAAACATTGTTTTCGCACACCGACTGTACCATTGTGCGCTACATGTGTGAAACACATTTTGGGCCAATGTGAAAATGGTAGCTGCACTGCTCATGAAGGAAGTGCGGTAAAATGGCACTGTTGAAAATCTGCGTGCAACATTACAAATTCGCAAACTTGCCAGCGCTGGGAGGGAACCGCGCAACGGGCGCCTTCCAAAACAGTCATTTTGGGGAATTTTTCACCAAATTTTCAACATAGCCATTTTAACACCTCTGCTCGTGGACCATTGTCACTGTGATTTTCTTAACGTGTCCCATACATTGATTTTGCACACCGACTGCGCCATTGTGCGCTACATGAGCAGAAACACGTTGTGGGCAAGATGTGAAAAATGACAACTGTACTGCTCATAAGGAGGTGTGGTAAAATGGCAATGTTGAAAATCTGGAGTGAAAATATTGAAAATTTGCGAACTTACGAGCGTGCGTAGGAACTGTGCAACGCACGCTCGTAAAACAGTCATTTTTAGGAATTTTTTCACCAAATTTTCAACATAGCCATTTTAAGACCTCTGCTCATGAACAGTGTCACTGTAATTTTCTTAATGTGTCCGCACATTGATTTTCAAGACACTGACCGCGCCATTGTGCACATACATGGGCGGAAACACATTTTGGGTTAGATATGAAAATGACAGCTGTACTGCTCATAAGGAGGTGGTAAAATAGCAATGTTGAAAATCTGGAGGAAAATATTGAATTTTCAAGAACTTACAGCGAGGGAGAGCTGCGCAACGACGCACGCCGTAAAAGTCATTTTAGATTTTTTACCAAATTTTCAACATAGCCATTTTAAGACCTCTGCTCATGAACGGTGTCACTGATTTTCTTAATGTGTCCCAGACATTGATTTCGCACACTGACTGCGCCATTGTGCGCTACATGGGCGGAAACACATTTGGGTGAGATGTGAAAAATGACAGCTGTACTGCTCATAAGAAGGTGTGGTAAAATGGCAATGTTGAAAATATGGAGTGAAAATATTGAAAATTCGCGAACTTATGAGCGTGCGTAGGAACTGCGCAACGCACGCACGTAAAAGAGTCATTGTTAGGAATTTTTCCACCAAGTTTTCAAAATAGGCTTGTTGAGAGCCCACCTTATGAACACTAGCAGTGTCGTTTCATTAATCATTCCGGAAAGGTGATTTTAAATCACCCTTCGGGCCCGAGTAACGCCATGACAGTCCAAGAATTCATGAGGAGGGGTCCCAAAAACCCCATGTTGAAAATTTGGTGCAAAAATTCCAAAAAATGCCTGAGATATGCAACAAAGTTGAAAAAACCCTATCTATCCCATTATACAGCTTACCGGCATTTCCTCAGTTCGCGAAAGTGCAGGCGTGTTCCGTCCACGAAGATCATCGTGCGGGCTCCGGAGGTAAGTATGGGGTAAGAGGGGTGTGGGGAGGCAGGGTGCGCAGTGGGTGGGTGCAGGTTGTGGGGGCAGGGAGACTGCGAGGGACCGCTTTTTATTCTTCTTTACAGGTTTTTTTTGGAAAAGACGACGCTGGACGCTGCCACGCTAGTGGGCTCTCAGCATGGCAGAAGGACGGCTGGGAGGGCGGAGCCGATGGGGATTGGGCACCCCTGGCCAGCTATGGATCTGTTGCCACGCTGGGGTGGGCTCCAGCATGGCACCCCTGTACTGGGGAGACCGTGGAGCTGATGGGGATTAGGCACCCCGTCGGCGACAGCATGGGGAGGAGAGACAGTGGAGCCGATGGGGATTGGGTACCCCGTCTGCCATAACATCATTTTGCCATGCTGGGGTGGGCTCCCAGCGTGGCACCTGGATGCTTTGGCGTGCAGCCGGCGGGGATTGGGACCCCGTCGGCCAAAACATTTTCACGCGCTGGGGTGGGCTCCCAGCATGGCACCTGGATGCTTCGGGGCGTGGAGCCAATAGGGATTGGGCGCCTCACGCGCATACAGTGTGGGGAGGGGAAGTATGCATGAGCACGCAGGCGGCGTGTGTGTGTGTGTGTGTGTGTTGGGGGGGAGAGCTCTGCTTACTCAAGCGGAGCTCTCCCTTTCAACTGTATGCCACTGCATTTTCAGCTGTCATAGACAGGTGGAGCAGTGATTGGCACTCTGCGACTGCACCTGCAAACACACTGACTGAATTGGAAGAGGCTGACACTCCTCTGGAAAACTTGTATGATGGCACTATGTTTCTTGCACATGCATGCAAGCAAACATAAAAATAGATTGGAAATTAGTTTAAATGTGTTTTATTCCTGATTTTTTCATTGAGTAGGAATACATAATTAAAAAATAGTGCAGTTCTATTGTTTGCTCAGTAGGTGGTGGTGCTGCATTTGCTGTTTCCTTGTAACACTCTCCCCCAACACACACACTCATTTCTTTTTCTTTTTTTTTGCCACCAGGTTTAACTGAGCCAGTTCTGCAGTCTTGCATGTACCAGCTGAGGATTTTTTTTTTTTAAATATATTGCTGCATGTGTGTGATAGGGGCTGGGGAGAAAGACGTAGATGTGCACTTCCGGTTTTAAAATTGCGTGTCTCTTGAAGGAAAGGAGAGGTTTACCTTGCTGTTTTTTTTGAAGGTAAAAGTTATTTTAGCCCTTGGGGACAGCTGCTGTACTGTGAGGAAGTGAGAGGCGTCAGTGAATCGCACGACCAACAGTTACGGTCTCCACGGGCACTGAAGCCGACTGCTTGGGGAAGAAATGGTGCAGAAGTACAATTTTTCTCTGAGTTCTGTGTTGGGGGACTAAAAGGTGATTTGTTGGGCGGGTGGTTTGAACTTTCAGGTGATACGTGTAGGGAACGGCTTCAGAGCGTGAGTCGGAAACACTGACAGTGGGTTAAAGGCGGGTTGAGAGCGCGAATTACAAACGGGCAGGTTGCGCTGCTGAGGAAGTCCATGGATTGATTTCTTTTTAATGCGGTCATCTAGGTGCTGGGACTAGACCCGTGATGTTGTACTGGGATAACATTACGGGTCCAGTCCCAGACTGACCAATCAGAGCCCAAGATTTTTTTTGCCATTGTATAATTGACATTATGCCACTCTGGGCTTTAATAGAGAAACTATCTAAGTTAGCTATTCATGAAAATATCATTATGTGGATTAGTAATTGGTTAACTCATAGCACACAGCGAGTTATGATTAAAAGCCAACTATCTAGTTCTGGTTATTTAACAAGTAGAGTACCTCAGGGTTCAGTTTTGGGCCCAGTTCTGTTTCAGGCCTTTATTGGCGATATGACAACCAACATTGAGTCATTTACGATCAAATATGCTGATGATGTTAAACTAGGTAACATTTGTTCAAATCTAGAACAGGCTGAAATTCTCCAAAAAGATTTAGATAATATTTCTGCTTGAGTTAACTCATTTGCTTCCGGTGGCCATTTTGGGTTGGATCCAGCAATGGATGGTTCCGATGCCATATGGCGTCTATGAGAACAACGGAGTTAAAAAAATGGGGAATGAAGCTCAATGCCAATACATGTAAAATCGTGCATTTGGGCAGACATAATCCCCATATTCTATTTACTCTGAATGATTCTTCTTTGATTTCCACTACTGATGAGAAAGACCTAGGAGTTATCAACTTCACTGATTTTGATAATTCTAAACACATCACAGATGCCATTCGAAAAACTAATAGTCAATTGGTCCATTCGTTGAAACATTCAATCTAGGGATAAAAAAGTTCTTATGCCCTTATATAGAACTTATGTTAGGCCACATTTGGAATTCGCATCTCAACTATGGCACCTTATAAAAAATACAACTGTATACAGCTTGAAAGAGTACAACGGAAATTTACTAAATACATTTATGGTTTTCGTAACATCTCCTATGACAGCCGAGTAGAAAACCTTCATCTTATGTCCTTAGAGACACATTGTTTAAGAGGAGATCTATTATCGTTATATGACGTTATCAAAGATCCTTATTTAATGTCAGTACTTGATCTTATGTTTAAGGATACAGCCTACAGTACCAGAGATCATCCCTTACAATCACTTGGTAAACATTTGCAATGTAACAAAAGGAAATATTTATTTACTCTTAGGGTGGTGAACCCTTGGAACAGACTTCCAGAAGACATAATTGTAAGTAAAACCAAGGCGAATTTAAGAGGCGTTTGGATAATTTCATTCTGTCTGATGTTTCTTTAGCTTATTACACCTATTCATTCCCAGGAGCACCTATGGCATTACCAGCCTTCTTGCTGCTTGTCATTCCTTAGTATGCTCCTTAGTATATAAGCTAGAAGTAAAAAAAAAAAAAAATGGTAAGTATAAAAAATGAAAGAAGGAAATTGGAATACAAACTCGGTGTCTAAAGGTGACACCAAAGCATTTTATACTTGCGTTAATTCCAGCAAACGTAGTGACAACTCCATTAACTCAATCAACAGTAAGAGAGTAGAGACTAATAATTCAAAAATAGCAGACACTTTTAATGAGTACTTTGGATCAGTTTTCATCCTAAAAAAAGGCCAAATTGTTACCTAAACCTTATATAGATTAGTTTATTGACATCAGTCCAGGTGAAATTAAAACTCCTGTTCTAACACTAAAGAATAATTCTGCACCAGAACCTGACAATATAAACACCTATTTTATTAAACAAACACTTAACCAGATTCTGATACCTCTAATCATAGTTTTTAATAAATCTTTCATTAATGGAGAGGTTCCTGATGGCTGGCGCAGAGCAATTGTGGTGCCCATTTATAAAAAGGGAGACAGAAGAGCTACCGAGAACTACCGCCCTATTAGCCTCACATTAATTGGCTGTAAAATTATGGAAAAAATCCTTAAAAATAGATTAGACTTCGAGGCAGAGCTTGTAGGTATTACTGATGAAACCCAACATGGGTTCCTCAAAGGTAGATCTTGCACAACCAACCTGGTAGCTTTTTATGAAACAGTAAGCAATAGCCTGCACAACGATTTTCCTGTAGATATCATATATTTAGATTTTGAAAAGGCATTTGATCTAGTCCCCCATAACTTGCTGGTCAACAGAATGATTATGCTGGGTTTTAGTAGTCAGTTGGTTGAATGGATCAATAAATGGCTACATAACAGAAAACAGTGTTAAGATAGGGGACACCACTTCCAATGAGACTACAGTCACAAGTGGGGTACCACAAAGCTCAGTGCTTGGGCCCACTTTGTTTGGAATTTACATAAGTGACCTTCATCATGGTGTGTCTATCAAGCTCAGCAAATTTGCTGATGACACAAAAATCACAGCAGAAGTGGACACTGATGAGAAAATCTTAACATTTAAATTAGACCTATTAAAAATTTAAAATTGGGCTATTTGCAATGAAATGTTGTAAATTGTAAATTCACTGATAAATGCTCTGTGATCCATCTTGGAATAAAAAATGCCCACACAACATATAGCCTCGATGGAAATAACATAAAACCCATTTTAGTGGGAAAAAACGTAGGGATTTTGATAAATAACACCCTAGCTTCAGGAGACCACTGTAGAAAAGTGACTCAAACAGGTAACCGCATTGTTTCAGCCATCAAAAAGACCTTTATTACAAGGAACGAACATTGTATCCTACCACTCTACAAAGCTTTTATTCGCCCCCATACCGACTACAGTGTCTCTTATTGTGCCCCGTACCTTAATAAAGACAAAAAAATAATTGAGAGAATGCAAAGGAAAATGACAAAGCTAATCCCCAGAGTCCGTAATTTCCCATATGATTCTAGATTGACCGCTCTCGGTCTGTATGACTTAACAATTGAGAAAGGACCAGGGTGACATACTTCTGTTATTTAAGATATTGAGTGACAATTCCCTTCCTAAAGAATGCAATATAGTAATGGCTGACAAGCCTGAGAATTTAAGGTGCCACAATAAACAGATTCGTATCCCTAGAGCACTGACTAACAAACATCAACATTACTTTATGGTCAGAGCAGCTACATTATGGAACATGTTGCCCTATGAAGTAGTGAATGCAGCTAACTTTAACACATTCGAGGCCAAGCTAGATAAACATCTCTTGGGATACCATTTGAAAATAATCCTTACTTGTGTGGGGAGGGTGGTCTCGATGGGCCTAGTGCCTCCTTTCACCTTTACACTACTGAGTAATAGAGTAAGTCCTACGATACCAGATGGAGATTATTAAATCTATACCCGCTTGAGATTAGAAGAGAGAGAGGTGACATGATAGAGACTTTTAAGTACATGAAGGGAATAAATAAAGTGAATGAAGGCAGGTTATTTAAAAGGAAAGTAGGAGTTAAAACAAGGGATCATAATTTAAGATTGGAAGGGGGAAGATTTAAGAGCAATGTATACAGATGTTATTTCTCTGAGAGGGTAGTGGAACCTTGGAACAGATTGCCTGAAGAGGTAGTATGTGCGGAAACGGTGGAGCGATTCAAGAGGGCATGGGATAGACACAAGGAGTTGGCTAGTGGGCAGAGAAAGATATCCCTGGGAAGTGGACACAAGTAGGGGAGGGTGGGAAATGGGCAGATTAGATGGGCCAGGATGGTCCTTTTCTGCTGACACGTTACTATGATACTACGATAAGATCAGTAGACAGTAAGGTTAGGGGCTGGATCGCTCTTGCCTCCTAGGGGTGCCCTTTGTATCAAAGCTGTTGCTTCTGGCTGAGAGCTTTCTATTACCCTACCATTATTTCAGTAGTGGTTATAGCAGTACAAATTGTGATTTACATACAGCAGCAAGGAATTCTGGGTATTTTTCAATAGCTCCTTATGGTGAGAAAGCAGCCGCCTCAATGGAGAAAGGAGCCCGGACTGTGCACTCCAAGGGGGATTCAGGTAGATCTGCTGTCAAGGAATCCCTGCTTCTGCATCTGTTAGAATCTGTCTTCCCTCCATGATTGGTCTCCCTCATGTTGGTGAAGATCAGTGAAGTTCAGCAGACAGTAAAGCTAGGGGCTGGAACACACATGGCGTATGCCTCCTAGGGTTGCCCTTTGTGTCTGAGATGTTGCTTCTCGTTGTTTCTGGCTGAGACTTTCTAGTAGCCGACAACTATTTCAGTAGTGGGTACAGCAGTTGGTGAGGATCAGTAGACAGTAAGGCTAGGGGCTAGACCGCTCTCGGCATATGCCTCCTAGGGGTGCCCTTTGTGTCTGAGCTGTTGCTTCCAGCTGAGAGTTTTCTGTTCTAGCTGACCAGTATTTCAGTAGTGGGTACAGCAGTACACATGCTAATTTACATGCAGCAGCCAGAAATTCTGGGTAAGTGTTCCAACAGCTCCTTATGCTGAGAGAGCAGCCGCTGGCTGGGTCTGAGCAAAACGAGCGAGGAGAGACGCTGCCTGAGCAGAGAAAGGAGCCCGGACTGTGCACTCCAAGGGGGATTCGGGTATAACCGCTGTCAAGGAATCCCCGCTTCTGCACCTGTCGGAATCTGCCTTCCCTCCATGATTGGTCTCTCTCTCAGTTGGTGAAGATCAGTGTTGCTCAGGAGACAGTAAAGCTAGGGACTGAATCGCACTTGGCGTATGCCTCAAGTGCACTTCATTGATGACGTCGCTCGCTTGCCGGGAGTCAGATCTTCACGTTTATACGACGACAGCGTTTAGTTTTGTTCAGTTTTAGCTTATTTGTTATTTTTTGAAGTAAAAAAAAAAAAGTTTTATTTTTTTTCTTGTACAGCCCTACCGACCGAAGGAGTTGGCCATGATGGTTATGGTGATGGTAGGGAATCTTCTTTAGAAGGCGTCTCTGACAGCTGGGCTGTGACTGGTCCGCCGCGCTGTCCGGGGGGGGGGGAGAGTCTGAACACGAGCAGTCTGGTGTTCGGAAGGGAGGACAGTCCTCCAAAAAACACAAAAAGAGGTGGGCCTGCTCCCAATCCTGGTTGGGGAACTGGCACCATTCTGCCTCGAGTTCTTCCTCTTCATGTCAGAAGGGGAAAAAACAGTACCGCTTAAGGTTGCCCTCTTGTATGTCAGCTGAGAGGTTCTCAGCGTCCATGGGCGAGAGGCCTTCCCCGGCTCTGTCTAGTTTCCAGACTGCCTCTGCCTGCGGTTGCTGGGAATCTAGACACCGGAGCCCTTCTCTATTCTCCTGTGGGGTTTCTGGTGGGCAGTTTCACCACTGGGCTGCTCTTATGGAGCAGTGGGTACAACATCTGGCCCATTTGCCTCTTCCAATGGATCTGATGCCAGGGCCCTCGGTCCTAGGCACCTTAGATCCTTGGCTGGGGCCTTCGGGTCAGGTAGAGCGTTTGACTCTGGCAACAGAATTCCTTCCCTTCCTGGTGGCCGCGCCACAAATGCCGATTCCACTTGCCTACCCTCCCTCATTCTGTTTCCTCACAGGGACTGGCACAGGTACCATTCCTTGCCCCTTCTTCCTCTTCTAGGTATGGGTTGGGTGCTAGGGTGGTGCTTACTCCTTGGTCGGCGCCATCTCCGGTTCTGCATCCTGCACAGACTCCCTTGGGTCTGGTGCTGGGTCTGGCACCGGGTCCAGTGCTGGGTCTGGCACTGGGTCCAGTGCTGGGTCTGGCACCGGTTCCAGTGTCGCCTGTTTTTCCTCTTCCTAGGCCTGGCCTTGACCTTTTTGGCCCCACACGGCTTCTTATGTCCCCCTCTGAGGGGGATATGGAGCAGGATGAGTCTGACTCTGACCTCTTCATTACTGAGGAAGGGGGATGAAGACCCTTTCTACAGCCTGAACAATAAGTCGGTAGTTCTGACTACTGTTCCTCAAGAGGACATTTCCTTTCAATTCCTGTTACAGAATATACCAGCAACCCTGGCTCTACAGACCTCTTCTTTAGACCCAGGAAAGCTCATGGATCTTGAATGGCTTTGTGTTCCCAATATCCTGGTGAACCTTGCGCCTCCTGTTTCCCCAGCCTTCGAGACTTTGTCCGAAGCTGTGTGGGCTAGACCTGCCTCTGTCCCATCTGTTTGCAAGTCCATAGAGTGGAAATATGTTCCTCCTAAAGAGAGACCTGTTCTAGAATCTCAACCAGTTGTGGATGCACTGGTTATTCTTGCAGAGAACGAAAGTCGTCTTAACACGAGAAGTAACAGTACATCCTATCAACAAGGAATCTTGCAAAATAAATATGATGGGAAAGAGGGCTTTCGCAGCTGCTACGCTGAGCAATGCATATAGCCAGCTGTCAAGGACACATTTCCCAGTATGAGTATGTCCTCTGGACCTCACTTAAGTCTCTTGCGGAGAATCTACAGGAGTCTGACTCCAAGCTTAAGATTCTTCGAACTATCACCCGTGAAATAGAATCCAGTAACCATCAGCTGAAAGCATCTAAGGATGCATATGATACCGTTTCCAGAGTGTCTGCTGCTGGAATCTGTATTAGAAGACATTCCTGGCTCCAGACATCCGGCTTTTCCTCAGATGCCCAACAGCAGGTTATGAATGTCCCCTTTGATTGTACCTGTCTATTGGCCAACAGGTGGAACAAGCCTTGGAGGCCTCTTAGAAAACCAGGACTTCCATCAAGACAGCCAGACCGGCTCCTCCAGCACCTCAGAGAGGCAGGAATCATCAGTTATTTCGTAACAGGCAGCCCTTTTGAGGAAGAGGCAGAGGAGCTCTGAACAAACACTAATCTCCTCAGCCACAAACAAAAATGCAGCAGATGGGCACAGGGCCCGAAAGCGTCAAGTGCCACCCTCTTAGAATCTGGCCCCGGCTCTGTCTTAGCTGCCTGAGATGGACCTCTCTTTTGCAGTGGGAGGACATCTGGCTCAATTCTACAACCAGTGGAAGTCTATCACCACAGACAAGTGGGTCCTTGGGATAGTTTGAGAGGGGTACTCACTCAGTTTAAGGAGACCCCCCTCCAGACCTTCCAGCCAAGTGGCAACACACTCTTGTCAGCTGCTCAGTCAGACCTTCTCACCTTGGAGATAATGGACCTTCTCAAAAACAGGGCAGTGAAAGTAGTTCCCTGGGCAAAGCAAAACACAGGTTTCTACTCCCTTTACTTTTTGGTTCCAAAAAAGGCAGGGGGCATATGCCACATTCTCTATCTCAGAAAGCTGAACAAGTTCTTATACTGTAAGAAGTTCAAGATGGTCTCTCTGGGGACACTTCTACTACTTCTCAAACAACATTCCTAGACATGCAAGATGCCTACCAGCATATTCCAGTGCACCCAAACCACTGCAAGTTCCCTCGCTTTGTGGCCTTGGGTTAACACTACCAATTCAGAGTCCTACCCTTTTGGCTCTCCTTGGTGCCTCGAGTCTTTACAAAGTGGTTTGCAGTTCTTGTAGTGCACCTTCGAAATCTTGGCATTCAAGGCTTTCCCTGTCTGGGTGACTGGCTCTTAGCAAGCCTGTAGACAGGATACAGAGAGACAGTGCTCGAATTGGATTTCTTTGCTCAAGTTGGATTTTCCAGTTCATTGCTGCAGAGGAGCAGCTAGTGGCCGTAGCCACCCAGGGAGCAGTTGTTGCCACAGAGGAGCAGCCAGTAGCCATAGCCATCCAGGGTTTGGGACCACATCCATGGTCCAGAGGAGCACCTGTCTCAGGAAAGGGGAAGCTGTCTCCCACAGGAGCCAATCGTGCCGCACAGGGGAAGCCTGCTCCTGCAGGAGCCATTCGGACTTAACGAGTAAAAAGGCTCCAGGTTTGAATAAGTGGCTGGGTAAATAAGGCAGAGTTGAAAAACAGGAAGACAGGTGGGCTTAGGATAGGATATGTCAGTGCAGACCAGGGTAGCTAGCCCAATCGTGCAAATATGTAAATAAAGGGAATGCACTTGCAGGAAAGAGATCACTCAAAATTTCTATTCCAAAGATTTATTCCAGTGTGTGGAGGACACTGAAAAACAGCTGCAGCACTTTGACCGAAAAGTTCTTCCTCAGGGGCATGTCACGAATTGGAGTACCATCCCTATTTATACTGGCAATTGGTCACATGATATTAACCAGTAATAATGAAATGAGCTCAACAAATAAGCACAATTAAAAAAAGGAAACACTACACCACAGTCGTAATTTCTGACCAATACAAGCATGTAGTTTAAACATTTTAGGATGTAAAACATTTATATTAAATGAGAAAAGTAGAGAGAAAAAGCTTTTTATAACAATTCATTGTTATTTGAACTTTTTATATTGAACATGAATTATAGGTTACCGCTATATAAATCATATTTTAGACCCCATCTAGATTATGGATCCCAGCTATGGAATCCATATAAACTGGGTGATATCAGGAAACTAGAGAGAACACAAAGGAGTTTTACTAAAACGATAGGCTCTATGAGTAATTTAAACTATGAAGAACAGTTGAATAAAATGGGTTTATTCTCACTGGAGCAAAAAAGAGTTAGGGGTAACCTGTTGAAGCCGTTCAAAATTATGGGGGACCAGGAGTTAATTAGGGAGATGAATATTGTAGTATGTGATAAACCTGCAAGGCTAAGAGGGCATAAAAAGCAAATTAAATTGGACACGGCTAGGTTCAATAGCTAACACTGTTCATTTGTGAACAGAGCAGGAAGGCTGTGAAGTATGCCTCCATTGGATATTGTGGATAGTAGAAATGTTGCTGAGTTTAAAAATAAAATAGATGATTGGCTGAGTGATAATGGGGCACAGTGGACCTACTGATGTGGGGAGCGGTAGTATTGGCAATAGATGCCTTCTTTCACTCTAAAACCCAGTATGAAACCTAGTATAACATTTAATGATCTCTACCGAGGCTTCTTTTTAAACCAAAATACCAATACTATGAATTTATTAGGTCTGTTTTTTGAAAAGCATAAGGACAAAATGATGATAGTTCGAGATCTGTCTTGAACAGAAATGTTGAGGAACACTGCATTTAAATTCCTAATATTCCCATCTATTAGCTTATTTCCGATTTTCTATTAGAATTGAAATGAATAACATCTATTATTTTAATAAATAATAAATAGATTGGGAAGTCAACATAGTTATCCAAAGAGCTAGTCGTTATCTGTTTAGAGTATAAGAAAAAATACCAAGGAATTATTCTGAAGAATATTATAATGTGTAAAGGACCTGGATTGGAGTACAGTATCTAGAGGTCACGTGACTTAGCACCCCAGAGTAATTAGAGTAAATATCAATAATAAACAGTATCCGTTTTGAGTGGGTACATAGATATCTCAAACAGACTGAAAGCAAAATACCAGAAATACTATTTGTAATCCAAATAAAAGTTTTTTTTGCAGTATAGGTTACCTGTCAGTGATACTGCAAAAATTATGGACTGTTACCAATTTTTCTTTCATTCTGCTGGGGCTAAGAGCTCCCAGAGTGGAAATCCACCTACTTTCTTTTTTCTCCAAAAGGTTAACCGTCACCCCCTCTAGACAAAAACGGTATCTGTTTCAGTACAGTAAATTTGAGCTCAACTGGGCTAGAGCGGTGGGCTACAGTGTAATGTGTGCCAGTGGCATTTTCCAGGTTTTTTTTTTTTTGATGATGGCTCTGATATGTTCCTGGATTCTAACTTTTAACATACATGGTGTCAAGCCAACATAATGTTACCCACATGTGCACCATACCACATATACTGTACCACAAAAGTGCTTCTGCAAGTGATAAATTGTTTAATTTTAGTGATCTTATTGTGCTCACGTGGGTGTATGTAAACGTTGCCATTTGATTCATATTTGCAGACATTACAACATCCACACCAAAAAAACCTTCTGGTCTTTGTGGTAGCCAGTTTCTTGGTATCTCAGTCCTTCTAAAATGGCTGCTAGTTAGCATGTCCCCTATACTTTTTCCTTTTTGGAATGTAACTCTGGGTGTCTGGCCAGTCACTGGACCAAGTTGAGAGTCACTCATTAACATGGGCCAAAATCAATGTACCAAACTGCCAATTTTACCTGACACTGGACTGTAGTATAAGCAGAGGGTGCATAGATTGTCATCTTGTGCGTTTTTATTCTTAGGTACTAAGAGATAATTTCTATCTTTCAATCTAGCTTTAGCTAATGCTACCTTTAAGTTTGAAGGGTCATATCCTCTAGCAGTCAGTCTGTTAGCAAGTTATCTGGTCTGTCTTTCAGAGTCTGAATCATTGCTACAGTTTCTCTGTATCCTCAGATATTGGGCATACAGAATACAATTCATTAGACTACGTGGATGCGAGCTGTTATGATGCAAAATGCTATTGGCAGTGCTATTTTTTCTATAGCCTTTACTGGAAACTGTTTGATCTGGTACAGCTGAAAGGGTAACATCTAAGAAATTTAGTTCTGTCTCATTCAATGTATGAGTAAAATGTAGTTCATAATCATTATCTGCTATATTTGTAACTATTGTAAGGCACCTTGAATTTGTAAAGGCGCGGTATAAATAAAGTTTTATTATTGTTATTATTTATGTAAGACATACATTCTAAGATTTCCTCAACTGTGCCGTCCCAGACGCACAATATGTTGTCAATATATTGATACCAGCAGATTATTTGCTCAAAGAACCTGTTAGTGATGTTATGTACCTGTCTTTCCTCCCAGTGGGCCATGTAAGCATTAATCACCGACAGAGGAGGGCTCTGCCGCTGGATTAATGCCCAGCTGGGGGTGGGGGGGGGGTGGTGCACGAGGCTGAAGGCCAAGTGCTTCCAACCACCCAGCGAGCATTAATCACCCGGTAGAGCTCGACGTTGGAGGTGATTAATGCACTTGTAACATGGCAAGTGCAACACAGAGATGGCGGTAATATTGTTGACGTTCAGAGAAGACTCCACTTACCGAGCTCTATAAGTATCTTGCTCACGCTCTGCTGCACTTTGTAGTTTCTGACAGGCACGGTGGAGAGACGTACGCGTTTGCGTTCCATGGCACACTACTATTTATATATTGTACAGTGCTTTGACAACATGTCTCACGGGCACTGACCCACTGTGAAAGGCCCACCAACAGTCCCATTTTCTGAATCGCCGCGAGCCATTTTCTGGTTTCTTCGTCGCTGTGCTATCCTGATGCTGCATTGCTACGCTGCATCATGGGACAGTTGCATTACCAGAGGACCCCGCTCGCTGTGCTGCATCTCAGTGATGGGTGTATTACTGGTCGTCCACTACCGCCATTTACAGGTATTGAAAGCACTATTCACCTCCTATATCTATCTTGCGTGCTCACGATAGCAGGTGCGCTCCTTCTCACCCACATGCACTAGCAGGGGATCTCTGCCTCACTGTTGATGTTGCCCAGGTAGCGCTTCAGATTGTGGTGACTTCTGGTAACGCAGAAGCGGGCTCTAATGGTTGCATACTTGTTTGATGTCTACCCTGTCTGTTGTCGGCGCAGTGCTGCACCATGTGGCTGCTTCTGGAAGGGCACCAGCGGGCTCTACTGGTGGGTTAATCACTGCTCATTTTGCATCACGTGATGCATTTCAACCATTCTCTGCTCTCCATTTCTGTATGCTTTTCTATGCCATGTTTTAAATAAATATTAGCATATGAGGGGGCAAACACCACCCCCATTGCTGTACTGCATTGCTGGAGATAAAATTCTGTATTAAAAATAAAATAGTTCTTTGTGAGTGCAAATTTTAACCCTTCTAATATAAATGGTACAGGTACCCCTCCCTGCTGTATCAGAAAATCCCTTGTTGTATAAACCCCTTTATTATGTTGGATACATATGTATAGACTAGCAACATCTATTCTAGCCCATTTGTATGTTTCTACCCAGTTTAAGTCCTTAATTTTGCATAGTAAGTCCATTGTATCCTGTATGTAGGATTTTAATCCAGAAACACAGGGTAGCAAAAAATGATCCAAATATAGACTTAAATTCTGGGTTAATGAACCTATTCTTGAGATGATTTGTCACCCCGGGGGAGGGGGGGGTTCATTGCTTTGTGGACCTTGGGGATGGTGTAAAATGTTAGAATAGTCAGGGAGTCAGTTTTTAAAATAACGGCTTCATTCTCAGAAATGAATCCTCATTCCAAACCAAGGTCCACAAATTCGAACAGCTCCCTTTTGAAAATGGGTGTTGGATTGTTAGTGAGTTCTTCATAATTATTAGTATTATCTAACAATGCTTTCACTATAGAAACATGCTTTGATTATTTATTGCCCCTCTTATCAGAGGGTTTTAAAATCGTACCTGTTAGGTCTCGCAGTTCCGTCAGCACTGCCCGTTCCACTGGAGATAGGTTAGTGTTAAATCTCAATCTGCGTCCTTTAAAAATTTTTTCCAATTCTTGATTCAGAATGTTCTCAAAGTTGGCAAGAGCGCTGTTGTAGACAATCCGATAAAAAATGGACTTCGGTTTAAATTGGGTTCATGTCAAAGAACCACTCTGATATATCCAAGTGTTCGGGTCAGCAAGTAACTCCATATTAACTTCTTCCTGCAAATTCTGTTCCAAAGGATACTCCGCTTCCGTGTCCATATGTGTGAGTTGGATGTCGTGATGAGGTATGTCTTCTCTGGTATTGGATTCGTCGAGGAGGGAGATAAGGTAATTCGGGGGCCCAGGACTCCATGTTACATTTGATCATGGAAATAAAGGCTTTCTTAATTAGAATTAGTCTCCTGTTATATTCACATTATTATCTTTACCCTTGTTTACTGTTCTGGTGCTTTTATCCTTGTCCTTGGGAAAAAAGCCTTAATTTGATCTTACGAATAAATTTGAAAATGTCCACCTTGATTTTAAAGACATTGATCTTAGAGACTGAGCCGAAGGATAACCCCTTTGACAGACAGATCCCAGCTGCTACAGAACAAAGATAGTGCTCGTGTTGGATTTCTTTGCTTGAGTTGGATTTTCCAATTCGTTGCTGCAGAGGAGCAGCCGGTGGCCGTAGCCACCCGGGGAGTGGCCATTGCTGCAGAGGAGTAGCTGGTGGCCGTAGCCACCCAGGGTTTGGGATCGCATCTGTGGTCCAGAGGAGCGCCTGTCGCAGAACAGGGGGAAGCCGTCTCCCGCAGGAGCCAATCGTGCCGCACAGGGGAAGCTGGCTCTCTCAGGAGCCAATCAGACTGAACGAGTAAAAAGGCGTCAAGTTTGAACAAGCAGCTGGGCTGTATATGGCAGAGCCCAGCTGCCGCAGAACAAAGACAGTGCTCGAGTTGGATTTTCCCCCACCCTCCTGCTCCGCACCACCTCCAGTATGAAATAGTCTCTCTGGGCCCCTCCCAGTAGAGGCTACACATCCCAGAAGGGGGAAGGTGAAGGAGTAAAATAAGGGGAGTGGCAAGGAACGTGTAATTTAAACTACTGTATATCTTCGTTTTAAAACCACCCTCGATGATAGGCTCTCTTAACACCAGGGTTTGGGTCTGTATGCAGTGCAGTGGCAACCAGGCGATTGCCTTTCTTTTGAATCTGTGAGCGGCAGCAATTTTAAATTCCAAATCGAAAGACTTGCTCTTCGACATCGCAACAACTTCGATACTGCTACCTTACTCCAGCAACAAGTGAAAAGGAGTACCCTGAGCTCTGGTTTTATTTAATTCTGGGCACGTTAACGAGGCAGGTCAGTGTGAAATTAATTACTAACCTCCCTCGATGATTAGCCACCCTCATACATAAGCCGCAGGTCAGACCATACTTTTGCAATAATAGCCGCGGTTTTTCAGTTGAAGATGTATGGTAATTTTGGGGGGGGTTGGAGGTTGGAAAAAATTCTCACCACAAGACAGGAGAAAAGGGGGGCTACCAGCCTCCCCCTCAGGATAGAGATAAAATGCTGGGCAAGAGGATGTCAATTGGAGGGGGGGTGGGGGGAACGTGGTGGAAGGGCTTAGCAGCCAACACCAGGAACTTAGGGAACAAAATGGTGGACTTGAAGGCCATCGTGGAGAACGAAGGGCTGGATATAGTAGCAATAAGTGAGACCTGGTGAACAAAACATACCTGGGAAACAATGATCCTGGGCTACAGACTGTTTAGTAGGGAGAGGGAGGGCAAGAAGTTGGTGGGGGGGGGCTTTACACATCAGGGAAGATATAAGAGTAACTGAGAGACAAGAGGAACATGGGAAGACGGAGCCACTGTGGGTAACAGTTGACAGTAGGACTGGCGAATCCTTTTGGTTAGGGATAGTATACAGACCACCTACATGGGGAGGAGGGGATAGACAGCTAATTCAGGCAGTCATGCGGATGACCCTCAAAGGAGAAATACTACTGGTAGGGGACCTAAACCTCCCAGATATAGACTGGGGAATCCCAAATGCAGTATTGGCTAGCAGCAGGGAGATACTAGAGACTCTGAAGGGGGTATTCTTGCAGCAGCTAGTCAGGGAACCAGCAAGTGGCAGCAATCTGCTGGATGTGGTTCTGACAAATGGAGAGAGAGTGTGGAGGAGGTGCAGGTGGGGGAAGCGCTGGGCATCAGTGGTCACCGGACTGTGAAATTCAATGTTAGGGCACAGAGGGAGACAAACCAAACCAGCAGTGCAGTATTGGACTTCAACAGGAGGAAAAGGATAGTGAGGGAAACAATAGAGGGAACAGAGACTATAGGGGCAGTGGAGGAGTTATGGGAATCTATTAAAGGAGGGATACTGAAAGCCAAGGAAATGTACATAAAAAAGGTTAAGAGCAGAAAAAGGAGGAGACTGCTTTGGTTTACTAGGGAGGTAGCAGGGACAGGAGGAGGGTTTTCAGGGAATTTAAGAGGACAGGGAGAGGAGGAGGCTGGCAGGGCAAAAGATGAGGAGGGCAAAAGCGGATACCGAGGAGAAAATAGCTAAACAAGCCAAAAGGGAGGACAAAACTTTTTTTAGATATGTGAGGGAGAGGAGGAGGGCAAGGTAGGGGGATTGCACGGCTGAGGGGGAGGAAGGGAAACAATTAGAAGGGGATTGTGAAAAAGCAGAGCTATTAAATAAGTACTTTTGCTCGATATTTACGGAGGAGGAAGTGGGTAGGGGGCCTGAGCTTAAGGGCAGGGTGAGGGAGGGCAAATGAATGGATCAGAGCCTGTTCACTGTGGATAGGATTAGGGAGGAAGTAGGAAGGCTGAAGGTGAACAAGGCAACGGGGCTGGGTGGGTTACCCTCAAGGGTGATCAGGGAATTGAAGGAGGAATTGGCTGCCCTGTTGACAAAGTTATTAAGCTTGTCTCTGGATACGGGGAGGGTGCCAGAGGACTGGAGGAAGAGGGCGGATGTGATGCCCTTGCACAAGGGAGGTAGTAAGGAGGTGACTGAGAAGTGACACCCTGTCACCCTCATATCCGTGATGGTGAAGGTAATAGAGGCATTAATCAAGGAGAGGGTGGTGAACTACCTGGAGGAGAGTGGCTTGCAAGACAGCATGGCTTCATGTAGGGAAAGTCATGCCAGACGACCCTGATCGAGTTCTTCGATTGGGTGACTCAGGTGGTTGACTGGGGATGCCTGAGAGAGTTCCCCCAAGCTGTGACTGGAGGAAAAAAGAGTAAAAAAAAAAAAAAATAAGCCTGAGAAGAGCTCAAACTACATCTGGAGTACTGCATGCAGTACTGGAGGCCACACCTTCACAAGGACATTAACCAAACTGAGGCAGTCCAGAGAAGGGCAACCAAAATGGTGCAAGGACTGCAGCAGAAAACATATGAGGACAGATTAACAGAACTCAGTATGTATATCCTGGAGCAAAGGAGGGAGAGAGGTGATATGATCGAAACATTCAAACACCGTAAGGGCATTAACAAGGTGAAAGAATCTAACATGTTTCAGTATAAGAAAAATAGCAAGACAAGAGGACACAGCATGAGATTAGAGGGAGGCCGATTAAGGGGTAATGTGAGGAAGTTCTTTTTTACAGAAAGAGTGGTGGATGCATGGAACGGCCTACCTCAGGAAGTGGTGGATATGAATACAGAGCAGGGCTTCAAACAGGCCTGGGTTAGGCATAAGGGAGCAATACAGATAAGTATGAATAGATAGGCCATTGACGGGGCAAATGCCAGTGGCACACTCATACGGTAGGAAAAGAAATGGCAGTCTGGATGGGCCTTGTGGTCCTCATCTGCTGTCAACTTCTATGTTTCTATCTCAGGTTAACACCCTAAATTCTAAATAGATTTTTGCAGTCATTTCAATAGTATAACTATATACTTTTCAAACCAAAAGATCCCAGTTTCACATAAAGATTCACATATATTTTTATAATATAACCGCAGATATGCAAGGGGAAGAAAAGACAGAAACAGCAAGTGAAGGTAGAAAGATAGTGAGAGGTGGAAAATCACAAGACCATCAGAGTGATCAGTTCCTAGATCTCATAAGAACATTTGGTTGTGCAACCAGACAGACAAGAGACAGAAAAGGAGAGGATAGAACACACCCTTGCATTTAACTCTTTCTGCATAACAAATGGACAGGGCCTTATTCAATCCTGTCACATGTTCTTTAAGAGGGAACCTGATTTAAAAAAATAGGTTACCAAAACTTTCTTTTAATTCTCTTCTAACGTTAGCTTTTAACCTTTACAGTTCAGTGCATATATAGTATAGCAAACAGGGAAGTTTAAACTCACACATTTTTGTTTTTTCAACCTTCGGAATTCTCAATTCCTGATCCATGTCTTGACATAAAATCAGTATTGACATTCTCTTTCCCAGATTTGTGCATCACTTTAAATTTAAATGGCTGTAGTGCCAGGTACCACCGTGTGATTCTGGAATTGTTATCCTTCATTTGATTAAGCCAACAGAGAGGATTGTAATCTGTTATAAGCACAAAGTTAGCTCCTAGCAAATAAAACGTAATGGACTCCATGGCCCACTTTGCCGCAAGACATTCCTCTTCAGTGGTGGAGTCCCTTTTCTCCTTGTCATGCAACTTCCTACTGATATATAAAAAGGTATGTTCCTTCCCATCTGTATGCTGACTCAAAACTGCACCTAGGCCTACCTCTGATACATCCTGTCTGTAACAAAAATTGTTTCTCAAAGTCCAGGCTTCTTAAAACCAGGACTGAATATAATGCAGCCTTGATGGCCCGAAAAACTTCATCACACTCTGGGGTCCATTTCACATTTTTTGGGTACTGTTTTTACATAAGTTCAGTGAGGGGAGTAGCTAACTGGGCAAAGTTGAGAACAAATCTCCTATAGTAACCAGCCAACCCTAAAAATTACCTGACATGTTTCTTTGTTTTAGGGATAGGACTGTTAGCTACAGCTTTTATCTTAGAAATGTCTGGCTTTACTTCTCCATTTCCCAAAACACAGCCCAAATATCTGGTTTCCTGCATGTCCAATGCACATTTAATAGGATTAATTGTCAGACCTGCCTTTTTGATAGATTGGATAACTGCTCGTAGGTGTTCCTGGTGGCTTTTCCAGTTTGGACTGTACACCACATCGTCCATCCAGATTCACAGCACAATAACCAGTGTGAGGGGATAAAAGTACATCCATGTACCACAGCAATGTAGCAGGTGCGCCATGTAAACCAAATGGCATGGTGGTGAACTGAAAGAATTCTGTAGGAGTGACAAATGCAGTTTTGTATCTGGATTCTTTACTAGAGTTTACTAGGTTTGTCTGGACAAAAATAGGCATTGTTACCCATTTAGATTGTCCCCCACACTGGTGGGCAGTATTAAACCGACACCTGTTTCAAAAACAAGTCATCTAAGGCTTTCTTGAAACTAGAAACAGTATTCTAGGAGCGTGGATATATTGTTGTATCCACACTTCTTGGCATTGTCCCTTTCCCCTTTAAATCTACCACAGGTCTTCAAGCTGGCTTCTCCCACCCACCCGGGTGGTATAATCCTCTGCTGCGCCCCGTGACGCCAGATCTTCCTTTCTGCTGGAAGATACAGGTTGCCTCCCTCGTGCTCTCGCATTTTGTAGGTCCTGGCTTTCAAATTGTTGGTTTTACTGAAGCTCAAACTCGTCTGAGTTAGCAATCGTGCTTTTGCAGCATCAATCATGGAGGAGAAATCTTCCCCGGGAGTTTTGCGGTGCCCTGTGGCCAGAAGATGTCACGCACTGATCCCCACCTCACATGCGTCTACTGCCTAGGTGTCAGCCATGACACCTTGTTGTGTAGCTTTTGCTTGGCCTTCTATCCCAACGTCCCGGATGACCGCAAGGTACACCTGAAGCTGGGGAGACCAGAAAAAAAGAACCCTCCAGTGAAGTCGAAGGAGGCTAGGTGGGTGGTTTCCATGGCCGCGGGCTCCGCCAAACAGCTGGAACAGATGAAGGCATTCGAGGAAGAAGCAGCTTGTGCTTCGGCCAATCGAAGCTTCTTTGATCTTACCTCGAGATACAGCTCTTGCAGCAGGTTACACCATTAGGACTGAAGCCGGCAGGCGCCAGGACCCCACGGAAATTTTCTAGCTAGCAGTCTTCAACAGGGACCGCCTCTGATGTCGGTCCTGCCCCCAACGTTGAGCGTAGTACATAAGGAGGCGGTCCCCCCATAATCCCCAGTTCTTTTCCTGCCGTTGACTTGCCAGTATTGGCCTCTTGGTCTCCTTTCTAGCACGTGACGACTGCAGAACTACGACGATTTTCGTCTTCTTTTTGGATTTGATCAACTGATGTCCTCTCCAACTCCATCCTTAGAGGGTCACCACACGAAGTGTGCCTGCAGTAAACAGATCCCCTTCAAGGATCCCCATTCGTCCTGCGTGCGCTGCCTAGGCCCGGACCACGACACCAAGGCCTGCTCCTTTTGCTAGGGTTTTAACAGCCACACCAGGATCCGCCGTCAGAAGGCACTTCAAATGTTTTTCCTGGAAGAGAAACTGAAAAGCATGGACCAGGAACCTTCCTCCCGGGGAGAGCCTTCAAGCAAATCCCATAAACACCGGGACAAGCACCGGGAAAAGGCGAGGTCCAGGTCTCCTGCAAGGGCCTCGGACTCCTGAAGCTCTGGCTCTAAACCGGACCGCTCTCCCTCCAGGGCTCGGTAGCAGCCCCCCCCCGGTCCAGGTTAGGTCCTCTAGCGGTTCTTCTTCTCTCCAGCCTCTGAAGACTTCGAGGCCCTCGGCTTCCACAACACCTTACAAGGCCTCTTCGAAGTCGGGTGAGTGCCACAAATCTTCCTCCCGTCGCCGGGACACCGATGCCAGGTCAGTCTCCCAGCCACCTCGAGGTCCAGATCTGGCGCCCCGCAAAACTAAAGACCTGACATCCCTCAAACGGATGTCGGGACCTGACGTCGACATCACCAGCGCTCACAGGAGCTGACGACACCCAGACACCCGCCGCCAGGTGTTCACCGAAGACGCCGGTTCGGCTACCCCAGAGGAAGACCACACTCTGCCGCCGGCGGACGCTGGTCAGAGGTACTCCACTGAGGAGGACGCCACACAGCCCAAAGACCAGGCGGGCGACACCGGAGACACCGGGCTCCCAAGGGAACCTTCCCCGGAGCGGGAGACCCCCGGGGACCTGACACTCGACCCCAGTGACAGGCCTCTGGCGCCAGGCACGTCGTCGGGTAAGAATCTTGTGGAGATAAAGGAGCGTGTTACCTTCTGGTGGGATGCCATCAAGAAAGATGTGGTCCCCGCACGTCCTCCTCCTGCTACACCTGCTACTTCTCCTCCACCTACTCCTTCACTGCCTACCCCCCCTCCTCCACCTAAGGGGCCCTTAGGACAACCTTCATCCCCCAAGGAGCAGACGCCACCTCCTGGGGTAGATCTTCAGACAGGAGAAGGCCTCCCTCCAGATCCCCCTCAGGGTCACCCAGCCCCAAGAGACCCAGACGACGCAGGTACACTCCATCGGGGGAGGATTCCAGGTTGGATACGTCGGAGTATTCCCGATCACCTTCTCCTCTCAGCATTCCCTCTCCTGACCCACACGACCTAACCAGGTCCCCTCTGGATGATCTCTCCTTCGCTGAGATAATGAGGCACATCCAGGAGAACATGGGGTGGGATGCTAAGGAGCTTGATCCCAAGCGACAGCGCCTTGCTCGCTACCTTCTGCAAAAAGACTCGAAGCCTGTGGTAGTGCCGCCCTTGGTGGATACCTTCGCAGACGTCACCAAGGCTGCCTGGAAATGTCCGCACTCCACTCCCGCAGTGCCGAAGAAGGCTGACACGCCCATACAGGAAGCCCTAGAGGTAGGACCAATAATTGGCCGAGCCACCCTCTGGCTGACTCCTGAGTGCGTCATTGCTTCACTGACTGGTCTCAGAGACCTCAGCATAGAGCACCCAGCCACCGGACCAGGAATCCAAGCAATTGAGCGCCCTGGAAGGCGACGACGGTGGCTGCTACTTACGCCATCAGGTCACTGAACTATCTGACCCATATGGTTCAGTTCCAGAACTCCTGTGGGAACAGGGTCAGGACCTGGTTGAGAAGATGCCTGATGGCGAACACAAGGAGGAGCTCTTGAACCTCCTCCGCACGGGTTCAGATGTGGGGACCCAAGTGCTCAGAGCCACATATGATTCTGCGGACTCTTCAGCCAGAGTTGCAGCCTCAGGCGTTTGTCTCCGGAGACACTCTTGGCTCCGTGTCTCCGGATTTACCCCGGATGTCCAGAAAAACATCCTAGACGTCCCTTATAATGGCGAGGTCCTGTTTGGTGAAGCCTCTGAAAGAGTAATCACTAAACTCCAGGACGCAGGGAAGGCAGTCCGATCTGTACAAGCTATGTACAGGTCTCGGCCTAGTTCCTTTCGTAGGAACCAGAGCCATTTTCGTGGCCGGCTACAAAGACCACAGCAATGTTCCGGTCAGCAGCAGAGGGGCACTTTCTCACACAAGGCCCAGGCCAAGTCATCCCCAGGCAGAGGCCAACGATTCTCAAAGTTGGCCCAGCCCGCAGGGTCAAACGCAGCCACAGCATGACTCCTTCCCGGCCCCCGCCCCTCCTCAGGATCAATGGTAAAAGAAAGTCTGGTGTCGTATCGCATGCCACTTTCCAGGGTGGCAGTTGATCACCACCGACAGGTGGGTTCTGCAGCTTGTCAAAAAAGGCCATTACATAGAGCTTGTAGGCAGTCCACCTACAAGACCTCCCCTGCTTTCCCGTTATTCGGCTCAGCATGCCCTGCTTATATAGCAGGAAGTGCTCGCGCTTCTGGAAAAGGAAGCCGTAGAGCACGTTCCAGGGAACCAGAGAGGATATGGGTACTATTCTCACTTCTTCCTGGTTCCAAAGAAAACAGGGGACCTCCATCCAATACTGGACCTCAGCGACCTCAACCTTTCAGTCGCTTACAAACGCTTCCGCATGGTGACCCTCCCGGGCCTAATTCCCATGCTGAAGCAGGGTGCCTTTCTGGCGTCTTTGGACATGCAGGACGCTTACCTGCACATTCCCATTGCTCAGGCGCACCGGAGGTTCCTGCGCTTAGAGTTTCAGGGCCGCCATTATCAGTTCCAAGCTCTTCCCTTCGGGCTGTCATTGGCACCTCGCGTGTTCACGAAGTGCATGGCGGTCGTAGCCGCATCTCTGAGGAGAAAGGGCCACTACGTCTTCCCATACCTGGATGACTGGCTTCTCATGGCACCCTCTCGGGAGACCTTGATGGCGGCCATCCACTACACCCAGTCTCTGTTCCAATCTCTGGGTATTCTCATCAGCTACGAGAAGTCACGCCTGGTTCCATCCCAGAAGCTGCAGTTTATCGGAGCAGTTCTGGACACCGTCAGAGGGAAAGCTTTCCTTCCCACGGACAGAGCGAAACACATCAAATCCCTCATCAGGGAGTTATTGGTGAAGAAGACTGTCCCAGCCAGACTGGTCCTTTGCCTGCTCTGACACATGGCTGCGGCCATTGCAACAGTCCCGCTAGCTGTCTCCACATGCGGATAACCCAGTGGATGTTACGGGTAAAATGGGACCAAAAGCAAGACCATCTGCAGCATCCAATCCGAATCACGAAGACCATAATTCGAGATTGGCAATGGTGGCTACATCCAGGGAACTTCTTGGCAGGAGTTCCCTTCACAGCACCGTCCCCAACTGTGACTCTCTCCACAGACGACTCAGGGCTCGGGTGGGGAGCACACATCGATGGTGTTCGTCTCAGGGCCTGTGGACACCCCAGGAGTCTCACCTCCACATCAACATCCTAGAAATGAGGGCAGTCCTTTATGCTCTGCAGGCCTTCCAGTCGGAGGTTCCACCGGGTACACTTCTGTTACAAACAGACAGTTCCGCGGTGATGTATTACCTCAACAAACAAGGAGGCACCCACTCCTACCCGCTTTGCATGGAGGCCATGAGAGTGTGGGAGTGGGTCTTGCAACATGGTGCAAACCTGATTGCAGTTCATGTTCCCGGAGTGGACATCATCGCAGACAGCCTGAGCTGCTCTCAGGCCAGAGTCCACGAATGGGAACTTCTGCAGGAGGTGGCAGAGGATCTGTTTCACAGATGGGGTACTCCAGAATTAGACCTTTTCGCATCCCCATCCAACGCAAAACTGCCCAATTTTTGCTTGCTAGATCCAGGGCCTGGTGTTTTCTGGCGAGACGCGTTGTCCCTCTCCTGGGCGGGCAGATTCCTCTATTCTTTCCCATTGATCCAGAGAGTTCTTTTAAAACTTCACAGGGAGCAAGCGACGCTCATCCTGATCGCACCCTTCTGGCCCAGACAGATCTGGTTCCCTCTCTTGCACCAGCTATCCTGGGAACCTCCAGTGCCTTTGCCAATCAGCTCCCATCTACTGTTTCAGGAGGCGGGTTCCTTAGTCCATCCAGACCTACGTTCATTGAACCTGCACGCTTGGCTCCGAGAGACATAGCCATGATGCGATACTGGGTCTCGCAAGAAGTGGCAGACGTGCTCTCTGCCACCAGAAAACCGGCTACCCACACAACTTATGCCATGAAATGGCGTAGGTTCTGCTTGTGGGCTCCAGCGCGCGGTTTTCCGCCATTAGACTGTCCAGAAAGGCTGGTACTGGACCACCTGCTTTCCCTTTTTCACTCCGGACTGGCTTACTCCTTGATTAAAGTGCATCTTTGTGCCATTTCAGCCTACCATGCCCCCGTAGGCCATGGGACGGTGACCCAACTGGACACTACTCATGCCTTTTTAGGGGACGTCCTCCATCTTAGGCCTCCAATTAAGCATCCAATTCCTCCATGGGACTTACCTTTTGTCCTGGAGCAGCTCACGCTGCCACCCTTTGAACCAGCCGCGGATTGCAAGCTGCGTTTTCTCTCTTGGAAAACGTTATTTTTAGTTGCAGTTACTTCTGCTAGAAGAATTTCAGAAATGCACGCTCTCATGTGCAAAAAGCCTTATTTGGTTTTCCACCAGGACAGGGTATCCCTAAGGACAAACACAGAATTTTTGCCTAAGGTGGTCTCAGCTCTCACCCTTAATCAGGACATCGATCTACCAGTGTATTTTCCAAAATACTCTAATCGAGGAGAAGCCCTTCTGCACACCCTAGATGTGCACAGGTGCCTCAGATACTACCTGACCAGAACCAAACAGCACCGAAAGTCGGACCAACTTTTCGTCTCCTTTGCCCACAGGATGAAGGGAGCTCCTGTCTCTAAGCAGTCACTATCCAGGTGGCTCATCCAGTGCATTACTTTCTGTTATGAGAAGCGCAATAAACCCTTACCGGGCACGGTCAAGGGTCATTCCACTAGAGGGGTGGCTACTTCCTTCGTGGCGTTGAAGAACGTCTCCACCTCAGCTATTTGCGCTGCAGCTACTTGGAGCTCTGTGCATACCTTTATCAGGAATTATAGTCTGGACATTGCATCGAGGCGAAGAGCGGGGTTCGGTCTAGCTGTCCTTCAGGGACTTCTGTCCTAGGCTCGAGTTATCTCGAGGTCTCTACCTTTCCTCCTCCCAATGGTGCATGATTGCCATTACTGCTTGGAAATCAGTCCTAATGGTGTAACATACTGCAAGAGCTGTATCTCGAGGTAAGATAGTACAGTTACGTAAGCACTTACCGTAGCAGTAGATCTTCGAGAACAGCTCATGCAGCAGGTACTTTCCCTCCCACCATCCCCGCTGGAGGTAGGTCGGAGTCAAGCACCCATCTCTTTTGATGGGACATTCCTTTTTACTTGTTTTGCCATCTGATGGCGGATCCTCGGTCTTCCCTTCTGATGTCATCCTGCGGCCAGGAGTCTTCAGTGGGAGAACTGAGGATTATGGGGGGACCGCCTCCTTGTGTACTGTGCCCGACGTCGTGGGTGGTCGCCGCTGAAGACTGATAGCTAGAAAATTTCTGTGGGGTCCTGGCGCCTACTGGCTTCAGTCCTAATGGTATAACCTGCTGCAAGAACTGTTCTCGAAGATCTACTGTTATGTAAGTTCTTACATAACTGTACTTTCCACTGAACCTAGGCTCCATCTTTTTGGGATCTTTTAAAGAGTTGTGCCAGTCTCTCCCCATCCAGGGTGAGGCACCGTCGGGCTCGCACTCCTCCCACTCTCAGAAGAGAGATAAAGACCTGTCGTCTTCGTCTCAGCGAAGATGTTCTTGGGACCAAGAAAAGTCCGAGTCTCAGGAACACGCGGTCTCGACCTCGGTCGAAATCGCAGCCTCGGCCGCCGGCTTCACTGATTCTCCATCTGGCCAGGGGACCGAGGAAGTGGCCGACGAGGTCGAAATTATCCTCGACCCGATCGACCCTTTGTCACTGGCCGTGGCCGACGACTCGTTAGAACGGACACTGGTCCTAGTATTTCCTGATGAGGGGACAAGGGGACCCAGCCCACTGGTGTCCCCATCAAGTACCCAGTTCCAGACCCTCTGGTTTCACCGATCCCCACCGGTATCTCCTGATCAACTGAGTCAGTCTCCCTGATCTCGGTCGAGGTCTGGAACCCCCTCGGCCGAACGACTGAGGAAGAGCCATAAGCGCTTGAAAAAGAGGCGACGCCACAGTTCGTCCTCATCCTCCTCGGATGAGGAGAGGCTCAGACGAAAACTCTGTTGGTAGTATGAGGACCTTATATGGCAACTGCTGATCCTGACCGGGCAGAAGCCAGCTCCACCACCCACCCCGGCCAGTACTTGACTCTCGCTTCCCAGGCCAAAGCCAACCCCTCCGGAACCGCAGTCTCTGGTTCCTTCGCCCGTGGGGCTGGCCCGTCTGCCAGTTCGGCCTATTCCGGTCTCTCCACCTATTCTGGTGGAACTGCCACCTAAGCAGCCTACAGGAGGGGTTCACTCGAAATAGGACCGACTAGACACCGGGCTTCCCCGACGTCTGTCGGTTACAGTCACCCTGGACCTGCTTCGGCGAGTCGAGGGTAATTTAGGCAGTAGACTGCTGTATCATGACTCTTCGGACTTGGATGTCACCGGGCTTCACTCTCATCCGGGGGATGATGAGTCGTCCATTGGCACAGGGATGGAGGAAGGCCCTTCCTCCTTCCAAGGGTTCTCCGTCTCATTTCTGACTCCACGGGAATGCCGCTGGAACCTATCCAGAAAAAAGCAGAGTACCCTCTCACAGATATTCTAAAGAGAGGGGATACCCCGATGGAGGCCTTTCCAGTGGCCGAAGCCATTGTTGGCTCGGACTTTGAACTTTGGCAGCGCCCTGCCTCATGCCCAGCACCATCTGCCCGTGTGGCCCGCAAGTACCCGGTGACCATGGGGTCCCTTGCGGGGTTCACAGAGCACCCTTCAGCCGAGAGCCTGGTGACCACCTCTGTGTTCAGGTGTACTGGTAGTTCGGCTGACACTGACCGACCTCCAGACAAAGAGTCCAGAAATATGGACCACACTGCCTGAAAGGTCTGTGCAGCCTCCTCTTTGGGCCTTCGTCAGGCCAGCTCGGCTGTCATTATGGCACACTTCTCACGTGCCCTTCTCGGGTCATTAGACGAAGTCCTCCCTCATCTCCCCGCGAACATGCAGACCACGTTCAAGCAGGTCCATGACCAGGGCCGTGCTGTTGCCAAACAGCAGCTCCAGATAGCCTTGGACATCGGAGATTCTTGTGCCAGCTCGATGGCCGCCGCAGTGGCCTCTCGACGCAGGGCTTAGCTGAGGCTTTCCTCCATTCTGGCGGATACTCGGCACAAGTTAGCTGATGTGCCTTTCCTGGGGACCGACTTGTTTGGTCCAGGAGTGGCTGGTCACCTAGAGTGCATAGAGCAGTCCAGTGCCACCCTGGATGCCACTTCTGCCAAGGGTTCTTCAAGCAAGAACCAGCACAAGCAGAAGAAGAAGAAGCCCTTTTGGCACTTTTCCCCATGCGGTTCAGCATCCTTCAAATCAAGGAGGACAGCAGCAACAGCATCAGCAGTAGGCTCAAGCTTGATGCCCTCGGCCCAAGCCTGGACCCCAACAGGCCCGCAAAGGAGGCCGAGGCTCAGGTCCTGGAGCCTCCTCCCCCTTCAAGCCTGCTCAATGACGGAATGGGGTGGCCACCCCGATTGCCATCACGCCATCTCTGGGTCCTCCCATGGGGGGGCTGGCTCCGTCACTTCCTTTCCTCCTGGTTCGCTATCACCACGGACTGGTGGGTTCTCAAAGTGGTCGGTCAGGGACTGCCTCTAGAATTCGAGCAGTACCCTCCCAGCCGAGCCCGCGCCCCTTGGGAAGATCGGATTTCCGTATGCACTCAGTCAGCTCTTCGAGACTACATTGCTCAGCTCCTCCTCAAGGAGGCAGTAGCTCTAGTGCAGACCCAGGCTTTGTCTCCAGGTACTTCCTGGTGCCCAAGCAGACGGGGTGCTGGCACCCTATTCTAGATCTCTACGACCTGAATCAGTATCTCAGCTGACGCACCTTTCGGATGGTTACTCTGAACCAGATCATACCATCCTTGGAGCGAAACATGGTTTTGTTCACTGGATCTGCAAGACGTGTTCTTTCACGTCCCAATCCGTCCGTCCTATCAGCGGTTCCTCCATTTAGGGGTCGAAGGGACCTTGTATGAGTTCCGAGCCATACCGTTCGGCCTGTCATCGACCCCTCAGGTCTTCACCAAGTGCATCACAGTAGTGGCAGCCCATCTGCGGCGTTGAGGGGTCAGAATTTGTCCTTACCTTGATGACTGGCTCCTAGCAGGTTCCACCCAACAGGAGGTGGAGCGGTCCAGGGATCTGGCCCTCCAAACCTGCTCCCAGCTCGACCTCCTGATCAATGAGGCCAAGTTGGAACTCGTGCCCTCGCAGGTGATGGGCTTCTTCAGGGCAGAGCTCGACTCTTGTCAAGCCAGAGCTTGGCTCCCGGCGGACAGGGAAGAGTTTCTCTCCTCCTTTGCCTAATCATTTCTGGTTGTGCACTTGTGCCCTGCCCTGGACTTTCTGTGCCTTCTGGGTTACATGGCAGCGTGCACCTCAGTGGTCCGTTGTGCCCGGTTGCACATGCACCCCCTCCAATGGGATCTGGCCATCCAGTGGACCCAGTGACACGGTCATTTCGACCAGCTGGTCACTGTAACCCAGAAGATGTGGGACGCTTTCCAATGGTGGACCTCCCCAGACTGGTTGCAGGAAGGGATCCCATTTGTCTGCCCGAGCTGACGATCGTTATCATGACCGATGCCTCTGTCATAGGCTGCGGAGCCCACATGGGAGACAGCAGGGCCCATGGGTTCTGGACCCCCAAGGAGTCTTGAAGCCACATCAACCTGTTAGAGCTCAGAGCAGTCAGACTGGCACTGTCAGCTTTCGCTCCTCAGCTCCAGGATCAAGTGGTTCAAGTCCAGACGGACAATACCACGGCCATGTACTACCTCAACAAACAGGGTGGCACGCAGTCCCTTCTGCTGTGCAAGGAGGCGCTTCGCATCTGGACCCTCGTAAGCCAGTTTGAGGTGGACCTCCTAGCCATCCATGTGGCACGAGTCTTGAACCAGCTGGCGGATGCTCTCAGCCGCATAGGCCAGACATCTCACAGGTGGTCTCTCCATTCAGAGGTAGCTTACAGTCTGTTCTCCCGGTTGGGGCAAACCGATGGTGGACCTGTTTTTCTTCCAGGGAAAATACCAAGCTGAGGCTGTTTCATGCCTGCCCCCCTCAGCAGGGGTCACTGCAGGGGAATGCCTTCTCAAGGCCGTGGACCCCAGGCCTCCTCTACGTCTTTCCTCCATTCCCCTTGATCCACAAGGTGTTACTCAAGGTGAGGAGGGACAAGGCGAAGGTGATTCTGGTAGCCCCAGACTGGCCGTGACAGTTCTGGTATCCAGATCTCCTCGGCCTCAGCTGCAGGCCCCTAAAGCGTCTTTGTACATGTCCGGACCTGATATCTCTGAACCAGGGGAAGGTCCTTCGTCCGGATCTTCAATCCCTGCACCTCACAGCCTGGTTCCTGAGTGGCTAGAGTTCCAGGCTTTGGATCTTTCCGAAGATGTCTACACCGTGGTGGGGGCTTCTCAAAAGGAATTGACCAGGAAATGTTATGCCTTCAAATGGAAAAGGTTTTCCATTTGGTGTCAGGGTAAGGGTGTGGACCCCTTATCCTGTTCTGTGGCAAACATTCTCGACTACCTTTGGTCTCTCTCCAAAGGGGGTCTCCGGTCATTGACCCTTTGGCTGCACCTGGCAGCCATTTCTGCTTACTGGGCATGGGCTGATCAGCCAACATTGATGCAGGAGACAGTGGTTGGGTGCTTTTTGAAAGGCCTGGATCACATATCCCCTCTGGTGCATGAACCTCCACCTCCGTGGGATCTACTGCTGGTACTGGCATAGCTTATGAGCAAGCCATTTGAACCCATGCAGAAGTGCGAGCTGTCACACTTGTTGTGAAAGATGGCCTTCCTGGTGGCTACCACTTCTGCCAGAAGGACAGGGGAGCTCCAGGCGCTTTCAGTGGACTCCCCTTATGTGGTCTTCCACAGGGACAAAGTTGTCCTGCGCCCCCACCTGAAATTCCTTCCGAAGGTGGTGTCAGAGTTTCACCTTAACCAGGTGTTGACTCTGCTGGTATACTACCCTAATTACACCTCGAACGCCGAGTACAGGCTCCATACCCTGGACCTGAGACGTGCTCTCTCCTATTATAAGGAGAGGACTGCGGAAATTCATGGAGAGGTTTGCCAGCTGTTTGTCACCTATGCTGAAGCCGTTTCTGGCAGACCTGCAGCCAAACGGACCATTGCGAGATGGCTTACATCATGCATAGGTCTATGATATCAGTTGGTGGGCAAGGAGCCTCCCAGAGGGATAAGCGCTTGTTCTACCTGCCATACTGCTGCATCGGTGGCTGCTTCCAGGGACATCCCTATCCAGGAGATCTGTCTGGCTGCTACCTGGAAGTCGGCAAACACCTTCATTACCCACTACTACAGCGATCTTGAGTCACGCCGGGATGCTGGTTTTGGGGCCTTAGTTCTCCAAACTCTGTTCTCTAAGTAGGGAGTGTGAGCCTTGCCTTCCTCCTCCCAGAGAACTGCTTGGAGTCTGCCAAGATGTGTGGATAGAACAACGTATCCACGCTCCTAGAAGAACAGGTTGCTCACCTGTAACAGTAGTTCTAGGAGTGGTATATGTTGTTCATTCACGTGGACCCACCCGACCTTCCCGGCTGCGAACACACACAACCTGGCTTCCAGCGGGCTAAGATCCGGCGTCACGGGGCCGAGCTGAGGCTTATACCACTCGGGTGGGTGGGAGGAGCCAGCTTGAAGACTTCCGGTAGATTTAAAGGAGAAAGGGACAATGCCAAGAAGTGTGGATGAAGAACATATACCACTCCTAGAACTACTGTTACTGGTGAGTAACCTGTTCTTCCTGTCGACTATTTCCTTAGGTTATCTATTCCAAGCCTTGACAGTTCTTATATTTATTTGCTTTTGTTAACCAGGTAAGCACACTAGACAGCCAAGTGCCTGTTTTCAGGTGCGACCCGGGAGATTACAAGATACATACAAGAACATCATGCATATCAAGGTACATGCAGGAATATCAAGCATATACAGACGGTAGATAACAGTATAGTATAGTACAGGCAGTGGATAGTAAAGATGTGATCTCTTTTCATTGTTTTGGCTCATGGCACCACAAGTTTCTTGTTTTGGGATTGTAGGTTATTTCTTCTAGAGCAGAACTGTAAGTCTCACTGAGACATTAAGTCTGGTGATTGCAGTATTTTGTATATAAATAACTAGTCGCTCCTCTAGTGTCTATCCTGTAATGAGAATAGATATGTTTCCTGTAACCTTTCATGGTATGTTTTGTTTTTTAACATTGGGATCATTCTGGTAACAGTTATCTGAACCCTTTCAATCTGTACAATATCCTTATTCAAGTAAGGACACAGAGAAGAGGGCCTATAGTCCAAATAGGGTCTAACGTAACTCCTATACAAGGGAATTATGCACTGCTCACTCCTGCAAATGAAACTTCATTTAATTCTCTTGATCTTTCCAAGGGCTGTTCTAGTTATGGATTTACAGTTACACTTTGGCTTGGAGAATTTTCTAGTAACCCTTTGTGAGATCGAGGGTATTGATATACTTGGCACTTCCCAATCTGTCTACCTAATCATCTATCCTGAGCATAGGATGACTGTCAAATTCTGACACTAGATTGTTTCTTAAAATCATGGCAGATTCTTACACCCCCTTCTTTTTTATTTACAATCACCATTGGTGATGACCAAGCACTCCTCAACTCTTCTGATACCCAGTTTCTTTCATTTTGTGTATTTTCTTAACCACATCTGCTCTTAAAGGGGTCCCGTAAAGAAACACTGCAGCCCGTTTCCGTCCACACATACCTTACAATGCTGCTGCGGGAGTCTGGGACTGCAGTGATCTTAATTCATAATCCACAGGTCTTTTTCTACAAACTGCCAAAACATTCAGCCGAACACGGAAGCGCTGCGCGGTTCCCAATTGAGCAGGTGCAAAGAGTCATAGGTATTACACCCATTTAATGACGCCACTACCAGCACTGCTCTTATTATAGTAACAGTGGAGGTGCTTTATTATGCTTATTTTATGGCTTCTAAGGGGGTCTTAATACCTGTAATGTTACTTACAGCAACAGCCTCTCCAGGTGCTGCTGTAAGTAACATTACATGTATCAAGACCCCCCCTTAGAAGCTATAAAATAAGCATAATAAAGTACCATCACGCTACTATAAGAGCAGTGGTGGGAGCGATGTCACTAAATGGGTGTAATACCCATGACTCTTTGCGCCTGCTCAACTGGGAACCGCGCGGCACTTCCGTGTTTGGCCAATAGTTTTCAGCAGTTTGTAGAAAAAGACATGTGGATTAAAAATTAAGATCACTGCAGCCCCAGACTCCCGCAGCAGCATTGTAAGGTATATGGGAATGGGAGTGGGCTGCAGTGTTTCTTTGCAGATCACCTTTAACGGCTCTGGTAATCTGTATGTCTTTTGTCTAATAGGGCACGCGTTCCCTGTCACTGTTACGTGCTTGACCCCTTTTTCTTGGCCTGGCACTGTGGTAAAAGTACTGTTAAATGCCTTTAGCAAATTATGAATTTCTGTGGTTTGTTCGGAAGTTAAGGAAACGTTCACCTTTACAGCATCAGCAGTTACAGTTTGTTCTAGTTTGTCCTAAGCTATAATCAGTCTCTGGTAATACTAACAAAGTAGCCTTTGGTGTTTTTTCAACCCATTTCTTCAGTAGGTTAGTGTGGTATATCTTAGTAGGATTTTTCCTATCGGGGTCTCAGTCCCATAGTTAACTATGCCAGTACATCTAAGAACCTTATAAGGTCCTTGCCACTTCATTAACAGTTTATTTTCTGTAGTGGGTAACAGTAGCAAAACCTTTTCACCTGGCTCAAAAACCTTTTCTTTTACTGCATGGTCATAATATGCTTTCTGCTGGTTTTGGGCCTCTTCCTGATTACAATGTACAATTTCAGCATGTTTTACCAGCTTCTTTCTCAGGGCACGCATGTAAGATTTCTGAGTGGGGCTATCTTTCCATGTTTCTTTTATTACATCTAATGGCCCTCTAGGTTGTCTACCAAACAGCATTTCAAATGGTGAAAAACCTGTTGAGGCTTGTGTCACTTCTCTGTATGCAAAAAGCAGATATCATAGGTATTTTCAGAGCTTAACTAGACTTTCGTCCACGATGCTCGCCTTTATCAAAAAAAGGTTCCCTGATTCCCTAAAGAATCTGTCTAAGTTAGTCTTAAATTGGTGCATAGATGTGTTAGCTACCACCTCAAGAGGGAGCCTGTTCCACACCTGTACCACTCTTTGGCTAAACCACATTTAACGTTTTACTAGTTTGCACCTTCTATCGTTAAGTTGGAGGGGATGTGCACGGGTGTTATAGGCCTTATCCTTAATTTTCAGCCCTAGGCTAACCCACAGGTCATTATCTGACCATGTTCTATGCACTAAGCATAGATCACCTCTAGTTCTTCTATACTGTAATGAATACAGGTCCAAGTCTTTCAATCTGGTCTCATAATCCTTGCCTCTGAGTTGGTCTACATATCTTGTTGCTCTTTTATGCACCCTCTCTATCATTGCAATTTCTCCCTTCTTAAAGGGAGACCATACTTGAGCTCTGTACTCCAGGATGGGCCTCACCAGGGACGTATACAGAAGAACCGTCACCTCCCTTTCCCTACTTTCTATGTGCCTGAAAATACAATTTAATACCCTATTTCCCTTCTGGACTATGTGTTTTGAACTGAAAATCTTGTGAGATAACTATCCCAAGGTCCTTTTCCTCAGTCGTCCTTTTGAGTTTATTATTATTTAAGATATAAGAGTGTGTTGGGTTGTTTTTCCGCATGTGCATCACTGTGCACTTGTTCTGATTTAAATGTAGTTTGTATTTGGAGCTCCAGTCCTGAATATATTCTGATGTTATCCGGAGTGAGTTAGCATCCTCTCTGTCTTGTATAATATTTAGTTATTTAGTTTTTGTTAACCGGGTAGGTGCACACGCCACGAAATGACTATTTTTAGGCATGACCCGGGAGAGTACAACAATCAAAGACAAGTACAATAACATTGGTACAGGAGAATTACATATAGTGTTGGTCAGTACTAGAAATACATACAGCCAAGAAACATAATACTCCCAACAGATTGCACGTAGAATCAGGGTAAAATTACCTGCACAGTTCAGGAGAAAGTAAAAAACTATATGATAATTTAATTCAACAACTAAGAAAATATTGGTTAGATTGATCAGTAACATTGAAAATTCATGAGGCAGTGAAGCAAGGCAAGGGGTGGGTTCTATGTCATAATAGCGAACGTAGAATGGTGATCGCTGTTATTGTGAGTGTATATATCGCCAAAAAGCAAATCGGCGATATACACTTACTGGCGAACTAACATGCAGTGATCTAAAGTGTTTCTGTGGGGGCTTCCCTACACCTTACTAAGGACTCCTAACTCCAGGGGGGTGCATTTCGGGGAGGGGGCATAAATTCAGCAAAAAAAAAAATTAAGTTCAGAGCCACAGGCAGCAACAAAATTTACACCTTCCCGTCCCCAGCCCTGAACCAGGTACCTGCTATGCCGCAGCCAGCCTCCTTCTCCACTACACCACACAGCTGGCTTCGCGGCAGCAGGTGCAGTCCCTTCCAATAGCCCTCATCCCTTTCCCTCCCCAATCCCCTGTGCCGGTGCCTTCCCCTATTGTCACGGTAGACCTAGTCGCTACCCTTGCAGGTAGCCCTTCCCAATAGTGCCAAATATGGATTCTCCGTTTTGACGGGCGCCCATATTCGGTTACTATGATCACTGGTTACCCAAGGGGTGAGCAGCACTGTGGGGCAGGGGGTGGAAGATGAATGATGAGCAGCTGGAGGATATGGAGGATAGAGGGGATTAGTGAGGATTAAAGCATGTGCAGGGATCAGCAAGAGATAGGTAAAGGTGCAGCTCCCTTTTGAAGCTGTTATGAGATCCTGATAGTGTAAGTGCTTGGGGGAAGGCGTTCCAAAGCTTAGGAGCCGAGTGATAGAAGACACCAGAGCCTTTTGATGTTTTACATCTAGGTACATTCAGTAAGGTCTTATAAACGTAGCCCATAGGCAGAGGTTTGAGGTACCAGCAATATTGCAAGCTCCGAAGGGGTTTGGTTTCTCAGTACTGGGTCCGTCAGGGAGCAGAGAGAGTATTGCCGGCAGGCAGAGGGGGATGACCATGCCAGTTCTCTATACAGTTGACAATGGTGCTTACGCCGAGGTGACAAGGAGGCATGCCTACAAATATTATAGTAGCTCCCAGTCTGCAATCGTTAGCCAATTTTGTCAGTCATATTTTGTTATGGTCGTATTGAATTGATGACACATAAATGTTGAACAAGCAAGGTCCCAGTAACAATCCTTGAGGTACTCCGCTTGTCACGTCAGCCCAGTCTGAGAAAACTCCCTTGATACTAACCCTTTGCCTTCTGTTTGTTGACCAGGAATGGATCCAGTCTACGATATTACTGTGTATTCCCATGCTTTTGAGGACATCCACTAGTTCTGGATGGGGGAGTTTGTCAAAAGCCTTAGAGAAGTCTAAACATATGGCATCCACGGAATCCCCCATATCCAAGGCTTTGCTTGCTTTGTCATAAAACTCTAACATATTTGTCTGGCATGATTCGCCCTTTGTAAATCCATGCTGAGTCCTGTCTTTTACGTTTTCCTGCTCTATGAAATTGGTAATGTGATCTTTAAGGATACCTTCCAGAATTTTAAATGGAATAGACATTAGACTGATGGGGCGATAATTTGCTGGATCAGATTTTGGCCCCTCTTTGTGTAGGGGGATCACTGTTGCCTCTCTCCATGGATCCACCACCTGTCCTGTGTCTAATGAGGTCTGAAACATATAGGTAAGGGCTGGAGCTATTGCATCACTCAGTTCTTTGAGTATTCTAGGGTGTAAGCCATCTGGTCCAGGGGATTTATTTGGATTTAGTTTTCCCAATCTTGTTTTAACATCTTCGAGATCTATGTTAGACCGTGTTTTGATATTGTTTACCTGTTTGTTGTTCGATTTTGTGTTTGGCTTGGTATTAAATACAAAGGAGAAATAAGTGTTTTGTATATTTGCCATTTGTTCAGTGTCAGATACTACTTGCCCATTCTGATTTTTTAATGGCCCTACGCTGCTATTTCCACCCTTCTTATTATTTATGTGTGCATAAAAAAACTTTGTAATTATCCTTAGATTTAGCTGCCAGTTTTAATTCTTATCCTGCTCTAGCTTTTTTTATCTAGTTTTTACTTTCCTAGCCATATGTTTGTAATACCACCCCACTTTCTGTTTAGTTTTCTTTATTTTGTAGTAAGTTTTATTTTTTTTTGTTAATTAGTTTCTTAAGCCTGGGGGTCATCCAGCATGGTATAATTCCTTTTTTTTGCTAAGTATTGGCCTCAATCTTTCCCTTCCACAAACTTTTTTAACATGTGTTTTAGGGTTTGATTAAAACACTCAACAAGACCGTCTGTCTGAGGGTGATAAGGGGAGGTTCTTATGGCAGTGATACCTAGCAATCGGTACAGCTCCTTCAGTAATGTAGCACCAAAATTACTACCCTGATCAGTAATATCTCTTTAGGTATGCCCACCCTGTTGAAAATTTTGGCAAGCTCTGCTGCCACTTTTGGGGCTGTGATAGTACACATAGGAACTGCCTCTGGGTATTGTGGCACAGTTAAATACTACCAAATAGAATCAATTACCCTTTTTACTTTTGTCTAAGGGGCCAACCACATCCATTGCAATTCTCTCAAAAGGCACATCTATCAAGGGTAGATGCACCAGGGTACCTTGTCTTTTTGTAGTCACTGGGGCTACTGTCTGACTCTCAGCACAGGAACTGCAATAGGTAGCAACATTTTCATGAATTGAGGCAATATAGCGCAGTGGTTTAAGGCTCTGATCTGCAAACCTGGAGACCTGGGTTCGAATCTCGCAGCTCCACATGCATACTGTGTGACCCTGAGCAAGTCATTTAACTTCCTTGTGCTCCCAGGTTGCACCAGTAAACAAGCTTTCAGCTTAGTGTGTCTCTCCTGGTTAAAAAAAAAAAAAAAAAAATTCCAGGCCAGTAAAATCTGTACAGCAATCTGGCAACTGTGCAATCCCTCCCTAAGTGACCATCCATAGGATTACCATGTGCTGTCTGTAACAACTCAGATCTATACTTTTGTGGTATAACCAATTGTTCTATCTTTTCCTGTGTCTGAGGTTTAACCCCAGACTCCGTACAGTAAACCATTAGATTTTTTTAAACATTGGTTCGCCCTCTTTTGGTTTCATCCCCAACTGGTTAAAGCAACCTATGAGAGAAACATTGTTAGCTTGCTCTGAAACAAACTCACAATCAGTTATCAGTTTAGTTTCAGCATTTTCATATATTGACCCCTTCTGTCTATCAATCTGTTGTTGCCACTGGTTCTTAGAAACATAGACTTTGACAGCAGATAAGGACCGCTTGGCTCACCCAGTCTGCCCATTTCCCTACCTACTGGATAAGCTGCAGATCCTAGTTAACCAACAGCCTACTTCCTCGTACCCCTACTAGTATTACTTTGTCTGTCCCATGCATTCTTGAATTCGCCCACTGTTTTTGACCCCACAAGCTCCTCAGGAAGGCCGTTCCTTGCATCCACCACCCTCTCTGTGAAAAAATACTTCCTCACATTGCCCCTGAGCCGTGCCCCCTCTATCTTCAAATTGTGCCCCCTTCTTCTTGCACATCTTTTTTTCTGAAAGATGCTACCCTCTTGGACGTTGGGCTCTTCAGGCATCTTCTTTCTTTGCTGGACTTCCAGGTTTTGGAGCTAGGCTCAAACAAGTCCGATTCAAAATCAGCAAAAGGAAAAGTGTCCCCACCATCTAAAATTTTCTTTGCCTGAACTCTTGTCAGTACAGCTCCTGAAACATCAGGATTTACTCCCTCTGTGATTAACTCAGTAAGTCCTGGAAAGTCATTTCCAATAATCACAGATAGAGGTAACTTGGATACTAGCCCCACTTTCAGTTGGTGCGACACCCCGTTAATATTCAGCCACTTAGGTGGTAGGATAGTATTGAGTGTCTCCATGGATGCAGATGACACCAGTACCTGTTACTTTTGTACAGTGTTTTCCCTGCACATCACCATGCACTAGGATCTGTCTGCTTCCCTAATCAATAAGTCCCTTCACAGTCTTATCCCCCACCTTGACATCTGCTAAATACTTGCCCCAATTTGCTAAGGACAAATCTGTTCCAATGTTACTTTCCTTACTACGGCAGTTTCTTACAATATGGCCTGGCTTTTTACAATTATGAATAGCCTTTGGGTGCAGATTTGTCACCCCCACCGGAGTTCTTGTCAAACTTGGATTTAAATTGGGAAAAAGCGGGTATTACCGGTGCTTGGCTGTTGCTGCAAGGTTGCTACTGTGGCATCTGTCTGGCCATCTAGTAGTCTTGAGCCAAAGAAATTGCCTTTTTCCCCACTTTCTGGACGTGTTCTTTTACCCAAAGCTGCACACCTGTAGGCAGAATATTGATGAACTGCTCCATTGCAAGTGCGTCTCTGATCTGTGGTACTGTTTTGCCGTCTTGGAGCCATTTAATAAGGAGATCTGAGTCGGCTGAAGGCATCTCAAGGATTGTCGACTGACTTGTATTTAAAAGACCAGAATCTTTGCCTGTAGGTCTCTCCTGAGATGTCGTATCTTTTCAGGATTTCTCTTTTCACCAGGTCATAGTTTCCTGACTGTGCAGTGTCAGTATTGCTGTAGGAAAGTTGGGCTTTACCTGTCATGTAAGGTACCAGCCTGATTTCCCATTGCTAGGCTGTGGCAACCCTTTCAGAAGTTGTCAGGTATGTTTCAATACTATCCGAGGGGCACAACCTTGTAAGTTTAATGTCTTTTAAGTTGTTTGTGTCTCACTGCTGTGCAGGACCTCTGCCAGATCGCGATCCTCTAGCTTTGATAGCATTCACGGCATCCAGCCATTGCTGCTCCTGTTGCTGCATTTCTTCTCACCCCTGCTTCTCCATCTCTTTTTGTTGTATAGCCCACCATTTGAAAAAGACAGTCAGGATTTCAGGTTCTGACACTACCTGTTCTTCGTTTTCCATACCTGTTTCCTGCTGTACATTTTCAGTTTGGACTTTTGTTTCTACTTCTAGTTTGCTGCTATTATAACAAGTCTTTGCCTGATAATTAACTTCATCCTGAGTTTGTTCAGGAGACATCCTGTTTTTTTTTTTTTTACAAAATGTTCTCGTCAGTTTCTTTGCAGAGCAGGCCTGCAAAAAGAACAGGGTCCCAAGCTGGCCTCCTGCTGACGACTCTTCAAAAGAGTTTGCAACAAGCCTGAGAGGAGCACAAACTGCATCTCAGGTTAACTCCCTAGGGAAGCAGCATAGCACAGTGGTTTAAGGCTCTAAGCTGCAAATTTGAAGACCTGGGTTCGAATCCCATAGCCCCCACTTGCATACTCTGTGACCCTGAGCAAGTCACTTAACTTCCTTGTGCTCCCAGGTCACACCTGTAAACAAGCTTTTAGCTTAGTGTCCCTCTTCTGGTTAAAAAAAAAAAAATTTCCAAATAGCTTTTTGTAGTCATTTCAACAGTATAACTATATACATTTCAAACCAATGAATCCCAGTTTCACATAAAGATTCACATATGTTTTTGTACTATAACAGCAGATATGCAAGGAGAAGAAAAGACAGAAACAGCAAGTGAAGGCAGAGAGATAGTGAGAGGTGGAAAATCCCAAGACTGTCCGAGTGATCAGTTCCTAGGTCTCACGAGAACATTTGGTTGCACAACCAGACAGACAAGAGACAGAAAAGGAGAAGATAGAACAGATCCTTGCATTTAACTCTTTCTGCATAACAAATAAGACAGGGGCTTATTCAACCCTGTCACAGTGGCCATAACACAGTTCAAAGGACGGGGAAGCACCTTCGGATTTGCTTTCACACTTTGATGTTGCCAAAGGTTGGGGGGGGTAGGCATTCCCTAACCTACCTATGCCCAGCTCCGGGTTCTTGGCAGACAGAGGGAACAGACCCATAGTTGCTAGACCTAGAGTGGGATATTCTTCCTTTTTGGGATAGAGCCAGTTTCGTACATGGAACCCACCCTGGAGACATGGAATTCCAAATGCTAAACCTCTGGATAGTTGAGGTGGGAGGCTCTGGAGAGAGGCAGTTTCCTCGCTGAATACGACTCTTGCCATGATATGGATTATCCCTTTGGTTTGCGGAGAGGTGTTTGTCCTGGCGACACAGGACCCTACATTCCAGAGGTGGCAGAGGCAGAATCTGATGTATGTGTCGCAATTCAATGATGGTCATCGAACAAAGTCATTCCTTGAAATGCAAGTTCAGTTTGGACTTGGAGAGTAAGATTTTTACCACTGCCTTTGGATGCGCCATTTCCTGGAGACTCGACCAGTCGCTGTTAGGGATGCCTCCATACTTCCCCTTCTGCTTTAACTATTAGCGGCTCAGAACACCTGCCAAATCACCAGATGCCTCATTTCTGTTATTTACCAAGCCATTCAAGGCACACAACCTTAAAATGCACATTATCTCATGGATACATGGGCAATGGAATTGGGAAAGGAACCAAACCTTGAATCTTGAGAGAAGGATTGTTCTGATTTGGGATGGGTTATGTTGTCCCGTATTTCTAGAGAGTATGGGTGAAAGCATCTGATCAGCTGTTTTCGGACTCCACTGGTCATTGCCCACTACGGACAAGGATCTAGCACTGCCTGTTCGCAGCAGTGGGGGGGGGGGCAGAGAAACCCACACCCATGTTATGCGGGCATGCCCCCCTCCTGGCATTTTTAGCTGGACATATAGGTAGCCATCACAGAAGTGATAGGGACCGGGATTTGATTTAAGCCTAGAGATTTGTATCCTGTTTCAGTACCTCTGACATCTGAAGGGAAGACAAGTTAAATATCTGTTAAGTAACATGCTCGTAGCAGCCCTGAAGTGTATTACCAGGAGATGGTTTACACAACAGACACCTACTCTGCAACATTGGTGGGATATGATGAATAGCATGTACACCATGGAGATAATTACATTTCACTTAAATGAGAAGACAGAGCCATTTATGTTCTGGTGGACCAGGTGGATTATGTATGTGATGCAGCATGTCCCTACCTTTGTCCCTTAGACAGCTGAGCCAGGGGAAGGGGCATGGTGGAGATATTTGACTAGCTAAGGCTGATAAGAGGAAGACATAATGGGATTAGGTTAACTACGGACCCCCAAGCACTACCCCCTTGCATAACTTTGGAGTTTAGGCAGAGGCATATGTTGTTTGGAACAACTAATGGGTACCTTGCCACTCCACTGCTGTGCCGGGGAGGGAAGGGGGGACCCAAATGATTATCAGTGCATTATTAGCAAAGTGTCTCTGTCTAACAATAATATGTATGTTTTACAGTTATTTTTATTGAATTTTCCGTATTTGAAACCAACACAAACATTACAGTAGCATTATGATCATACGTGTATAATTCAAGCAGTACCAAGCATATGTATTACTACAGTAAATAAACAGTCCATATAATGTTACACTTACATATTTTGTGAGGAATTTTATAGAGCTGATAAGGCTGGGCCTTCTGTGTGTGTGTGTATAGACAGTATATATATGTGTGTATATATATATATATATATATATATATATGTGTGTGTGTGTAGAGAGAGAGAGGATTTCAGACTTTGAGATGCTATATATGGGCCCAAAGTGGGTCCATTTTGAATGGAAGCAAGACTCCTACTGCTTAGAAGATGGAGGTGCACAAAGGTGCCCCAGATCCAGTAATGGCTTCATTCTGACCAACAGGTGGTGATATTCTCTAGAATGTCACAGCAAGCAAAAGGCACTCTACACTACTACTACTACGATATATGGGCCCCCTGCTCATCCTCCTCCCTTAACAGTAATATATATTTGCAAAAAAAAAAAAACATTGTCAGCCTGTTCTACAAAGGAAATTGCATACTGCTACCCATGATGCTTTGCACTGGGTTTTTAGGGATGTTGGTGAGTGCTAGCGGTCGGAAAAGAAATGCACCACTTAAGTAATTATGGTATTTTTTCTCTTGCTATATCCAGTGTACTTCTCTTTTTGCAAACATTCTCATATATGTTGCCTGTCACTGCTGTAGGTCATTTAAGCTAGACAACTGTTGTAAAAAAAACTTAAAATGGGAAATGATGGAAAGGTTGATACCTTTTATTGGACCAACAGGTGTCTTGTACAAAGATGGAATAATACACAACCTTTCGGGGCCTCACAGGTCCTTTCTTCAGGTGAATAGCAAAACTGAGCAACATAAGCAGTATATATATCCACTGTGGAGCAATTAAAAAAAACCTAGGAAGTGAAGTAGGAAAGTGATAAAAGGGAACTAGAGATAAAAGTCTATAAGATGCAAAGTGAAAAAAAATGATGAATGAGAAGAAAAGGGGAGGGGGTTGGTCAGGAGGAGATGAAAGGAAGCTGGAGAGGGAAAAACAAAGGAACAGATAAGAAAGATCTGAGATCAGAGGTAGGCTGTAAGGGTAGAATGGACAGGAGATGCCAAGAAATGCATAGAAATCAAGACATAAAAGAACAAAGGCCCAGACAGACAGTGTGTGAGGTAGTATAAACAGTAGGGGTGAAAACAATTAGGGAGCTGAGCTGAAGAGTTTGTAGGAGAGGCAGGGAGGGTGTAAAGGTAGGAAAAAAAAGATTAGGCAGGAACTCAGGAAAAAAAACAATAACAAAAGAAATACAGAACCAAAGTAAGATAAATAATGTCAATATTTAGTCCACAATGAAAAGAGAATTACAGTTTACCATAATGTGCCATGAGTCCAATGTCCTGATTCAGTCCACAGATGTTAGATTTAAATTGTTTAATATATTTCAATTCCCATGTCCTTCTGTCCTGTGTGTTTTTGAAGTTGCCTCTTAGTATCAAGACAGATAAATCCAAGAGATAGTCATCTGTTTGGGAAAAATAGTTTCCTGCTGGGGTGCTGATAATCTGGTTTACTATTGTGTGATGGTGGTGATTCCTCTTGGTTTTCAGTGGTTTGCTAGTTTCCCCAATATAGCATCCATTTGTGCACTTCTTGCACTGAATTAGGTAAACAGCATTGCTGGACTGACGTGTAGGATCCATTAATTTGTATTATGTTGTTCTGGCTTGTCTTGATGGTGGCCCTCTCCAGCTTCCTCTCATCTCCTCCTGACCAGCACCCCTTCCCTTTTCTTCTGACTCATCATTTTTTTTTTTACTTTACATCTTATAGACTTTTTATCTCTAGTTCCCTTTTATCACTCTCCTACTTCACTTCCTATGTTTTTTTAATTGCTCCACAGTGGATATATGTACTGCTTATGTTGCTCAGTTTTGCTGTTCACCTGAAGAAGGGACCTGTGAGGCCCCGAAAGCTTGTGTATTATTCCATCTTTGTACAAGACACTTGTTGGTCCAATAAAAGGTATCAACCCTTCCATCATTTCCTGTTTTCCAAGGACCAATATGGCTGGAATTTCTTTTTACAAAAAAAAGCTTAAAAATGCAAATAAATTGAGAAACATACTAAAATATGTGAAAATATTGTTTTGCAGAATTGTTCTTATTACTGGGGATTTGCAGCCTGGATGGCATATTACATCAACCACCCTCTTTATACCCCACCGGGTAAGTGAAAATCTTTCTTAGTGTGCTCTCCCTCCCTGCCCCCCCCAACTTACTGACAAAGTAAAGGTGACCTGTCCCTTCCGATCTATTTTGCATCCCATTGCTCTCTATTCTTCTGTACTTTATACTATAGCACCCATGACACTTTCCTCAACTACTGTCCTTTATTGGTAAAAATCCTGTTTTACCAATTTGCACTTCCTCTGCTGAGGTTTCTTGATTGTTAGCTGTGTTAACAGTATCCCAAAGCATGGGGTCTACTCCCTGCCCTGGCTGCTGTCTGAGGGTTTACCTAGTAAAATCCCTTCCCATTCTTCCCCGTCTCTCTCCTCCCCACTCCTACTAATCTCCCTATCCCTTCTGCACCCCTAGGATTTATGGCTGAACCCCTGACTGAATGATAATGACCATGCCTGTATGTATGTTATTTATCTATCAATTGAATCTGTCAATGCTTGATGTTATGGTATGTTACCTTCTCTCTTCCTAAATGCTGAAGGTATTTTTCCCTGTTAATGTTCAAAATGATGATGGTATTGTTCCCTGTAATGTTTATACCTGTTACCTTTGTAATCTCCTGGGTCACTCCTGAAAATAGGCACTTGGCTGTCTAGCATGCTTACCTGGTAAACAGAAGCAAAATAATAAATAATTGCCCATTAACTCTGTTGTTGCATAATCTTAGGTATCACATCAGCCTACTTGCTTCCCATGCCAACTTAAATTTGTAATATTTTTTTCCTCTCTGCCCTCCTCTGTGCAAGCAAATAAGACACGATGGAGTGTGCATTAGACCATTCTAATGCACAGCCAGGAGCGTAGTAAGGCATGATGCTATAGGCCAATTTGGTGTGCCTTCAGCCCTTGGTCATGCGTTAGAACTGTCTAAACCCCCGGAGTGTCTCACTGTGCTTATAAAATGGGCCTCTGTATGTTACACTGATGTGAAATACAAAATTGTTATGTTGATATAAAAAAAAATACAAATCTTTTATGCATTTTGTCATAAAATAGTTCTTCCGCCTACACTACATTGCTGCATTTAGTGTTTGTGTTAAGGAAGTTTATATTACTGGAGCCACCATAGTTGAAGATGGCTGTTGTGGTTACCATAGTTACAGCTGTCGACCCCGACACACTCGTACTCTGATAGTCTCAATAAATCAGTTTAGCAGCAGCCTTTTGTTAAATCTGTTTTTTTGTTTTGTTTACTTCTTTTGACATTCAATTCCTTTATATTCTTTTAAACAATAAAAGGTACGAGTGGGTAGCAAGTGGCTGGCTGAGCAGAAATGCATGAGTCCAACACACTCATATTCTGAGTCTCAAAAAATCATTTTAGCACCAGCCTTTTGTTAATTTTTTTTTGTATTGTTTACTTTTCGTGTTTAATTCATTTATATGTGTTCAAACGGCAAAAGGTGCATGCAGGTAGCGAGCGGGTAGCTGAGAAGAAACGTGTGAGCGTAGGATGAGTGAGTGGCAGCATTTCTGAAAAGAAAAAAAAATTAACAACTCTGCCTACGAGCTGCTGATCTCCCTTGTATATCCAGTTGAAAGTACAGGTGAGTAAGTCCTGTGTAGCAGCACTTTGAAACAGTCTGCTACATGTGGGTGGTGGGCGTGTGGGAGGGGATCAGGGAACAGGACTGTGATCCACAAGCAGCCAAGTGGGCGGGAGTGTTTTAGTATTGTACAACACTTAGCTCTGCAATTGTAATTTTGAAAGAAACAAAAAACTGCCTACGAGCTGCTGATCTCCAGTGTGCATCCAGTTGAAACTGCAGATGAGTAAGTCCTGAGGAGCAGCACTTTGAAACAGTCTGCTACATGTAGGTGGCGGGTGGTTGAGAGGGGAATCAGGGAACAGGACACCAAGCAACCAAGCAGGCAGGAGTGTTTTAGTATTAAACAACACTTAGTTCTCGATCCTTTTGAAATCTGCCTTAAAATCTATAACAAAAAAATGGCTTCAGTAGTCAGCCCCTGAAATGCAAGACTGGATGGAAATCATTAACCAAATCCAACAGATGGAGAGAATAACATATACAATAAACCGTAGGGGGGATAGTTATGATGACAGATGGAATAGATGGGAATTATATAAAGATACCTCTCTTCCCCCCCATCTCAACCCACTTCCCTCCCCCTTCCCTCACTCCCCTTCCCTTTATTCTTTCTCTCACCCTTTATACTAGTTGGGATTCTCTTCTAACTTTATGCTCGTGTGAGGGTAATTAGGAAGGTAGGGTGTTCTTTCTCTGTTCTGTCCTTGTTTTTGCTGTACTCCTCTCTCAAAGTGACTAATCTTATATTAGACAGGTTCAATTAAATAACAATACCTGCTTATCTGACTATAAACTTATCTCCAAAGTTCTATTTTCAATATTTGTTTTTTTTTTTTTTTTAAATAATGGAGTAAATAACAGTTTTATGTAATTGATCAGAGGGAAATTGTAGTAATTTTAGTAATCTGATGGAGCATAATTGGATGATCTTTATGTAAAGTAATATGTGTAAAATGTTAAACTGGTTGTTATAATATTTGTCTAAGTTTAAACAAAAAAGAGAAACGAATAAAATTTAAGTATAAAAAAACACTTCGTTCTGCAATTGTAGTTTTGAAAAAATTCAGACTGTGTGGTTAAGGAAATTGAAAACATTTGCATGTGGGGATATGTATTTTTTTATATTAGCTATTGAAACAATATATTGTCAGTGGCTCCCGTGGGGAAAAAATGGCAGCTGGAAGGTTCCAGTAGTTCAAGGATTTTGACCATGCACTGCATTCAGGTTGGCAGTACTAGTTTTAACCATGTGTTAGACATTTCTAACGCACAGCTAACAACCAATCAGATTGCTCAAAATCCTTTGCCCATTTTAGAAATACCATTGTCCCTCTCCCTCTGTAATATTCCCTATATCCCCTCCAAGCCATTTCTTTGCTGTTCTCTTCAAAATACCACTGGCGTTCCCTCCCGACCACTGTCAAAGACAGTGGGCAGCTTTAAGAGAGGCTGGGATAGGCATGGGGGGAAGGTAAAGATCATGGGTAGGGAGGATAGGAGGAGTGGGGGGACAGGGACAGTAGCTCACGCTGTGGACCCTGCAATATGAGCAAACTAGATCAACCAAATGGCCTTCTTCTCTGGTTTCTTTGTATGTTCATATGTATGTTCGACACATTTGTTTGTTTTTTACCTCCTTTTTACCTTCCTTTCTGAAGCCTGTACATTTTGGCATTCCTCCATTTCTTTACTCCTACAAACATACGAAGAAGCCGGCAGAAGAAGGCAATTTGGTCTGTCTAATCTGCTCGTATTGCAGGGTCCACAACTTGAGCTACTCTGTTGGAATAAACTTCCACCTGAATTACGAAATTCACGGACATTACACATTTTCAAACACAACCTTAAGAAAATCCTTATGCAAGCACAATCAATCTGCAACTGTTTTTCCTGAGCAATACATTTTTGTTATGTTAATTAATTGGATATTATTTATGTGCTTATTTGTACTATGTATGTTTTGTATTATTATGTTTTATTATGTGTCATTATGTTTAATCAGTGTCAATGGCTCAGCAGGTTGCTCACTCGCCTCTTAGGCCGGAAGATCAAAAGGTTGTGGGTTCTAGCCCCACACCAGGCACCTGGGGTAAATCCCAGTACTGGTCCTGTAGTGCATCATGATGGGAATACTGCACTCCTGAGGTGCCATCTTTCAGATGAGACCTTAAACTGAGGTCCCGTCTGCCTGTTCTGGTGGTTGTTCAGGTGGGCGTTAAAGATCCCATGGCACTTCTCAAAAAGAGATGGGGAATTTTTTATTGAAAATCACATATACATACATTTAAAAAAAACTAAATTGTAGCAAAAACTCAGAGAACATGAAATCATATGTTACGGCACTAGTAAAATTAAATTATACACACTGAAACTCATTTTGTAATCGTAAAGTTTTCTACATCATTTCATTTATACTTTAGAAAAAAAGAGAAACCCTCCCACCACATGTGAACTTTTGATAAGGGATTGTGAGAAACATCATATTCATAGATTTCTTGTAAGCCATATGTACACCCTCTATTTACAGATTCTTAGGGTAGACGTTGCTGTTGCAATACCCACTGGCATCTGGCATGCCACAAATGAAACTTTAAATAAGCAAAAAATACAGTCAGAGTACTAGTGTGATACTTCTTTAAACTAGGAGGATAAATGTCCAGTGCAGTTATTTCGTAAGACACCCTAGCTACCCAGGGTGACTTCCATTGTTGGGCTAGGAATGTCCACAGATTTTGAGTGTATGTACAAGAAATGAAAAAATGTTCTATTGTTTCCTCCTGAGCCATACAATCATAGTATGGACACAGTCTTTCCTTCATGGCTTTGTGTTTATTTTTTCCTCTGACATTTAGTCTACCATATGCACATAGCCATGTTATTTCCCACATTCGCTTAGCATTGTTGAGCTGTTTAAAAAACACATCTATTTTTCCAGGAGGGCAATCTTTAAAATCAGGTTCCGAGGTGCTTATGTTTTGCATAACTGTTTTATAATTGAGAGCTAGTTTTTGGGTTATATTGAGTTTGGAAACCTTCCATTTCCGCAGTTGTTGTACAGTGGGTTTAATTAGTCCGGAATATTAATATACTTGGAAGCTTTTGGAGGAGCATGATTCTGTGCTCTTAAAAATCCATCTATATTGTTCCAGATCCATTTCTGTGTCAATGATTCTATTGAGCCAAGTCCTGTTTTTAATGTTTGTGCCCAAAACATGGTATGAAAAAACACAAGTGGGTCTGTCATACCAATGCCTCCTTTCTCGTTTGGTAAATATGTGAGTGCCCTTTTAATTGGGTTTAGTCATCTGTAAAATCTTGTTTCTAAAGAAAAGGAGAGTAGGAATACAATTCCAGTAAACAACAAATAGGGGATTAAGAATTTTTTAATTATTTGGACCCTTTTTAGCTTAGAAAGTTTCCACCTTTTAACTTTAGACTCACAATTATTTAAGGCTGAGTCCCAGTTTACAAATGTCATGTTCTTTACCCCAAATTTTAACCCTAAGATTTTCATAGGTTCCTCAGAAATGGGCATACCAACAAGATTCATCATAGTGTTTCCATTTTGTCCTAGGTACAGGCTTTGCATTTATCTTGGTCCAGTTTACCAATTTTGATACTCTAGAATAATTCTGTATTTCCTGGAACGTAAAGTGAATACTATCCTGATTTTTGACAAAAAGGCAGACATCATCCGTATATGCTAACATTTTTATTCTAGGAGCGTGGCTATGATGTTCATCCACACTCTTTGGCACGTTCCCTTCCACTTTAAGATCAGCCAGAAGTCTTCAAGCTGGCTCCTCCCACCCAATTGGGTGGTATATACCTGGGCCCCGCATCATGACGCCAGATCTTCCTTTCTGCTGGAAGATTCAGGTTGCCTCCCTCGTGCTCATGCATTTTGTAGGCCCTGGCTTTCAAACTTTCGGTTATTCTGAAAATTTGCTTCCTTCGCGTTAGCGATTGCAAGTTTACCGCTCCGATTTATGGAAGATAAGTCTTCCCCTGGATTTCATCGGTGCCCTTGCAGCCAGAAAATGTCATGCACCGATCTCCCCACCACATGCATTTATTGCCTCAGTGTCGACCATAACACCTCGAAATGTGATATGTGTCTCTCCTTTCATCCCAATGTCCTCGACGACTGTCTCGCACACCTGAAGCTGGGGAGGCCCGAGAAACTGAACCCTCCGGTGAAATCCAAGGAGGCTCGGTGGGCGGCTTCCACAGCTGCGGGATCCGTCGAGCAACTGGAACGCATGCAAGCGTTCGAGGAGGAAGCGGCTCGTGCCGCAGAGACATCTTGGAGCATCTTCGTTCTGCTCAACCTGGGCTCCACCTTCTCGGGTTCCTTCTGAGAGTTGTGCCAGTCTCTCCCGACCAAGGGGGAGGCCCCTCTGGGCTCGCACTCCTCTCTATCCCGTAAGCAGGAGAAGGATCCGGGATCGTCTTCGTCTCGACGGAGACGTTCTTGGGAGCAGGAGAGATCTCGGTCCCAGAAACATACGTCTCGACCTCGGTCGAGATTGCTTCTTCTGCCGCTGGCTTCTCGGCTTTGCTGTCTGGTCAGTCAACTGAACTGTTGATCGACGATGTTGAGATCATCATCAATCCAATCGAGCCGTTACCACCGACTCTTGTCGATGATTGCCTCGATCAAACTCCTAATTTGGTCTTCCCAGATGACGAGACCCAGCCTGCTGGGACTCCCATCGAGGCAGTGGTCCCTGATCCCGGGAAATCACCAGTCCCTCCGGTGTCTCCCGAGTGACCCAGTCGGCCTGTCTGATCTCGATCGAGGTCTCGGACCCCCTCAACCAAAAGGCCGAGGAAGAGCCATAAATGCTCTGAAATGAGGCGACACAACCAGTCGTCCTCCTCAGATGAGGAGAGGCTCCGGCGGAAACTCTGGCGCTACAAGGACCTCATGTGGCAACAGCTGATTTTGACCGGGCACAAGCCGACTCCGGCTTCCACACTGGCCATTACCTGGCTTTCACCTCCTAGGCCGCAGCCAATTCCTTCAGAGCAGATTAAGTCGGTTCCCCAACCCGCGGAGCCACTAAAACCTCCAGTTCGGCCCAAAACGGTCTCTCCACCGATTGTGGTGGAACCACCATCCAAGCAACCTGTGGGAAGGGCTCCTTCCAAGGAAGAAAGACCAGACACCGGGCTTCCCTGGCATTTGTCGGTCACCCCGGACCGCTGACTCAGCGAGTCGAAGGTGACCTGGGTGGTCGGCCATTATATCCGGATACCTTTGATTCGGACATCACCGGCTTGCATTCTCATCCAGGTGATGATGAATCCACCATTGGCTTAGAGACAGAGGAAGGTCCCTCGTCTTTTCAGGGCATTCTTCGCCTCATCTCTGAGTCCACAGGGATGCCCCAGGAGCCAATCCAGAAAAAGACGGAGTACCCTGTTACGGACATCCTTAAGAGAGGGGATATCCCGACAGAGGCCTTTCCTGTGGCTGAAGCTAGTGTTGGCCCGGCCCTAGAACTTTGGCAGTGCCCTGCCTCTTGTCCCGCTCTGTCTGCCCACACAGCCCGCAAGTAAGCGGTGCCCATGGGGTCCCTTGCGGGGTTCACAGAGCACCGTTCGGCTGAGAGCCTGGTGACTGCCTCTGTGTTCAGGCGTACTGGCAGTTCTGCCAACAGTGACTGACCTCCTGATAAAGAGTCCAAGCTTTTGGACCTTTCAGCCAGGAAGGTCTATGTGGCTTCCTCCTTGGGCCTTCATTGGGCAAGTTTGTCCATCATCATGGCACACTTCTCTCACGCCCTCCTAGGGTCGCTGGATGAAGTCCTCCCACATCTCCCCACGGACATGCAGGCCACAGTCAAGCAGGTCTGGGATCAGGGCCGAGCTGTTGCCAGACAGCAGCTTCAGATGGCCCTGAACATTGGGGATTCTTGTGCCCGCTCGATGGCTACTGCAGTTGCCTCTCATCGCAGGGCTTGGCTGAGGCTCTCCTCCTTCCCGGCGGATACCCAGCACAAACTAGGGACCGACCTGTTCGGCCCAGGTGTGGCTGGTCATCTTCAGCACATTGAGCAGTCCAGTGCCACCTTGGATGCTACTTCTGGCAAGGGTTCTTCAGGCAAGAACCAGCAGAAGAAAAAGCAGCAGCCTTTTCCGAATTCTTCCCCTGCGGCTTAGCAGTCCTTCTTTCAAGGTGGACAGCAGCACCAGCAACAGCAGCAGGTTCAAACTTGGCACCCCAAGCCCGGGCCCCTTCGTGGTGCCCAAGCGGATGGGGGGCTGGGACCTCATTCTAGATCTGCATGACCTGAATCAATATTTCAGGTCATGCACCTTTCGGATGGTTACTCTGTGTCAGATTATACCATCCTTCGAGCAAAACATGTGGGTCTGTTCAATGGATCTGCAGGACGCATTCTTTCATGTCCCAATCCATCCATCCCGTCAGCGGTTCCTCCGCTTCAGGGTCGAAGGGACCCTGTATGAGTTCTGAGCCATGCCATTCGGCCTGTCATCAGCCCCATGGGTCTTCACTAAATGCATTGCAGTGGTGGCGGCCCATCTCGGGGGCCAGGATTTATCCTTACCTCGACAGCTGGCTCCTAGCAAGTTCCACCCAACAGGAGGTGGAGAGGTCCAGGGACCTGGCCCTCCAGACCTGCCCCCAACTCGGCCACCTGATCAACGAGGCCAAGTCGGAAATTGTGCCTTCTCAGGTGATGGGCTTCATCGGAGCAGAGCTCAACTCTTGTCAAGCCAGAGCTCGGCTTCCGGCAGACAGGGTGGAGGTTCTCTCCTCCTTTGCCTAATCATTTCTGGTTGGACAGTTCCGCCCTGCCCGAGACTTTCTACACCTTCTGGGTTACATTGCAGTGTGCACCTCAGTGGTCCGTTGGGCCCGGTTGCACATGCGCCCCTGTGGACTCAGTGCCATGGTCATGTCAACGAGCTGACCACTGTAACCCAGAAGATGTGGGATGCTCTTCAATGGTGGACCGCCCCAGATCGGTTGCAGGAAGGGATCCCGTTTGTCTGCCCTGAGCTGACAGTCGTCCTCACGACCGATGCCTCTCTCATGGGCTGGGGAGCCCACATGGGGGACAAAAGGGATCACAGGCTCTGGACCCCCGAGGAGTCCTGATGCCACATCAACCTGTTGGAGCTCAGAGCAGTCAGACTGGCATTGTCGGCTTTCACTCCTCAGCTCTGGGGTCAGGTGGTTCAAGTCCAGATGGACAATACCACGACCATGCACTACCTCAACAAACAGGGCGGCATGCACTCCCGTCTGCTGTGCAGGGGAGGTGCTCCGCATCTGGACCCTCGAGAGATGATTGGAGGCAGACCTCCTAGCTATCCCTGTGGCAGGAGCCTCAAACCATCTGGCAGATGCTCTCAGCCACTCAGGCCATACATTCCATGAGTGATCTCTCCATCCAGAGGTAGCTTACTGCTTGTTCTCCCACTGGGGCAAACCGATGGTGGACCTGTTTGCCTCCAGGGAAAACACCAAACTGAGGCTGTTTTATGCCCACCCCCCCAGCAGGGCTCGCTGGAGGGGGGATGCCTTCTCGAGGCTGTGGACCCCAGGCCTCCTCTCTGCCTTCCCTCCATTTCTCTTGATCCGCAAGGTGCTTCTCAAGGTGAGGAGGGACAAGGCGAAGGTGTTCCTGGTTGCCCCAGACTAGTTGCGCCAGTTCTGGTATCCAGATCTCCTCAGCCTCTGCTGTAGGCCCCAGAGTGGCTTCCCGCATGCCCGGACCAGATATCATTCAATCAGGGGAAGGTATTCCATCCGGACCTTCAATCCCTGCACCTCACAGCCTGATACCTGAGCGGCTAGAGTTCCAGGCTTTGGGTCTTTCCGAAGATGTCTACACCGTAGGTGGAGGCATCCAGAAAGGAATCAACCTGGAAATGTTATGCCTTCAAATGGAAAAGGTTTTCCATTTGGTGTCCGGGCAAGGGCCTGGACCCTCTGTCCTGTCCAGTGGCTAACATTCTAGTGTACGTTTGGTCTCTGTCCAAAGGGGGTCTTCCGGTCATCGACCCTTAGGGTGCACCTGACAGCCATCTCTGCTTACTGGGCATGGGCTGGTCAGCTGACGTTGGCGCAGGAGACAGTGGTAAGGCGCTTTTTCAAAGGCCTGGATCACATATCCCCTCCGGTGCTTGAATCTCCACCTCTGTGAGATCTTCTGCTGGTACTGGCAAAGCTCATAGGAAAGCCATTCGAACCAATGCACAAGTGTGCCTTGTCACACTTGTCATGGAAGATGGCCTTTCTGGTGGCTGTCATGTCTGCCAGAAGGACAGAGGAGCTCCAGGCACTTTCAGTGGACTCCCCTCATCTGGTCTTCCACAGGACAATGTTGTTGTACGCCCCATCCCGAAATTCCTTCCGAAGGTGGTGTCAAAGTTTCATCTTAACCAGGTGTTAACCATGCCGGTATACTACCGTAATTACACCTCGGAGGCAGAGTACAGGCTCCGTACCTTAGACCTGAGACGAGCCCTCTCCTGTTACAAGGAGAGGATGGCAAAAATTCGGGGAGAGGTTTGCCAGCTGTTTGTCACCTACGCTGAAGCTTCTTCTGGCAGACCTGCAGGAAAGTGGACTGTTGCAAGATGGATCACATCATGCATATGAGTTGGCAGGCAAGGAGCATCCCAGAGGGATAAGAACTCATTCTACCCGCCATACTGCTGCATCAGTGGCTGCTTCCAGGGACATCCCTATCCAGGAAATCTGCCTGGCTGCTACCTGGAAGTCAGCAAACACCTTCATTACCCGCTACCACATCGACCTTGAGTCACGCCGGGATGCTGGTTTTTGGGGCCTCAGTTCTCCAATCTCTGTTCCTTAAGTAGGGGGTGTGCGCCTTGCCTCCCTCCTCCTGGAGAACTGCTAGGAGTCTGCCAAAGAGTGTGGATGAACAACATATCCATGCCCCTAGAAAAACAGGTTACTCACTTGTAACAGTAGTTCTAGGAGTGATGTATGTTGTTCATCCACACAGACCCTCCTGACCTCCCCGGCTACTGATGTACAGCACCTGGCTTCCAGCTGGCTAAGATCTGGTGTCATGGGGCGTAGCCGAGGTATATACCACCCGGGTGGGTGAGAGGAGCCAGCTTGAAGACTTCCAGCTGATCTTAAAGTGGAAGGGGACATGCCAAAGAGTGTGGATGAACAACATATACCACTCCTAGAACTACTGTTACAGGTGAGTAACCTGTTTTTTCATCCTGGTTTGGGGATCCTGTGAGACCTTGCATTTGTGTGTTCTAAATGAATTTTCTAATTAAGGGGTCTAGGGAGAATACACCTTCAGATATTGTAGTTTCTGATCCTATTCTGTCTAGTATAATAGTAGTAAAATGAGTTCTGTAGTAAAATGTTTATTTTTATACAGCTAGCAATGTTAAACATCATTGGGTCAAGGACCCTTTTTCAAGATGGACCTGTAATAATTTACATATAATATTTTACACATATTGCACAAAAGTCAAACTTGTGCTACATACATCCTAGCAACAACAACAACAATAGAACCGTTACTAATTTCAATTAATCATTCACCTCATTATTACACTCGCTCAGATCAAAGTCCAGACTGAAGATAAAATGCATATATTATTGTAACCAGGGGTTGGGTTGTTTGTGGTGTTATTTGTGCGCGGTGCCTCCATTTCTGTAACCCACCACCTGGCTAGCCTGGGTTCGGGGAGAAAACTGTTGCTTGGCATTTTGGCTAGGTTGGAAACCTCTAGTCAGGGGCACCCACAAGTAATCTGGATACAGGAAGCAATAACTGAAATGTCAAAACCAGGAGTGGGATTCTAGAGTGTGGCTTTTATTCACAACAACACAGGAATAATAAAGCAAAGATGGACCCCCACGGGGCTACACTCACTGGCAGTGCAGATTAACAGAGGACAGAACACATCTTCTTCACAACACTTTAACCCTCAGGCTTCGAACACACAGGGCTCTCAGCCCTAACTGGTACTCTTTTCTTGGATTCCCTGGCGTGGCACTCTGGCCAGCACTTGGACACTTTTCCATATGGCATGGACATTTTGTGGTGGCTCCCTCTACCACCCATGAGCACTTTCTAGCTCTCAAGGAAAACTTCATCCTTAATCCCACATCTGGGTGCTTTCTGCAGACACCGGCCAGGTGCCTGGAAGAAAGCAATAGGTGCCCAAAGTGAACCTGTAGAGGTAAATCTGGTTACTCCAGATCGGGTCTCCCACCTCTTGCTCCCAAATCTATACCCGGCCATCCATTTGGAGTCAACACCTTTCCTTTGAAACTCTTTATAGATGCTATCTCGAAATGTATATCACATTTAACATTCTACTTTCCATGTATCTGGTGTCCTGACTTGTAACATTCTCTAAGTGGCTATGTCCATCCCTGTAGACCCCCACTGGTTAGATGCATTTCAAGCCATACACATGTCTTAAAGTACTGTACTTGGCTGTCCTTTCCTGACCCCACAGTAGCAGATACTTTCACTCAACTGTCTCTTGGTGAAAACATAGGCCCTTTGTCAGAGCAGACTCACCATGGCTTGCAGGTGCCCCAGGGCTTCTCTCAAAGAAAACACACATCTGGTACCTCAGTACAAATTCTCTACTCAGGCAGCTTTCCCTCTTTCAGCAGGGCCAGGGGATTGCCCCTGAAATGCTGGTCTTTCTCCCCCCATCCCTTCAGGGATGGTGCACTGGAACAAGCCGGGGAACGGTCTCTACCGCTTCTGCAGGTTTCTTTTGTGTCCTTGTCTAGGGTGAGAACACACTACCCTCTTCTTTGTGTACTGTAGCTGTATATCAGAGCTAGACTCTGAGGGGCTGCCAACTGCAGCACACCTCCTACTATTCCCGAGCCTGGCTGAAGACTGACTGAAAACTCCCAACATTCTAAGGTAGCCCCTTGCTGCAGCATTCCACTGTGGCTTATGCTGCTGCAAGATTTCTATAGTGATGTCATCCCTCCAGCTCAGCAGAGACTGAGGACAGAGTGAGACAGTGTGAAACCCATTTAACTGGTGTCTCACAAGCTGCCTTTCCCTGCCTGCCACTAGTCCTAAGTGGGACTCTAGTAACCCCAGGTGACAGTGGGGTTACATTGTCTAAAAACTTTAAAGTTTAACTGTTTTCCTGAAGTTAAGAAGGCTTCTCTGCACTCATCATGCACACGTTAATCAGTCCATCCGTGTGTAAACACTTCAACCACTACACATGCATTTCATTAAGTCATAACCAATAACTTTCATAAAATGTTTTGTTTATTGGATTTGTTTTTTCTCTTCATCAGTTGGGGCACACAGCTTAACAACTTTTGCTCCGAAGGTCATGTCACCAAATCTGTTACAGTATATAGGTAAAACAAATTTGTTTCCCCCATTACCTCTAAGATTATAGTTATGTCTATATGTCAAATGTGACATTTTGTCTACAAGGTACCTAGGGTTCTGATTGTGTACCACCCCATGAATCTGTTTTAGCCATTTTTGTTCTATGTTTTGCTCTAAATGAGGCCAATGTAATATTATGTATAAAATACATAAACATATCACAGTGATGAGTATAGTACTCACAATTTAGTACAAATCTAGCCAAATTATTATATAGGACTTGAATAGCTCTTAAATATTTCTTACTAGCCATGCCATTGCTTCCATAATCAATACAGGGTATAATCAATTGATGGGACATAGGGTTGCTGAGGATTATGTTTTTAGCCACTGTATAAATTCAACTGGAATTCCATATGATTTCAAAGTGTGAAAAAGAAAAGAGTGGTTTACTCTATCATATGCTTTGCTCTGGTCTAAAGATATATTGTACCCTGGCTTATTATTAGTGTTATTAAATTCAGCCAGTTCCCTAATAATAATTAAAGTATGGTATATTTTCCTGTCTGGTACACCACTAAATTGAGTAGGATGTATCAGTGTGGTAGCCAACCTTCTAAGTCGGGTATTTAGAAAATATGACAATATTTTAAAATTTGCATTTAGCAAACTGATTGGCCTCCAATTCTGAATGAGGTTTCTATCACCTGATTTATAAAGAACGACCACCAATCGCTTTGCAAAAAACTTACGAATTTGTTTCCTTTGAAGAAAGTATTCAGATACTTTTTCTAAACATGCAGCAAGCTTATCGGGAAAAGCTTTGTGTATTTCATAGGATAATCCATCACTCCCTGGTGAGGTATCTAATTTTAATGTTTTTATTGTATTAATGATTTTGAGGGTTGTAATAGGTTGCATGAGTTCCTTAGTTATCTGTAGATCATTGTTCAATGGACTGTGATCTAAGTAGGTAACTATTTCTTTTTCAGATGGAGGATTTGTTTCTTGAAAGGATTTTAGATATCTGGACACAATCTCCTGTAAAGGTTGAGGGTTAGATACTATATTACCATGCTCATCCTGTAAAGTAGAAAATGAAGAGAAATCTTTTCTAGCCTTACAAGCTTCAAAGGAATCACCATATGGAGATCTTTGAGTACCATACAGTAGTTCTATTTTAACAGTACGAGCCCTATCATATTGCCATTTCCTCATTTCTGTTTTCAGGCAAACTATTTGATTGGAAAAATCTAATGTGGAGGATGATGCTAAGGTCATAAAATGTTGTCATTGGGATTGTAATTTAAGGTAGTTAAAAAAATGCCCTCTTGCCTTGAATTTACCATAATTCTGAAACCATTCCATAAGATATTTTTTTGTGTCACTCCACCAATCTCCTACGTTTTCATACAAATCAAAAACTGAAGCCCTGGTGCTCAAGTCTTTTTATACTGCACTGTACATGTTGAGCAAATAATATATAATTATTCAACTTCCATCTATTAGTCTTTATAGATCAAGTTGAAGTAGTCTGGAATAGAAACATAGAAGTTGATGGCAGAAGGAGACCGCTAGGTCCATCTAGTCTGACCATTTGTTTTAAACCTATTTTGACACTCTGGTTGCCCTTTGTAGTTAGGGCTCCCTTGTGTCTATCCCATGCATTCTTGAAGCCCCTCACGGTGTTGAGGAATGAGGCTTTAAACAACATATGATCAGAACATTCCACTGGAACTATTTCAAATGTTACAAGGCATAAAATAAGCAGGTGTGCATCGTAATTTGCGACTCAAGAATCGGGAGATGTGAGTAAATTTCTAGCTTGATTAGCAGTGATTGCTACATATAGAAGCTGGCCATCCCCCGTATTTTTTTTTTTTTTTTACTTCCCTGGTGTCTAGTGGCACCCCCCCCACCCTCCAGTTGCCAGCCCCCTCTTTCCCTGGTGACAGTCTAGTGTCCCCTCCCTCCACTGATTGCCATCCCTGCAATGCTTTTTATCCCTGGTGTCTAGTTGACCCCCCATCTGATTGCTGTCTCTGTTATTTTTGATGTTCCCTGGTGTCTAGTGGCACCCTCAATCCGATCATTGTCCCCATTATTGTGAGGTTCCCTGGTGTCTAGTGGCACCCTCAATCCGATCACTGTCCCCATTATTGTGAGGTTCCTGGTGTCTAGTGGCACCTCAATCCGATCACTGTCCCCATTATTGTGAGGTTCCCTGGTGTCTAGTGGCACCCTCAATCCGATCATTGTCCCCATTATTGTGAGGTTCCCTGGTGTCCAGTGGCACCCTCAATCCGATCACTGTCCCCATTATTGTGAGGTTCCCTGGTGTCTAGTGGCACCCTCAATCTGATCATTGTCCCCATTATTGTGAGGTTCCCTGGTGTCTAGTGGCACCCTCAATCCGATCACTGTCCCCATTATTGTGAGGTTCCCTGGTGTCTAGTGGCACCCTCAATCCGATCATTGTCCCCATTATTGTGAGGTTCCCTGGTGTCCAGTGGCACCCTCAATCCGATCACTGTCCCCATTATTGTGAGGTTCCCTGGTGTCTAGTGGCACCCTCAATCTGATCATTGTCCCCATTATTGTGAGGGTCCCTGGTGTCTAGTGGCACCCTCAATCCGATCACTGTCCCCATTATTGTGAGGTTCCCTGGTGTCTAGTGGCACTCCCTATCATCCAGTCACTGTCTGTTTTTGTCCCTCAGTGTTTTTTTTTTTTTATTTAAATCTGGAAAAAAAGGTCCATCACCGATCACTCCCATACCCCCACCTGACCACCCACTGTGCACCCACCTCCCCACACCCCCTTGACACCCCCACAGATCGTCACTCACCTGAAGAGGTCCCAGGTTCGAGATCCTCACTCCCGATCAAAGACATGTCTTGCTGCTGGAACCTACAACTGCAGTATGAGAACTAAGGTAAATGCGGTCCTATGTATTTAATAGGGGTTTCAACTTAGGTAATTCGGTCATTTTTTGAGATATTGACCTCAAATTTTCAATATAGCCTTTCAGAGACCCCATCTCATGAACAGCATAACTGTCATTAAGCAACTCCTGCCCGAAAGGTGATTTCACAGTCGCTTGGAAAATTCACCTTTCCAGCAGGATTTGTGTAATGACAGTCATATTGTTCTTGAGGTGGAGTCATAAGAAGGCTATGTTGAAAATTTGGGATCAAAACATGAACAAATGGCAAAGTTATGACCATTTGTTGCAATTTCGCTGTGTACTCTCGTAACTTTGGAATTTTTAAATATTTTGACACCAGATTACCAACATAGCCTTCATATTATACCCACCTAATGTATGTCACAGCTGTCATTTTTCAAATCCTGGCTAAAATGTGTTTTTGCACCTGTGGTGAGGAATGGCGTTGCAGTTGCGCAGAATTACGGTTTGGAGGGGATTGGAACACTTTCTGCACCAGATACATGAGGTATAGTAATAAGAAAGGCTATGCAGACAATTTGGTCAAAAAAAATTCAGTTTCAGAACTGTATACAATGTCTATTAATATATACAATAGTAAGTAATAATTACATGGTTTAAAGTAAAAATACCCGTTTTATAAAACCGCTAATCAAAATCAGCTGATTGCTAATCGTTTTTCATTATTTTTTTAAAACTTGCTTTATTGTCATATTTGCTCAAATTCATACATCACTGGTTACAGATCTATATCCACATCTAATATTCAGATTACAAGTTCACAATGGCACATATTTTAGAGGTTCTGCAAATATAGTCCACATTGTCAGAAATTAATCCATCCATTTGTTACCTCTGTCTTTTCTCATTTCTCAGTCCATGTTGCTTTTCCTAATGTTAGTCAACCTTGTACCACTGTGTACTCCATCTGTGAATAAAGGCTTTGTGCTTATCCAAATTTTTCCATTGTCTGGAATTAATAACAGACCTGAATAACCTTAACTAACAACTTATAAACTTTAACATAGGATCTTGGCTGAATATTTAATCCAATTTATTACCTTTTTTTTTTTTTGCTTTTTAAAGCAGTCTAAATACATTACTACTTATCTTGCAGAGGCTTGCCGAGAGAGCACTGAAGTACCATCAATCATTTTTCATTTTGATTAGCAAAGGCTGCTAATCAAATCTCTGACACTAATTTAAGCCTTGTGTTATTTTCTGGTTAGATTTGGAGGTAAATATGTAATCTATCACTGAGCTAAATTGATTTCTTTTGTACGTGAAAGTTGGCCCTGCTATCTGGAAATCAGCACAATTTGTTATGTCAGCGGTTTGTACACATTTTTTTTTTTTTTTACAGCTAAGGAATCACAGTATAGTTTTTTCCCTCTGTTATGCTGTTTATGTGGTATAATACCCGGGGCGTAGCTAGGATTTGGTTGGGGGGGGTCCTAAACATTTCTGGGGGTCTGTGGGCATGCCACTCTGGAAAAGTACGGAAATTTAGGAGTTAAATGGTGTAGTTTCATGCATTTTAGGCAATAATTGTTGAGTTACAAAATGCATCAAAATTCAAGTTGTCAGTCTCATCCATCCCCAGTCCCAGGTATTTCAGTTGACCTCAGGATTCTTTTCTCCCTGTTTAAATTTCCACCTTTCTCTTATTTCCACATTCTGTTACCAAGCCTACACCACCTTTGCTGTTTTGCCAGATGTACCTTCAGATGTTATTTTTGGTTAATTTTCACTTCCCCAAATTTAATTTTTGTGTTTAGCTATTGCCTTGCCTTTTATGTTCCACCTCTCCCACTGCATGTACTTCCCCTTTAATTGCACACTTTATTGGTTTCTCTTAATAGTCTTCCTCTCTTTCTCTCTACATTACATGCATGATCCCCTTTATGGCAAACAAATAATGGTCAGATACTTTATATATTTTTAACTATTTTAATACTGTTTGTGTCAGGCTCACATACTAAACAGTATTGCATGAACAATATTTAAACAATATAAACTGCCTATTATATACACAGCTTTTACCAAAGTGGTATTAAAATTATCAAACTACTACAGATGCAGCCAGTAGAATGACTTACAACTGGGTATCATCAGAGTGTATTAATAAAATGTAAAGCACAAACATTACAACTTTACACATCGTGGTTATGTGGGTAGCCTGAGGAAGGGCAACAATCAAATTATTTATTCACAGATGGAGTACACAGTGGTACAAGGTTGACTAACATTAGGAAAAGCAACATGGACTGAGAAATGAGAAAAGACAGAGGTAACAAGCGGATGGATTACAAATATAAAGGATGGTGATAAGATACTGAAGAATGAGAAAGAAATGGCCACAGCATTTAAAAACTATTTCTTGAACACTTACCAGGCCCCTGAGGCATCAGGTGGTTCAAGGGTGAAAATGGGTGACAGACATGGGTGGCTTTATAATATAAGTACTACCCACATTAAAGAGAGGCTTCTGAAACTGAATAAATGTAACGCTAGAGGGCCTGATGGTCTTCACCCCGTGTTTTTGAGCAACATAGCTGAAGAAATAGCTGGACCCATAGAAGTTCTATTTAATGTGTCATTAAGGGAGGGTAGAGTGTTGAAAGTTTGGAGAATGGACTATATTGCCCCAATTCATAAAGCAGGAGATAAGGCCCAGATTGACAACTATAGGCCTATTAGTATCACGTCAGTTATTGGTAAAATTATGGAGGCCTTTGTTAAGGATTTCTTGGCCGAGGATCTTAACCAATTACAGTTGGTAGATGTATCACACAGCATGGTTTCGAAGTCGGCAGATCTTGTGCCAGTAACCTGTTCCACTTTTTTGAAACAGCCAAGCACTTGATCAGGGCTTACCAGTGGACGTGATTTACCTTGACTATGCCAAGGCTTTTGATTCAGTATCTCATAATATCTTGCTGGAACCATTACAGGATCTAAAGGTTAATGGTTACCTTAGAGCTTGGATAGGCTCCTGGCTTCATGAAAGAATACAGAGAGTCCATATAAGGGGTTTTATGTCAGACTGGGGCATGGTACCTAGTGGTTTGCCTCAGGGATCAATATTGGTGCCAGTTGTGTTTAACATCTTTGTCTCTACCATGCAGGTGTCAAAAGGGGCATGGCTCTGCAAATATTGCAGACGATACCAAGATAGGTGCAGTTGTAAATGATATAGCATCAATTAAAGCATTTCAGGAACAACTATATAACTTGGAAAATTGGGCAAAGTCTCACAGACAGAGGTTTAACAAAGCTAAGTGCAAAGTCATGCACTTTGGGTATAACTACCCTAGAGCTCAAAGCCGAATAAAATACAAAACCATAGACAGCACTTAAAATGAAAAAGATCTTGGTGTGATAATATCAGACACGCTAACATTTGACAGGCATAATGCAGAGGTAGCCAAACGGGCTGACAAAACAATTAGCAACATCTTGAGGAATATAAATAGTAGAAGTGATGAGGTCCTAGTGCCCCTATACAAGGCCCTTGTCAGGCCTGTCCTCGAGTATGGCGCACCCGTTACTGTTCCTCAGAGTGCTGGGAGTTTGAAAGTAATAGAGTTCATAGAAGAATTACAAAGAGAATAGGCATAGTAAAAAACAAAAATATCAAAGTAGATTACAAGACCTTGGTTTACATTCTATGAAAAATTGGGGAATGAGAGGCAATTTCTGCTATGCCTATAATGCTTTCAAGAACAAGATGCTCTGGGAATGTGCATGTCTGAATGTAGAGGTAATGCCGGACAGGGCAACCAGGGTCCATAATTATCAGTTCACGGTGAAATGTATAGAACCACCAACAGAGGGCGCTGGTTTAATCAGAGGATAGTGCAAATGTGGAATTTGCTACCCCAAGATGTGGTGAATGCTAGCAGTATAGAAATATTTACGAGACTGTTAGATCAGTACATGGCTGAAAAAAATTGGAGTATGTCCACTGATCAGTGGCAAGTCTGTTTATGGCTTGTGCAGCTACTTGGACTTGTAACATCTAACCTATGAACCTATCAAACACAGTTATTTGCCTAGAACTCTGTATTCTTTATAAGATTATTTTCTGTAATCTGGTTTAATTTTTTTTTAAAAGTCTGTGAACTGATACAAAGTAAGGAGTCTCAGCTTCAAAATAGCAACTGGTAGTATGACAATAAATAGATAGAAATGTCCTTTAAGATGACGGTGGTTAGGAAGAAATTACTGCACCCCTTGCTTTCATGCTCTAGTTGTCATTTTGTTGCTGCCATCACATTTTCAAGCACCATCCCCTTGGATGTTTTGTCGCAAACCCTTCAGTCACTTCATGAATGTGCATTAGGGCAAGGTGTGACTTTCTGTCATTAACAACAGTGTGATTAAAATGATCAAATTACTGTAGATGCAGCCTGGGATTTAAGTATTTGACAACTGGGTGTCAGCAGTGTAAGAATAAAAAGTAAACTGCAGACATTACAACTATACTCCACAAACGCACACAGTTATTTGGCTATTTCTCTTGTTTCTTTATCAAATTATCTTCTGTATTCTGGTTCAATTTATTCAATGTGTGAACTGATACACAATAAGGAGTCCCAGCTTCAAAATGGCAACTGGTAGAATGAAAGTAAATAGATAGAAAGGTCATTTAAGATGCTGGGCAGGAAGAAATTACTGCACCCCCCGCCTTTTTACTCTAGTTTTCATTTTGTTGCTGCCATAACATTTACAAGCAACATCCACCTGGATTTTTGTTGCAGACCTTTCAATCAGTTCATCAGTGTCCACTTTAGCTCCATAATGAATATGCATTAGGGCAAGGCCTGACATTCTATTGCTTCCCATTGTACTTCTAACATAAGTCTTGAGTTTGTGAAGAGCACTGAAAGAGCACTCACATTGTGCGCTACTGACTGGAATTATGCAGAGTATCTTGTGTAAAGTGTATATGTCTGGGGAAAAAGGATGCATTGCATGCTCTGATTGCTTCTAGAGCAGTATCAGATGGATTTTTTTGATTGTTTTGCCATTTGGTTTTCCATGTTAGCAGTTCCACATCTATAACCCGAAGAGAAAGAAGATTTTTTTTATAGAAATCAACAACTTCATCTAGGTTAAGATTTCCACCATTGGATTTAATCACTGATGGAATAAGCCACATTAGCTTAGCCACAGCTTGCTGTGTTCTTGAAAATTTCACAAACAGTGCCTCAAGGAGATAATCAAACATTGGAATTGCACTCACCCTCCTATAATACTCTTCAGGATCACTTGCAGGAGTATTGCTTAGGTGAGTCACTCGTCCAACAGTGCGTGGTATTACAGGCTCAACACTGAACTTTTCTGCAACACTACATTCCTCAGTGTACAAACTGTGGAACAAAAAGTCAATTTCTTGTTGAGCTACCTTTGTACTGTCCTCTACTGTGGTAATCATGTTGTAAGCATTAATGATATCAGTTGCATTGTTTTGTAATTTTACACTCAGTGGTTGCAGAACTTCAGTACTGTGATAAAGCAAATAATGTAATGGAAATTCTCCATGGAATAAATGATCCCATTTGCTGTTGCCTTAGTCTCAGCATCCCAGTTCCAGTCTCCATATTCACTGACGTATTGCCATCCATTGCTGATGACACGCAGTGCAATGAGAATATGTGCAGAAAGATTGTAAAATATCTCATACACTGTATGCCTCATTGCCCATCTTGTTTTGTAAAGAGATTGCAATGTCACTCATTTAACCTCAGGATAATTAAGTCCTGTTACTTTCAACAGAAGCTCATTTCTTTTGGGTGAGAAATTGGAAGAGGTTACAACATTGGTTAAGCACATCATGCATGTTCCAGATTTCAGACTTCTGACAAGAGTTCACTATGCACAAATTGAGGCAATGTGCATTACAGTGTACATAAACAACTGATTCTTTCTCCTTGAAAATATAGCCTTCTAGGGACATGGATATGTTGTTCAATCCACACTTATTGGCAGGTTCCTTGCCGCTTTAAATCTTGCCGGAAGGTCTTCAAGCTGGCTCCTCCCACCCACCTAGGTGGTAAAACTCTCGGCTCCGCCCCATGACGCTAGATCTTCCTTACCGCTTGGAAGCTCAGGTTCCCTCCTTTGCGCTCTGCGTTTTAGGCCTGGATCCAAACTCTTGGTTAATCCGAAACTCATTTAAAGATTTACAAGACTTTGGTCTGTATCTTCCCTCATGACTGCGATGGACAAATAGACTCCCGGTTTCATAAATTTGCCCTATTGAATAAGTCCCGGACAATCCACACGCCACGTGCATTTAGTGCCTTGGGCTCGTCCATGACTCACAGGCTTGTGAGTTGTGCAAATCCTTTTCGGCTTCAGTCTTGGAGAACCGCGCTGCCCGGTTACTGTTGGGGCGACCTGAAAAACGGTATCCTCCGGTCAAGTCTAAGGAGGCCCATTGGGCGGTGTCCGCGGCTGTGGGCTTAGCGGAACAGCTGGAGCAGATGATCGCCCTCGAGGAGGAGGCAGCCTAGGCCACATCATTATCATCATCATCCTCGGTTGCAGCATTTATCCCGCTCTCCTTGGAATCCTCCTACACAGCTTCTTTCAAGGAGCTTTGCCAGTCCCTCTCCACCAAGGGAGAAGGCCCTTCGGGACATTCCTCTTGGTCCAAAAAGAAGGACCCCAAGGGTAAGTCCCACTGTCTGCGTTCATGGGAGCGGGAGAGATCCCCTTCCCCAGATAGTCGACACTCTACTTCGGTCGAGGTTGCGGCTAAGGCTGCTGGCTTCACAGTGTCCCCGTCAGGTCAGCCGGCCGAGGCACCCCTTGACGCAGTCGAGATTTTTCTCAACCCGTCAGACGGGCTGTCGACCGGAGAAGCCGACAACCCTTCTTCACCGGTTCCCCCAGTGGAAACCAAGGACTTGCCTGTGCCTCCTGTGCCAGAGTCCCCAGTTAAGGTCCCTGAACCAAGGGAGGAGCAGGTTTCCCCTGCCCCCTCTCAGTCCCACCCTCAGAAACACTGAAGGTCTCGGACCTCTTCTCAGTCCAGCCGATCCCGCCAACATCGGCAGTCTCGGTCTCGGCACCGTGGAAAGCGACGGCGCCGCTCATCCTCGTCTTCATCCTCTTCAGAGGATAGGCTCCGGCGCAAATTGCGTCGGTGCTACGAGGAACTAATGTGGCAGCAGCTCCTTTTGACCGGGAATAGGCTGACTTTGTCGTCTTCCCCGGCCATTAAGTGGCTGTCACCGGAGTGGCCGAAACAACCCCTTGTAGTGGTCGAGGAGCTGAAGCCGGCACCGGTTGTTCGGCCGAAACCAGCTGCGCCACCCATTGTGGTGGAACTCCTGCCTCCACAACCTAAATTTGGGGCCCCGACCAAGGATTCTCGGTTGGGTCAGGGCTTGCTCCATCGGTTGTCGGTCACCCTCATTCCCGATCAACTTCGGCAGGTGGAGGGTGGCTCAGGCACTCGGCAGCTGTTCACAGACTCCTCAGAGTCTGATGATTCCTCCTTGTTCTCTAGGCCGCTTGACTTGGAGTCCACTGGGGGTCAGTTGGTGGATGAGAGCCCATCCTCATTTCTGGGAATGCTTCGGCTCAACTCAGAGTCTACTGGGATGAAGCTCGAACCCGTTTCAAAACAGGCAAAGTATCCTCTCATGGAGATACTGGACTGAGGGGATTTCCCCATGGAGGCCTTCCCTGTGGCCACAGCCATTGTTGGCCCGGCCCTGAAGCTATGGCAGCGGCCAGCTTCTTGTCTAGCACCTTCGGCCAGGATGGCCTGGAAGTATGCTTTCCCCACTGGTTCACTCTCCAGTTTCTTGGAGCACCCCTCTGCGGAGGGGCTCGTGACCGATAGCATTTTCCGGCATTCTGGGAACACTCAGGACATGGACAAGTGTCCCGACAAGGAGTCCAAGAAGTTGGACTACTCCGGGCAGAAAGTTTATGCTGCTTCCTCCCTAGGCCTTCGTCAGGCCAGCTTGGCCATCCTGATGGCACACTTTTCACATGCCCTTTAGGGCTCCCTGGATGAGATGATTCCTCATCTTCCAGCTGACCTCCAAACTACGGTCAAGCAGGTGCGGGATCAGGGAAAGGCGGTGGCCAAACAGCAGCCCCAGACCTCCCTGGACATCGCTGATTCGTGTGCCTGGTCACTTGCGGCCGCAGTGGCCATGCGCTGCAGAGCTGGGCTGTGGATCTCCACTTTCACAGCAGATACCCAGCACAAGCTGGCAGACGTTCCCTTCCTGGGTACCAACTTGTTCGGTCCCAGGGTTGAGGGGCATCTTTAGTGGATCGAGATGTCCAATCCCACCTTGGATTTGGTCACGTCTGCCCAGAAGGACAAAGGCTGCCAGCAGCAGCGTAAGCCCTTTTGTCCTTCAGCCCCTGTGGCATGTCCGGCCCAGCAACGCCAGCATCAGGGCCAGCAGGCTCACATTTGGCACCCCAAAGCCAAGCCTGCCACTTCCTCCAACAAGAAGCCGGGAGGAAAAGGTCCAGGAGGCTCCTCGGCTGGTCCTTCCTCCAAGCCTGCCCAATGACTGGTTGAGGGGTGTCGCCCCCAACCTCGTCACTCCTCCCCGGGTTCCCCCCATGGGGGGGGACCGCTCCGCCACTTCATTTCTGACTGGTCCAATATCACCACGGACTGCTGGGTGTTGGAAGTGGTAGGAAAGGGTCTGCCGCTGGAATTCGAGCAGTCCCCACCCTATCAAGCCGTCGCCCCACAGGGGACTACGGAGTCCACAGCCTCTCTGTTGGCCCGTCGAGCCAACATTGCCCACCTCCTCCTGAAGGAGGTGATCAGGGAGGTGGCGGATCCTCCTTCAGACCCAGGGTTTTTGTCCAGGTACTTCCTGGTCCCAAAACAGACCGGGGGGGGGGAGCTGGTGCCCTAATCTAGACCTCCACGACCTGAACAAGTTCCTAAGGTCTCAAACCTTCAGGATGGTCACTCTGGCTCAGATCATCCCATCCTTGGAACGAGGCGTGTGGTTCTGTTCTCTGGACCTTCAGGACGCGTTCTTTCATGTCCCAATCCGTCTGTCCCACCAGCGATTCCTCCACTTCTGAGCGGAGGCATCCCTTTACGAGTTCTGGGCCATGCCCTTGGGCCTCTGTCCAGCTCTCAGGGTCTTCACCAAATGCATGGCAGTGGTGACAGCATTCCTGCGGCGCCGAAGGGTCCGGGTGTACCCTTACCTGGATGACTGACTGATTGCAGCCTCCTCCAAGTCGGAGGTGGAGCGGTCCAGGGATCTGGCCCTCCAGGTCTGCTCTCAGATTGGCCTCCTCATCAACGAGGCCAAATCAGAACTCATGCCAATGCAGGTGATTCAGTTCATCGGGGCAGAGCTTTACTATCTTCGAGCCAGAGCACGGCTCCCGGCGGACAGGGCTGAGGTTCTTTCCTCCTTTGCCCAATCATTTCTGTTTTGGCAGTTGCGCCCTGCCCGGGACTTCCTGCGCCTCCTGGGCCTCACGGCAGCCTGCACCAGCGTGGTCCATTGGGCCCGCTGGCACATGTGTCCCCTGCAATGGGGTCTGGCCCGCCAATGGTCACAGCACTCCTGTCCTCTGGACCAGCCAGTGATGGTGACCCAGGAGATGGGGAATGCTGTACAGTGGTGGATTGTTCCTGCTCATCTGCAGGAGGGTATCCCGTTTGTCTACCCAGAGCCGACGGTCACTAACGACCGACGCCTCTCTGATGGGTTGGGGTGCCCATCTGGGGGAGCTCAGAGCACATGGTCTCTGGTCCCCCCAGGAGTCTCAATGCCACATCAACCTGCTGGAGCTTCGAGCGGTCCGACTAGCCCTCACTGCCTTCATCCCGCTTGTACTGGGTCATGTGGTCCAGGTCCAGGCGGACAACACCACGACCATGTACACCTAAACGCCAGGGCGGGACGCACTCCTTGCCTCTGTGCAAGGAAGCTCTCCGCACTTGGTCTCTTGTGGGCTGACTGGAGGCGGATCTCCTAGCCATTCATGTGGCTGGAGCCTCAACACTCTGACCGATGCCCTAAGCCGGATAGGTGCTGCATCTCACGAGTGGTCTCTCCTGCTGGAGGTAGTACACGGTCTGTTCTCCCACTGGGGCATACCTCAATGGACCTGTTTGCCTCCAGGGAGAATGACGGTGAGGCTGTTTCTATGCCTCCCACAGCAGGGCTCGCTGCAGGGGGATGCCTTCTCGAGGCCGTGGACCCCGGGCCTCTTCTACGCCTTTCTCCCATTTCCCTTGATCCACAAGGTGCTTCTCAAGGGGGAGGAGGGACAAGACGCAGGTGATTCTGGTAGCCCCAGACTGGCCCCATCAGTTCTGGTATCCAGATCTCCTCAGCCTCAGCTCCAGGCTCCTGAGACGGCTTCCAGCCACCCGGACCTGATCTCAGTCAACCAGGGGAAGGTATTCCACCTGGACCTTCAATCCCTGCACCTGACTGCCTGGTTCCTGAGCGGCTAGAGTTCCAGGCCTTGGGTCTTTCCGACAAGGTCCTCAACGTTGTTGAGCCATCCCGTAAGGAGTCGACCAGAAAATGCTATGCCTTCAAATGGAAGAGATTCTCCATTCAGTATCAGGATAAGGGGTTGCAACCTTCCTCCTGTTCCTTGGTCAGCATTCTGGACTACCTGTGGTCTCTTTCTCAGCTAGGGCTTCCGTCAACTACCCTTAAGGTGCTCCTGGCAGCCATCTCTGCTTACCGAGCATGAGCCGGGAAAGCAGTCGGAGGCGCAGGAGAAGGTGGTTGGGTGCTTTTTCAAAGGCCTTGACCACATATCCCCTCTGGTGTGAGAACCTTCACCTTCATGGAATCTACTGCTGGTATTGGCTAAGCTCATGAGCAAGCCATTCGAACCGATGCACAGGTGTGACATCTCTTACCTGTCGTGGAAGACCACCTTCTTGGTGGCTATCACGTCAGCCAGAAGGATGGGAGAGCTCCAGGCGCTTTCCATCAAGTCTCCTTATCTGATCTTCCACAGGGACAAGGTTGTCCTGTGCCCCCACCTGAAATTCCTTCCAAGGTGGTGTCGGAGTTTCACCTTAACCAGGTGTTGACTCTACCGGTGTTCTACCCCAATCACACCTTGGAGGCTGAATATAGGCTCTATACTCTGGACCCTAGAAGAGCGCTTTCTTATTATAAGGAGCAGATGGCTGAAGTTCAGGGAGAGGTTCGCCAGCTGTTTGTCACCTGCGCTGAAGCCGCACCTGGCAGACCTGCAGCCAAGCGGACGATAGGTAGGTGGGTCACCTCCTGCATAGATCTCTGCTATAGGTTGGTGGGCATGAGCCTTCTAGAGGGATAAGAGCTCATTCTACCCACCATACCGCTGCTTCGGTGGCTGCTTCCAGGGACGTCCCTATCCAGGAAATCTGCAGGGCTGCTACCTAGAAGTCAGCACACACCTTCATTACCCATTACCACATCGACCTTGAGTCACGCCGGGATGCTGGTTTTGGGACCTCGGTTCTCCAGTCCTTATTCCCTAAGTAGGGGGTGCGTGCCTTGCCTCCCGGAGAACTGTTAGGAGTCTGCCAATAAGTGTGGATTGAACAACATATCCACGTCCCTAGAAATACAGGTTACTCACCTGTAACAGGAGTTCTAGGAGTGGTATATGTTGTTCATCCACACGACCCACCCGACCTCCCTGGCTTAGACGCACAACCTGGCTTCCAGCGGGCTAGATCTGGCATCATGGGGCGGAGCCGAGAGTTTTACCACCCGGGTGGGTGGGAGGAGCCAGCTTGAAGACTTTCCAGCAATATTTAAAGCAGCAAGGAACCTGCCAATAAGTGTGGATGAACAGCATATACCACTCCTAGAACTCCTGTTACAGGTGAGTAACCTGTATTTGTGTGCCTCGAATGCTCGAGGACATATTTGAGGCCCTGTCGTGCCTTTAGCCTAGGCATGCTTGAATGTCAAGACTCCAGTGTGCCAATTTATTTAGTATGTTCTTTGCAAGTGCCTCTCCAGTTATTCTCTCACTAGGTACAAAATCTAGGAAGTCTTCTCTTATATTCTGAGTTTTGTCAATATAAAGGATTACCAGAGACAAAATGTCTTTGTTACTTACATCTCTGACTTCATCACCAAGAATAGAGTAGTACTCAGCATCTTTTATGTCTTTTATTATATTGTCACGTAAATGATCCCGATAATCTCTATCAACTCATTTTGAATGTCTGGTGAGTGATATTGTGCATTTCTCCCGCCTAACTGCAAACATTGATCTAGAGTTGAATCTCCAGCATTTACCCTGAATTTTAACAGGGAGATAACATTTCCTGGATTGAGGGTATCATGATCTATTTACTCAATATGGCCACGGAAAGCTATATTTTGCTGACCACAGAAAAGCATAGTTTCAATTATTGATCTTAATATTTTCCTATTTTCTTCACTTCTTGCAGCGCACTCAGCGTCATGTTTGCTCCTCACTGATTTTTCAGGGGTTTCCATAGTTACCTTAAAAATCTGAGTCTTTTCTAATGTATTTATGTGATACTGTTTCTTAAAATGAGAGAATCTCCTTTGCCTTTGTTAGTTAATGGTTTAATGACAAGTGCCCAAGCTATCACTGTAGCCAAACAAGGTACAAAACTTACACAACAATTCAACAATTTGCTGTAAACTAGCCAAGGATATTCAGTACACCATTTCTGTCAGAAGGATCTTTATTTACCATCCATCACTGTCTTTGGAAACATATAAGTAGCCGATGGACGAAAGTGATTAGTGAGGTATGTATAAGTCTCAGAATCATTGAGTGAGGTACCGATTATTCTACCTATATCATAAGGTCCTTCTTCTGGCATTCTACTGCTACTGTCTTCTGGCACTGTTATTATTGCTGTTTTCACTGGACAAACTTTCTTGAACAGTCTCTCTCTGTTACTGCCTACTGCAGTGCCTGACTCTAAAAACACAAAAGCCGTTAACTTCATCATGCATATGGGAAAATAAAATTTACAACAGGTGAATTGACGTCAACCCTCAAATGATTACACATTTGAAACATGGCAAGCAGATTAGAAATCAAGGAACAGTGTCCATCCGAAGTAGTGAAGGTAAAAATAGTGTGTGCAATCCCAACAATACAAGGGATGAACATAGGAGAGTAATGGTAAAAAAAAAAAAGCAGGGATGGGGAGGGTTGCATGATGTCTCTCAGGGTCTGCAGAGACGGAATAGGCAGGGAACATCTGGGCAGACTTGTTTAGGTAAGTGTTTTGTTATGCAAACAAATGCTACATTTCCATGTAAGGTAAGCAGTATTTGCAAAACCAATAGGGGAATTCAAACAAGGATGGGACGTGCAAGTGGCTAGCAAGTGCAGGAAGGGTGGGAAATGGAAACATTTTAAGGAGAAGGATGGTCATAGGACCAGCTCAGGAGGATTAGGTATGTGGGCAGAGTAGATGAGTTACTGAGCCTTTCATTTCCTGCCGTCAAATGATACGTTTTAATTTTGGCAATGAGTGCATTCAGTGATTGAATGCACTTATTGTCAGAATTAAAATGGATTAATGACAAGTAAATATTCAAAGGATAGTCCTACAGACAGAAAGACAATGATTCCAGTAAAATGCCAAAATAAGAATCATGACTCAGTTTTCTGACTGTAATTCAAGTAGTTTTACAACAGACTGAGAACTGTAAAGATTGATAAGTAGAACACTGCTGTTTAATATACATAACACACCTTGGGAGTTGCCACTTTCTGATTGACTTAAACATGGTCGTTTTGTTCCAAATCTAAATGAAGGCAGAGTTGCGTGATTGGTAAATCCTCGCTTGTTAGTAGCTGCAATCTCAGCAGAGACTGATCCAAAGCAGTGTCCCTTTTTGAAATGAAGGAGCAGAGTTTTACTTAAGACATATTAGCTTCAACATCAGTGCTCACATTCCTTTAATGTATCTGACATATAGGGCTTGCTAAAACTACAGACCAAGCTTGGCAAGCTTAATTGTACCCCCAGCCTTGAGCCAAGTCCAAGGTTGGTTGCCTCATCAGCTGATGGCAGCAACAAGATAAGAACTTGAGTAAGAAAGCAGGGTGTAGTAAAGCAACATTCTTCTACCTAGCATTTTACAGGGCTTTTCTATTCATTTTAATTTCATATCACGTGCAGAGTGCACTGCTGCCCACAGCATTCAAATAGAAAGAATCCCTTGCAAACAAGATGAGTAAGTAGCACCTATTTAACTGTATTTCACATGCATGCTCCATCTGCCTACGTTCTCAATAATGTTTGAATTTCACTGCTCATGCAGCAGCTGAAGTTCAGTCAAGGAGTTTGACTGCAGCACAGGGAGCAGAGCAGAGCATACTGGTGGCAGAACAGGAACCAGCCAAGGCCAGGAAATGTTATCTTTTTTTCAGATTTGCTGCATACTGTAGTGTTATATGTTTAAAGAGCTCCCCCAAGATAAAGTTTTGCACCTCATGGTGTGGTGCCTTACCTGAGCGGCACCCCATCTGGCTATATTTTTCCAAAATAAAATTCCATATTAAAGAGTGGAAGGGATCGTAAATTTGTGAACAGCCAATCCCTTCTATTTCCTGGTTCAGGGAACTGACTAAAGACCCACCCCAGTGCTCAGGCACGTGATGACATGTGTCCGGAGAGCGTTGAGGCGTGCTTCCATTATTCTCTATAGGGGCTAACTTTTAAAACATTTTGGATATCTTAGCTGGTCATTTGAAATTTAATATGGGGCACTGGGTGACTAACAATGTTCTTGTTAGTCACCCGGTGCCCATGGTTAATGACAAAACGACCGCTAAGATATCTAAAAATGTTTTAAAAGTTGACCACCATAGAGAATAATAGAGCACGCCCCTGCACTCTCCCTGGGTACACATCATCACGTGCCTGAGCGCGGGGGTGGGTCTTTAGTCAGCTCCCAGAACTGGGAAATGGAAAGGATCGGCTGTTCACAAATTTACGATCCCTTCCACTCTTTAATATGGAATTTTTGGGAGGCAAAATATAGCCAGACCGGGTGCCGCTAAGGTAAGGCACCACACCATGTGGTGCAAAGCAGTATTTGTACAACTTGGTGGGTCTCTTTAAGGGACCATATTTTCCTCAGTATTTGCATTTTTAATACCATACAGGGCACAGGACTGATTTTTCATGGTTCCTGCCTGGCTGCTAGCCAGAGCTGGCCATAACTCTGACCTAATCTGCCGTGGCTGTGCTGTACATGACAGAAAAATCTGGCATCCTTCTCAGCTGATACTATGTATTCACCCATCACCGCCCACCTGCATGGATGAGAGTTGATACAGCTGAGCAAGCTACCAGCCTGTGTTGCTCATGGGGGCAAGCACTGGGGCCAGGAGGTCAGGTGAGGGAGTCCAGTTTCCCTCGACTGTTTAAGCCCTGGATAGTGCATAATGGCCAACTGCATTAAAGGCTCAGTAGTTCCTATCCCTCACTCCAACTTCTTAGCTATGACTGTACAAGAAATGTTTGATACCCTGAGCCCCCACCCAATCCATCAGTTCTCCTTGTGAACAGAAAGAATGTGAATACATTTATTGGTTGCTGTGCTGTATTGCACTGCACGTAGTCAGTAATTGACAGCGATATGTTGACGAGTATGGAGACAGGAACTGGAATGTTGAAAGTAAGACAACAGGGAAAGATATCTTACTCTATAGAATTACCATTACATTATTTAGTGTTCTTATTGCTTTTTCATATCATAAGATTATCTTTGGGATGCCTTCTTGTACCAGAAGTGGCCTTAAAGGATTAACAGCACATGATCCCCACCCACAACGCATAACCAATTAGGCTTTCCCCTTAAAATTCCCATTGTTTAGGGTAAGTTAAACCATAGGAAAAGATGTTTTTTCATTGCAAAAAGCCGAAGCAGGGGTAAGGCTTTGGGGGTGGAGACATTTTGTTAATGACAGCCTTCCATTAAGCCTTGTAGTTTTGTATATCATCTAGCATCCCCCACCCACACATGTTACTGTTTACCCACTATGCATCTTTGCGTACACTTTTATCATGCATGTTCTGTCATTTTGACCTAAATGTTCTCTTTCCTCTAACCTGCAAGGCATTTCTGTTTTGACTCCTGCTTAAAATTGCCATTTCTATATTTTTTCTTGTATTTAAATTTCCTTTAGTCATAATCTGTAGCCCTAAAGACACCAAAAAGAAAAGTTCTAAGAATGTGGACATGCTGTTCTAGCCACACTATTTGGCATGTCCTTTCCTTTTAAGGTTGTTGCTGGAAGGTCTAAAAGCTGGCTCCTCCCACCCAACCAAGTGTTATATCCCTTGGCTCCGCCCCTTGATGCCAGATCTTCCTTTCTGCCGGAAGATTCAGGTTCCCTCTTTATCGCTTCCACGTTGAGTAGGCCCTGGCACTTAAATCTTCGGATTACTTATCGAAACTTAAACTCATTAGAGTTTCTCTGCATAGTTTTGCGATCACGACTGCAGTGGAGGACAAGTCCTTGCCCAGGTTCTGCCAGTGCCCTTGTGGGCAGAAGATGTCTTACACTGACCTACACGCCACATGTGTCTATTGCCTGGGCCACGCTCACAATACCCTGGCCTGCGATTTTTCATTGCGCATTCCATCTGGCTGTGTTGGACGACCGCATCACAAGGCTGTAGCTCAGCTGACCGGAAAAACAGAACCCGCTGGTCAAATCTAAAGACGCCCATCAGTAGTCTCCATGGCTATGGGGTCCGCTGAACAACCTGAGTAGATGAACGCTTTTGAGGGGGAGGCATCTCAGGTTGCCAATCAGTCCTCTTCAGTTTCAGCTTCGTTCTGCTCAAACTGGGCTGTACCTTTTCAGGCTTCTTCAAGGAGTTGTGCCAGTCTCTCCTGACCAAGGTGGAGGGCCCGTCGGGTTTGCACATCTCCCGCTCCCGTAAAAAGGGTTCCAAGGAGTTGAGAGAGGAGACGTCTCATCGATGTCATTCTTGGGATTAAGAGAGGTCTCAGTCCCTGGATTATCCAGTTTTGACTTCGGTCGAAATTGTGGCCTTGGTCACTGGCTTCACGGTGCCCCCATCAGGCCAGCCAGCTAAGACGCGGGATGGCGACCCGATTGAAATTTTAATCGACCCTGTCGACCCATTGTCGCTGGATGAGGCTGATAATTCCTTGTTCAGGACCCCAGTCCTAACTGGACCTACAGAGGAGCAGACCCAGCCTGCTGGGAACCTCTTCACAGTCCCTGTCCCTGACCTAGAGGAGCCGCGAGTCTCCCTGGCTCCTTCTGAGCACCCCTGTCGGTCCCCCCGATGGTCTAGGTCTCAGACACCCTCGACCGACAGGCCGAGAAAATCTCACAAACATCATTCTGAGCATTCCAAACAGCGGCGCCACCACTATTCATCCTCATCCTCCTCGGATGACGAGAGGCTTCGACGTAAGTTGCGTCAACGCTACAAAGATCTTATGTGGTAACAGTTGTTGGCCGGTCTGAAGTCGACCCTGGCTTCCACACTGGCCATCACATGGCTGTCATCCTCTAGGCCGACTCCTACGGTGCCAGTCGACACCGCCCCTCTATCAGCGGAGCCTGTGAAGACCCTCCCAGCTTGGCCAAAACCGGCCACTCCACTGATCGTGGTGGAACCGCCACCTAAGCAGCCCCACTCCAAGCTCCAATCATGAGTCTCGCCTGCTAAGGGCCTCCGCAGGCTGTCGGTCACTCCCCACTCCGGACCATCCACGGTGGGTTAAAACTGACTCAGGTGGTCGCTGATCTATCCGGACTCCTCGGAGTTCAAGGACTCCTTTGCATTCTTGTCAATTCAACAATGATTCACTTGGGGGTCTCTCGACGGAGGAAGGTCCTACGTCTTTCATCGGCATTCTCGGTCTCATCTCTGAATCCACGGGGATGCCCTTGGAGCCTGTTCAGAAATGGGCTGAATATCCCCAGACAAATATTCTGAAAAAGGGGATTCTTCAACAGAGGCCTTCCCAGTGGCCGAAGACATTGTTGGCCTGGCCTTGGAGCTTTGGCAACACCTTGCCTCCTGCCCTGCTTCTTCAGCCCAGATGGCCCACAAGTAGATGGTTTCCATCAGCTCCCTTTCTGGGTTCACAGAGTACCCCTTGGCTGAGGGGTTGGTAACCAAATCTGTGTTTCTGCACTTGGGTAATTCAGGAGATACTGATAGACAAAGAGTCCAAGAAACTGGACCACTCAGCCAGGAAGGTCTATGCTGCCTCTTCGCTTGGTCTCTGTAAGTCGAGCTTAGCTGTCATCATGGCACATTTTTCCCATGCCCTCCTGGAGTCTCTGGATGAGGTCCTTCCTCATCTTCCCATGGACCTTCAGATTATGGTTAAGCAGGTCCGTGAACAGGGTCGGGCTTTTGCCAGCAGCAACTCCAGACAGCTGTAAACATTGGGGATTCCTGTGCTTGTTAGGTGGTGACCGCAGTCGCCATGCGCCGCAGGGCCTGGCTGAGGGTCTTGACCTTCACAGCAGACACCCAACACAAACTGGCGAATGTTCCCTTCCTGGGCACCGATTTATTCGGTCCAGGAGTTGACGGTCACCTTCAGCGCATCGAGAAGTCCAGTGCCACCTTGGACTCCGTTGCTTCTGCCCAGAATGAATCTCAAGGTTCCAAATACAGATGAGAAAGCCTTTCTGGCCTTCTGACCCTGTGGCAAAGCAGCCCCAGTTTCAATCAGGGCAGCAGCAGCAGCAGGCTCAATCTTGGTGCCCTCTGTCCAAGACAGGGGCTTTGGCGGCCTGTAGGTCCGAAGGAAAAGGTCCCGGCAGCTCCTCGGCCGGACCCTCCTCCTCCAGGCCTACACAGTGACGGGATGGGGGTTGCCAACGCCATACCCATCACGCCCACTCTCGGACCTCCTGTGGGGGGCTGGCTCTGTCACTTCCTTACTGCCTGATCTGCTGTCACAACAGACAGGTGGATCTTGGAAGTGGTTGGCCAGGGGCTGCCTCTGAAATTCAAGCAGTACCTACCAAGCTGAGCCCGCACCCCATGGGAGGAGATGGTATCTGTGCACACTCAATGGGTGAGACAGCATCGTCCAACTCCTCCACAAGGAGGTAGTGGTCAGAGTTGCAGATCCTCCTATGAACCCAGGGTTAGTTTCCAGGTACTTTCTGGTCCCAAAATGGATGGGGGCCCTGGTGCCCCATTCTAGATCTACATGACCTGAACCAGTTTCTCAGGTCTCACACCTTCAGGATGGTAACTCTGTCTCAGATCATACCATCTCTCAAGCAGAACATGTGGTTTTGCTTCCTGGATCTGCAGGACACTTTCTTTCATGTCCCGATCCATCCATCACACCGAAGGTTCCTCCACTTCCGGGCAGAGAGAACCCTGAATGAGTTCCAAGCCTTGCCATTTAGCCTATCATCAGCCCCCAGGGTCTTCACCAAATGCATTGCAGTTGTGGCAGGCCATCTTTGGTGTCGAGGGGTCAAAGTGTACCCTATCTGGATGATTGGCTCATTGTGGGTCCCTCCAGATTGGAGGTGGAGAGATCCAGGGATCTGGCCCTCCAGACCTGCATCGACCTTGGCCTCCTGGTCGACAAGACCAAGTCGGAACTTGTGCCTTCGCAGGTGATCTGCTTCATCAGGGCAGAGCTCGACTCTTGCCAAGCCAGAACCAGGCTCCCGGTGGACAGGGCAGAGGTTCTCTCCTCCTTTGCCCAATCCCCTTCAGCCACCTGAGACAAACATTTAGATAACTGCCCAGATAACAATTCACTTCAGCCAACTCAGACAAACACACTCATTTTTTTTGTTTGTTTTTTTACCCTAAATTGAAGGTCCCAGTACTAGTTCTACTTCTTTAGTCCCAGTAGAGAAGTTCAGTCACAACAGCAGCTCCTTCCTCCTGGTGCTCTCCGTGCTAGATCCTCTGCCTTTGATAGCTTGCAAAGTATCCAGCCATCACTGCTCCTGTCGCTGCATCTCTTCTCTCATCTGCTGCATCTCTTCCCTCCTCTGTTTCTCCATCTCATTTTGATGTATAGCCCACCATTTGAAAAAGTCCATCAGTCTTTCAGGTTCTTTCACTGCCTGTTCTTTTTCCATAACTTGTGCTGGCTGTACCATCTCATCTTGGACTTCTGTCTCTGCTAGTTTGGCTGACATTCTCCTGGTAACCACTCTTGGACTTGTTGCTGCAGAATCCATACCTTTCTCTGTGCTTCCCTGGTACTACTTCCAGTACCCACGCACAAAACTCCTGGCTTAGAGTATGCACGGCATAAATCCCACTTAAGCTGACACTATTTGTCATCAAGGCACAGGTCAGGAAGCATAGGAAAAAACAGGAGCAGTTGTAGATTTCACAAAAAAGTATTTATTCTATCAGTAACATAAAAAAATAAAATTGTTCAGTATAACTATTTACAAAGGCAGAATAAATAGAAGATGCATCTGAATTTTCCTTCAATCTCTATGTCCCCTTTGTGCAAGCAATTGCAGCTTTGTCTTATAAGTCCTTCCAACTCCCCCAACAAGCATCCTCTTTTTTTTCTAAAGTGTTCTTGTATATTTCAGGCAGGTGCAGGCAGGAACACAATGTCCCAGAACTGAGGCCCCTTCTTCACAGTTCTTCTGCAAAGGGCTCAAAAATTGCACTCAGGTAACCTCTTGAGTTTCCAATAGCTTTTTGCAATCATCTCAAACTATAATTATATACATTTCAAAAATGGACACTGTATAATTTGTAAAACAAAGGGATCCCAGTATCAGTTACATTTCCACATAATGATTTACATATATTTTTATATCGGCAGATATGCAAGGGAAGAGAAGACAGAAAGGCAAGGAAAGACTGAGAGATAGCTAAAGGCAGAGAATTGTGAGACTGTTGGGGTAATAAAGTACTAGATCTCACAGGAAAATTTGCTTGTGCAACCAGACAGAGAAGAGACAGAAAAGGAGAGAATAGAACAGATCCCTGCATGCAAACTCTTTCCATAACAACTGTGACGGAGTCCTATTCATTCCTTTCACAATATGCATATATATTCCAGTATAGCATAGCAGTGCACTGTCTACACAGACAGAGCATTGCCACACAATGCCTTATATGACATTTATTTACTTGTACATCTAACCCTAACATTTACTGTATTTAGGATAGGCACTGTGTTTTTCACTAACTCATTGTACTAATCTACGGCATGACTGGGTAACTAAGATAGTGGACCAGGGAGGTAGATACATAGAAACATAGAGGTTGATGGCAGATAAGAACTGCAAGGCCCATCCAGTCTGCCCATTTCTTTTTCTACCTTATAAATGTGCCATTGATCTTTGCTCTGTCAGTGGTCTATCTAGTCATACTAATCTGTATTGCTCCCTTATGCCTATCCCATGCCTGTTTGAAGCCCTGCACTGTATTCATAGCCACCACTTCCTGAGATAGGCCGTTCCATGCATCCACCACTCTTTCTGTGAAGAAGAATCTCCTCACATTCCCCCTTAAATCAGACTCCCTCTAATCTCATGCTGTGTCCTCTTATTCTGCTATTTTTCTTATATTTAAACATGTTAGACTCTTTCACCTTGTTAATGCCCTTAAGGTGTTTGAATGTTTTGATCATATCACCTCTCTCTCTCTTTTGCTCAAAGGTATACATATTGAGCTCCATTAATCTGTCCTCATATGTCTTCTGATGTAGTCCCTGCACCATTTTGATTGCCCTTCTCTGGACTGCCTCAATTTGGTTAATGTCCTTGTGAAGGTGTTGCCTCCAGTACTGCCCGCAGTACTCCAGATGGGGCCTAACCAGTGTCTTGTAAAGAGGGATTATTAGAAGAAGAAGAAGAATCAGAATCAGCATTTATATAGCGCTTTTCATACATCCAAACACTTTACAAGCAGTGCTAGACTGGTAGTGAAGTGACTGAATGTGTGGTGGCGGCCATATCGCACATCATCACCCACACACAGCCTGGATAATTGCATGAACCGGTTTATGGGAAGGGGAATGTTGGCCAGGATACCGGGAATGTTCCCTACTCTTTGCGAAGAGTGCCCTGGGTTCTTTTACTTCCACCTCTTACCTATTACCTCCCACTTCCGAGTTGTGATGCCCCTACTAATACACCCTAACATTCCCCTAGCCTTACCTACTGCTTTAGAGGTATGCTTGGATGATTTCAGGTCATCGGTGATGATGATGCCCAAGTCTCTTTCTTCCTTTGTGACTGCCAGCAACTCCCCTCCCAGCCTATAGGTGGCTTCAGGGTTTCTCTTCCCTATGTGCATGATCTTGCACTTCTTTGCATTAAATCCCAGTTGCCACTCTTCTGACCATTTTACTAGTTTATCCAGATCTCTTCTCATTCTGCCCACCCCATCTGGATCATCTGCTCTGTTGCAGATCTTGGTGTCATCTGCAAACAGACGAGCCTTACCCTCTAGTCCATCTGCAAAGTCACTAATGAAGATATTGAAGAGGACTGGCCCCAGGACTGATCCCTGAGGTACCCAACTTGTGACTTGCATCTCTTCTGACTGTATACCATTTACCACCACTCTCTGTTTTCTGCCCGTCAACCAGTTTGCCACCCAGTTGACCAACTTCTGACCCCCCCCCCCCGAGCCTACCCAGCTTATTTATCAATATTCTATGTGGGACAGTGTTGAAAGCTTTGCTGAAGTCAAGGTAGGCGACATCAACTGCTCTCCCTTGGTCCACCACTCTGGTTACTCAGTCAAAGAAATCTATGAGATTAGTTTGACAGGACCTTCCTTTTGTAAACCCATGCTGTCTTGGATCCTGTGCCCCTGTGGACTCCAGGTGTTGCACTATCCTTTCCTTAAGGAGCGCCTCCATAATCTTGCCCACTACTGAGGTAAGACTGACTGGTCTGTAGTTCCCTGCCTCCTCCCTGCTAGCACTCTTGTGGAGCGGGATCACATGAGCCCTTCTCCAGTCTTATGGGACCTCTCCTGTGCTCAGGGACTCACTAAACAGTTATGCTAATGGCTCTGCTAGTTCTACCCTTAGCTTCTTAAGTACCCTGGGATGTATGCCATCAGGTCCCATTGCCTTGTCCACCCTGAGCTTAGCGAGCTCTTGTAGGAGCCTTTCTTTTGTGAAGGGAGTAGTGCTCACCTCCCTCCCCCTTTGTGTTTCTATGTAGAACAGATCCCTGCATTCAAACTCTTTCCATAACAACTGTGACAGGGTCCTGTTCATCCCTTTCACAATATGCATATATATTCTAGTATAGCATAGCAGTGCACTGTCTGCACACACAGAGCATTGCCACACAATGCCTTATATGGCATTTATTTACTTATACATCTAACTCTAACATTTACTGTATTTAGGATAAGCACTGTGTTTTGCACTAACTCATTGTACTAATCTACGGCATGACTGGGTAACTAACAAAGATAGTGTCGGCAGATAAGGGCCTATGGCCCTCCCAATCTGCTCATTTGAGCCTGTAAGTTCACTTTGTTTTCCTAGAAGTCTGCTGCCCCTTGACCCTGACCTCCAGAATTCCTTTATGTCTATCCCATGCATTCTTAAATCCCGTGATTGTTTCAGCCCCCACCACTTCCTCTGGCAGGATGTTCCATTTGTCCACCACCCGTTCTGTGAAGAAATTCTTCCTCACGTTTCCTCTGAATCGTCCTCCCTCCAACTTCATCCCGTGCCCTCTAGTCCTGGAACATCTTTTTCGCTTAAAAATAGTGTATTCCTGCACCCTGTTCCTCCCTGTAAGATACTTGTATGTCTCTATCATATCCCCTCTCTTCCTCCTCTCCTTCAGGGAGTACATATTCAATTCCTTCAACCTGTCCTCAGAGGACTTGTGATGCAATCCATGTACCATCTTTGTTGCCCTCATCTGAACCTTCTCTACCCTGTCTATGTCCTTATGTAAGTAAGGTCTCCAGAACTGTACACTGTACTCCAGGTGGGGCCTCACTACTGTCTTGTATAGTGGAATTATGACCTCCCTTTTCCTGCTGGTGATGCCCCAGCCTATGCATCCCAGCATCCTATTTGCTTTACCTGCTGCCTTGTCACACTGTTTTCCTACCTTGAGGTCATCAGAGATGATAACCCCAAGATCCCTTTCCTGCTTGGTGCATGCTATATCCTCACCCCCCAAACTGATATATTGTGCCAGGGTTTTTGTGCCCCATATGCATTATCTTACACTTCTTTGCATTGAATTTCAACTGCCAAACCCCTGACCATCCTTTAAGTTTCTGCAGGTCCCTTCTCATTCTGTCTACACCCTCTGGTGTGTCTACTCTGTTACAGAGCTTTGTGTCATCAGCGAACGGGGAAATTCTGCCATCTAGGTCCTGCACAATGTCACTGATGAAGATGTTGAATAGGACTAGTCCCAGCACTGGTCCTTGTGGTACCCCACTGGTCACTCTTCCCTCTGTGGAGTGACAGCCATTTACCACCACCCTCTGTGTCCTGCTGCCCAGCCAGTTACCTACCCAATACACTACTGTCCTGCCTACACCCATATTCCCCCAGTGTGTGTAATAGTCTTCTGTGTGGCACCATGTCAAAGGCCTTGCTGAAGTCCAGATAGGCCATGTCTACTGCACTCCCCTGATCCACCTCCCTAGTCACCTAGTCGAAAAATTCAAAGAGGTTGGTCTGACATGACCTCCCCCTGGTGAAACCATGCTGCCTTGGGTCCTGTAGTCCATTGACAACCAGATGTTCCACCAACCTCTCCTTCAGTAGTCCTTCCATGATCTTCTCCACTATCGAGATGAGGCTGACTGGTCTGTAGTTCCCCACTTCCTCTTTGTTCCCACTTTTGTATAAGGGGACTACATCTGCTATCCTCCAGTTTTTGGGTACCTCCCCTGTTTCCAGTGATCGGCTAAACAGGATTGCCAGAGGTTCAGCCTCTCTTAGTTCTTTAAGGACCCTGGGGTGCACCCCATCTGGTCCCATTGCTTTATCAACTCTTACTTATTACTTCCAGTTCCTTCAGGACCCTTTCTTGTGTAAAGGGGCTTCTGTCCATTTCTGCACCATTCCCACCCCTTGTACTCCCTTCAGACCCATTATCCTCCTCTTCCTCAGTAAAGACTGAGCAGAAATACCTGTTCAGTATGTCAGCTTTACTGTTGTCATCCTCCACACGGCCCCCATCCTCCCCCTTCAGTCTCACTATCCCTTCCTTTGCCTTTCTTTTTTCACTTATGTACCTATAAAAGGTTTTTTCCCCACCCACTGATTTTGCAGTGCTCTTCTGTCTGAGCTTGGCTTCCTCTTACTGACCTCATGCCTCCTTTGCTTCCTCCTGGTACTTCTCCCTATCACCTTCTGCCTGTGTCTTTTTGTATTGCCTGAATGCAATCTTTTGGCTTTCACTTTCTCCGCCACCTTCTTGCCTCCTCTTCCTTTTCCCCGGCTAACCTGCTTAATGCATAATTCTGTTGCTGTTGTAATCCCCATTTAAATATTTCCACTGTTCCTCAACCCCTGATTCCTGCCCCATTCCCCTTATGCCTCTTTCAAGCATCTCCCCATTTTCCCAAAGTCTGCCCCCCTAAAATCCAGGATACTTGTTTTTGTGTGGTTTGGTTCTGCTCCTTCTGTGATTTCAAACCACAATGACTGGTGGTCACTGTTACCCCCATCACACGGTCCCTGTTTGTGAGCACTAGGTCCAGTATTGCCTTCTGCTGAGTTGGTTCCATGACCAGTTGCTTGAGGAAGGCACCCTGAAGGGAGTCCAGGATAAATCTGCTCCTAGTTGATGCTGCTGCTGGGATGCTCCAGTCCACGTCTGGAATATTGAGGTCTCCAACCAGCACTACCTCACCCTTGTATGCCATCCTTTGGATGGCTAGCATCAGCTCCCTATCTGTTTCTTCTTCCTGGGCTGGTGGTCTGTAGACCACACCTGTGCGGATGGCTGGCCCCATTTTCCTTTCCAGCTTAACCCACAGTATCTCTTCGACCATTTTGTTCCTCCTGGATCTCTGTGGCCCTTATGTTATTTTTCACATACTCTAACAGTCCTCCTCCCTTCCTACCTACCCTGTCTCTTCTGAGTATGTTGTAGCCAGGTATGGCCATCTCCCAGTCATGGTTATCATTGCACCAGGTTTCTGTGATGGCCACAATGTCCAGCTCTGACTGCACCATGACAGCCTCCAGAGCCTTCATCTTGTTGCTAAGGCTCCTAGCATTGGCACGCATGGCTTCCCATGATTTGACCTCCCTAGACTGTTTAGCTGTTCTACTCCAGCCCCTTCCCCGGTTGTCATTTATCCCTGGTTCTCCTTGCTGTCTACCCTTCTCTTGAATTTTGCCCCTTTTCTGCCTATCCACCTCTTGTTCACTTATCTCCATCTTTTACACACTGCTTTGTAGAGATATCCACTCCTCCGGTTCACTGGTTCCACTGCTAGCTGTGGGGGTGGGCAATTAGGTACCCTCCTTGCTGGCCTGCCACCCCCCTGGCTAGTTTAAATGCTTGTCAATGTAGTATTTAAACTTATCATTGAGTGCTTGGATTCCCCTCCAGGATGGATGCAGGCCATCAGGCTTGACCAAGCCTCCATCCGTCCAGGTGGGTCCCCAGTCACCAGTGAATCCAAACCCTTCTTCACAGCACCAGTTCTTCAACCATGAGTTAAAGTTCCTGGTGCATGCACCCCTATGCTCTCCCATGTAGTACTTCCGAGAAGGTGAAAGAAGTAGCTACTTGCTTGAGACCCCTCCCCAATTTCCTAAACTCTTCCTGAACTTCCTTTGGCTTCCCATTTCCCAGGTCATTAGTACCTAGGTGGATAATGACATCCAGCTCACTCTCCTGTCTTGCCTTCCCAGTGATCCCCAGGATCTTCCTTCCATCCCTCCATGCCGTGGCACCTGGTAGACACCTCACCTCCCTGTCCTCCCCCTCCTGTGTTCCTAGCTGGATCCCTCTTATGATGGAATCCCCCAACAGGATTCGCTTCCTCCTCCTCTGGGGTCCACTGCGCTCCCCACTGAGGTCACCTCATTGGCTAACCTCCACATCCTTTCCTTCCACTTCTCTGGATACCTCTGTTTGGTTGTCCCCATTTGCCAGTGTGGCATGTGAGTTCTTTAGTGAAACAGAATCTGGGATGTGCCTCTGCCTGACTGCCCTAACCCTCCCTGAGCCCACTGTCATCCAAGTGCTCCTCGTTCTCGGCATCCTTTGAGGCAGCGGCGTTGGACTGGGTGGTCTCTGGATAGGGGTGATGGTACTCCTGACCCAGTTTACTTCCACTCTCAGTTTGGCTACCTCATCCTGCAGTCCAGAGAGATGCATGCAGATAGGGCAGCACATCAGCGTCCAGAAGGTCTGCCTGAATATGGCTGCCCCGCAGCTACTGCATTGCACCACTCCCTACATTATACTGCACTTATACTGCTATTCCAGTACTTGTCTGTTACTGAAGCTCTCCTAGTTCCCTTTTTATTAATTTACTGTCCTAAAAATTCTACCACCGATCCTCAGATACTTTTCCTTAAAAAAGAAAAGGAAAAAAAATGAGTCAAAACACTTGTGCTGAGGGTAGGCTTCTTCACCCTTATGCCCCTCCTACTCCACAACCCCTACTCCTGTACTTAGCTCCTGTCAATCAGATTTAACAGGGCATATAATTAAGAATTGGGGACTGGTGGAGGGGGCGAAAATTTGCAGCAATTAAAGACAGCAAAGGAATAGACCACCACTACAAGCACACCAAACTAGATTTTAAATTTCCAACAGCCCAACAACAATTCTAAGTAAAGACGGCAAAGAAATTATAGTGTCACTAAAGGCTCACGTTCTAAGTTTAAAACAAAAATAGCAATGAGAGTTACCGTTAAGCACTGAAATTAATCTGTTTCCTTCCCCTTCTGGATTTTCATAAAGGCCTTCGACACCATCCCCAATAGAAGGCTGATTAACAAACTGCACAGCCTAGGAGTGGATCCTAAAGTAGTTCTGTGGGTGGAGAGCTGACTGAAAGGTAGGACTCAGAGGATTGTGGTAAACATGGAGTACTCTGGGGAGGAAGATGTGATGATCAGGGTGCCACAGGGGTCGGTGTTGGGGCCAGTCCTCCTCAGTGTCTTTATTGAAGACATTGCAGGGGGACTGGAGCAGAAGGAATGCCTCTTCACAGACAATACAAAGGTATGCAATAGGGTGGGCATGTCAGAAAGTGTTGAATGAATGAGGGAAGACCTTAAAAACTGGAGAAATGCTCTGAAGAATGGCAGCTGGGATTCAGTGCAAAGAAGTGCAGGATCATGCACATAGGGCACAAGAACCCAAGAGCAAAGTACGAATTAGATAGTGAGGTGTTGACAGTTATGAAGCAGGAAAGGGACCTATGAGTTGTCATCTCGGAAGGACCTAAGAGAAATTAGGCAGTGCGACAAGGCGGCTGGAAAGGCTAGCCAGATGCTTGGATGGGTATCGAGTATAAAGGGGGAGGTGATCTTTTCCCTGTACAAGACAGTCATGAGAGTGCATCTGGAATACTGCATCCAGTTCTGGAGGCCCCATCTGAGAAAGAAGAAAGAGTGGAGGCGGTGCAGTGGAGGGCAGCTAAAATGGTGCAGGGCCTGTGGGATAAGACCTATGAGGAAAGACTAGCCAAGCCAATATTTAAAATATTTATTTCATTTGGGTAAAGCATTTAACCCATTTTAAATATTGAATTTTTACAGGATATGCCAGTTGAGATTCGAGATGTCATTTACAGTGTGGTCATGCTTTTATTCTTTTTTTCTAATGTATTTGCACAACACATATCTGCTGAGAGGCAGTTTCAATGTGGTCTTCCTTTTACACATTTTTACAATGTGTTTTCCTTGACTCTGCCTGCTTGTTGCTGTATATTTAGCCTGCAAAGTTCACAAAAGATGTTACATCTTAGTTTAGTCAGGTTCTACATCTACACATTATTATGCTGCATTGTGTGAAATCGGAACATACTGAAAACAATTTTTTACATCTGGACTAGGCTACCCTGGATAAATACATTGTAAAAATGATTAAAATCATGGCCCCACTGAAAACAAGATATTGCATCTAATCTGGGAATCTTCCCTTCTCAATCTTCACTATTCATTATTTTTGGGTGTAAGCCGGGAGTGTGCACCCACCACGGGAGTTTTTTTTTTTGGAGGGAGGAGTCTGCGCCGACGGCACCGCCCATGAGTGATGCACTGCGTGGTGCATGACAGGCGGCCGTTAGGTGCCACAGACTCCTCCATCCCAGTTCTGTTTCTCCTGCTGCGCGATTGAGAGCAATTGTTGCTGCGCCATTAGGCCTTTCATTTTTCGACGCCATTTGTTGACTTCTTCTTCCCGGTTCTCCATCCCGATGCCGTTGAGGCCGGTAAGACCGTTTCAGTTTTATATTTCAATGGCATCGGGATCGTTCCTGTTTTATAAAATAATTTCACATCATGTCCGATTTTGGGGGCCAAAAGTAAATCCAAGGCAGGCCGTGCCCCTATGTGTTGGTGCCCTTGCGGCCAGCAGTTTTCCGTCACGGATCAGCATGATGTTTGTCTTCGGTGCCTGGGACCCAACCATGATATGGACCACTGCGATGCCTGTTTTTCCATGGACTGCCATGTGCTGGAAATCCGCATGTTTAAAATTGGCAGAGCTTCACCGACTTTTGGAGGATGACGTCGCCCGTGGGTCTCCCAGACCAGATATCTTGACCCTTCCTCCGGGTCCCTTCCCGGGTCTATACGGCCCGGCGAGGAAGGGACCTCCTCACTTCCAGCCTTTCCGAGGAGGAGGTTTTTTCTTTGGCGCCAGAGGAACGGTGCGATTTCTCCTGGGGTCGCATTGTTGGCGCCTTCCCGGCAGTCACCTCCTCAGAGGTGCAGGCTCCCTCAATGTCGCGGCCTCCAGTTGTGGGGCCCGGCACTCGTGGACCCTCGATGCCACCTAGCGATGCTGTTGTGAGTTCCAGCACTGTCCACGGAGCTAGGGACTAGGGTGGTGCTGTCGGGTCTGGATGCAGCCTGCAGCGCTGGTGCGGATTTCTGTGTTCCGCGCCTGCTCACGGAGCCGGGACTCGGCGGTGACGTTGTGGTTCCCTGCCACCATCGGCAGGGCCGGGATCTGAAGTGGCACCGTTGGCATTGTCATGGCCTACGTTGGTGCCAATACTGGTGCTGTCGCAGGAGATGTTTCTAAGTTGCCTCGCTAGAGGTCACTCTGCTCGACTCCTCTTTGGGGGAGGATGACTCAGAGGTGGACCCAGACTGGCAGCCTGAATCTTCAGATTCGGAACTCTCTATTGGCCGGGGCATCAGGCGGCCCAGTGTTCCTCTCCCCGAGTCCCCGGAGCAGGTTCGCCACAGGGGTCCCATGGCTAGGGGTGACTTGGGACCTTCTAGGGCAATCCTTTTGGGGTTCGTGGGAGAATACCCTCTTCTGAGAGGGTCCAGGCAGCTGCCATCCCTGGTGCTGCTGAGGCTTCTCGGGAAGGGGCGGAGAGCCCTACTTCTGTGGCCTCCCTCTAGAGGCCTGTGGAACGGGGAGCTCCTGCACCGGTGTCGAGGAAGAAGGCTGCTTTGGAGTCAGAGGGGTTGAGAGGTCTGGGTGAGGAGTGGCGGCACATTCCCACTGCCCTGTGGGGTGTGGAAAGGAGTCATAGCGCTGAACCTCGCCTTCCTCTCAAGGTCTCCAGAGCGCCTTCTAGTGGTGGTACAGATGGTTGCCCTTTTGGACTCACACAACCTCAGTCACGTCATAGAGGTGATTCTCATTCTGGGGCTCTTCCAGAGTTTGCCTTCTCAAGTTACCTCTTCGCAACCCGGTATGGTCTCAGGGTCACCAGTCTTGGTGGCTTCACTCCCTGGATCTCAGAGCCCAGGCAGAGGCCAGGCATGTGCTCTTAGGTGCCCTTCGCCCCCCTCTGCAGCCACCCCCTTCTCTCTCTGGCCATGTGGGTCCTACGGGGCCCTTAACTTGGGAGACTTTAAGAGCTATTGCGGCAGCCTTCGCATCATATGTCAGGGTCATGGACTAACTGGTCTTCCTCCCGTCCCCCCCGCCGCAGGAGTCCTCTGAACATTCGAGCTCCATTTCCTCCTCGTCTTCTTCTCCTGAGGAAGAGGAACTTTCTGTCGCCGACGCTGATTTCACTGAATATCAGCGGTTCCTTTCGAGGCTGGTTTCCGAGCTTCATATCTCCTTCATCCGCAGGGACATTACCAAGTGGCAGACGTGTGCATTCCTCAGCGAATTCATCGCTCGCCACCTCGTGGTGCCTTCCTGGCCAGTCCCCTTCCAGGAGGCATCTATCCACACCTGGCAGTCTCCAGCTGCCCCTTCCCCAGCCCCGGCAGACTGCAGGAGATGGTATTGTGCCCTCCATGAGCCTCTAGATTCCCTACCTCACCCGCCCTCAGGCTTGACTTCCCTAGATACTCCTTCCAGGCCTCAGCGCCTGGCACAGGATAGACCCCCAGATCTGGATTCTGCTGAATTTGATCTGTGGGGACGAAGAGTCTTCTCTTCAGCTCGTGTGTTGATGTGTATAGGTTCACATCAGGCACACCACGCTGCCTACAACAGGCATCTGTCGTCGATGCTAGCACAGGTTCTGGCATCTATGCCTGATACGGAGCAGTCTAGGCAAGCCATTGCCCTCTCTGCACAGGGTCTGGAGCTTGCAAGGCGCCAAGCAAGGGTATCTTACAACACCGAACAAGGTGGCTTCCAGACTGGCAGGGACAGCAGTCTGCATAAGGCGGATGGCATGGCTTCATCTGTCCAGACTGTCACCCATTTCCTGGCATAGGATGACTTCCTTCACTTTCCGGGGGACCCGCCTGTTTTCCCGCAGGGCTAGGAGGGTTCTTCAGGGGCTCCCGCCAGCTTCGGGGGACACCCCCTCATCCTCAGCAACCTTCGACTGTTCCAGTCTATTGGTCAGGGTGTCTCCCTCCTGCTTTCCACCAGTAAGAGACTAAGGGATCTGTTCCCTCAGGGCTGAATTTCAGGCCCCCCTCGGGGGGGGGGCTTAATACTCACCCAACAGTAGTGGATGGTGAACATTGACAAGGGAAGATATGGAAATTACATGCCTACCATAATTCTTGATCTTCTCTTGTATTTTCACCATTCATTACTGAATCCCACCCACCTTCCCCTCATGGACCTTATTTCTTGGGCCTCTCCCCCACTCTGCTTGCCCTCCTCCTCCCACCCCCCAGAACTAAATCCTCTGGTTCCTTGGGGCCTTCTGTTCTTCCCTAAGAACATGACAAAGGATTTGAGTAGGAGGAGAGCGGGCAAAGCTTTGTCCTTCATCTGAAGGAACTCTTTCTGATTTCCTGGAGAGTATTGCCTTCAGGGACTTTTCCTTTGGGCCAAATTAGCTCAAGCTCCAGACAACAGGGTTAGACTCTGAGACAGTCCTCTACCCTCAGTCTTCGGACTTAGCTGGGGTCCCCGGATTTACCTGGTATGCCAGACCGGGGCTAGTCAACGCTTGTTCTGGGCTGATTCGAAAATTGCCATCTTGAACTGGTGGTCTGGTCCATTGGCCCCGCCTTCTTGGGGGAGTTAGAAGGAGCTCCTTCTCTGTCTCTGTCCATTTTAACAAGGAGGTTGCCCTCTCTTAGGGCTCCCCCTACCATCCCAGTACTATCACATTCTGGGTGCTAGTGGGGCTTTTTCCCTTTATTTAGTTGGGGGCACTCCCTCTCCGGAACAGAGTTTGCTTTGTCATTCTGTGAACTCTCAGCTTGAGTGATGGGTATAGGTTAGTGGGAGGTGTAGGAAAAGCTGCCTGTCTCATTTCAAGCTGTATAGAAGGTTCGTTTGAACCATCCGAACCAATTTTGTCTAAAGGGATCCTTGCTTCCTTGCTTTAAGATCCGAGCTAATAAGCTTCAAGCCAGTTTCATTCAGGATTTGTGGCAGTATTTTTCCCTCCTCCCAATATCCTCTCCTCCTCCTTTTCTTCTTTCTTCCTTTCCCTTATCTGTTCCTCCCTCAGAGCTGCCCAAGGAAGGAGGCCCTGCGGTCCCTTAGGGTAGGGTTCTTCTCTTTCCTGTCCCCTTTTCAGCTTATTCCTTTTTCAGTTTGCTTCCTTTCCTTTATCTATCCTTTGGCTCTATTGCCTCTCTCTTATTCTTCTAATTCTTTTTATTTCGCCTCTCCAGCTTAGAACAGGATGGAGGAGGAGTCTCTGACACTTGTGGCTGTGCAGCCCCTACTTTTCATGCAGATGCGCGCCTCAAGGCGGTGCCTCCCTCAAAAACTCCCACAGTGGTGCGCACTTCTGGCTTACACCCAACAGTAATGAATGGTGAAGATATAAGAGAAGATCAAGAATTACGGTAGGTACGTAATTTCCATTTTCTCCCACTCCTCCTTCCATTTATCATCCACTCTATCTCTATCCAACTTGTCCTTGCCTACTCCTGCCCCTTATTCTACGTCCTCGCCTTATTCTGCCAGTGGCAGCGATCTCCACACTGTGAAGGGGCCAGTTCTCTCCTGCCGCCCTGTCTACCCCCTGCATTTAAAGGAATTAGTTCACTTGATCTAATAACTTGCACTTTTTGTTCTGTCTGAGGTGATCCCAGATTGCATTAGCCCTGTGTTAACTTGCCCCTCACAACTGATTTTTTGCTCACTTTGCTGTGGTAATATTACCCCCCTCTTTATCCTTTCCTTCCCTCAGCTGGTTTCCGCTGTCTACCCCTCTACCCTCTTTGATGTCCTCTCACTGCACCTCATTCATTCAGTAATTGCTAAATAATCTGCCTCTTAACTGTGATCCATTCTTGAAAGGAGTTGTCTCCAAGGCCACATTAAATTTCTGTACTATGTTCCTCAGATATGCCACTTGTAATTAAATGCATATTCTATAGATATGATATATTTAACTGTATGTTATGTCACAAATGCGATTGTATGATTATTTATGATATTTTTAACTGTATGTCTTGTTCTAAATGTAATTGAATGTTTAATTTCTTGGCTATGTTAAATGTCAAACTGTTTGTCTAATTCTTCATCCCGTTGTACTCCCAGGTCGCGCCAGGAGACGAGCAATTTGTTGTTCAGTGTGCCTTCCTGGTGAAACATTTCAGTAAATCAATAAAAATATCCTGAGTAAATACAGTGCAAAAATGTGTAAAGTAAAGATCCCTATGAGAAGGGAATGTAGCATCACCCCTGTGCTATCCAGGATACAAAATACAGGATGTGTTTACCAGCCATACTGAAACTCCATATAAATGCTTTTTCCCCATAAAGCATAGCAAAAGGGGTATAAAAATGATACTGTTCTTTACTTGTCTTACGGTTTAAAGATGCAGTTGTCTTCTGCTATACTAAATGCATTCTAGACACTGCTGAAGGCAGTAGTACGTTTAAGATACCGTAATTGGTATGCTATGCACTTAGATTTGAAACCAGAAAAGGTGTCTGTTTTCAGGGCAAAAAGTGTCATAATGTGTTTGCCAGCTAAAGCCCAATGTAACTTTTTTTTTTTTTCCAAGAAGCATAGTAAAAGACAATCATTCTTTACTTGTGTTAGGAGTTAAAGAAACATGTTTCCTGCTAAGTAAACTATTTCTGAGACAATGATAATCGGACAGTATCTTAAAAGGTAAAAAAAAATGTGATTTTTTTTTTTTTTACAAGATTTGTTGCTGGGAAAGTGTGACTAAGCTGACATGTTTCTAAGAGAATCTTTCTTGAAAGAGAAAACTAGCCAAACTGAAACTAGTAGTTGCCACACAAACTAGTCCAGTGCAAACACTGCTCAACTGAATAAACACAGTACAATGGAGTGATAGCTCAAAACCTCTAATATTATCTAGTCCATTAGGAATCTTGAGAGGTCCATTCTTCTACTGTAATAACACGACGTCTGCAGGGCTCTGCCCACTGCAGCCATAAAAACATAGGAAAGTTACCAGTAGCTCTTTTGCCTCTTGAGCATCCCTGCCACAGAGCCATACTAAACCCGCCCACCTGCCCCCCCCCCCGCCGATTCATAAAAATATGTTGTTCTACAAGACTTTTCAAGGTTATCACATCTGTTTGTTCTTCTAGTCGTTTTCTGTCTACCCATCAACTCCTCAGGTCAACAAGTTGTTGTACTTGTGTTTGCATACAGTTTAATAATCAAAGTGCTTTCCCTTTTTTCTTTTGTTTATTACTACAGTTCATTACTTCTTTCTTTGAGCTGGTTTCCTTTGTTTTCTTCCTCTCATTGACTGGAAGAGATATCTAGAATACAGTACCATTCATACATGGGTGTATCTTTTACCCACAGTAGTAATGGGGAGGCTTGGGGCATGTTTGATGGGAAAACAAAATCATTAAACATGTTTTTGAAAATGTACAACATGAAAAAAAATATATAATATTACTTCATTGGCATATCACTGTACTTTTATTCTAGTTCCAGTCTCTTTGGTAAATGCATGATAGAATCATTATTTCCCTATACATTGCTCATTTGCTTCTTTTTTGGCCTTCTCTGTTCCTTCTCCCTCTGTTTTCCTTTTTTTCTTGTGTTTCTAGTTACTTATGTTTACTCTCTTGCCGTGCCTTTTTCTGTCTGTTTCTCTTTTATTTGGGGGGGGGGGAGATACTGAGACATTTTTTGACCAATGTTCCGTTTTATGCTGTCAGCACGTATATGGTGCTTTGCAGTATACATCTGAACCATCAGCCTCACAAGTTGTGTCACACTGTGTGACCCTGAGCAAGTCACTTAACTCCCTTGTGCTCCCAGTTCGTCCCCGTAAACAAGCTTTCAGCTTAGAGTGTCTCTCCTGGTAAAAAAAAAAATGTTTTGAGTCCCTCGGGTCCTGGTGACTCTGCCTAAGACCAAAGAGTGTAGCTGTATGGAGAAGATACTTAAAAAGATCATGGATTACTGGTAAGTAACTTTCCTTTTCCCAACAAAGAAGTCCCAATGAATTAGAGCATGTTGAATTTTTGTACCAGTACAGTACCATTACTTCTGCAGGGTGCTGTGCTTCACTGTTAATCCCCTGTTATGTTCTCTTTTTTGACAGCCTATGGAGAACAGCAGGTGAAAATAGCTCTCATAATGTTCTTGGTAAGTGACTGATGCAAAGCAATAGCTACTTGATAGAGAGCTTATTAGAGTAAGTGGCTTCCTGTTTAGGGCACTAGTATGGAAAGCCTCATGGGTGCCAAGGGTCAGTTCATTAGACAGATAAGTAGCAGATAGAATTATATAGTAGAAATGTATGATGCAATAGACGGATACAGTATGACAGCTATGATAAATTGGAGTATATGTGGAAGATTAGCTATGTAGATACAGTTTGGTACGGCCAGTCAGGACAGTGGCAGGGCTACTGCTGACGATGAAGGCAACCCAGGTTTGTGAGTGAGCCTGGGTTGTTGGGGGCAGGCCAAGAGGAGAAAGACTGGGCGTCCCAGGGGACACTCTCCTTCTCTGGGGAGGGAGGAACGTGCAAGCATGCCCCCCCCGAAGAAGACCTCAGTGATTGAAGCACTGGGCACTGTGTTTCAGCATCTCTGTGATTTGGGCTCACAATAAATGTTTGTTTATTGCTAATCCAGCAATTTGAAATTGCATTCTTCTCCATCTCAAGTGCTGCCTATGTGGTTTCTAAGCAGGTTGCAAGCAGCAGCATCACCTGAGCAACCTCATATGAAACTGTGGTGTAAGTGCGCTATAGAGGGAGCGAAGACACAGGCTGATCCCATGCAGCAGCACATCTTGGCATGCGTTCTTTTGCTTCACATTGCAGATTTAATGTCTTGGGGGTTTAGAAAATATTAAAGCATCCCCAATGACTGTAGATGATGTACCCTGGTACATCCGGAACCTCAACCCTGCCTGGGGGCTTGACCAAGGCTCCATGGAGGGCCATTACCAGGGGCGTAGGGTCTGAATCATACCTAAGGGACTCCAGAAGGAGTTGGCTGCAAGGGATGGAAATGGGACAAAAAAATGCATGCTAAAGAAAAATAGATATAAATAAGTAGACTATATACTGTAGGTTTGATGTCTTGCAGAGTAATATATTTTGTCTTGAAATTGCATAGAAGTGTTTGAAAACTGTGGCAAATTCCTCTCTGAACTCATACAGTCTCTGTAATATTCTGGAGCATGAATGGTATCATTTACAGTGGAAGAACATAGAAGTTAGGTTGAGTGTGTGTGTTATCGCGCCACTATTGTTAGGGTTGAGTAGGCAGGTTAATGTTAAACCCCAAATTTTGCACTTTAATAACTTTGCAACCATTCAACAGATTTGCATGAAATGTGGTATGCACTGTCCTGTGGGGTAGATCTTTTGACGTGCCAAGTTTGATCGAATTTGCGGATTTTGCACAGCACATAGTGAAACAGTGTAAAAGTAATTTTTTCCCCAATTTTGCTGATTTTCCCTCATTGCGTTGAGGCCACACTGTTTGGAATTTTGGTCTGAAATTTTCAGGGTAGAAAGAGCTTCCCCCGAAGAACAAGCCAACATTGGTGAACAAATATTAATCTGTTCCAAAGTTATTCTGTTTTGAAATGTCTGGTTCTGAGTATGCTCAGTTCAGTCTTTTGGGTAGCTGCACAGCTTCGAACAAGGATTTGGGCTCATGAACATGAATTCATTGAATCCCTGTTAGTATGAAAAAATCCCTGTTTGTGAGCCGCCATCTTGTTTTTGTTTTCTTCAAAAACAAAACCTTGTAACTTGACCCAGGGATGTCTTCTGTATACATTGAAGTATGGGTTTTGTTCAGGGTGACACCCTCTACAAACCCATGGCTTTAGTTCCATTTACTTTAGTAAAAACACGGCTGTTTTTTCATTTGAAAATCCTTGTTTGTGACTCTCTTCTGATCCCTGTTTGTGAGGTGTCAAAACCCTGCTCGCAAGCCAATCCCTGTTTCTGAGCTGTCAAAATCCTTGTTCATATCGAGATGACCAGATGGCCCTATCTCGTGAACAGGGATTAGCTCATGAACAGGGATTTTTTGACATGTCACAAACAAGGATTCGGCTTGTGAACAGGGATTTTGACTGCTCATGAACATGGATTCTAAAAAGGAATCCCTGTTCATGAGCTGTCAAAATCCATGTTTGTGAGCTGTCAAAATCCTTGTTCGTGAGAAATTCTTGTTCGTGAGCTGTCAAAATCCCTGTTCGTGAGGGAACGACCAGATGGCCCTAAAAATCCTTGTTCATGAGCTGTCAAAATTCTTGTTCATGAGGTGTCAAACCTGTTCGTGAGCCAAGCCCTGTTTGTGAGCTGTTAAAATCCTTGCTCGTGAGGGGAAGACCAGATGGCCCTACCTCGCCAACAGCGGTTGGCTCATGAACAGGGATTTTGACACCTCACTAACAGGAATTCGGCTTACGAACAAGGATTTTGACAGTTCACAAACAGGGAAATTTAAAGATTGCTGTTTCTTTGCCATTTCACGGCAAAGAAACGGTTAGGACTTTTGGCTTGAAATTTGCAGGGTAGAAAGGGGGTGTCCCAGAGACGTGACATATGCTGGTTTGTTGTAAACAAAATTGCATCTGTTCCATAGTTATGGCTTTCCAAAGTTGAGAAATTTCCTATAAGATAACATTGTGGTGAATTCAGCTCCTTTCAGTTACTATATCTCGAAAACGGTTCAAGTTACAGATTTTTTTTCTAAACGCAGCTTAGTACACCTTTAGGCAAGGCTGAGAGTTAGGTCAACAACCCCAGGGTACACCCTGTCACCTGTTGGTCTGTGGAGAGTGGGGGGTGTTAGGGTGTCAAGCATAACACCTCATTTCCCTATTTTTGTCACTTCAACCCTAACTGATACGTTAACAAAGTTTTTTGCAATTAAAATATATATATATATATATATATATATACATACACACACATTGCAAACAACTTCTTTAATACTCTAGTTAGGGTTAAAGTGACAACAGGAAATGAAGTGTTAGAGTTTCAACCTAACACCCACCACCACACACCAGTTGGCATCGGGGTGTGCCTCGGGTCGTCGACCTAATGCTCACCCATTTCATAAGTAAAATGTTTGAGATAGGTACACTTATAGGAGAATGGGGTGAACGTTAGGGCTCATGACCCCAAGGCACACCCTGACGCCTGCTGGTGTGTGCAGGGTGGGGTGTTAGGTTTGGAAACCCTAATGCCATATTTCCCTACTTATGTCACTTTAACCCTAACTAGAGCATTAACCAAGTTTTTTGCAATTTATTTTTTTACTTTCTGAGATAGTATAATTGTATCCTTATTTGCCTGTGGGAGTGCATGGCACTCCAGGCCCTTCACTCCCATCCCTCCATAAACATGTATATGTATATAGCTGTGGCTTCACAGGGTCCTCACCGGCCTCTGCCTCCATTTATAGGACAACAGTGACCAAATTGTCAGCATAGGCATTTTATTACCCCCACCTAATGTATCTGGTACAGAAAAGGTTTGAATCCCCGTGATAACATAACTCTGCGCAACCGCAATGCCATCCTGTGCCACAGGTGCAAAAACATATTTTGGCCAGGATTTGAAAAATTACAGCTGTGACATACATGAGGTGCGATAATAAGAAGGCTATGTTTAAAATCTGGGGTGAAAATATTTAAAATTTTCCAAAGTTACGAGCGTGCATAGTGAAATTGCAACGAATGGTCATAACTTTGGCATTTTTACATATTTTAACCCCAGAATTTCAGCATAACCTTCTTATGACCCCACCTAATGACAGAGGTCAGGAAAAATTGTCAGATCCTGTCCGAAAGGTAATTTCGCCAACCAACTGTGAAATCACCTTTCAGGCGGGAGTTGCATAATGACAGTCATATTGTTCATGAGGTGGGATCCCCAAAAGGCCATGTTAAAAAAATCGGGAGTCAAAATCATAAAAAAATGGCTAAGTCATGCTTAAAAGTTGAACCCTTCCCATATTGAAATACATTGCACTACATTTACCTTAGTTTCTCATATTGCAGTCACCAGCAGCAAGACATGTCATCAGTTGGAGAGTGGGTGTTGAACCTGGGACTTGTTCAGGTGAGTGAGGGTGTATGGGGGTGTACTGGGGGGGTATGGGTGATGGGTGCTGGGTGGGAGTGGGAAGGCTGATTGGTAAGGGACTTTTTTTTTTTACAGGTTTTACAAAAAAAAAAAAATCAACAACTGGGAGGTGAGGGACCATTACATGGTGGAAAACTTTTATTTCTTATGGGGCCGCAATCAGGGAGGAAGGTGGGACTGCTACACTGTAGAAAACTTTTATTTCTTATGGGGTCAGGGAGGAGGGATCATACACTATGGAAAACATTAATTTCTTATAGGGTCTGCAATCAGGGAGGGGGGAAGGACCGCTACACTACGGAAAACTGGTATTTCATATGGGAACGGTGACCAAGGAGGGACCTGTACACTACGGAAAACTTATATTTCATATTGGATTATGACCAGGGATGGGGGAGGGACCACTACACTACAGAAATAGAAAATTATGGGGAAAGGCTGGTAGAAGGCTTTTTTTCTGTGTGTCCCAAATCCTTTTTCGTGACCTGTGATCCTTTTTCGTTTGAATGAAAAATAATTCATGAAAAATAATCTTAACGAGTGACGTAAAAGGATTTAAATAGTTAAAAAAAATGTTCAGAGTCCATAAGAGCTAAAAAATACTTAGTGAAGCTCATCAGCTCCCGATGAGCAAGATACATATTTGAATATCTGTAAAAGACATCCCTGTACAGTGTTATGATAGTTTGTTGTGTGCAGAAAGAGAAAACAAGATAGCGGGTCACGAGAAAGGACGTTTTTCTGGCGAAAAAGGATTGGCCCCTCACTGAAAAGAATCCTTTTTCGTGAGGCCAGAATCCTTTTTCAAACCCATTCCTCTATCGTGGAGAGTGATCTTCCTGTTGAAAATAATGGAAACCTAAAAACAGAATAACTTTGCAACAGGTTGATATTTTTTCACCAAACGTATGGCAGTTACTCAAGCTGTTTCTACCATAAAATTTCACACCAAAACTCCACACCGTCTGGGCGTAAGGTGATCAGGAAAAAACTGCAAAAAGTGGTGACTTTTTAGGTTTTTGCAGTATCCGGATCTCAAAATCTGCACATTCATCTGGAACAAAACTTGCCGTGTCAAGAGATCTACCCCACGGGACAGCGCATGCCAAATTTTGTGCAAATCCATTGATCAGTTGCAAAGTTATTGAAGTGCAAAATCTGAGGTTTAACATTAAACAGGCTACTCATCCGTAACTATAGGGGCATGACCGTGCCTATATACTGTTGGTTTACTAACCATACCAATAACTTTAAAACTGTACTCATCGCTCCTCTTTTATTTAAATTTAAATGCCTGCCCAAGACTTGCTCGGGACACATTATTGTTTTGTGGCATCATCTCCACATTTCGGGTTGGGCAGTTTTGCCCTACTCGGGACTTCCTGCACCTCTTGGGATGTATGGTGGTATGCAACAGCGTGGTCTGTTAAGCCCACTAGAGAATGCGTGCTCTCGAATGGGAGCTGGCCAACCAGTGGTCTCAGCGCAAGGGCTAATTCGATGATTTGGTCACTGTGACCCAGCCGATGTGGAACACCCTCCAGTGGTGGTTAGTCGTGGAACATCTGCAAGAAGGGATCTTGTTTGTCCGCCTAGAGCCGACGGTTATCCTGATGACCGATGCCTCTCTCATGGGCTGGGATGCCCACCTAGGAGAGCAGAGTCCATAGGCTCGGGACCCTGCGGTCCCAGTGCTGCATCAACCTGCTGGAGCTTTGGGCAGTTCGGCTGGCACTGACAGCCTTTGCTCTGAACATTCGGGGTCAGGTCATTCAGGTCCAGATGGACAACATCACGACCATGTGCTACCTCAACAAACCGGGCAGGATGCACTTCCTTCCTCTCTGTAGGGAAGCTCTCCATGTTTGGACCCTCGTGCACAGCCTGGAGGCCGATATCCTGGCCATCAATGTGGCTTATGCTTTCAAGCAGCTGGCAGATGCTCTCAGCCACGTGGGCGATGTGTATCACGGGTGGTCTCTCCACCCAGAGGTAGTACATAACATAGCCCGTTCTCCCAGTGGGGCACCCCTCTGGTGGACCTGTTTGCTTCCAAGGAGAACACAAAGCTGAGGCTGTACTGTGCTCGCCCCCCTCAGCAGGGAATGCTGCAGTGGATGCCTTCCCCAGACCCTGGACTCTGGGCCTTCTCTATGCCTTCCCTCTGTTTCCCTTGATCCACAAGGTGTTGCTCAAGGTGAGTAAGGACAAGGCATGGATGATCCTTGTGGCTCCGGAATGGCCTCATCAGTTCTGGTACCCCAATCTCCTCAGCCTCAGCTGCAGGCTTCTGTAGCGTCTCCCCCTACGCCTGGACCTGCTCTCTTGCAGTCAGGGGACAGTACTCCACTTGGGTCTTCCGTCCCTGCACCTGACAGCCTGGTTCCTGAGCTGCAAGCGTTCCAGGCTTTGGGTTTTTCTGAAGATGTCCTCAGCATGGTCAAGACTTCTCAGAAGGAGATGACCCAAAAATGCTATGCCTTCAAATGGAAGAGGTTCTCCATTTGGTGCCTGTGCAGAGGGTTGAACCCCTTATCTTGTCCGGTGGCTAGCATTTTCAACTACATTTGCTCCCTCTCTCTCAGTTGGGCCTTCAGTTGATGACTCTCAAGGGGCCAGTACACAGTCAGTGGCACAGGAGAAGGTGGTCTGGCGCTTTTTCCAAGGCCTTAACCACATTTCCTCTGTGGTGTGTAAACCTCCACCACCTTGGGACCTGTTGTTGGTATTGGCAAAGCTCATGGGCAAGCCATTTGACCCAATGCACAGGTGTGAGATGTCACCCCTTTTGCAGAAGACTGCCTTCCTGGTGACAATCACGTCAGCCAGAAGGATCAGTGAGCTCCAGGTGCTTTCGGTGGAGTCTCCTTACCTGGTCTTCCACAGGTACAAGGTTGTCCTTCGACCCAACCCGAAGTTCCTCCCGAAGATTGCGTCAGATTTTCACCTTAACCAGGTGATTAATCTCCCAGTGTACTTCCCCAACCACACCTCGGAGGCTGAGCACCAGCTGCATACATAAGACCTGCGGTGAGCACTAGCCTATTATAAGGAGTGCATGGCTGGAGTTTGGGGAGAAGTCCGCCAGCTGTTTGTCACGTACTCTGAAGCCGCACCAGGCAGACTGTCAGCTAAGCAGACGATTGGCAGGTGGATTGTATCCTGCATCGAACTCTGCTATATGTTGACAGGTAGGGAGCTTCCTATTGGGCTAAGTGCTCATTCCACGTGCTATACCGCTGCCTCAGTGGCTGCTTCCAGGGACTTCCTATCCAGGAACTCTGCAGGGCTGCTACCTGGAAGTCAGCACACACCTTCATTTCCCACTACCACATCGACCTTGAGTCACACTGGGATGCTGGTTTTGGGGCCTCAGTTCTCCAGTCTCTCTTTCCTAAATAGGGTGTGTGCGCCTTGCCCCTCCTCCTGGAGAACTGCTAGGAGTCTGCCTGAAGTGTTGATAGAAGATCTTATCCACATCCCTAGAAAAACAGGCTATTCACTTGTAACAGTAGTTCTAGGAGTGGTATATGATGTTCATCAACACTAACTCACTCGACCTCCCCTGGCAAATGGCACACGGGTTTTGCTACCAGCGGGCAAGATCTGATGTCTAGGGGTAAAATACCTGAATGCCAGTTGAAAGAATGATAAGGTGGCTGCACAGGCCGTTCTGGAGGACACTGAAAAGCAGAGACTGCTTCAGTGCCTTCAAGCCGCTGAGAATGTTAGTAAGCATCTCCTCGGAGCACTGTATGACATGACTGACACTGTTATCAGGGCAACCGCCATGGGCATATGCCTACATAGGCACTCCTGGTTCAGAGTATCTGGGTTTGCAGCTGATGTGCAACAAAAAGTGCTTAATGCTCCCTTTAATGGTACCAAGCTATTTGGTCCTGATGTCCAGGACATCATTAATGATCTGCAAGCATCAAGCATGGCCCTCCAGTCTGTCCTCTCCCTCTACCACCCCCAACCAAGGGGTAGAGGACAGCCTCCTTTTTGCAAAACGGACAATAAACCAGGGACAGCTCCTCTGCCCCCTTGCCTGCCCCTCCAGTGCTGGAGCGGTGGCCAAACACCTCAGAAGTGAGGGACCAGCCCCTGTGGCTGGCTCCACCTCTGATTGACTCCTTATCCGCCCCCCCTCTTCTGGTCCCAGACCAGGAGGCGGTGGTCAGAGATCGCGTCTCCCTCCATCTGAATCAATGCAGAACCATAACTTCAGATGCGTGGATTCTGCAGATCATAGAAAGGGGTCACACCTTGGAGCTCATCAAGCAGCTTCCAGACACCCCACCTCCACCCTTCTGTTGTCCCCTGGCTCACTTGTCTGTTCTCCGGGAGGAAGTGCAGTTCCTTCTGCGCAAGTAGGCCATCAAGCTAGTGCCCAGGCATCAGAGAAACAAGGGGTTATACTCCACATTTTTCTGGTCCCCCAAAAAAGACCAGAAATATAAGACCTATTCTGGATCTAAAGGACCTAAGTCTGTATGTCCACTATAAAAAGTTCCGGATGGTAACTTTGCCAGGCCTGTTGTACTTTCTCAAGACAGGGGACTGGCTCTGTTCACTGGACATGCAGGATGCTTACCTGCACATCTCGGTCTTTCCTTCTCACAGGCAGTTTCTCTGTTTTGCCATTTAGGGCGAGCATTATCAGTTCAAAATGCTGCCCTTTGGCTTATCCTCTGTGCCGCAAGTCTTTAGCAAGTGCTTAGCAGTGGTAGCAGCAGCTCTCAGAAGAGAGGGACTGTATGTTTTCCCTTATCTGGACGATTGGCTCTAAAAGGCCCCCTCCAGGGAACAGCTTTTGCTGACTCTGGAGCGAACTCTCCAGCTCTTTTACTCCCTGGGCATCACTATGAAACTGCCCAAGTCTGTTCTGCTACCATCCCAAAGGTTGCAGTATGTAGGGTCCATTCTGGACTCTGCACAGGGGAAGGCCTTACTGACCCAAAACAGGGCAGAGTGCCTCATAGCTCAAGCTCAGAAAGTTGTCCAGAGCCAATACATTCCTGCCAGGGTGTGCCTCAAATTGCTGGGCCTGATGGCAGCTGCCATACCCACTTTACCACTGGCCAGACTCCAGATGCGTATCCTCCAGTGTACAGTGGGACCAGAGCACAGACAAGTTAGACCAACCAGTCCTGGTTTCTTCCCTGGTATGTAAGGTACTGCAATGGTGGATGGACCCATTGAATCTGCTTCAAGATGTTCCATTGTAGATCTTTTCCCTGCATCAGATCCTAACCACAGATGCCTCAGGTCTGGGCTGGGGAGCGCACCTGGGTCCCTTCCAAACCTAGGGCTCCTGGTCCCAGTTGGAAGCCTCCCTGCATATCTTTTGTTTGTAAACTTTATTTACGAGAAGGTTGGCAGTACAGGAGATCCATTTGACATACATTAGATCTATTCAACATAGATCATACAGCTGGACAGTTACATACTCTTAAATAACTATTTCAGTTATCTATCTAACATTAAACCATCTCACAGGATGGATTTGGGTGCCACATTTGCTAGATAGTGTTAGCATTTTCAGTCTTTGCTACCTGTAAATAACTATGCAATAACTATGAAATTCTACTTATTAAAAGAATTAGGTTCTTTCTTGGACTTAAATTCTTCTTGGTGTAATGTCACGTGGCCAAAACCTGAGACAAAGTTTAATTATTAGCCTGGTATCAATTGTGACTTCAAGTTTTTACTAAATCTTTAATGAACAGGAAAAAGTTGCTTCTCTACGGCTAGTTCCAAAGGTTTCCAAATACGCTGGTATTTCTCCAACTGGCCTCTTACCTTTAACTGAGTATGTTCTTGTTTCATACAATAGAGGAGGGCTTGAGCCCAGTGGCCTATTGTTGGTGCAGTATCCATGTACCAGTTTAGTGCCAGTACTTTTTTTTTTTTTTTTTACCAACCACATATCCTAGGGCAAGCAAAGGTTCTCTGCTTTTATATTTCGCAGATAAATCCCTCGGGAGGCCCAGCAGGATTTCCACTGGAACCAGTCCCACAGGGAGAGACAGAGTTTGGGAGAGAATCATATTTACCTGTCCCCAAAAGGCCAGAACCCCTGGGCATTCCCATTCCATGTGAAAGAAAGTCCCTTGTTGAGATTCACACTTTGGACAGTTGTTTGAAACATTGGAGTCTGTTTTATGGGCAAGTTCTGGTGTGAAATATACCCTGTGTAAAACGTTGAGGTAAATTGCTCTCAACCTATTGTTAACAGAGCACTCTAACCCCATTTTCATTACTCTAGCCCAGTCTCTTGATGTAAGGGTGTCCGGGACAAGATCCTCTCCCCATACCTGTTTCAGCCTCTTTCTAGGGTCGAGCAATGCCCCCAGAAGCAATTTATAACATTTGCTTAATGTTTTCGGTTTATGTGGTGCAAGTCTGGTGACAAACAATTCTTCCAATGGTGAACGCTCCCCTCATCATTAGGGTGGAATTCTCCATTAGTGCAGATCTAATCCTACAGTACAGGAAGAAACCTGAGGTACAGATACCATACCTACTCTTCAGTTCAATAAAGTCTTTAGGGGTTTGCTGTTCACATAACTGTGAGATGGTTTTAAGACCCCATCTGGACCATTCTCTCAGTACATTTATATCGTTACTACTCAGATTTACCCTCACCTGGGAAGCCACCGCTCCGATTGAAGACTCAGGCGAAAGGAGGGTGTGAGTTCCTAGGAGTTTGTGTGCTCTAGTCCTGATTTTTGTTAGATTTCTAGTAAAAGGATTACTAATATTTTGTTTTCTGAGCCACATACTAGGAGCCAGGATATCATGATATATGTTACCCTCCTCCTCCAATTCAACCCATGTTCTCCAAGTTTCTGTAGGAGAAATAATGTCTTCTATGTGTACCAGCTGGGGGATATAATACAAGTGCAGGTTTGGAAGTCCAAGACCCCCCTTCTTCGTGGGCGGCCATAAGGATGCTTTTTTGATTCTGGTGCGCTTATTTCACCAGAGGAGAGATGTGATAGTTCCCTCCAGTGCTCTAATGTATTTAAGGAGTACATGGGCTGGGATGGATTGAAATAGATATAAGCATCGTGGGAGGATGTTATCTTCACTAGGTTGACCTTCCCTATTAGTGAGATGGGCAGAGACTGCCATCTTGTGTAATATTCCGACGTTTTCACCACCAAAGGTTTGTAATTGATTTGCACCATTTTGGAGATTGTTTTAGTAAGCTTAATACCTTGGTATTTATTATCTTTTGAGGGATGCATTACTGTAGTACCTAAGGTTATTGGGGAGTTATTGGCCCCCAAAGGTAACCACTCGCATTTGCTCCAGTTGATTTTGTGGCTTGAGCTCAGTCCGTATATGGAAAAAAGGTTAAAGTTTTCAGGGCCTTGTTAGGCTCTGCAGTAAATAGCAGAATATCATCTGCAATGAGTGATATTATATGGTTCCTACCTCACCATCTAAAACCTCTCAGGTTATTGTGACTTCTGATGGCTACCACCAGGGATTCAATAGTTAATATGTAGAGGAGGGGAGACGGGGACATCCGTGATGGGTGCCTCTTGTTAGCAGAAAAGGGGGGGCATTGTGTCATTTGTCAAAACGTGTGCTTTAGGACCTGCGTATAAGGCACCTATCCAAGCCACATAGACAGGGCCAAATTGGTATTTTTTTAATACTTCAAACATGTATTGCCATTCGACTCTGTCGAAGGCCTTTTCTGCATCCAGCGCGGAAGGCCCTGACTCCCACTCCTTTCTTGGACCAGTGGTGTATAATGTTCATTGCCCTTCTCAGGTTATGTTTTGCTTGCCTTCCCCCCACGAAGCCCCCTGGTCTCCGTGCAGTAACTGTGGAAGAAAAACCTCAAGGCTGGTGACTAGTAGCTTGGCTATTATTTTATAGTCTGCGTTTAGCAGAGATATTGGCCTGTACGAACCACATTTTTTGGGGTCGTTGCTTCATGGCAGTTTCTTCATGTAATAAGACTGTCCAGCAACTCCAGTCCAAAGCAATACAGCGCCCAATATGGGACAGTTATGGCCATGCATTTTGTCTAAATGTAAAAACTTCAGTATGATTTTGATGCAGCAGGTAACACTTTTTTTTTTTTGATTATAAAATACAGAACTGCCTCCAGCTACCTCCCCTACACTCCATTCTTAAAGGAGCACCTCTTCCTAATTCCAGCAGGCGATCTTCAGGAAACTATAACCCATCTAAGAAGACAGTATATTTAATATTTTACCTTCGAAAAACAACAACTTTCAACTTGAGATGGGTTTACAGAACTGTTAAAGTAAATCATAACCCCATGACAGTAGTTCAACTCACTACCAGACGTGATCGGTAAACTTAATGTCCTGTATCATATTTAGGATAGGATGGCATCCCCTTCAGTTCCACTCAGGGTGCATCCTCGTCTTCAAAGTCATCCTTACGGGTATGGGATTCAGCTACTCTGCGGTCGGCCCATTTCCCAGCTTCCACAGGATCTGTAAAAATATAAGTTTTACTGCCCTGCACAATCTGGAGCCGTGCTGGGTAAATGATAGAATGTGGCACTCCCAGGTCCCATAGAGCCCTCTGAACTTCATCAAATTTCTTTCGGCTTTGCCTGGTGGCATAACCAATATCGGGGAAAATGTGGACTAGGTTTTCATCCTGAGTCAAGGGAGCTGCGTGACGGGCATGACGAAGGATCTTATCCCTCGCCCCGACACCGGAGGTGATTAGCATCAAGGTCCTAGATTCCTCTGAATTTTGTGGACGACCTCGGGGCATGATCCGATAGACCTTCTGGATCTTCCACTGCCCATTGGAGCCTTCTGGCAGTAACTTACTGGTAAGCCACTTGGAAATAAACATGATTGGGTGGTCCCCTTCAGAGCCCTCGGGTAGCCCCAGTATTCGAATATTTGCTGATTTTCAAGAGCTTCCAGTCTGGCCCTTAGATGTTGGTTTTCTTTCACCATGAGTGCAGACGCACCCAAGGAGGTCTCTACTTGCTTATGCATTTCTTTCATTTCTCCCTTCAACCCATCCAAAGCGGTTTCGAGGACCATCACTCTGCCGTTAAAGTCATCAACTTTTGGTTGAAAGAGGTCACAGAAGCAATCAGTAATTGGAGTTTATGCCCCAAAGTTCCGATAGTCTCACTATTTTTTTTTTCAATTGTTTAACCAGGAGTAGCACACTAAACTGAAAGCTTGTTTACTGGTGCGACCTGGGAGCACAGCGAAGTTAAGTGACTTGCTCAGGGTCACACAGTATGCAAGCGGGGGCTGAGGGATTCAAGCCCAGGTCTCCAGATTTGCAGCACAGGGCCTTAACCCACTGCGCTATACTGCCTGTAGCTGGATGTTTCGTCGGCCTGCGTGGTGTTCTCAGGTCACAAGGCCCTGGCAACTCCTTTACTTTTCCCCGCTCCTCCAGTTGATTTATCCTTCTATGGATTGCCCATTTTAGCTAATTTGAGGTCTCTATTTCTGCTGGTGGTGCTATCAATTTTCAGTTTTCTGGGGTGGAAAAGGGAGGATTAAGGCAGATTATTTAATCCAACATTGGAACTGGTGAAAATGGCTGCTCGGGCTCCACAGCGCCCCCTCCACCCCGTCAGATTAATTTAATGTTTTTTGATCGTTAGAAAGGGCTGGGAGTGTTGTTGTATCTAGAAAAAAGGTGGGGTTAGAGTTCAGAGGGGCCAGAGAGGTATATAGATTTTGGTAGAAATTTTTAAATTCTAGGTTTTTCTCCTGTTGATTTACCGTGTGGGTCCCATCATCCCTCTCAATTTCCAGTATAGTCCTGTCTGCGTGTTTCTTTTTAATTTGTCAGGTGACCAGCTTACCCGCCTTGTCTCCATCAAAGTAATATTGAGACTGTGTAAGGAGCAGGTCCCTTTCTAACATTTAGAGGCCAAATGATTTAGTTTCCCTTTTAAGGCATTCAGGTGATTTCTGTCTGCCAGTCCTATTTTCATGCCCCTTTTCTCCAGCTCCTCTTTCTGCCATCAAATTGCCCTCTTCCTGAAGAATAGTTTTTTTCATATATGCAGCATAAGAGATGGATTCCCCCCTGATGAAGGCTTATAGCATCCCACTCAGTTTGGACAGCAACTTCCCCAATATTATTGTTATTAATGAATTCTTCTAGTTTCCTGGAGATAAGCTGGACATAGTTTTCAACATTTAACAAGGTTGGGTCCATCATCCACTGCTTAGGTAGGGAGGAGCTCCCGGGGACCAGCATTGTAACAGTGAGAGGGGTGAGATCAGAGATCAGGGCTGGGCCGTATTCAGCCTCCGGTATCCACCCCATGCTTGCTTTTGGGCCAAATATATAATCAAGCCTTGAATAATTCTTATGTGAGTGGGAGTAAAATGAGCACTCCCTGCCTGAGGGGGTGTTTAAATCTCCATGTTTCAGTTAAGTTATATTCCCCCATCATATCACACAATGCAGCTGCCCCTTTAGTCTGTGGCTTTAGTAGAGAGCCCAAATAGTCGAGGGTTCGGTCCCAGTATGTATTAAAATCCCCTCCGATTATTAGGGCACCAGAAAAAGGGGCCAGCGCCACCGTCATGTGGTGAAAGAAGTCAGGGGAGTCAAAGTTTGGACCATACAATGATACTAAGGTATATCTGACTCCCTTAATAGTGGCATCCACTATTATATGTCTTCCTTGTTTATCCACCAGAATAGTATGAACCTCTTTCCTTGGGTTAGGTCAAAACCAAATCCCCACTCCCCTAGCCTTGGAAGAAAAAGGGGCAGCTAGCAAAGATCCCACCCCCCCAGGAGTCAGCCAGTTTATCTGCTTCTTGTTTGGTCACATGTAACTCCTGCATAAAAATAATATCCTCGTTCTTCTTTTTAATGTAGGCTAGGGTCCTTTTACGTTTTATCACAGTTTTTAGACCATTGACATTCCACATCATGAAAGTTAAACTATCCATTCTAATCAATATAGATAATCTTCCAAACACTGTTCAGCTACCTCTTCATTAGAACCAAAAGTGTATGGGTCTCCCTCTGCCTTCTCGTTTTCAAACTTTTCCCCCAACAATTCCCTCAACATAACTCCCCCCTCCAGTAGTAACTGTAACTCACTTAGAAAAAAACAAACCCTCTTTTCTTGAGTTGGAACATTAACAACACCCCCATCAGAACCAGAGTCTTAACCTTCATACTCATAAGTCTCGAAAAGATTCCCAAAAGCCATAAAATTCCCCAGGAAACGCCTTGTTGTGCCCTCCCCATTTCTGCCTACTTTGTTAGGTCTTTGCGAACCCACTGACTTTGTGGAAGGGGCTGGGCCATCCATCCCATGTATAATATGCAGGTGTGTTCATCTTAGAGAGAAAACTGATGATGTGCCTGCATTATTGTTATAATAACATGGATATACAGAGGAATCCTCGGGGGGGGGGGCCCTATCAGTTTACATATAATTATAGGTCCCGGTGGGAAAGGCCAGAACCTCCTGCCAGCGGAGCCCCAATTAGTGACTGCCTTTGCCACGGTGTGCTCCTATGTGAGGAAAATGCATTTACAGATTGTATTTTATTGCTCAGACGATAAGTTTGCCTTCCCGCCCCCTTCCCCACGCAGGCCCCTACTAAAAATTTTCAAATCCCCTCAATCTCCCTTATGAGTTTGTTCAAATGAGCTGTGTAAGTATATTGTATTTATAACTGTGACATATTGTCTAGAGAAAAGCAGAGACTTAGTAAGATCCTATTTTTAAACCATTTATCCTAAACCAAACAACCAACATTGTATCTTAAAGTTTGTTCAGACCGGGCTCAGTTTCAAAGTATTCCCCCCCTTCCGCCAGTTCATATCAGCCACAGGTCTCCAGTGCATCACTGGGCATCTTTAATACATTATGCCGTTTGTTGATCACCCTCTAAATAATAGCTATCTCTGCCGCTAGCAGGAGACCTGAAGCCCCTCAATAATTGCAGCAATAACAACAAAGAGAAAAACAGGACCTCGTCCAAATAATTTCACCCATGGTGGATGAAATAACAGTTCGAGAGTGTTTGCCAGAGATTTCCCCGTTTCCTTGTCCTGAGTGATAGGCAGTTACCCATTTGAGCTGGAGGTCAAGAAGGAGTGTTTATTAGCCAAAAAGAGATTCGAACAGAGCCCAGCGTTTTGGCCTGCTGGCGATCCAGGAAGGGAGGAGATGCGAGCCGGCCTTATAGGCCACCAGGGTGTTGCAGTTCACAAACTTACAGTTCCCCCCCTTCCCAACTATCAAACGGCGAGTCAGAGTCTTAGAAAACAGTACCTTGTCTTAGGCTGGGAGGTAAATAATTCACTCTGGGTTTTCTTGTTCTTGTTCACCCTCGATCTTCCTCCGCTTAGTTTCCTCTGCGATATAAGACAAAGCCACCTCTGGGTCTAAAAACGCCCACTGTTTTGCTCCCGGGGTTCGGATAATCAAGCATGCGGGATATACTAGGGCAAACAGCCATTCTAGATCATGGAGCTTACGTTTAACTGTGTTAAAGGCCTGGCGCTGATTCTGCAGAAGCCTGGAAAAATCTGGAAATATGCTGATTCTCGCACCCCGTATCTGGATCATGCCCTTTTTCCTGGCTGCCTCCAGGACCAACTGCCTATCCTTGTAATGCAGAAACTTAATTAGGATGTGTCTAGGTCACTGGTCAGGAGGCGGTTTCAGGCCCAGTGATTGTTGGGCTCGTTGAATTTCCAGGGAACATGCTGCTGGCAGGGGTAAGTTGTCTTGGAGCCATGACGTGACATAAGCAGTGCAGTCATTCCCCTCTAGGCCCTCTGGGAACCCTACTATTTGGACATTACACCTCCTCTCCCTATTTTCATGGTCATCAATAACTTGTTTTAGGAAGGTGATGTCTTGGTTAGCTTTCTGTAAATCAGCAGTTGCTCTTGTTAGGGTATCTTCCTGAGAGCTTGTACGGGCCTCGAGCTCTAAGTAGTGACATCCATGGGATTCTACCATTTCAGACATCGTGTTTACCGTCTGTTGAAGGTGTTGTAGTTGTGATGTTACATTTTCGAATCCCGCCTGCATTTTCATGGTCAGTTCATATTTTAGATCTTTGAATAGTTTCTCAAGCATTTTATAGGACACATCGCTTAGATTTTTGTTCTTATCCGGTTGTTCACTTTCATCCTGTTGGTAGCGAGTTGTACCCCTCATAGTGGGAGCGTTTAGGCCAGAGTTTTTGCTTCCTTCCCCAGCTTGTTTAAAGTTAATTTTCGCTTGAGTATTTTTACAGATTTCATGTTGGCTGCCATGGTAATTCTAATAACTTAACTAATGAGCTCGATTGAAGGAGTTTTAATGCAAGATGATAAAGAAATAAGATGGATGGTTGTGGAGCTCTGCCTAAAAGCATCTTACTCCATTCTCAGCTAGGTCACGCCCCCAGCCTCCCTGCATATCAATGTCCTGAAGATGAGGATGGTGCTCTACACCATGCAGGCTTTACAGGAACACCTCACTGCGGGTCAGCTGCTGGTGCAGTCGGACAATCTAAGTGTAGTATCCTACATCAGCAAGCAGGGGGGGACTCATTCATACCCCCTTTGCAGGGAGGCAATGTTAGTGGGGTCCTGGGCGCTGGATTACAGTCTGACACTCTCTGCAGTCCACGTGCCAGGCGTGCTAAACACTCTGGCGGACAGTCTCAGTAGGACTCAGTCCAGCATGCATGAATGGGAGCTTCTCACATCTGTTGCAGAAGACTTGTTTGACAGATGAGGTCATCCAGAGTTAGACCTTTTTGCGTCCCCACTCAATGCCAAACTGACCAATTTATGCTCATTAGATTCAGGGCCTGGAGATATCTGGTGAGACGCATTGTCCCTCTCTTGGAGTGGCAAGTTTCTTTACACCTTCCCTTCATTTCCTCTAATTCAGAGGGTGCTAATCAAGTTGCAGATGGAGGGGGCCAGCATGATCTTGGTAACTCCCTTCTGACCTCGCCAGATTTGATTCTCTCTGCTTCAGTAGCTGATGGAGGAACCTCTGGTCCCTCTCCCTCTTTGAAGGAACCTGCTGACCCAGGCTTGGGTGACCCTGGTCCACCCCAGTCTCAGATCCCTCTGTCTTCATGCTTGGCTCCTAAGGACATAGCCATCACCAGGTTCGGGGTCTTTAACAGAGTGGCGGACAGCCTAGTGGTCTACCTGAAGCCTTCCACTCGAGCCACTTATGTCGTGAAGTGAAGCGATTTACTAACTGAGCTGCTAAACACAGTTTAGATCCTTTCACCTGCCCGGTGAACCATATCCTGGACTACCTGATCTTTCTCTCTCTCTCTCTCTCTCTGACTCAGGCCTCCAGTACTCTTCCCTCAAGGTGCACCTTTCGGCTATTTCTGCATGTCATGAGCCCATGGGTGACCGTATGATTGCTCAGCTGGATGTTTCCTGTACTTTTCTAAGGGGCATCCTGCATCTGAAACCCCCAATCCATTCTTCTGTCCCAGCACGGGACTTGAATTTTGTTTTGGAGAAACTGACCCTGTCTCTCTTTGAGCCATTTGCGACTTGCAATTTATGCTTTCTCTCTTGGAAAGTGTTATTTTTAGTTGTCATTACTTCTGTTCAAAGAATTTCAGAGCTTCAGGCCCTCTGGTGCGAGGAACCTTATTTGATTTTTCACAAAGACAGGGTGTCTTTGCACACAAATCCTAAGTTTCTTCCTAAGGTGGTCTCTGAGTTTACACTCAGTCAATCTGTCCACCGTCCTGTTTATTTTCCTGAGTGTGCAATTCCAGGGGAGGCGCTGCTCCATACGTTAAATGTGTGCAGAACTTTGAAGTACTACCTGTTTAGGACCAAGAAGTCTAGAAAGTAAAAGCAACTGTTTGTTTCCTTCGCTCTGGGTAGAGAGGGCGTTTCAATTTTGAAGCAGTGTTTATCCAAATGGTTGGCTAATTGCATTGTGTTCTGTTACAACAGGTATGGCAAAGAATTGCCCAGTGCTGTCAAAGCTCATTCCACCAGAAGAATGGCTACCTAGGTGGCTTGTTTCTGAGGGGTCTCAGCTGCTGACATTTGTGCGGCTGCCACCTGGAGTACAGCACCTACTTTCACCAAGCACTACAGTTTGGACATTGCCTCAAGAGCCCGTGCAGGTTTTAGCAGAGCTGTTACATGGACTCCTGTCTTAAGTTTATGGGGAGTCCTCCTTCCAGACTGTTTTGCACTTGTAACTGCTTGGGACTCATTCCTACGGTGTTATCTGATGACTGAGATACTCCCGAAGAAGATAGAACAGTTATGTAAGAACTTACCGTAACAGTAGATCTTTGAGGGGATCTCAGTCATCAGGTAAGCTTTCCCTCCCACCATCCCCCTTCTTGGGGCTCCTGTCTAGGAACTGGTTGTATAGTGTATCCAGCCTTTCATTTAGGTCAGGGCACCTCTTTCTCTCATTGGTCCCCCATGGCGAGAGCCTAGCACCCTTAGTCTCCGGTGGAAAGAACTGAGGATGGAGTGGGGCCGCTGACATGTTTATAAAGTTTACGACATCGATGGACATAGTCAGCATGGGTGGCTGCAGTTGTACTGCTGAAAATCTTCAGTGTGGATTCCCCTTCACTGACGACGAAGGTTCCTATGGTGTTACCTGATGACTGAGATCCCCTCGAAGATCTACTGTTACGGGAAGTCCTTATGTAACTATTCTCTGTTGCAATGTCAGACTTAATTGGATGAACACTTTTGTTTGCAAGGAGGCACCGGGAAAGTTGTGGATTTCAGAGAATATAAGTTCCAGTTATACAGAGTAGGAACCCAAGTGGCCATCTTGGTCGAAGTTTGGCCCCCCCCAATGTCTGGAGGCTCTCTGTACTGGGACACTTGTGCGCAACCTTGGGTGCAGATCTCCAGGTGATCCACATTGCAGAAGTAAACAATCAACTGGCAGATGCTCTCAGTGGGGTCAGAGATGTTGCATGAGTGGTCCCTGAATCAGAAGGTGGTAAGCTACCTGTTCTTCCAGTGAGGCACCCCTCGGGTGGACCTGTTTAACTCAGAAACATAGAATTTAATGGCAGATAAGGACCGCTTAGCCTATCCTGTCTGCCCATTTCTCCCTACCTACACTATTACCACAGACCGTGCCCGATTTACAGCTCTTTTTCCCACACCCTTTCCTTTCCACTATGATTCCCTTTCCTTATCCCGTGCATTCTTGAACCCCACCACTGTTTTCGCCTCAGCACCTCTGCAGGAAGGCTGTTCCCATAATCCACCACTCTTTCTGTGAAGAAGCATTTCGCTTCTGAATCTACTCCCTCCTGCTTCATAGCCTGTCCCCTTGTTCTTGAGCACCTTTTCTTCTGAAAAATACTTCCCTCCTGTACCTTATTTACCCCTGTAAGGTATTTAAAGATCTTCTTTAGGGGTATCACAGTCATCAGGTCACACTGTAGGAACTTCACTATCGGTGAAGCAGGATTCACACACAAGATTTTCAGCAATACAACTGGGGCCACCCATGCCGACATCATGTGACAACGTCAGTAACCCTATAAAGGTGTGAGTAGCCTCACTCCCTCCTCAGTTCTTTACCGCTGTCAACTCTGTTCGCATGGGTCTCCGAGGAAGCTACAACATAGTTTTGCGCCTTTTGTCACCTACGGCTTTTTTCCACATATTACTTTACAATCTCTTTTAAAGGGATTCCTTTATTTTGTTTATGTCGAGAGTTAATGCTTCTACATAGAAACATAGAATTTGACGGCAGATAAGGACCGCTTGGCCCACCCAGTCTGCCCATTTCCCTACCTACTGGATAAGCTGCAGATCCTAGTTAACCAGCAGCCTACTTCTTCCTACCCCCAACCCCCAGAACTGCCTTATGACTATCCCATGCGTGCTTGAATTCCACCACTGATTTTGACTCCACAACCTCCTCCGGAAGGCCGTTCCATGCATCCACAACCCTCTCTGTGAAAAAATACTTCCTTAAATTACCTCTGAGCCGCCCCTCTATCTTCAAATTGTGCCCTCTTGTTCTTGCACACCTCTTTTTTTGAAAGATGCTACCCTCTTGGACTTTGTTGATTCCCTTGAGGTACTTGAAAGTTTCTATCATGTCCCCCTCTCCTCCTTTCCTCGAGGCTATACATATTAAGCTCCTTAAGTCTCTCTTCATATGTCTTCGGTGCAGACCCTGCACCATTTTAGTTCCCTCCTCTGGACAGCTTCCATCCTGTCTATGTCTTTGAGGAGATTGGGTCTCCAGAACTGCACACAGTACTCCAGATGGGGTCTCACCAGCTGTCTGTACAGAGGGATAATAACTTCCTGTTTTCTACTGGTGATGCCTCTCCCTATGCATCCCAGTATCCCCCCAGCCCTCCTTGCTGCCCTCTCACATTGTTTGCCCATCTTTAAGTCATCTGATATGACTACCCCCAGGTAGTCTATCTCTATCTCTCTCTCTTCTGTTGCCGCTCTGCAGAAAGAGGATTGCCTCCACAGACAAACACTCTTTCTCTCTGTCTGCTGTCTTGGGCCTGATCATTAAGTCGCTGATTGTGAGCTCTGCCAGAAGTTTAATCAAACAACCCTCAGGTGATGAAGAAAGACACTTAAACCTTTCCTGATGGATCAACAAGTAGGCAGTTCCGGGCAGGGATCCTCCGGGGTCCCGGCCTCTCAGTTGCCATCAGGGTAATTGAGCTCCCAGGCCACTAAGGCCTGAGCAGTCCTCCGGGGGGGTCATAGAAAAGATGGAGATCGGGACCGCTCCCCCCAGTCCTGCTCTCCGATGGCCTCTTCTTCTTTATGCAGGGGTAGTCCATCAACAGCAGCTGTGTTGACACACAGATCTACTGTCCAGGTCTCTGTGCCTATGAGACTCATACCAATAGCATCTCTGTCCAATACTCAGGGCAGCTGCTCTTTGGCCCCTCCTTCGTCGATGACAGGCTTGTCAACGACCTTCCCATCACGGCCTGATCCTACTCCAAACCCTCGGGCAACAGGCTCCTCTGGCTCTCAATGCCCATCCAACGGGTTGTCGCTCCCTGCACCATCTACCCCTCCTCCATCGATGCAGGGTTCAACGGTCGTCTATCTCGGTGAGATGCTCACAAAGTTTACCTCAGTGATTGTTCACCAGCTTGTTACTTTCAGGCCTACCTCGCCTGCACCATCGACATTGGCTTTGTCATCGACACCTCCTTGTGAGCCGGGGGCTGCCCCCGTGGGTCGGCAGCGGCACGCCACTCATCGGACCTGGATTTGGAAGAGATCGAGGAAGAGTATCACCCTGACCTTATTCTTCCTGATGAGGAAGAAGAGGAGGAAGACCCTCTTATTTCAGACAGATCCACTGCTTCTTCAGTTAGAGAGGATTTTGTCAAACACACTCCCAGGTCTCTTCCAAAGGACCCTACTTTCTTCAGTATTATGAAGCAGTTTGTCCTCAGCCTTGGTTTTCCATACTGAGGAGGAGGTCACCAGGAAGGACTTGGTGGACTTCCTGGAGATTCCAGAGTCTCCTCCCAAGATCATTCCTCTTATTTTACCTGCTTTGAGGAATGCTGCTACTGCTGCCTGGCACAAGCCTGACATGGTGTCAGCTATACCCTGTAGGGCAAATAAACTTTATCATGCCTCTCAGGGGTTTCCACATTATGCTGCCGAGCCTGAATCAGATTCAGTGGTCATCAAGGCAACGCATGACATGTCTAAGGTGCCCAAACACCTTAGTTCCTCCCAGACAAAGAGTCATTCAGAATTGACCTTTGGGGCAATAGGATTTATGCCTCCTCCACCTTGGGGTTGAGGATTACTAATTGCCTGTTCCATACGGTAAAGTACCAGAACACCAACTGGAAGAATGGCAAGGCCGTCGCCGAGGCTCTTCCAGAAGGTACTCAGAAACAGCAGATTCTCAAATGCTTGCAGACCACTGAAGATGTTAGCAAGCATCTCCTGCGGGTCCTCTGTGATATGTCCAACACTATTACCAGGGCTGCTGCCACCGGCGTTTGCCTCTGTAAGCACTCCTGGCTGAGGGTCTCTGGCTTTGCCACTGATGGGACTAAGCTTTTTTCCCCAGATGTTCAGGACATCATTAATGACCTGCAGGCATCTGGCAAGGCTATTAAGTCTGTCCATTCGCTCTACCACACGCAGCCAAAGGGCAGACAGTACCCTCCCTTTCATAAGACATCCAATAGGCCATGAGCAGTCTCTTGGCCCCAGGGCAAACATAGAGCCTCCGCTGCCTTGCCTGCCCCTCCAGTGATGTAGCAGCAGCCAAGTGTCCCAGGGGTGAAGGACCAGCCCCTCCGGCTGGATCCGCCTCTGCTTGACTCCTTGCCAGACCCTCCTTCTGGTCTCCAACGAAGAGGTGGTGGTCGGAGGTCAGTTCTCCCTCCATCTCAATCAATGGAGAACCATAATATCTGAGGTCTGGATTGTGCATGTTACAGAAAGGAGTCACACCCTGGAGCTCATCCAGCAATGTCCAAAGACTCCTTCACTGCCCTCCAGCTACCCCCTGTGTCATCTGTCTGTTCTCCGGGAGGAGGTACAATATCTTCTGCACAAGCAGGCCATCAAGCCATTGCCCAGGCACCAGAGAAACTAGAGATTTTATTCCAAGTTTTTCCTGGTTCCCAAAAAGACCGGAGATTTGAGGCCCATTTTAGACCTAAAGGACCTAAGTCTGTATGTCCAGTAGAAAAAGTTCTGGATGGTAATTTTGCCGTGTCTGATGCCCCCCTTCTTAAGCAAGGCAACTGGCTGTGGCTCTCTGGACATGCAGGATGCTTACCTGCATGTCTCAGTGTTCCCTCCTCACAGGAGATTCCTCCAGTTTCTTTTTCAGGGCGAGCATTACCAGTTCAAAGTGCTGCCCTTTGGCCTGCCCGGTGGTGCTGAGGGTTGAGGCGCTGGACGCCACACTTCGCAGCACGCCGGCAATCCGTGTTCGGGAATGAGCACAGGTCGCTGAGGGTCGGCCGGGGTGGAGAAGGATAGAGTGCCCGACAGCAGCTCTCCTTCTCCAGGGAGGGTGACTGCAGGCTCCCGCTGCAATGTTACCACCTAGAGGAGCCCGGGTGGATAGCGCAGTAGGTGGAGAAGCAGTAAGGGGATTGGGTGACTGTCGGCAGAGGGGCGGAGCAAGAGGTACGTCTCAGCGTGCCTCTCAGCTCACAGCCCCTCATTGCATGCCGACGTCAGGGGGAAAAAGAAACAGGAAAAACACCTCATCCCTCCTAGGTGACGACACCTCCCTAGGACTTTCGACCACTCGTCAAGGCAAACTCCGTTGTGTTGGACCTACACATGCACATGCATAGCATGCTGGTTTGGAGAGGTAAGCGTGGGGCATCCCCTCTCCACCCCTACCCGGGAGGGGGTATACCAGGGGTCTTCAAGGGAGTGTGTGTGTGTGGTCAAGGCACTCTAGGGGCAGACCACAGCGGGGATTCAAGGGTCCACTGAGGATGTCCGAGTGGGTGGAGGGAAGAGGCAGGTCAGGCGGATAAAGACAAGGTTAAAAAAAAAAAAGTGCTGCCCTTTGGCTTGTCCTCTGTGTCACGGGTATGTACCAAGTGCTTACCAGCAGTAGCTGCAGCCATCAGAAGGGAGGGAGTGTACATTTTACCTTATCTGGATGATTGTCTCTAAAGGCCCCATCCAGGGACCTGATCCTGGGGACTTTAGAAAGAACTCTTCAGTTGTTCCTCTCCCTGGGCATCATTGTCAACCTGCTCAAGTTGGTCTTGGTTCTGTCCAAAAGGCCACAATGCATAAGGGGTGTTTCTACACTCTGTGCAGGGGAAGGCCTTCCTGCCTCAAAATAGGGCAGAGTGCCTTATTGCCCAGGCCCAGGAGCTGGCCCGGAGCTGTTATGTCCCTGCCAGGGTGTACCTGAGGCTGTTGGGTCTGATGGCGGCTGCCATCCCCACCATTCCACTGGCCAGACCCCACATGCGCATCCTGCAGTGGACTCTCCAGGTGCAGTGGGTCCAGTGAACGGATGAATTAAACCAGTTAGTGCTGGTCTCCTCCCTCATCCGCAGAGTGCTCCAGTGGTGGATGGACCCCTGAACCTGTTGCAAGGGGTCTCATTCCAGATCATCTCCCCACAGCAGATCCTTACCACGGATGTTTCCGGTTTGGGTTGGGGCACTCATCTGGGTCCCTTTTAAACTCTGTGCTCTTGGTCCTAGATCGAAGCCTCCCTGCATATCAGTTACCTGGAGATGCAGGCAGTCCTGTATACTATGTAGGCTTTTCAGAATCACCTTCTTCCAGGCCAGCTGCTGATTCAGTCAGACAACCTCAGTGTGGTGTACTACGTCAGCAGGCAGGAGGGAACACATCTGTAGCCCCTAAGCATAGCGGCCATAAGAATGCAGTATTAGGCACTGGAAGTGATTATCTCAGCGGTCCATGTCCCAGGAGTGCTAAACACTCTGGCGGACAGCCTGAGCCAAACTCAGTCCAGCATGCATGAGTGACAGCTTCTCTCATCCGTCACAGAAGATCTCTTTGACAAATGGGGTCATCCAGATTTGGGCCTTTTTGGATCACCACTCAATGCAAAACTGCCCAATTTGTACCTCTCTCGATCCAGGGCCTGGAGTTTTCTGGTGAGATGCATTGTCCCTCTCTTGGAGCGGGAGGTTTCTTTACGACTTCCCTCCGTTTCCTCTAATACAGAGAGTGCTCATCAAGCTGTAGATGGAAGGAGCCAGCATGATCCTGGTATCTCCATTCTGGCCTCGCCAGATATGGTTTCCTCTAATATAGCAGCTGGCAGAGGAACCTCCGGTCCCTCTCCCCACTGCAGGAGTCTGCTGACCCAGTATCAAGGACCCGGTCCATCCCAACCTCAGGTCTCTCCATCTGCACGCTTGGCTCCTGAGGATATAGCCATTTCCAGATTTGGGGTTTCTAATTTATTTATTTATTTATTAAAGAGTTTAACCAGGCAGGCATACTGAGCGACTAACCACTCGTTTCCAGATGCGACCTGGGGGAAACAATGGGGAACATTTAGGCAAAATAGACATACAGGTTTATGTACAGTTGAGAGGCACAACAGTGAAGGGCTATACACGTTGGTAGCTAAGGTAGCCATGCAGCTTAAAGAAATAGGCAGGCATGGAGACAATGCATAGAAAAGATATTTCATTGTACAAATAAAATAAATTAAAATCCTTAGTCATTTGTAGACTCTTCCAGTAAAGGGTATATAGTCCACAAAGTAAGGAAATTGAGGCCCAGGAGGCTTTTGGGGCTACTAATGTGAAGGCCCGTTGCAGGAGCAGACAGTGAGGAAGTGTTCATAGAGGCGGGAGTTCAGGTGACTAGAATTAGTGATATGGCAGATATCTGCTGGGAGGTCATTCCATAGTTTAGGCAAGCGGTAACTAAAAGCAGCCTGACCCATAGTGGTACGCATGCATGAGATATGGAAGCGCCTATTATCTGAGTGTCACAGCGAGTAGGCCGCCCTGGGTTGAGTAGTTAAGGTGGAATTTAGGTAGGGTGGGAGGGTATGGGACCAGAATTTAGCAGCAACACGTGAGCAGTGGATTTGTCTGCGGACTGAGAGTGAGGGAAAGGCCAGAGAGCTATAGAGGTCACAGTGGTGCGTAAGTTTAGGACATTCCAGTATGAAGCGGCAGAAGGAATGGAAGAGTGTGTCCAGGCTGGTCAGAGTGGAGGGTGAGGTGATGCCATAGACTACATCCCCGTAATCAAAGATTGGAAGCATCATTTTTTGCACTAGTTCACGCCTGACCGGGGTAGGCAGGCAGCCTTTGTTACGATAGAGGGCACCCAGTTTAGGAAGTAATTTTTTGTGAAGGGAGTCTATGTGAATTGAATAGTCTAGATGTTGGTCGAGCCAGACGCCGAGGTAGCGGAAAGAGGTACAGGAATCTAAGGGGGTATGGTCAAGGGTTAGGAAAGGGGGGCGGTTGGTGAGTCGGGAGAGCCGAGGTGGCGAGCCAAAAGTTAGGGACATTGTTTTATTTGCATTTAAGAAAAGCTGATTTGATTTGAGCCAAAGTTGAACCGCGTTGAAATCCTGCTGCAGATGGTCATGCACTGTATCTGCAGATGGGCCAGTGTTGTAAATCACAGTATCATCAGCATACATGTGAATAGCAGAGTGGGAGCATACTTGAGGCATATCGTTCAGGAAAATTGAGAAAAGCATAGGGCCCAGGACTGAGCCTTGAGGAACACCCATGGTGATGGGGAGGGGGGACGATGTGCTGGGGCCGATTCTCACAGATTGCTGTCTGCCATGCAAGTACGCCCGAAACCAGTTAGTGGTATGGTCGGATAGGCCAGCAGCCTTGAGTTTGCCCAGAAGTAGTGAATGGGAGACAGTATCAAAGGCTTTGGCTAGATCGATGAAAATGGCCGAGGTGATATGGCCTCTATCCATACCTGAGAGGATGTCATTTGTGACTCTTAAAAGGGAGGTGATGGTGGAATGAGATTTACGGAAGCCTGATTGGTAAGGGGTGAAGAAAGAGGACTCGACTAAGAACTGTGAGAACTGAGCAAGGACAAATTGTTCTTGTATTTTTGCCAGAGTAGGGAGGAGGGAGATGGGGTGGTAGTTCCCCGGGGAGGAGGGGTCCCCCCCTTTCGGTAGAGGGATGACCGTTGCCATCTTCCATGCTGAAGGAATTGTTGATGTAGCGAAGGAGAGGTTGAGCAGGTCAGCTATCGTGTAGCAATAGCGGGGGCCGAGAGCTGGAGTAGTCTGGAGTCCATGCCTGAGGAGCATTTACCCTTGTTGGGATTTAGGTTACACAGCGCATGGTAGACTTCGGTAGGGGAGACAGGTCGGAAGGAGAAGGAGGTGGGGGAGGTGTGCTGGGAGGTGGAAGCAGTAGTTGCCTTGAGTGGGGAAAGAGGTAGACTCTTAACCAGGGAGGAAGCACAGCTGGTGAAGAACGTGTTGAAAGCAGTGGCAACTTCAAGGGGGTCGGAGACAGCTGTGCCTAGGATGGATAGGGCCGGGGTAGGTGGTTGTACAGGCGTGCATAGGAGGGATTTAATAGTTTTCCAGAATTTGGTCGGGTGATTAAGCTTTGTGCTAAGGGCCAGTGAAAAGTATTTCTGTTTAGCATGTCTGATCGATTTCGTGCAAGAGTTACGAAGGGCCCGATACGATAGGAAGGCTCGATGGGAGTTAGTTGATTTGAACTTTTTCCATGCCTGGTCCCTCTAGCGGCATTTGCTGATGATATCTGCGGAGATCCATGGGAGATGGGAGCCCCTTACTCTAGCTTTTTTAAGCGGAGCATGTATGTTCCAGACCTGCAGGAAGCTGTTTTGGAAGTAGTCTAGTGCAAGGTCGATTGAAGGGGCCCTAAGGATGACAGACCAGTCTACCAAGGACAGATCCGACAGGAGTGATGTTAGAGAGAGTGATTTGAAGGACCTGGCTAGAATGGTCCGGGAGGGAGGTTTGAGGGGTATATGTACTTTCCTGACGAGGTATACCATATGGTGATCACTTAGGGAGTCTGGGAGTAAGCCTACTCCTATAGTCCTATGGGGGTGTGTGGTCAGTGCCCAGTCGAGAAGGGAGTGGTTGAATGTTTTTAGGTTTAGCCTGGTGGGTTGGGAAATTTGTTGTGTGAGGTTTAGGGCATTTACTTTGGAGCGTAGCTTGGTACAGTCACTTGCTAGCCAGTTGTAGTTGAAGTCGCCTAGGACATATAGTTCACTTGCAGTGGCAGTGGATTTTAAGTTGGACAGGTGATCTAAAATGCACGATATTGGGGTGTTAGGGGTGCAGTAAGATCCTGCTACATAAACTGGAGCAGAGAAGGGCAGAGCAATTTTGATGGTTAGAGACTCGATTTGTGGCGAAGGAGTAGGGGTGGGGACTGGGGTGAACTGATGTTTTACGGAAATAAACATGGCTAGGCCACTCCCCCTTTTTTTCCCATTCGGTCTTGCCTAATTAGGGAGTAACCTGGAATAGCAATAGAGGAATCAGAGTGTTGGGGTTTGAGCCAAGTCTCAGAGAGTATAAGGCTGTCTGGGCCAAGTGATAGAATGGATTGTTGGAGTTCTGGAATTTTGTTAAGGACACTGCATATGTTTAGGTGCATTATTTTTAATAATAAAATGGTGGACCTCCTAGAGGCCGCCAAGAAGCCTTCCACCGGAGCCACTTATACCTTGAAGTGGAAGTGGTTTGCCATATGGGCTGCCAAGTACAATCGGGACCCTTTCACCTGTCCGGTGAACTAGGTTCTGGACCACCTCATCTCTCTCTGTCTCACTCAGGTCTCCAGTACTCCTCCCTCAAGGTGCACCTTTTGGCTGTCTCGGCTTTTCATGAGACCGTGAGTGACTGTACCATAGCTCAGCTGGATCTTTCCCATACTTTTCTAAGAGGCATCCTGCACTTGAAACCCCCAATCCATTCTCCTGTCCCGGCTTGGCATTTGAATTTTGTTTTGGAGAAGTTGACCATGTCTCCTTTTGAGCCAGCCTTAACTTGCGAGCTACGCTTTCTTCCCTGGAAAGTATTATTATTTTTTTTTTTTTGAACTTACATTTTTATTAGAGACAATTCTCAGGTAGACATACAATTGGATTACATATTGCACTATATGAAAGAAGGTTTACATTTCATTTTTACCTATTACACACAATTGTTATTAGGACTATTCTGTAGTACAAACATCGTCCACTCATCTGTCATTTTACTCTGTATTGGTTACTCAGCAAGGCATCATCACAATTGTGTACATGACTGTTTTTTTTTTTTTTTTGTCTCCCATTTTCTGTACCAAAAACAGGAATCAACAAAAAAAGAAAACTAAATAGAAATAAATAAATAAAATCTGATAAAAACTTTCAAACTTGGTGTCTGTTTTTACTATCTTTTGCTTTGTCTATCCCTTGTGAATGCTCATGGACACTTCACATCGGTTGCTGGGCTAGCACTGAAAATCCCTCCCTCTCTTCTAAGTAAGTAAAGAAGGGATGCTACCAGGTATTAAATCTCTCCACTTTCTGCCTCACTTTGGCTGTAACAGCTTCTGCATCTCTGATTGTTTTAACGTTGTTAAGCCATTGAGAGGTTGTTAATTGGTTCTCTGAGAGCCAAATTTGTGTTATCACCTTATTGGCCGACACAGTCATAGCTAGGAACAAATATTCCTTCCCCTTAGATTTGATCCCCTGGGGGGTGCAGGCAAGAACCAGATGTCGAAATTCCAGACCCTTCTCTAGTCCCTGCATATCCTGGATTTCCCTCCCTACTTGTGCCCAAAAGGTACAGATCTTGGGACATGCCCAGAAAATGTGGGCATGTGTGCCTTTTTGCCCACACTTCCTCCAGCATTTGTCAGTTGGATGTTTAGAGTAATGCTGTGAAATGGTTGGTGTTATAAAGAACTGCACTGATACTTTCCAGCGGAATTCTCTCCATACTAGTGAATTCGTGGTTTTATGTTGATTGGACCAGATCTTAACCCAATCTTCATCAGGAATTTCCTGCACACACTCCTCTACCCAGTTGTTTTGTATCCTCTGGATCTCCAATTCAGATAGCTTGTCATCCAACATCTGATAAAACAGGGAGACAAGGTGTTTCAAGTCCCAAGACTGGGCCCGGCTATATGCTGTGACAACCCCTCCTCAGGCTGACCCCCTAAAGATGATACACCCATGGTATGATTAATATAATGCCTGAGCTGGAGGTATTTATAAAAATCAGTATGGGGAAGATTATACTCTTGCCCGAGAGCTGCAAAAGCTTTTAACTGACTCTCTTCTATAAGTTGCGGCAGATATTGCAGGCCCTGTTGCTTCCATCTAAGTAAAATAGTATCTCTCTGACCCGAGGGAAAGTTAGGCAGATACTGCATGGGAATATATGGCCATACCAACTCTGGATTTTCCCAAACTCCTCTGATTTTTAACCAAATTGAGAGTGTATGTCTGGTCCATCTGTTTCTGATGTTTCCAAGTGTGCCAGTTAGGGTCGTCCAGGGAAGCAGGTTCAGGGGGACATCCTTGAACCCTATCCCCTCCATCATGTACCATTGTATATGCTGAGGGCTTCTTACTATTTTAATTAGGGGAACAATTTGTGCTGCCCAGTAATACCTCTTGATGTCTGGGAGGCCCAAGCCCCCTTTATTTTTATTTTCCTGTAATATTAAGCTGCGTATTCTGGGTTTTCTACCCGCCCATATAACATTTGTAATCTTTTGTTGTATTTGTTATAAATCTTTTCTAGGAATATGTATAGGTAGTGAGGCAAAAAGAAAGAGCAGCCTTGGCAGCACATTCATTTTTATGGTTTGTACTCTGTTAAGGAAAGACGGTTAAATTCTGCCATCTGCTCAGGTCTGTATAAATCTGTTTAGTAAGGGGACTATAATTATATTTGTATAGCTTATTTATGTGTTTCGGAATCCATATACCCAAGTAGCGGACCTTTTCTTTTACCCATTTAAAGGGGAAGTTATTTTTAACTGTCTGACTTAGGTTCCCTTTAATCAAGAAAGCCTCTGATTTTTCCAGGTTAATTTTGAAATCAGATATAACTCCATAGTTTTTTAACACATGCAGCAAGTTAGGAATTGAGAGGGAAGGTCTCTCGATGAAAAGCAGGGTGTCATCCGCATACATCGACACTTTGCAACAGCTGTCACCCATCTGGACACCCTGTATGTCCGGGGAGTTTCTGAAAGTATTATTTTTAGTTGCTGTTACTTCCGCTTGAAGAATTTCAGAGCTTCAGGCCCTCTGGTGCTAGGAGCCTTAATTGATTTTTCACAAAGACAGGGTATCTTTCTGCACAAATCCTAAGTTTCTTCCTAATCTGAGTTTACATTGAACCAATCTATCCACCTCTTTGTTTATTTTCCAGAGCGTACCAATTCAGGGGAAGCACTGCTCCATACATTAGATGTGCACAGAATTCTGAAGTATTACCTGCTGTGAACCAAGGACTGCAGATAGTCGAAGCAGTTGGTGGTTTCTTTCACCCCAGATAGAGAGGGCGTTAAAGTTTCTAAACAATGTTTATCTAAATAGTTGGCTAGTTGCATAGTGTTCTGCCACAACAAGTACAGCAATGAATTTCCTAGAGATGCCAAAGCTCATTCCACAAAAGGCATGGCTACCTCTGTTGCTTGCTTCCGAGGGGTCTCAGCCGCTGACATTTGTGTGGCTGCCACTTGGAATACTGTCCACACCTTTACCAAGCACAACAGTCTGGACATTGCCCATCCCATGTAGGATTTGCCAGGGCTGTGCTGCAGGACATCCTGTCTTAAGTTTAATGTTGGCCTTCCTCTCAGGCTGTCTGTTTGTACCAGTAACTGCTTGGGACTCATTCCTATGGTGTGACCTGAAGACTGAGATACCCCCAAAGAAGACAGAATAGTTATGTAAGAACTTACAGTAACAGTAGATCTTCGAGGGGATCTCAATCATCAGGTCTGTTTTCCCTCCCACCATTTTGGCTCCTTACAACCTTAACCTTACCCATTACAACACTAGCACTTTTCTTCAGCTGCAGTTTCTTTTTTTGGCTATAATAGCTGTCCCCTCCTCTTTTTGCTCCTTCTTCCTCTCCCAATTACTTTCCTTTGACTACTTTTTAGGGGGTTCATCTGAGTGAGGTGGTTGGGGTTGTTGTATGACTCTACTCTAGGGTGCACACCAGAAGCCTGTTTAGATCAACTTACTCTGGCATGCCAATATACTAGATTTGTCTAGATGTACTTTAACGTGTATTCCTTAAGACTCTATTTCTGATGTATAATGTTTGTATGCCTATTGTTGTTTTTGTATTATTATTGTTTTAGCGTGTATTTGTCCTTCTGTCCAGAACCACTTTGAAAATGAGCTTGCTCAATAGTGTTATGCCTGGTTAAATAAAGTTTTGATTGATTGATTAATCCCCTTTTAGGTGCTTCTTTCTGGAACTGGCTACTTGGTGTATCCAGCCTTTCTTATGGGCCTGGGCATCTCTCTCTCTGTCCTCGGTTCTGTGACAGCGTTGAATAAGACCCTGTCCCGTTTGTTATGTAAAAAGAGTTAAATGCAGAGATCTGTTTTATCCTTTTCTGTTCTGTTTCACTGCGCAGATTTTCTTTGGGACCTAGGAACTGGCCACTGCAACGGTTTCGCTATCCCCCCCCCCACCCCTGCTATCTCTCTGCCTTCACTTACTGTTTTATCTTTTCTTCCCCCTTGCATGTCTGAAGTTATAAAATATGTGTGAATCTTTATGTGAAAGTGGGATCCTTTGGTTTGAAAATGTATATAGTTATATTGTTGAAATGAGTGAAAAACACTATTTGGAACTAAGGGGGTTAACCTGGAATGCAACACTAGCGCTTTTGCGGTGCTTTTAACAGAAGGTCAGTTCTGGGACACCAGGTACTGTTTTATTGCACCTGCAAGGAAGGAAACTGACACGAACATTTTCTGAAAAACAGGGTGTCTTCTTAAGAAGTTCCCAGACAAAGACTTATAAAAAGAGCAGCAATAGTTTTGCTAGAGAGAGCAAGACTGAAACTTGGAATTAGAGATACCCTCAGATAAAGGACTTTGTTTTCTGTGTTTGTACTGCCTTTGTAAATCATTATACTGAAAATTTTTATTTTTTAATTTGCTGTTATTAGGGAAAAAATAAAACACTACTTGCGAATTTTGTACCTGCTCCAGGTCTTCCGATGCTTCCTCAACTGTCCCTCGATGACAGATGGTGTGAGCCGTGGGATTTACGCCATGCATACTCTAAGCCAGGAGTTTTGTGCATGGGTTCTAGACTTGGTACTAGGGAAACATAGAAGAAAGGTATGGATTCTGCAGCAGCAAGCCCAGGAGTGATTACCAGAAGAAAGGCAGTCAAACTAGAAGCAGAAACAAAAGTCCAAACTGAGACTGTACAGTTAGTGCCAGTGATGAAGAAAAAAGAACAGGCAGTGCCAGAACCTGAAATCCTGTCTGCCTTCTTCAAATGGTGGGCTATACAACAAAGAGAAATCCTGAAATGATGCATCTCAGGAGAGACCTACAGGCAAAGATTCCGGTCCCTGAAGTAAAACTCAGTCGGCAGTCCTCGAGAAGCCTTCACCCGACTCTGACAACTCCTTATCAAATGGCTCCAACCAGAGAGCAAAACAGCCCGACAGATCATTGACACATTTGCAATGGAGCAATTCATCAACATCCTGCCTATAGATGTGCAGCTTTGGGTAAAAGAACACCGACCAGAAAGTGCGTAACAGGCCATTTCTTTAGCCTTTGAAGCCTCATGGAGAGGCGTGGGGTTTGTGTACCTCACAGCAGTGAATTTAAACTGTGCATACTAGAAGGGATCAAAAACCTTGAAATGAATATACTGGCAGTGGAATTGGTTTATTTTTTGGGAATTAAGTGTGATGCCTGGACATTTTTGTTACTTACTTGGGGTTAGCCACCCTACCACACTTTGCTGCATTAACATGAGCACGAATTCCCTTATTGGACTGTTAATTCGGGAAGCAGGCAGACCCTAGTGCATGTTGAAGTGCTGTGTAAAAGGACCAGGTACTGGTGTCATCTGCTTCCACGGGGGCACACAGTACTATCCCACACACAAGTGACACTGAATATTAACGGGGTATCGCACCAAATGAAAGTGGGAGTAGTACTCAAGTTACCTGTACCTGCGATTATTGGAAATTACTGTCCAGGATTTACTGAGTTAATCTCAGAGGAACTGAAACCTGCAGTTTCAGCAACAGTGGTAACAAAAGCACAAGCAAAGAAAATCTCAGATGGTGGAGACACTTTTCCTTTCAGTGACTTTGATGCGGTCTTGTTTTATCCCAGCTCCAAGATCTGGAAGTCCAGGAAGGAAAGAAGATGCCCGAAACTGTGGCAATAAAAGACTGATGGGGGGTTAAAATATGAAAATGCTGAAACTAGACTGATAACTGTGATTTTGATTCAAAGCAAACTAATGATGCTTCTCTCCAGGGTTATTTTAAGCAGCTGGGGGGGGGGGACAAAAACAGGGTGAGCCAATGATTAAAAAATGTAATGGGTTACTGTACCTAGTTTGTTAAACCTCAGAAACAGGAACAAATAGAATAATTGGTTATACCACAGAAGCATAGAACTGAGTTGTTACAGATAGCTCTTGATAGTCCTATGGCTGGTAACTCAGGGAAGGATCGCACCCTTGCCAGATTGCTGTACAGATTTACTGGCCTGGAATTCTTGAAGATGTTGCTACCTATTGCAGTTCTTGTGCTGAATGTCAAAAGGTAGCCTCGGTGACTAAAAAGACACGGTGCCCTTGGTGCCTCTACCATTGCTAGATGTGCCTTTTGAGAGAATTGCAATGGATGTGGTTGGCCCCTTAGACAAACGTAAAAAGGGTAATCGATTCATTTTGGTATTCTGTGACTATGCTACTCGATACCCAGAGGCAGTCCCTATGTGTACTGTCATAGCCCCAGAAGTGACAGCAGAGCTTTCAAACATTTTCACCAGGGTGGACATACCTAAAGAGATTATTGCTGATCAGGGCAGTAATTTTAGTGCTCCATTACTGAAGGAGCTGTACTGACTTTTAGGTATTACTGCCATAAGAACCTCCCCTTATCACCCTCGGACAGATGGTCTTGTTACGCGTTTTAATCAAATCCTATGTTAAAAAGGTTTGTGAAAGGGGAATGGAAAGATTGGGACCAATATTTACCTTACCTGTTTCTTGCTTACAGAGAAGTGCCACAAGTCTCAACTGTTTTTTCACCATTTGAAATGCTGTATGGTAGACAACCTAGAGGGCCACTCAATGTAATAAGAGAAACTTGGGAAGATAACCCCACTCAGAAAAAGACAAGTTACTCACCTGTAACAGTAGGTCTAAGAGTTGTATTTGTTGTTCATCCGCACTGTTTGGCATGTCCTTTCCCTTTAAGAATCTTGCCGGGAGGTCTTTAAGCTGGCTCCTTCCATCCACCCAGGTGGTATATGCCTCAGCTCCATCCCTGGACACCAGATCTTGCCTGCTGGAAGCTGAGGTTGTGCATCAAAGCCTGGGAGGTCGGGTGGGTTCGTGTGGATGAACAACATATACCACTCCTAGAACTACTGTTACAGATGAGTAACCTGTTTTTCTAGGATCGTGGATACGTTTTTCTATCCACACTGTTTGGCAGACTCCAAGCAGTCCTCCTGGAGGAGGGAGGCAAGGCGCACACACCACCCTCGATACTTGGGGAACAGAGATTGGAGAACTCAGGTCCCAAAACCAGCACCCCAGCATGACTCTAGGTTGATGTGGTAGTGGGTGATGAAGGTGTTTGCTGATTTCCAGGTAGCAGCGCTGCAGATTTCCTGGATAGGGATGTCCCGGAAGCAGCCACCGACGCAGCAGTATGTTGGGTGGAGTGAGCTCTTATCCCTGCAGGAGGCTCCTTGCCTGCCAACCAGTAACAGAGATCAATGCAGGATGTAATCCATCTGCCAATCGTCCGCTTTGCTGCAGGTCTGCCAGGTGCGGCTTCAGCATAGGTAACAAACAGCTGGCGAACCTTTCCACAAACTTCAGCCATCCGTTCCTTATAGTAAGAGAGAGCTCTTCTCAGGTTCAAGGTATGGAGCCTGTACTCAGCCTTCAAGGTGTGGTTGGGGTAGAACACTGGCAGAGTCAACACCTGGTTAAGGTGAAACTCCGACACCATCTTCGGAAGGAACTTCGGTTGGGGGTGCAGAACAACCTTGTCCCTGTGGAAGACCAGCTAGGGAGACTCAACAGAAAGCGCCTGTAGTTCCCCAGTCCTTCTGGCTTACGTGATAGCCACCAAGAAGGAGAACTTCCACGACAAATGTGACATCTCACACCTGTGCATAGGTTCGAATGGCTTGCCCATGAGCTTTGCCAGTACCAGTAGTAGATCCCACGGTGGTGGTGGTTCATGCATTAGAAGGGAAATATGGTTGCAGTCTTTAAAGAAGCACCAGACTACCTTCTCCTGTGCCACCGTCTGCTAACTGGCCTGTGCCCAGTAAGCAGAAATGGCTGCCAGGTGCAACTTAAGGGTCATAGACCGAAGACCCCCTTCCCTTGGACAGAGACCAAAGGTAGTCGAGGATACTAGCCACTGGGCAGGACAAAGGGTCTAAGCCCTTGCCCTGACACCAAATGGAAAACCTTTTCCATTTGAAGGTGTAGCACCTCCTGGTCAACTCCTTTCTGGATGCTTCCACGACTGTGAGGACATCCTCAGAGAGACCCAAAAGCCTGGAATTCTAGCTGCTTAGGAACCAGGCTGTCAGGTGCAGGTATTGAAGGTCCAGATGGAATACCTTCCCCTGATTGACTGATATCAAGTCTGGGCATACTGGAAGTTGCCTCAGAGGCCTGGAGATGAGGCTGAGGAGATCTGGATACCAGAACTGGCGAGGCCCATCTGGGGCTACCAGGATCACCTGTGCTTTGTCCCTCCTGACCTTGAGGATTACCTTGTGAACCAAGGGAAGTGGAGGGGAAGGCATAGAAGAGGCCTGGGGTCCACGGTCTCAAGAAGGCATCCCCCTGCAGTGAGCCCTGCTGAGGGGGGGCGGGCATGAAACAGCCTTAGCTTCACATTCTCCCTGGAGGCGAACAGATCCACCTGAGGTTTGCCCCTGGGGGAGAACAGGTTGTGTACTACCTCTGGATAGAGAGACCGCTCGTGGGACGTCTCACCCACACGGCTGAGAGCGTCTGCCAGTTGGTTTGAGGCTCCTGCCACATGGATGGCTAGGAGATCTGCCTCCAGTCGGCTCACAAGGGTCCAGATGCAGAGCACTTCCCTGCACAGAGGCCAGGAGTGCATGGCGCCCCCTGCTTGATGAGATAGTACATGGTTGTGGTATTGTCTGTCCGGACTTGCACCACTTGACCCCGAAGGAGCGGAGCAAATGCTGACAGTGCCAGTCTGACTGCTCTGAGCTCCAGCAGGTTGATATGACATCGGGGTTCCTCAGGGTCCAGAACCTGTGGGCTCTGTGATTCCCTGTGTGGGTCCCCCAGCCCGTGAGAGAGGCATCGGTCGTAAGAACGACCGGCTCAGGACAGACAAACGGGATCCCTTCCTGTAAATGCGCTAGGACGGTCTACCATTGGAGAGTGCCCCACATCTTCTGGGTCACTGTGACCAGCTGATCGAAATGACCATGATAGTGGGTCCACTGGCTGGCCAGGTCCCATTGAAGGGGGCGCATACGCAGTCCCATCAGACCATGGTGGTGCAGGCCGCCATGTACCCGAGAAGGCACAGAAACTCCCGTTGGAAGCCTGGCTCTGGCTCGGCAAGAGTCGAGCTCTGCCCCGATGAAGCAGATCACTTGTGAAAGTACGAGTTCTGACTTGACCTCATTGACCAGGAGACCAAGATCGATGCAGGTCTGGAGGGCCAGATCCCTGGATTTCTCTACCTCCTGTTTGGAGGAATCCGCTATGAGCCAGTCGTCGAGATAGGGGTACACCCTGACCCATCGACGCCGAACATGGGTCGCCACCACTGCAATGCATTTGGTAAAGACCCAGGGGCTGATGACAGGCCGAACGGCATGGCTCAGAACTCGAGCAGGGCTCCCTCTGCCTGAAAACGGAGGAACCTTCAGTGAGACGGATGGATCAGGACATGAAAGAACGCATCATGGAGATCCAGAGAGCAAAACCACATGTTCTGCTCGAGGGATGGTATGATCTGGGACAGAGTTACCATCCTGAATGTGTGGGACATGAGAAACTGGTTCAGGTCGTGCAGATCTAGAATGGGGCACCAGCCCGCCATCTGCTTCGGGACCAGGAAGTATCTGGAGACGAACCCTGGGTTGATCGTGGGGTCCGCGACTCTGACCACCACCTCCTTGTGGAGGAGTTGGGCGATGTTGTCTCGGAGAGCCGACTGACTGTGTACAGACACCATTGCCTCCCATGGGGTGCGAGCCCGGCTCAGTGGGTACTGCTCGAATTCCAGAGGCCGTCCCTAGCTAACCACTTCTAAAACCCACCTGTCCATGGTAACAGCGGACCAGGCGGAAAGGTAGTGGCAGAGCCGGCCCCCAATGGGAGAACCCAGAGCTGGCATGGCAGGTATGGGGTGGCCACCCCCATCCTGTCACTGAGCAGGCTTGGAGGAAGAGGGTCTGGTTTGGGAACCACCTGAACTCCATCCTTCAGGTGGACTTGGGCCGAGGGGGCCAAGATTATGCTTGCTGTTGCTGTCCAGATTGAAAATGGGGCTGCTTGGCTGCAGGGGCAGAATGCTGAAAAGGCTTCTTTTTGGAACCCTTGGATTACTTCTGCGTAGAGGTCATAGAGTTCAAGGTGGCATTGGACTTCTCGATGCATTGGACGTGACTGTCGCACCTGAGCCGAAAAGGTCGTTACCCAGGAAAGGGACATCCGTAAGCTTGTGCTGGGTGTCCCCTGTGAAGGTGGAGACCCTCAACCAAGCCCTGCGGTGCATTTCAACTGTGGCCACCACCGAGCGGGTGCAGGAGTCCCCAAGGTCCAAAGCCGTCTGGAATTTCTCTTTCGCAACAGCCCGACCTTGGTCATGGACCTGCTTGACCGTGGTCTGGAGGTCTGTGGGGAGGTGAGGTAGAACCTCATCGAGAGAGCCCAAGAGGGTACGGGAGAAGTGCGCGATGAAGACGGCCGAGCTTGCTTGATGAAGGCCTAGCGAAGAGGCGGCATAGACTTTCCGGGCAGAATGGTCCAGTTTTTTTGGACTCTCTGTCTGGTGGTCTGTCGGTGTCTCCTGAATTACCCGAGCACCTGAACACAGATTTTAGTCGCCAAACCCTCGGTAGAGGGGTGCTCTATGAATCCCGAAAGGCACCTGATAGGCACAGCGGGCCATTCAGGCTGAAGGCTCGGGGCAGGAAGCAGGGTGCTGCCACAGCTCCAAAGCTGGACCATCAGTGGCCTTGGCCAATGGGAAGGCCTCTGTCGGCGAATCCCCTCGTTTGAGAATGTCAGTGAGGGAATATTCGGCCTGTTTCTGAACAGGTTCTAAGGGCATCCCCATGGATTCGGATATGAGACGGAGCATACCCATAAAGGAAGAGGGACCTTTCTCCGTCGAGAGACTTCTGACAGATTCCTTGTCCAGAGGACGAGAATGGTGATCGGAGTCCGGATAGATCGGCTGGCCACCAGAGTGTCCCTCCACTCGCCTAGGATGGTCATGAGTGAAGGTGACGGAAAGTCTACACGGAAGGCCCAGAACAGGCCAAGACTCCTTGGCAGGAGCCCCCGAAGGAGGCTGTTTAGGTGGTGGCTCCACCAGGATCAGTGGAGATGTCAATTTTGGCTGAACCAAAATGGTCTTGACCAGCTCCGTAGGTGGAGGAACGGTGCGGACTGGCTCCTGAGGAGTTGGCATCAGCCTGGAGGGTGACAGCCAAGTAATGGCCAGGGTAGAACCCGGTGCTGACTTCTGGCCAGTCATAATCAGCTGCTGCCACATTAAGTCCTTGTAGCATCGACAGAGGATGAGGAAGAGTGGCGGTGGTGCTGCTTCTTAGAGCGCTTGTGTGCCTTCTTCGGCCTGTCAGTTGAAGGGGTCCGAGGCCTCTACTTGGATCGTTGGGGGGGGGGGCTCGACGGGGTCATTTGGAAGGAGCTCGGGAGAACCGCGGCTCTTCCTGGTCAGGGACCGAGACCACGAGGAGATTCCCAGCGGGCTGGGTCTCATCCTCGATGGCCGGCAGGACCAGGATCCTGAATAAAGAGTTGCTGGCCTCATTGAGTGATGGGTCGATGAGGTCGAGAATAATCTCAACCAGATCGTCGTCCTGCGTCTGAGCTGGCTGGCCTGACAGGGGTACCATGAAGCCAGCGTCCGAGGCCACAACCTCAACCAAAGTCGAGACAGCAGATTCCTGGGACTGAGATCTCTCATGATCCCAAGAACGTCGTTGGCGAGACGAAGTTTTCCTAGGCTCCTTGTCATTTTTACTGGACTGAGAGATATGCTCGCCCAAGGCCTCTCTCTCTTGGTGGGAAAGGATTGACACAACTCCCAAAAGCAGCCAGAGAAGGTGGACCCAGATTGGGCAGGACGAGGAAGGACATAGAAGAGGACCAATCCGTGGCCCGAGCTGCCTCCTGTTTCAAGGTCTTCATGTGTTCGAGCTGCTCAATGGACCCCGCAGTCACGGAGACCACCCAGCGGGCTTCCGTGGATTTGACCAGCGGATTCTGTTTCTCTGGTCTACCCAGTTGAAGTCATGCGAGACAATCATCTAGGATGTTAGGGTGAAAAGCCGAGAGGAAGATCTCACGTCAAGGGGTGGAGCTGAGGCATATACTACCAGGGTGGGTTGGAGGAGCAAGCTTAAAAACCTTCCAGCAAGATTCTTAAAGGGAAAGGAAACACGAGAAACAGTGTGGATAGAACAACATACGCACTATCCTAGAACAGTCCATTACATCTTATATGTGTGTGCCCTGAGAATGAAACTAGCAAAATATGTTGAAATTGCCCATAGTAACCCAGGAAGAGGCCCAAAACCAGCAGAAGGTGTATTATGACCATGGAGTTAAAGAAAAAAATTTTGAGCCAGGTGAAACGGTCTTGCTACTGTTACCTACTACAGAAAATATACAGTTAATGAAGTGGCAAGGTCCTTATAAAGTGCTTGGATGTACTAGCACATTTAACTATGAGATTGAGACCCCTCAGCCAATCAATCGAAAATTTTTATTTTACTAGGCGAAACACCTTTGAGTAATCTTATTTACAAGATATACCTGGACAGGTACATGATCAAACACAGAATAATATTACAAAACTTAAAATAAAAGCATTCCATACAATAGAATAAGATACATTTGTAAATATGTACACTAAGAGAATACTTATAGATAGCAGTCACATAGCAATATATGCATTGAACATACCAGCATAACAGAGGTGGTGTGGGTAACCATGCAGAGAAGGACAATGGTTACGTGGAACAACTAAGGTGGAGAAGGGAGGGAGGAGGATAAATGTGAGTAAAAATCATATTGGGGGGGTCAGTGGAGGACAAACAGAGGGTACAGTGTCCGAGGTCAGTATATCTTTAGCCAAAAATCAAGGAAAGCAATTGCAGGACTCCTTAACGGAACATGCATATAGTGATTTGAATGCTGACAGATTAATATGGTAGGCTGTTCTCATGGTTTTTTGGAGTTTATTCCAGAGTTGAGGAAATGCATAATTTATTGAGGCCCACAGCATGACTTGACTTTGGAAATAGTTAGGGAAATGTAAGAGGAGCTTCTCAGAGCATAACTACCTAACGTACAACAGGGTAAACAATCTGAAATGTACTGTGGGTGCTTCTTTGTGATTGTCTGGAAGGTCCAGAGGGCAACATTTCTTTGCCTTCTGAATTTAAGGGAAGACCAACCCACTAAGGAGTAAATGGAGCAATGATGTGTAGAATACGGTGCTCCAGAGATGAATCTTAGGGCCCTGCGGTAAAGAGTATCAAGTTTGGTTAATGCTGTGTTAGGAGCTTGGCCGTAGAGGAAATCACCATAGTCCAAGATAGAAAGAAAAGTAGTTTGGACCAACCTTTTTCTAATATCCTGTGTAAGGAGGTGTTTGATCCTGAATAAGAGACCAAGTCTCTGCTTAAGCTTTTTGGACATCTCCGCAATATGGTCCAGGAAAGAAAGTTTACAATCAGTCCACACCCCCAGGTATTTGAATTTAGTTACAAAGTCTAGAGAATCGCCTAAAAGAGCTGTAATTTGAGGTACCGCTCCTACTGAGGCAGGATTCATTGCACTGACGCAAGTTGAGAAAAGCATCACCTTTGTTTTTTTACCCTTGATAGGAAAACTCCTACCAAGATATACCATGCTAATCTTCTGAAGAAATGGGTTGAAAAAACACCAAAACTGCTTTGTTAGTTTTACCAGAAACTGAAAAAGAAGATATTGATATAGCTTATGACAGACTGAAACAAACTGTAACTGCTGATGCTGTAAAGGTGAATGTTTCCTTAACCTCTGAACAAACTGCAGAAATTCGTAACTTACTAAAGGCATTTAACAATAATTTTACCACAGTGCCAGGCCAAGTAAAAGGGATCGAGCATGTAATAGTGACAGGGAATGGCTCGACCTATTAGACAAAAGACATACAGATCACCAGAACAGTTACAAGCAGACATGGTTAAGGAAATACAAAATATGAAAGAGTTGGGTATCATAGAAGAGTTGAGAAGTGCTTGGTTATCACCAATGGGGATTGTGAATAACAAAGAGGGGGGTATAAGAATCTGCCTTGATTTTAGGAAACTTAATCAAGTGTCCAAATTTGACAGTTATCATATCCCAAGCATAGAAGATTTGGTGGACAAATTGGGAAGTGGCAAGTGCATCAGTACCCTCGATCTCACCAAGTGTTACTGGCAGACTCCCCTAGCTAAAGAATCCAGAGACAAAACTGCATTTTCCACTCCTGTTGGATTCTATCAGTTCACCACCATGCCGTTTGGTTTACATGGTTCACCTGCTACATTCCAGCAGTACATGGATGTAATTTTATCCCCTCAGACTGGTTATTGTGCTGCTTACCTGGATGATGATGTGGTGTACAGTAGACTGTAAAAAACACCCGGAACACCTACGAGCAGTTATCCAATCAATCAGAAATGCAGGTCTGACCATTAATCCTACCAAATGTGCATTGGGCATGCAGGAAACCAGATATTTGGGATATGTTTTGGGTAATGGAGATGTTAAGCCAGAGATTTCTAAAATAGAAGGTGTAGCGAACAGTCCTATCCCTAAAACAAAGAAACATGTCAGGTAATTTTTAGGGCTGGCGGATTACTGTCAGAGATTTGTTCCCAGCTTTGCCCGGTTAGCTACTCCCCTCACTGAACTCATGAAGAAACAGTACCCAAATACTATGAAATGGTCCCCAGAGTGTGATGAAGGTTTTTGGGCAATCAAGGCTGCATTATGTTCAGCCCCTGTTTTATGCAGCTCAGACTTTGAGAAACAGTTTTTGATATAGATAGATGCATCAGAGGTTGGCCTACGGGAAGGAACATCCCATTTTATATATCAGTAGGTAGTTGCACGACAGAGAATAAAGGTACTCTACCATTGAAAAGGAATGCCTTGCAACAAAGTGGGCCTTGGAGTCCCTTAAGTTTTATTTGCTAGGAGCTGGCTTTGTACTTCTAACTGATCATAATTCTCTCTGTTGACTTTGTCACAAACCCACTCCTGGGGGGCCAGGTCCACTGAGCTCAGAGTGCCCACCCCTAAGTGCAGTCCGTAACGGGGAGGAGGGAACAGGAATACCCTCCGTGTCCTTCTATAGTGCTTGCCAAGTTCACTACTGAACACCAGCCACAAGGTCCCAGGGCTCCCTCTCTATACTGAGTAAGGGCAAAATACAGTCTTAAGTTTGTGGCCAGGTGAGAACTCTCCTCGGTTGCTGTATTGGGGGCAGGGGGAGGGAGACCCAGGCATTATGAGCTGTTCAGGATTTACCCTCGTAACCCTGATTGTACCTCTCCCATGGGGTGTGCAGCACCTAGTTCTCCCTTAGAGACTCTCCCCGAAACCTGTGTATCTCGCTTACTTAAGGCACCCAGATCCTCTTTTTCAGGATCCTAGTCTTGGCAGCGAAAGGTAGCGCTTTAGCAAATACAGGCTCGTCTCAGAATTGACTAAACCTTTTACTTCTACGCACACAAAAAATTCCCTTGCAGGCAGTTTTAAAAGTGAAAATGCTTTTACTAAATCTAAATGTTCATATACAAACTTTACAAACAAGATGTTTAGAAATCTGGTTACAGAATAACTAAAATAAAGGTGGAAATGTACATGCAAAAGTGCACTGTAAATTTTATCTATCTAGTTTCTACATGGTTTGTGGATGATCAAAGTCCAGAATATAAATAAGTTTGCAAAGACCCAGTTCTCTGTTGCAGCCACTGGTCTTCAGTGTAGCAACTTGCTTCTCCTTGTGTGTCAGAAGAGTGTCCAGAATGAAATGCAGTGAGCTTCTGTTTACAGGGGTATAGCCCCTCTGGCAGTCTGTATAAAACCTCTCTGGTTTATAGCTGGTGGCCTTATCTTTTAGGCCAGCAGGGGTCTCTGTTGCTCCTTCCCAAATGTTGAGGGAATCTTCATGATTAATATTTCAGGTGCCCCCCACCCACAGCCCAACTTCCTGGCACTTATAAAAACATTTGATAACTTCCTGACACCTCCTACTTAAACTATTTTCCTTTCATCTTAATGTTTTTATGACAGGGCCAGCTTCTCCCATCTCCCGAGTTTTATCACCCTCTTCCTTTTGATTAGCTAACCAAGGATGTCTATCCTTTTGAAATGGGTTCCTGGTTTCCTTTCTAATCAGCCTGTTCTCAGTTAACAGAGGAATGTCATATATTTTGCAAGACATTCTCTCACCTTCCTATGTGACCTTTTCAGTGAAACTATGTACCCCTTTTGAAAAAACTCAAGGGCATCTTTTGACAACCCTTAGTTCTGGCCTGTTTGGACGTTTTAAACATAACCAAACTCCTCTGCATGTAACCCTTTTAAAGCATAAACAAAATCACAGAAGAAAATATAACAAAAGTATGTCTGCAATATGCCAGCAGTTGGCAGACTCACCACAGGCTTATCCAAATGAAGGATAACAATTCCAAATCACAAGGTGGTATTTGGCACTACAGCTATTTAACTTCAGTGTGATACACACAAATCCGGAAAAGAGAATGTCAATGCTGCTTTTCTGTCAAGATATGGATCAGGAATTGTGAATTCCAACGGTTGAAAAAAAAATGTGTGCGGTTAACCCTTTGAGAACTGAATATGTGTGAACGTATATAGATTCTGGACGTATATATACGTCCACAGTCTTCTACTTCACTGTTTGCTGTACTGGTTGTTATGGAGAAAAGGGATACTGCATATGCTGAGAATTGTAAAGATTATAAGATGATGTTTAAGGAGAATTTAAAGACAGTTTTGGAAACCTGTATTTTAAAACAGGTTCCCGCTTAAAGGGAAGGGTGTATGTGACAGGGTTGAATAAGACACTGCCCCATTTGTTATGTTGAAAGATTTGTTATGTAGAAAAAGTTAAATGCAAGGATCTGTTTTATCCTTTTCTGTTCTGTCTTTTGTCTGTCTGACTCCACAGTTAGACTTTCTTGTGAGACCTAGGAACTGGCCACTCTGACAGTTTCGCTATCTCCCCCCCCCCCCCCGCTATCTCTCTCTGCTTTCATTTGCTGTTTCTATCTTTTCTTCCCCTTGCATATCTTTTTTATAACTTCATATTTATTAATTTCATCAAACCAGTAACATTACACTGCATTGCTGTTCACAGATACATTGTTGATATATCCACACATTAGTCCATTATGTGACATTGGTGTCTCTTTTAGTTATATGATGTTCATTATTGTAACAATGCATTTTTTTTTGTATATCTCCTTTATAATACTATTATTTCCGTTCAACTAATATTAACCATTTTAACAAAACAGTACAGTGGATTTCATTTCGTCTACTATATTCCTTATCCTATATATTCTCTCAATCCGTACATCTATATATTTATATCTTGTAACCATGGGGACCAAATCTCTAGATATTTTTCCTCTTGCAGTTTCAACTTACTTGTGATTCTCTCCATTCTCTCTAAGCCCTGCACTCTACTTTTCCATTCTTGTAATGTGGCGGGTTCTGGGGACAGCCATCTAGAAGTTATACATTTCAGAGCCGCTACACTTAGGGTTTGAGCCAACTAAGTCACTAGTTTGTTGCCAGAAAGAAACGTGGGGAGACCAAGAACCAGATCTTCCCCAGTGAAGGGTACCTGAAGACCTGTAAGTTTTTGGATCTGATCATGTATCATGTGACAGAATCCCTGGATCTTTGGGCAGCTCCAAAATATATGAGTGTGGGTCCCGATTTCCTTACGTCCTCTCCAACATTCATTTGACTGTTGGGGATTAAAGTGCTGGGTGATTGTTGGAGTTGAAAAGAAACGCATAAGAATTTTCCAATTAAACTCCCCTCCATGTTGGAGAGCTTGTGACTCCCCACCCCCTTGAAAGTCTTCTGATGAAGTGATTCAGCCTGATAATATTTAGATCTGTTTCCCGTTTTTCCCCTCACTCCCCCCCTCCAGGCATGGGATTTAATGAGTTTAGTGTCTTGTATAATAGAGAGATCAAGTGATTGTTCTCTCTGAGAATTACTGCCAGATAAAAGAATGATTCTAACTCTGTCTTTTCCCGAGTAAGCTATTGTTGGACCCCTCGTATTGACAGGAAATGCTTCATTTGTAAATATCTACAATGGTCTTCTTGTCTTAGCGAGTATCTCTCTTTTAGTTGGGTGAAGGATAAATGGCCTCTCCCGTCCAGGCACTACGTAAATTTTAGCAATCTTTGACCGGCCCAGAAATGAAACCCTGGGTCTAATCTTGGAGGGGTGAATCTTGGTTCATGTCTAATCAAAGACAGGGGTCTCAACCCGTCTGGTGTATGTGTTATTTTCCTTCATTTGTTCAGTATCTTAAGTGAGGGATTAATCCGGGGTTACTAACCTTGTTACGTATATGTAAGGGAACGCTGTTCATTGGGAGGGTCCATAGGGCCTAATCCTTCAGTACTGCTTCCTCCAACTGATACCAGCCCGATTCTTCTCTCCTTTTAGCCCAGGTGATTAATTGCACTCCCCTCACTGCCAGATAATATTGATAAAAGTTTGGGAGTGTCAAGCCTCCTTGTTCTCTGGGTACTCGTAGCAGAGCTATGGAAACTCTTGGGCGCTTCTTGGCCCAAACAAAACATTGTTTCTTTTTGTAATTGTTGCCAAAAATGGCCCGGAATCTGGACTGGAAGGGTCTGAAAAAGGAATATGAGGTGGGGCAGGACATTCATCTTTATGGCTTGTATTCGACCATAAAGAGTTAATGGGAGTAGATGCCATCTGGCCATATCTGTCTGTAGGTCTTGGAATAGTTTTAAATAATTGTTTCTAAATAGTTGAGAGGTGTCCACCGCCACTTGTATGCCTAAATATTTAATTGTGTGTTTTTGGGCCCATGCTAGAGGGAACCCAGATCTAAATCTCTGAGAAGGGTGGCCGCTTAGAATTAAAGCCTCTGACTTATCAAGATTAATCTTGTATCCCGTCAAAGTCCCATAATTTTCCAATATGCTTAGAAACAAGGGGACTGAGGACTCCGGTTCTGCTACAAAGAACAGCGAATCATCGGCATAGAGGGTGATCTTCTGTTCTAGACCCTCCACTTTAACCTCTTTTATATTCTCCTGTGCCCTGATTTCTACTGCTAAAGGTTCCAAGGAGAGGGCGAATAATAGAGGAGAGAGATTCCCCCTTTGCAAGGGGAAGCGGTCGGATAAATGCCTGTTTACCGTCACCCGGGCTTCTGGGGCTGAGTAGAGGGCCTGAATCATCCCCGTAAATGTGTCCCCTATTCTGAATCCCTTTAAAGTTTGATTCAAAAACACACAATCTACTGTCAAACGCTTTTTCCGCATCTATACTGGTTACATGTTGTAGCTCTTTTTTTAGACTTCTCCGCTGAGATTACATTCAAAAGGCGCCTGATATTGTCTGACAAGTATCGGCCTGAAATAAAGCCGGTCTGGTCTCTGTGAACCAGGTAGCCTATTACTTTCTGTAGGCGAACTAGCAAGATCCCTGTGAAATCCCCTTGTCAGTGTCAGTGGCTCAGCAGGTAGCACACTCGCCTCTGAGGCCAAGAGATCAGAAGGCTGTGGGTTCTATCCCCACACCAGGCACTTGGGTTAATATCCCAAAAACTGACACTGTAGTGCAGCATGAGAGGGGTGCTGCACTCCTGAGGTGCTGTATTTCAGATGAGACGTTAAAAACCAAGGTCCCATCTGCCTGTTCTGGTGGTAGTTCAGGTGGATGTTAAAGATCCCATGGCACTTCTCGAAAAAGAGTAGTGGTAGTTTTATTGAAGAAAAACATAACATCACAAAAAGAGATCACAAGTACAGGCAAGATATCATAGTATAAGAGAAATCAAATTAAGCTTAAAAAAAAGGAAAAGGACATTCAAAAGAAACACATTAGAACAACTCTTTTATACAGGTATAAAATTTCGCCAAAAGAAATCAACTTTAGAAGTGGAGAATTTATCCAAATCTCTAGCTTTAACAGAGGTTAAACCATTTTCAATTTGTACAAACAGTGCGAGACAAAACTGTTTGTTGTTGAAAATAAATTAGCGATTTAGCCACAAAGATAATATTGAATAAAAGCAAAAACACATTTAGAGTACTTCTGTGGTATTTGCGCCATATCCCAGTATAATTACCCAAAACTATGGTCTGATAAGTAATGGTGACTAGAAAGGGGAGGTTCCAATGTACAGCAGCGTCCTGCCAAAATGTTTGACTAAAAGGGCATGTGACAAAAAAATGGACCATAGTTTCTTCGCAATTAATACAGGTCGGCCTTAAACAAAATCTTTCCGTAGTGGGTTTATATTTCAGATTACCTCGAACCCCTAACCTACCCTGTATAGAAAGCCATACAATATCCCAGATATGTGGGGGAATCCTAAAATCCGTCAATTTCCTAAGAGAAAAAACCTGTTTAGAGGGTATACATTCTGGGAAGAGAAGAACACATTTCTGTACCTCAAGCACAATGAATTTATAAAAGGTTTTCCTAGAAAGAGTAAGCAAATGTGGAAACGATATTTTCCACTGCTGCAATTTCTTAAAAGTAACGATACCATAAGATGGCAAAGAATCTGATAATAATAATTTAGGGGGTAGTAGTGACCATTTATTCAAATATGTGAACCATAAAGATTTAGACCAAAATTGCCAAGACATAGTAGTAGAAGACCAAATATAAGACAAGGAATCAAACAAAAAAAAAAGTGATAAAAAACAATGGGGTTGATCATGTTTAATCCACCTTTATTAATAGGAAGATAAGTAATATCTCTGCACACTGGGTTCAGTCTATTGCCCCATAGCATCTGAAAAAAAATACTTAATAATCTAGTCTCCAGATGAAGGGGGGGCGGAAACACATAACTCAAATATAAAAATACCGGCAACAAAAATTTTTTTATAATTGCAACCCTTTTTTTTCCCCCAAAATTTCCACCCTTTCTATCAGTGTATTTTAAATTCTCCAATGTATAATTATTTCTCCCAATTATAGGTGGCCAAGTTTCCTGCTCCAAACCAAATGCCCAGAATCTTATGAGGAGAGGAAGCCACTGGAATACCTGCAATTTCAGAAGGGTCTAGATGTGTAGATTGTAATATAAAAATAAACTCTTATGCATATTAATCTGAGTCTGGATAGTGCCTCAAAATAGAAAAATATGTAATGCATTAAATAAAGAGAAAATATTTTTAATAATAAAGTGATGTCATCTGCATAAGCAGTTATCTTTTCAATTGGTAAAGTAGAGGAAGATGATAATCCAATAATATTCGTGTCCCAGACAATCTGTCTAATAACAGGGTCCAAAACAAAAGTATACAAAAGTGGGCTCAATGGACCCCCCTGTCGTACCCCAATCGATATAGGTATCTCTGTACCAAAATATCCATTAACCATAGGAACACAACAAGCGCTTTTATATAAAGTGGAGATCCAGTTAATAAATGGTTTGCCATATCTCAAAAGTATGGAAAATAAATAATCATGTCTAACCCTATCAAATGCTTTAGCTTGATCTAAAGCAACAATATATCCAGAAATATGACCTTTATTACTGAGTTCAAATATCTCTCTTAAAATATATAAATTATGCTGAATGCGCCGATGAGGGATGGCACATGTTTGGGCAGGGTGCATAAGAGACCTAGCTACTGATAATAATCTGTTAAGAATTTTAGTCAGAATTTTATAGTCACTATTTAACAAACTCAAAGGCCTCCAATTAGACAATAGGGTTTTATCCCCTGATTTATATAGAAAAAAAAGTAGTGAGGTGTTAAAATCAGAAAAGGCCTTTGAGGAAAATAATAAAGAGTTAAATACCTTTGGTAAAAAATAAATCACGTGGGACAAAAAAAGTTTGTAGAATTCATTAGGGATACCATCCCATCCTGGTGAAGTACACTTACGTAATTGGGATATAGCTTGTTCTACTTCCTGGGGAGAGATAGGTTGTATTAGTGGAATCACCTGAGAAGTAGATAATCGTGGAAAAGGAGCAGTGAAACTGGAAAGATCAGACAAAGTAAGGGGAAATCTATCCTGAAAAGAAGCCGTAATATGTTCTTGAACCAAAGTCAACTTATCCATATCTTTGGTGAGCAAAAGACCAGTAGGTGAAACTAGTTGAGTCATAAGGGTAACCTCTAACCTTTGTTTACATGCCATAAAAGGGTCAGAAGCTGGTGTATTTTTAGTGCCATATTTAAATTCTAGTTCTAGAGATTTGGCTTTATCATATTGATAGGATTTCATCTGTTCTTTCAAAACCTTAATTTGAGGAAGCAAATCACAGGTATATTCAGAAGGAGAGGACAGCAATTTGTATAACTGATTACGAACAAGCAAATACTGTATATATTTAGAATTGGCTCTAGTTTTACCAAATGAAAGCAAAAGCTGTTGTAATTCCGTTTTGTGTCCATCCACCAATCCAAAGAATCTGAGTAAGCACAGAAAACAGAGTCCCTGTATGCAAAAAAAAGATCCGTCTGAGAATATAAAGAGGGAATATCAAAAAGGGACATATTCAATCTCCATCTGTTATATTTGGAGAATATCTTGGGTGGGAGGGAATGTAAACTAAAAGAGCAAAAAGTGTGTTATGGTCAGAAAATTCAAGGCTCAGATTTACAAAAATAGGATGTAAATGTTTGGAAAAGAAAACATATCAATCCTTGTGGCATAAATAAACTGATGATAAGTGGCACCAGGGTCCTTGGGTGCAATACACGGAAAGCATCCTGCATACTGGAGTCAGCAAGAATTTGTTTTAGGGCATTAGAATCACAATATATTTTCTTTTGGGTAGTTCCGTATAAAGGGGCATCTAAAGTACAATTAAAATCCCCTCCCCAAACCACATGCATTCTAGTGAAAAGAAATGGTTTAATATCCCCAAATAATGCAATCCTGGCAGATTTAGTTTGTGGGGCATAAAGGTTAATGAGACGGAAAGAAAAGTTTCCTATGGAGCCTTCCAAAATCAGGGCCCTACCCGGGCAGACATCTATTAATCGAAAGATGCGAATATTGGTGGATTTAAAAAGAATGCCAATTCCATCTGCAGGTTCTAGTCCAAAGGACCAAAATGAAGGTCCCCAGTGCCATCGTTTTTTAATATTATCTACCTCAGTTAATGAGGAAAGGTGACTTTCCTGAATAAAAATAATATCCACAGGAAGGGTTGCAAAAAAGCAAATACAGAAATTTGTTTTCTTATGTTTTCAGGCTGCAGACATTAAAAGATAGCAGTCGTAAAGAGGCCATAGGGTATCATTTTTCAGCTAAATCCCCCTTTTAAACTATTGCTTGCTTTCCTTTTTTTTCCTTTTGTTCCTTTCTTGTCTTTCATCAATTCTGTAGATCTACTATCTTCATCTTCTGTAGCCAACTCAGACCTATGGGATGTATCAGACTCTAAGTCTGAATCTCCTAAGTCGTCTTGTAAGGGTAAAAAAATATTAGAAGTTGGAATAGGGCAAGGAGTTAGTGGTTTTAGAGAAGACCTTGTAAATCTTCGGTTTTTAACAGTCTCAAAAGTGGGGGCATTATAGGCCTGTCAGATACACACTCCAACTCAGAGGCCTGGGGGATAGCGGACGCAAGGTTAGAAGTATCCACCAAAGATGCAGGTTTTGGTATAGTTGATACCGGTGGATCAGGGACATGCAGTTTATCCTGAGCTTGGAGCACTAAATCATCATAATCCCATCCCTCGGTTCTATTTCTTTTAGCCCAGGGGCATTGATGAAAGGCATGCCCCTTTTCATCACACAAGTTACATTGGAAAATATTCTGACATAAATTCATCGAGTGTCCATACCCCCCACAAAGAGAACATTTCATTACTTCACAAGAACTACTAATGTGCGTGCGGGAACCGCATTTATAACAGGCTCGGGGCTGACCGCTAGAAAAGCATACCCCCTGTCCTTTCCTAAAAAAAAAAAACTATTTGGGATATGAACTATATCAGAATTTACTTGAAACAGCTTAACTTTAAACTTCCAACCCCCCGTCCAAATACCCTCTAAATCTAATAAAGCTTCAGGAGGCCCAAGGATATCACAACACTTCTGCAACCAATGGTAAATGTCACTGACATTCACTCCTTCGTTTCTAAACATAATAGTAATATATCGTATTTGTGGCCTAGTCAGAGGAATAGCTAAAAAGGGAAGCCATAAAGGGGTGGTTTTCAGTACAGAATATTTTTCGCAAAATCTTTCCAGGCTATGGTTAAGTCTGAAGCTTACATCAAATGAGTCCTCCCTGAAACATGGATGAGTGCAAATAGATCTGAAGGAAGAAAAGACATAGATCCCTAAGCAAGGTGTCGGCAATATAATACCTATCTGGATGAGTATTCAAACCCCCTCTATATTTTAAACGAACAGCGTTCCTCCTGGGAGCCTGTTCTAGTTTGTGTTTGAACAGATCTGCCATAGGAACGCGAGGAAGGTTTTCAGAATCCTTGCAGGAGTTAAACCCATCACCTACTGCAGTAGTAATTTTAAGTCTCTCCCCAAAGACATACTGGGGCTACAAGCAGCCTCAGCATCCTTTAACAATGGGTGCGCACCAGTAACATCAGTAGTAACAGTAGAAACAATGTCAATACCTGAGCTCAGGGAGGTGGCATGCTTAGGTGAAAAATAGGAGACCGGTTTCCAAGTAGGGTCAGGCACCCAAGTTCCTGAAGAGTTTTGTGTCCAACCAGCATTCCGTAAGGAATCTTCCTCAGACCAGTCTTTAATATCCATAGAGTCCTGAGTTTGTAGTTCAAATTGCGTTTCAAAACCTGTGATGTGGTAGAGACCGTCTCGGATACAGCGTGGGGCTCCAGTTCTGTCGGACCTTCTGCGGTTGCAGCGAGCGTACTTTGCCGAAAATCGTCCGTCATGGAAACAGGGAATGCAGAATCCAAAGGCCTAGAATCCGGTGTAGAATACACAGAATCGGTAGATGCATTAAAAGAGGACTCCCGAATCGGTAGCGAACCGATCATCTCCGGGGCATCAGATGACTTCTCCAGGTCTGTAGCTGTATTTCTTAACCGTGCAACGGTATCCTCTAATATACACACAGATGCATTGCTAGCGGGAGCGTCCTCACTAGCGTCCATCTCCTCGCAGGAGTGCAAAGCTACTGCCATAATGCAATGGCGTCTCAGCCCTCTACTGGCCACAGAGCGTCAGCAGAGTAGGGGAATTTCCCCGGTGCCCTGGCCAAATTTCCCCTCATTCACTAAAAATACCACCAACAGCTTAATCTGGTTCAAGGTCAGTTGGCATCCATCTGTATCCCCCTCCCCCAGGTCGTGCCTGAAAATAGGCAGGATTTGTCTAGTGCACTTACCCGGTCAACAAAAACTAAATAAATAAATAAAAATAAATATTTTCAAGTCTACTGGTAATAAAGAAATTGGTCTATACGATTTATATTCTTCAGGGTTTTTATTTGGTTTGGCAATAACTGAAATGAGCACCTGGCTCCAAGAGCTAGGGGCTGCCCCCTCTCCCCTCATCAGTTCGTTAACTGCCGACCCTAATGTGGGAATTAGTTCACTTCCAAACACTTTATAAAATTCCACAGCAAAACCATCCGCCCCCGGAGCCTTCCCAATTTTTAACTGTTTAATTTTTTGCCTGATCTCTGTCTCTGTGATCTGTTCTTCTAGGCTGTGTCTCTGTTCTTCTGTTAACTTGTGAAGTCGTAACTTTCTAAGATATCGGGATGCCTCCTCAAGATGATTCGGCCCACTTTCTGCTTTACATAGCTCTCTGTAAAACTGTTGAAAGTGGTTCACTATCTGGGGCTGTGATGTTGTTGGGGTACCGTTCATTGGGTCCCTAATCCTTAGCACTGCTCTAGAGGCTGCCTCTTTGCGCAATTGCCAGGCTAGGAGTTTCCCGGCTCTGTTGCCCTGTTCAAAATATTTTTGTTGAGAATATCTTAACTGTCCTTCTATTTGAGCGTCAATGATCCTGTTAAGTTTAGTTTTATGATGTTCTGTTTTATTTTTTTTATCTAGAGTATTTTGATGAAGTGTCTCCAGCTGTGCAATTCTGTATTCCAAGTCCAGTTTTTCCCTAATCTTAGATTTTTTATACCAGGAGGAGTATTTAATATTTTCCCTTCTTAGGTAACACTTCAGAGTATCTCATCTTATTCCCGCCTTCCCCTCTTGCATTCGGTTCTGCCTTAAAAATTATTTTGTGGCTCCATGAATCATCACCCTAAAGTCCTCTTGCTTTATTAGGCTGACATTGAGTCTCCAGAGAGTCTCTGTTGGTTTCGGGGCCATTTCAAATTCCATTGAGATGGATGCATGGTCCAAGAGGGAAATGTTGCCTATGCCAGTGTTCAGGAGAAACTGCAACACATTGGAGGACACTAGAAAAAAGTCTATTTTGGAATACATATTATGTTTCGGGGGAATAATATGTATAGTTTCTTTCCTTCAGGTGCTGGAACCTCCAGCTAGCTACTAAAGCTAGTTCACTGCATATTCAAGTTAAGACTTTACCAGATTTAGAGGGGACCGATGTCTTGGAGCCCACCCTGTCCATTTGAAGATCCCACACCAAATTGAAGTCCCTACCTATGATGACTAGACTGTCCGGGTCTGTAACTGTTTCTGTTATGACTTTCGTCAAAAATTTTACTCTGTCCGTGTCCTCATTAAGCGTGTATATGTTCAGAAAAGTGCAAGGTTTCCCCCTATAGCTCCCACCCAGTCTGACACATCTACCCTCCGCGTCTGACTCTACCTTTATAATCTTAATAGGCATATCCCTGCATATTAAAATTGCCACTCCCCTACGATGAGGGTGTGCCTGGTAATCTGGTGCAAACACTTCCCCTACCCACCTTCTATGCAGGTTCTGATGCTCTTAGGGGCCTAAGTGAGTCTCTTGTAGAAAGACCACCCCTGCTCTTTGTTTTGGAGATCTTGGATAATTCTCTCCCTTTTTATTGGGTCATTAATTCCCTTAATGTTCCATGATACAATCTTCAGGTCACCCATGGCGTCACAATTAACATCAGCGTCAGGAATCTGAGAGTGTAATCCACCATCTTAAGCTTTTCTATAACTATAACACCAAAATGCATCAAAACTATTTACAAATTGCCATAAATCATATGGCATGTTTAGGCACTTCAATGGTTGTGTTAATCCCACTCCCCGCCCCTAGAGACCGTCTTTGAGGAAAGGTAGGAGGTCCACTCAAGGTTGCCTCCCTTCCAGAAGAAACACACCTGATACAGGTGCTAGTCCAGGTGGGTAAAAAGCTGTCTGCCCGCTAAAGGTGGAAAAAATAGAGTTCTCTAAAACATTTCATCGTCTCTCACCCATCTTTTACATCTTTTGTTGTGGTGTTCTCTACCAACAATGGCTGCCACCACCCTCAGGATAAGAGGCAGGCAAGCCCCTCCCTTCAACATATTCGTTCCATCTTGAGCCCCAATACTTTAAGGCAACTATTTTATTTTCTCCATCAGGGGGTCTAGGAAATACGGACTACTTCCTGGGGCTGGGCCATTCGCCAACATGGGCCTGCAGTGCCATCCGGACCGAATCTCCCTCAGAGACCCACCCACCCTTCGCAGTTCAGGCCCCTGACACACAGTAGACCATTATTCGTCCCTAATATGGATAATTTAGATCACGCATATGCGAAGGAGCATGCACCCACGGGGGACCACTTCCAGAACGCTTCCTCGGAGAATGCGGAGGTCCTGCCTTTATTCCTGAAAATATAGGTGCTTTTCCAGGGTTCAGATAGGAGCGGCGTGGGGCTCCCTCCAGAGTCCCCACCTCACCCCTTCCCACTACGCTAATGTGTGGGAATCTCCATTCTCAGACTCCAAAATTGGAAGTTAGCTAATTTTTGAGCCATGATTCTAATATACTCCCCCATTAGGGCCTCCAGCCCTTGCCCAGCATATGTGTGTCCAATTAGGGTACCCTCACCACCACAAGGGGAAGGCTCAGCCACCAACAGAGATCCAGCCCCCGACTCCACCCTCTCCCTTGGCGCCTACCCCATCCCCCCTGTCCTTCCAGTATTTATTTTTGTTTGCAGGTATTCATTAGAACTCTTCCCCCTCCAAGGGTGGAGCCAACTCCCCTGTCACCCCAAACCCTGTTAACCAGTTGAATCCAACGTCATCGTTAACTACTTTTATCATTATTTCAGAAATATTAACTTTTTAACCAGTAACTGCTGAAACCAATTTAAAAAAAAAAAAACCTTTAGTCCTTGAGGAATCTTTCCATTTATAGCTCTGGCATCCGAGAGGCACATACTAAAAAAAAAAAAAAATAAATAAATAAATATTTTTACCTGAAGAAAAACTAATAGGGCCTCTGTTACCTTCAGCCAGTTCAGTCAAAGTCCCCCCCCTTTTTTTTTTTGCAGGTTGCTCCCCAATCTGGTGCCCTAGTTCTCATAGGGATCAGAGCAACCCTTTCTTTTAAGGGACTATGGTTTCCTCCTGACTAACGCCATATGTTTCGGTCCTCCTCCAGATTGCGTTGTTTTTGCGTGCCTTCATCCTGGATTTCGTTCTGGGGGAATGACTTCTCCACTACACTGTCTCACACTGAGAAAGTGCTCCCTTCTCTATTTGCCATCTTCCCTTTGGTTCCTCTTGTCTGCCAAGCCAATCTTTGAAGTGATTTCTCACGTTGTGTTGCGCCATCTTCTGGTACTTGAATGCCTTTATTTCTGGCCCACTTTCTCACCTCCTCAGCTTCTGCAGACCTGAGCCAGCCCTCCTCGGTATGTATCTTGATTTTTGCTGGATATTCCATGTGTGTTTGATACCCTGATCTTCTCAGTATTTTTACCAGCTGAAAGGCTTTTTGTCTACGAGCTTGTGTTTGAGGGGCATAATCCTGTTCAAAAAAACAGGCGCACATCACCAAAAAGTACTTGTTTCTTTGCCTACGCAAATAGGTTACTCCTCCTTTACTCTATAGTCTATAAAGGCCATCACAAACGATCTGGGACATGCCTTGGGATCTTTAGGTCGAGGGATTAACCCTTGCATGGCCGAGGACTGATATATCAGTCCAAAATTCCTATATGTTCTAATTCTGTCGGCAGCCTAAGGATTAACGATCTGTGTGCCCTAATTAGTCCCAAGTCTTTGTCTTTGGGGAATTTTAAAATTTCTTTTAAAAAGCTGTCCATGAATTGGACTAGGTTCCTGGATTTTGTCCCTTCTGGTAGCCCATGCAGCCGTAGGTTATTCCTATGGTTATGGTTTTCAAGGTCTTCCAGCTGCATTTGTAGGTTTTGCTCCCTGTGGTGTAAGTCTAATAAAGCCGCGTTGTGGAGATCAGTTGTAGTGGTATAACTAGTCACTGTGGCTTCAATTTGGTCTGTCTTTTCCTGGAGTTCCGTTAATTCTTGACGGTCTTCTGAAACTTTTTTTCCCAGCCTTATCAGGGTTTCATTCATTTGATGCAATGTATTGCAAAGCATTTCGAAAGTGATTGTGTACTTCTCTTCCTCTGGTGCATCGGTCGGGGGAGTGTGAGCAATCAAGCTCAATATTTCCTCGCGGAGCGCAGTCTGTTGTGACGGGCCGGGTTGTCGGTTGTTTTTAGTCTTAAACTGCAATCCTCCTTGTCCATCTTTAATTCTATGTTTACTGGGCATCATGTACTCCTTGATACTTCGATTGCCTGACAGGATGCCAGTTTTAAGAAGGACAACGACTTTAGATTGTTTGATGGTCGAGACGGAGCCGAATCAATTAGGTTCTCATCAGTAGGCAGCCGGAACCGGAAGTCCCCCTTGCATATCTGAAGCTATAAAATATGTGCGAATCTTTGTGAAAGTGGGATCCTTTGGTTTGAAAATGTGTATAGTTACATTGTTGAAATTATTGCAAAACACTATTTGGAACTTAGGGGGTTAACCTGGAATGCAACACTAGCTATTTTGCAGAAGCTGTCAACAGGAGGTCAGTTTTGGGACACCATGTACTGTTTTGTTGCACCTGCAAGGAAGGGAACTGACAACATTTTCTGAAAAACAGGATGTCTTCTTAACAAGTTCCCAGACAAAGAATTATAAATAGAGCAGCACTATTTTTGCTAGAGAGAGAGCAAGACTGAAACTTGGAATTAGAGATACCCTCAGATGAAGGACTTTGTTTTTTTGTGTTTGTACTGCCTTTGTAAATGGTTCTACTGAAAAATTTTATTTTACTGTTATTGGAAAAAATAAAATGCTACTTACGGATTTTATACCTGCTGCTGGTCTTCCTGTGCTTCCTGACCTGTGCCTCAATGACAAGTTCCCCATTGCCAGAGATATGTTCCCTTGGTCTTTGGGGGAAAGCACTGAGGAGTGAGCGGGGTCGCTCACACCATTATAGGATTGGTGATATCGGCACATGACATCGGCATGGGTGTCCCAAGTTGTACTGCTGAAAATCTTCCATGTGAATTCTGCTTTACCGATGGTGAAGTTCCTACATCGTGACCTGAAGACTGAGATCCCCTCAAAGATCTGCTGTTATGGTAAGCTGTTACGTAACTGCTCTGTCTCTATCATATCCCCCTCCCTCGTCTGTTCAAGGGTGTACATATTTAAGTCCATTAGTCTCCCCTCATAGGGCTTTTGATGTAGATCCTGCACCATTTTAGTTGCCCTCCTCTGGACTGCCTCCACTCTGTCCTTCCAGAGATGTGCTCTCCAGAACTGGACACAGTACTCTAGGTGAGATCTTACCAGTGATCTATATAGAGGTAACACCACCTCCCTTTTTCTGCTGGTGAGAATGCTCCCTAAGCACCCCAGCATCCCACTAGCGCTCCCTACTGCCTTGTCACACTGCATGGCCATCTTTAGGTCATCAATATGATTACCCTTAGGTCTTTTTTCCTGCTTGATGGTCGTCAATACCACTCCACCCATGTTGTACCCCTTCCTTGGGTTTCTGTGCTGTAAGTGCATTATTTTATTGTTTTGTTTATTGAATACTAGTAGAAAACACCTCTGAGCTAGAAATTCATTGACAAAGGTTCCACATCAGAGGAAAAATACAGTGAGCATGCAACAAAAAGGCTTTGTTATTAATATTGAATGGGGGTTTACATCATCCAGGATTATAGTATACAACTATAACAGGAACAGAGCTCATATACAGCAGAAAACTTTCCTTGATTATGGAGTGGAGAGCAGAGGAAGCGAAGAGTATTGGGTAAGGAATTGGGGAAGAGGAGCAGAAAGAGGTGGGTGAGGGAAGTAGTAAGTTGAGAGATCGAAGTGCTGGGAGAGGCGGGGGGGCAGCTCCCGAATCTTGACAAAATAAACGCAGCTAATTCAGTTGCCTTCAGGTTTTTTTCTTAGATTTTGTTTGGGCACAAGTTACTCTAATAAATTCTGTCTTTAAATCCTCAAATATCTTGAAAATGAGTGCTGTAGAAGCTTCAAAAATGGACTTAGATCACTCATCAGAGGCACTGTTTATCCCGCCATGTGCTCAGCCCCATAAGTGCCCCAAGCAGAACTCACCTCTGGAGTCGCCGCCTGGAGTCACGGACCAAGAAACAACCTCCGAAAACTTTACAGTTTCTTTATTGAACCGGTTTCTATAAAACTGGCCATGCTCAATATGGTTCAGGACTTCTGATCCTTAAAACTAGCCCTGGAAAGCCTCATCATGAGGGTCTCTGATGCTGAGACCTGCATCAGCTCAGTAGAGGACCGGGTAGAACAAGAGAATAAAACCATTGATGAGCTCAAGGAAAAAGCTGGCCAAACTGGAAGATGGTATCGAGGACCAGGAGCGACGAAGTTGGAGGAATAACCGGTTCCTCGTGGGCAATCTAGAGAAAGTAGTGGGTGCCAACCTGCTGAACTTTATACAGTGGCTCCTACAACAGGTAGCAGGACCACCAGAGCATGGCACCAAGTATCTAATCGAGAGGGCGCACAGATCCCTCCAACCACAACCTCCACCAGGTGGTAAACTCCATGCCATCATACTCCGTTGCCTGAATTTTTCAGATCCAAGTTTACATTCAGAGCCAGACATGCAAACAGCATACTTTGACATGGGAAGGTCATCGTTTTCACATTTTTAGTGATGTGACCCTGCTCATTCATGACAAATGGCATATAAATACATTAAGAAACAGCCTCACAAAGCAAACATCAAGTTCAAAATGTTACATCTAGCACAGTTACTTTTCTCCACTGACAAGGGCTCCTTTGAATTTGCCAGTGCTGAATCAGCCAGAGGACAGCTACCCAAGATTCTGCCTAACATCTTGCAACAGCAGCCAGATTTATAAGCCTAAGGACAATGCTCAATTCACTTGAACTAGTGAGTGAGTTTATTTATTGCTTAACCTCCTCTCCTTCCATCAATGTATTCTTCTGACTGACTAATACTGCACTTGTGCAGGTGCCCCATTCGGGACTAGAGTGTTTTATTTGATAGACTGGGACACATCAAGGTTTTGAGTTCGATCAAAAGACTGGCAACATGGGCTTGAAAATGTGTCTGAAACTGTGCTTCATCTCTGTCTGATCCCTGGGTTCCTAATTTCATTTAACTACCTATAGATCTATTATCGGTTACTACCAAGATGGTGTCAGAGATGGTACACTGTTATGGCTTGAACCAGGCTCTCCCTGGTGACTTTTCCCTCATCAGGAATTCCCCCCACTATGATTGGGTGCTTCAGCACAGCTGCTTGCCATCGCCTGCATGACAGCTCCTGTCAGACTTGACAGCCACATCTAGAAGCTGACTACCAGTGTTTACCCTTCAGCTGATTGGCCACTAGCTGCGAGCAATCACCAATCAAAACACAGCTGCAGTGAGTATATATCTATCCCATAGTTGCACGATCATGAGGTACCAGGGCACTGTGAATACATCTTATCCTTCCCCCATGGTTGAAACTTTGGGACTCTGTTTACCTACCATCGCAAGTTTGTCTCATTGATGGACACAGAAGCGAGCCATTTACTGGTCCACTGGCTCCAGCTGGAAAAGTGCGTTCACTTTCCTGGACAGCACCCTGTTACAGTATCACACAGCTCTGAAAACCAGTCCAACGCTTCACCGCTGCCTAAGGGAGGGAACGCAGCCAGATGGCTCCCATGTGCACACTGTAAGTATTGTTTGACTTGCCAAAAATCCTGCAAGTTCGAGTCCCACCTTGTGTTTCTCAGAATTTAAGTGATTAAACCTTGCAGCAGGAGCTGGATACACCACCTGTTTAACTATGACACTTTAGATTTTTATTGCCAATTGGAGCGGACGTGGTCATGTCCAGTACATCCTGGGGATGCTGGTTTCCTTTTTTTTTTTTTGCTTTTGGCTGGGCTACTGTTTTTTTTTGGGGAGATGAGTAGTGCATAGCAAACTGATATGGATTTCAGCCTCTGGTTTTGCCCATTACTACTTTACTGAAGTTCTTATGGGGGAGGTGACTGCCTCACACAACTACAGCAACTGAATTGGAAACCCAACTAGTTTGGTAAAGGTGGTTCAAAGGGTTGGGATGTCACTCCTTTGCGCAGACCTTCATGAACCTAGTGGTATTCCTCAGGGGTCCGTTTTGGGACCATTACTATTTAGTAACTACATAAGTGACTTACATGAGGGTTATGTAACCCAATTGTGAAATTTGCTGACAACACTAAAATCTGTTGTGACGTGGATATGGAAGAAAAATATTTATCCCTGGTAAAAGACATTCAACAAATTGATAACTGGTGGTTAGGGTAACTAATAAAATGGAGTTCAACCTTGAAAAATGTAGTGTCTTGCATTTGGGCTGAAATAACCCAAAGAATTCATATACACTAAAAGGTTCACCCCTAGAGTCTACATTACAAGAAAGGGACTTGGGCATCATGATTGACTGTACATTCAGTATGCGTGCCCATATAATAAAAAACACCCAGACTGCTAACAAAATTATAAATATGATCAGGAAGGGATTTATACCCAGGGATGAGGACTGTATAATCCATCTGTACTGGTCCTACGTTTGACCACATATTGACTATTGGTCTCTATTTTGGTCATTCTACTTGAGGCAGGATGTTACACTTCTGGAAGAGTGTATAGAGGCGGGCAACCAAGATTATTCCAAGGCTAAAAAACAAACCATAAGGCGAAAGGATCAAATAACTCAACCTAATGACACTGGAACAAAGGAGGGATAGGGAGAACCTTAAACAACCCTGACATTGCGTCTCAGTGTTATATAAAATTTAAGAATACACCACTTAATCTTAGATCGCACAATAAGCAACTGGAGGTTCCTAGGGTACTCACCAAAAAAGGGACAATTACTTTTCAGTAAAGGTATCATCCAAATGGAATAAACTACCTGACAGCCTGGTAAACATTCCATCCTTTGATTTATGTAAAAGAGTGCAGTATATATATATATATATATATATATATATATCTGGGGTTTAACTGGTTGATTGCCCACAAAGTGTGGGAGACAGTTTCTATGTGCTTACACCTTCTTCTGCCTTATATACCAAGTTACCAAATTAACCTACCATTTTAGGATGCAACTTCTGCCTGCAGCCTATTCCATCATCATGTTAGGCACCATTGCCGTCACCCATACGCCCTTCCATTGGGAGTCTTTACCGATGCCTTGTTCTAGTTTCATATTTGTCATTTGTTGTTTTTGTTGTTATTCTTGTTAAGAGTTACTTATCACCACAGTCTGGTTTTCCTTATAGAGGTATGCATCCACGCACACGGCTCCTCCTAGCACTAGGTCAGAGCTCAACTTACAGTTCAGCCAATACCAGGTGCTGTTTGCCCAATCTGTATATGAAACTCCTGCCTAATAGCACCCTACCTTTCTCAGCACCTTAACATTGAACAACCCTCATAAAATATTAACCTGGAATATTAAAAGGGGACAAACTAAAGAAAAACGACATCAGGTTTTGAGACGCATCGAAAACACTGATGCCAGTATAGCCTTCTTACAGGAAACACAAAAAGGAGTGTGGACACATAAGAATTTGTGGAGAAGGGAGTGGGTTGGCCAGGTGTTTGCAGCTGGGGAAAGCAATAAAACAGCGATACTAATAGGTAGACGCACCGCTTTTCAAGTGCAGAACCATACCTTGGGTCCAGTAGGTAGATTTTATATTGGTAGTGGGATGCTTGAACAGAAGGAAAATTGTTTTACCATCCATTTACAGTCCCAGTAGGGACGACCCCATTTCTTTCTCACAGCTGTCTACCACCTTAGCCAAATACGCACATCTTCCCATGATCCTGGAGGGGAGTGGGGGACTGGAACCTGGTTCCAGACACTCAGCAGGACAGATCAGGTGTGAGCAAAATCGTCATTACTCCAGGACAGAAGGCATGCCTAGAACTGCAGGAAAATTTGGGATTGCTGGAGCCCTGAAGAATTCTGCATTCTAACAATAGGGACTACACCTTCACCTCCCTGTTACACAAATCTTCCTCATGCCTAGACTTCCACCTAAATAGCACTGAGCTTTTAACAGGTATTCATACGTCTGAAATACTGCCACGTGTGGTATCGGATCGCTCCCTGGTCCTCTTGTCCCAATTTCTCGATCAGTCTCAGGAGGTTGACAAGATCTGAAGAATTAATAACCACTTATTAAAAGACAAAGAGTGTCTTGAAAGAATCTCAGAGTGCATATCCAATTTCTTTCATGAAAACAAAGTTACTGTAACAAACAAAGCTGTGCTCTGGGATGCCTTCATAGTGCACCATCCAAGGTGAACTTATCCAACTAGCAACCACACGGAAACATAAAAGAGAACATGCAGAACAGAAAATTCTGGCTGAGATAAGGAAACGAGAAAAAGACATCACTGCCAACCCTACAGACGAGGAGTGGCTTAAGCTCAACTCAGCCAGGACAGGAGGAACGAGGAACTATTCAAAGAGAAGGCTGAAAATGCCATCTCACAGGTCAAAATTAAATATATAGACCAGGGTGGAAAAGCCAGTATATATTACTAGCCGTCTGACTGAGGCAAGAAGAAGCTGCGAAATTCATTAAAAATATTCGCTCTCCAGGCAACCCTGCCCCATCACTAAATCCAAGGACATAGCAAAGGCCTTTGGAAAATACTACCAAAATTTGTATGCTGCTGACCCACCTGCAAGAGTTAGCCATACAGGAATTCTAAGCAAATGCCAACCTTCCTAAACTTGCTGGGAACCAAATTAGCTGTATGGAGGGGGAAATTAAGGTCAGTGAAATTCTCCAGGCTATAAAAGACCTCACACTGGACAAGGCCACAGGCCCAGATGGTTTCTCACCCAATTTCTAAAAAGCTTTCAAAGAGTTGGCCCGACGGTGCAGCGGCAAGGCATCCACTTGTGGCACCGACATCCTGGGGTTCGGTGATGGACTCAGGAGTTGGAGGGCCAGCCAGGGGGGAGAAGGATTGAACGTCCCAGGGACTGCTCTCCTTCTCCAGGGGAGGGGGGGGAGAGTGTGCGGACCTCTGGCGGAGGCTGGGGGTACCACCACTGCCAGCACCACACGTTAGGGGGAAGGAGTGGACGCTGGCGTCATTGTACATCCCCGCCCCCAGGGATCCAGCATACTATAAAAAAACAAATTCCGGCTGTGTTCATGACAGCCCCGCCTCTGGCAGTGCTCCTGCTGACATTAATACCCGCTGGCCCGCTGGGGGGGTCCTGCTTCTGTGGCCCCGCCCTCGTGGGGTAATTCAGGGCAAGAGTCCAAGTTCCTTGGGGAAGGGGCACCCACCTGGCAACCCCATCCAGGGGTACAAAGCCTGGGCATGGGGGGGTGGCAGGCGGGATGGGGCCAAACCCCTCTGGCAGGAGAGAAAAGGAGACGGGAGACAAAAAGAAAAGCTTTCAAAATGTTACTGGCACCTCATTTGGCAGGCCTCTTTAATGATGTAGTGGACAAGGATCACCTAGCTCCAAGGGTACAGAAGGCTCTCATAACGCTACTCCCTGAACCAGATAAAGACCCAGAGTTAATGGCAAACTATAGGTCCATCTCCCTTCTAAATTTAGGCATCAAAATTTCGGCCAAAATATTAGCAACCACACTGAGCAAGGTATGGTCAACCTTAGTGGGTCTGTATAAGTTGGATTTATGTTATGCAGGGCAGGCTCTCCATGGATCACTTAAGGAAAGTAGCACACAATCTCTGCGTCCAGGGACATGACCACCCCAGCGGTGCTGCTGCCTTTTTCTTCTTAAAACACTAAAAGCCTACAGTTTCCCTCTCTGCTTCTTGAAATGGGTCACCCTATTGTATTCTCGCCCTACAGCGAGGATCACCTGTAATGAGATACTCTCCCACAGCTTTCCTCTTCAAAAAGAGACTAGACTGGGATGCCCCCTCTTGCCCTACCTTTTCAGTTTATATGTTGAGCCTCTTACCAGAACACTTCTAGCCACTAACAACATCAGAGGCATCAAAGTAGGGAAACAGACTATAAACTGTCGACATATGCAGATGATATCCATCTGCATGTAGAAAACCTCACCCGTTCAGTCCTGACCACCTTAAAAATTCTAAGGCAATTTGGTGTTTTGGCATGCTACAAATTAAACCTGTCCAAGACCATTATCATGCTTCTCAACCATCATACTTACAAAGCAGAAGTAATGCAATGGGTGTGGCACATGGTCTCCAAATAGTATCCAGTACCTTATCATGTTTTCCTACAATCTAGACAAACTTCTTACAACGATATAGCAGGACCTACATCACTGGTTGAACCTCCCATTGTCTTTCTGGGCTAGGATCAACATCATTAAGATGAATATTCTCCCCCACCTCCTGTGCCGTTTAGAGTAGACATGCTCACCCACTGCATCCCATTTAAGTGGTTTGCTCAGCTAAACGTTGTCTTATTCCTTTTTCTTTGGAATGGTTAGTCTCCCAGGCGGGCCTGTTTAAACTCACTCCCCCTAAGCACCTGGGAGTTGGGGGGACTACAGCTACCCAATTTCAGGGCATACTGTTTAGCACTTAGGGCAAATCATTGGTGGAGAACACTGGACATGGAAACAGATAACCCTACATACAGCCCCCCAGTGGAAAATCATGGAACAGGACTTATGCAAGGCTAATACAGTATCAGTGCAGGCTCTTCCCAATATCCCTTACAGCAAACTCCTTAGACCTCTGAAAACTATCCCAATAGGAACCTTGATAAAAGCAGCAAAACAGCTCCTTTATTTGTTGAAAGTGAAACCCCTCTTTGACCTAGATCAACCCCTCCATAATAACCCCAGTTTCCTCATTCAACACAAATCCTTCCCCTCTTCCTTCTTACAGCAACTCCATATCAATATGCTTTGGGACATGTTAGAGGGCAACACATTACTCTCCATTCTTTCTCAAGACAGTATAGCCAAATGGCAGGAACCACTTTTATCAGCTCAAGCACACAGTTGCAAGTGCTTTAGGGCCGAGACCATGGTCCTTTCAGCCACTCCCTTTTTGGGATGAACTGAGGGCCTTATCTGACCAGAGGCATGCAATATCACTTTTCTACCAGAAAATTAAAACTCCTCTGACCCCCAGTCACTCAGACTGCTACCACTATTGACAGAAATAATTTCCAGAACTGAATAACCAGGAAACTAGATTCAAAACCTGGTAAAATGTTTATAGATGCCTAAAGCCTGATGGCTCAAGGCTGATGCAATACCAGATCAGTCATAACCTTTACTACACCCTGGTCAAATTATCTCCCACGGGCCACTTGGAAACAAACACATGCAATAATTGTCATAAACAAGTGGGCAGTCTAAAACATGTATTATGGCATTGTCCTAAAATCAGACATTTATGCAAAAGCATACAAGCCGACCTAGATTCTCTTCTAGAGCTAGAACCCACCTTCACACCCCAGATCTACCTGCTAGGGCTTGGGTTGGAGAGGGTTATGGGTATACGCAAGTTCCACATAATGCTAATAGCAGCAACAGCCAAGAAATTGATATTGAAGCACTGGTTAGATGATACCCTTCCGGAGAATGGCAAATGGCCATCCTAGAAGCTCTTAAGATGGAACAGTACTTGCTAGTACTAAACACATCTACAAAACATAAATAGGCATCGCTGGGAGAGCCTCCACACTTTACTGCTCCTACCCACTTAACCCCAGCACTGGAGGCTGAATAACTTCCCCAAGACACATCCCTAAGGGATTGCATTCTGGATCCCTCATCACTGATTACAATGCCTTTAGATTGTCTCCACCTGTATTATACTGTGAGTGTTTATCCTCAGAATTTGCCTGCCTCTAATGTTATGTATTTCACATTTTAATCTGTCATGTTGACTAAAACTAAGTTGTACAAAAATTTGATGGGGATTCTTGTTCTGTTTCACTTTTTCTCTGTTTTACTTTTGCTGTATTTGTTCTGCTTGTCTTTTTCAACAAAACTTTTAATAAAGTCTGTTAATTAAAAAAAAAAAAAGAACCCATATGTATTGACTACTTTCCCCACTGACAATGTGGAACAATACAGAAAGGAGAAATTCCATCATACTTTCCGTTATTACCTTTTCTGTTGCCTCCAGTGTTGTCAGTGGGGCCTCTCACTGGAGCTGTCTGCTTGTCTGGAGACTATATTGTCCAATAGATAGATATATATATTAATATATTTATTATAGGGGCACGGTCGCACCCCTATAGTTAGGGGTGAGTAGGGACTTCAATTTTAAACTTAAAATTGTGCATGTTGAATGGATTTGCATGACATTTTGGTATGCGCTGTCCTGTTGTGTAGATCTCTTAATCTGGCAAGTTTCGTTATGATTGGATGTGCGGTCTCCAAGTCACAGAGAGGTGAAATGGTTGTTCATCCACACTCTCTGGCATGTCCCTTTCTCCTTTAAATCTTGCCGGAAGTCTTCAAGCTGGCTCCTCCCACCCACCCGGGTGGTATATACCTCGGCTCCACCCCATGACGCCAGATCTTCCTTTCTGCTGGAAGATTCAGGTTCCCTCGTGCTACTTTTACAAGTACCATAGGCCCTGGAGTCTAATCGACGGTTTTCGCTGCATTTCCTTTCTTTAAAACTCATAAGAGTTTACGATTCCGATCCGAGCGCATCGGATATGGAGGACAAGTCATCCCCCAGTTTTCGCCGGTGTCCTTGTAGACAAAAAATGTCTCGCACCGATCCCTGCCTCTCGTGCGTTTATTGCTTGGGTGCCGTGCATGACATCACTGCTTGCACTATCTGTCTGGCCTTCCATCCCAACGTCCTGGATGATTGCAAGGCGCACCTACAGCTAGAGAGACCGGAGCTTTGCAATCCACTGGTGAAATCAAAGGCCAGGTGGGCGGTTTTCGATGCCGCGGGATCCGCCGAGCAGCTCGAACAGATGGCGGCTTTCAAAGAGGAAGCTGCCCAAGCTTCCGCCAGCGAAGTTTTTCGTCGGTTGCTCAACCTGGCTCCACCTTTACTGGGTCCTTTCGAGCTGTGCCAGTCTCTCCCTACCAAGGGTGAGGCGCCCTCGGGCTCGCACTCCTCCCGCCCCAAGAAAAGGGACAAGGACCCCAAATCTTCTTCTGGCCGAAGAAGACATTCCTGGGACCGAGATCGGTCTGATTCACAGGACCAGGCGGTCTCGGCCTCGGTCGAGATCGCTTTCTTGGCCGCCGGCTTCTCGGACCTTTCCGTCAGGCCAAGGCCGAGGATACGGCATATACATACATACATAGATACATGGACAGTGTCGGCAGATAAGGGCCTATGGCCCACCCAGTCTGTCCGTTTGAGCTTGTAAGTTCAGTTTACATTTTCCTAGAAGTCTGTTGCCCCTTACCTCTGACCTCCAGAATTCCTTTATGTCAATCCCATGCATTCTAAATTCCCGTGATTGTTTCAGCCCCCACCACTTCCTCTGGCAGGGTGTTCCACTTGTCCACCACCCGTTCTGTGAAGAAATTCTTCCTCACGTTTCCTCTGAATCATCCTCCCTCCAACTTCATCTCATGCCCATTAGTCCTGGAACATCTTTTTCGCTTAAAAATAGTGTATTCCTGCACCTGTTCCTCCCTGTAAGATACTTGTATGTCCCTATCATATCCCCTCTCTCCCTCCTCTCCTCCAGGGAGTACATATTCAGTTCCTTCAACCTGTCCTCATAGGACTTGTGATGCAATCCATGTACCATCTTTATTGCCCTCCTCTGAACCTTCTCTACCCTGTCTATGTCCTTACGTAGGTAAGGTCTCCAGAACTGTACACTGTACTCCAGGTGGGGCCTCACTAGTGTCTTGTATAGTGGAATTATGACCTCCCTTTTCCTGCTGGCGATGCCCCTGCCTATGCATCCCAGCATCCTATTTGCTTTACCTGCTGCCTTATCACACTGTTTCCCTACCTTGAGGTCATCAGAGATGATAACACCAAGATCCCTTTCCTGCTTAGTGCATGCTACATCCTCACTCCCCAACTGATATATTGTGCCAGGGTTTTTGTGCCCCATATGCATTATCTTGCACTTCTTTGCATTGAATTTCAACTGCCAAACCTCTGACCATTCTTCAAGTTTCTGCAGGTCCCTTCTCATTCTGTCTACACCCTCTGGTGTGTCTACTCTGTTACAGAGCTTTGTGTCATCAGCGAACAGTGAAATTCTGCCTTCTAGGTCCTGTGCAATGTCACTGATGAAGATGTTGAATAGGACCGGTCCCAGGACTGATCCCTGTGGTACCCCACTGGCCACTCTTCCCTCTGTGAAGTGACAGCCATTTCCCACCACCCTCTGTGTCTTGCCGACCAGCCAGTTACTTACCCACCACACTACTGTCCTGCCCACACCCATATTCCCCAGTTTGTGTAATAGTCTTCTATGTGGCACAGTGTTAAAAGCCTTGCTGAAGTCCAGATAGGCCAAGTCCACTGCCCTTCCCTGATCCACCTCCCTAGTCACCCTGATCCACCTCCCTAGTCACCCAGAACTGGACGAGATTTCTCTCGACCCGATCGAGCTGTTGTTGCCTACCCCGCCCGACGACTCTTTGGAAAGGACACCCATCCTTTCTTTCCCCGATGTGGAGACCCGTCCTACGGGCATCCCGATCGAGGGATAGGAACCGGATCCTCGTTTTTCACCAAATCTGGCCTCTCCCGATCGACAGAGCCGACACTGTCGGTCTCAGTCGAGGAGTAGGACTCCGTTGGTCGAGAAACCGAAAAAGTGTCATAAACACTCCTGGAAGAGGCGCCGCCGCCGTTCCTCATCCTCCTCAGACGAGGAGAGACTTAGACGGAAGCTCTGTCGACGTTATGAGGACCTCATATGGCAACAGCTACTCCTGACCGTCCAAGACGGCTACTCCGCCACACCGCCATTACTTGGTCCCAGCCTCTTCGGCCGACACAGACTTCTCCGCACTCAGGACTCCGTTCTCCCTCCAGCAGGACCGGCACGCATTCCTGCTTGGCCTGTTCTGGTCTCCCCACCAATTTTGGTGGAACCACCGCATAAGCAGCCTCAGGGAGGGGCTCCCTCAAAGGAGGATCGGACAGACACGGGCTTGCCTCGTCATCTGTCCATCACTGTTTTTCCTGATCGCCCTAGGTGCATTGAAGGGGACATAGGCCCGGAAGGTATATGCGGCCTCATCCTTGGGCCTTCGTCAGGTCAGCTTGGCTGTAATCATGGCACACTTCTCTCATACACTCTTGGGGTCACTAGATGAAGTCCTCCCTCATCTCCCAGCAGACATGCAGACCACGGTTAAGCAGGTCCGTGACCAGAGCCATGCTACTGCGAAACAGCAGCTCCAGATGGCCCTGGACATTGGAAATTCCTGTGCCCACTCCTTAGCAGCCGCAGTGGCCACTCGCCGCAGGGCATGGCTGAGGTTATCCTCTTTTCCTGCGGATGCTCAGCACAAATTAGCTGACGTGCCCTTCCTTGGCACCGACCTCTTCGGTCCCGGAGTGGCAGGTCACCTCCAGCGCATAGAGCAGTCCAGTGCCACCTTGGATGCTACCTCTGCAAAAGTTCTTCGGGCAAGAACCAGCAGAAGTGCAAGAAGAAGCCCTTTCGGCACTTTTCCCCTGCGGTTAGACAGCCCTCCTATCAGGGAGGTCAGCAGCAACAGCTGGCTCAAGCTTGGCACCCTAGGCCCAAGCAGGGTCCCCAACAGCCCCGCAAAGGAGGCCGAGGTGCCAGTCCAGGAGCCTCCTCCTCCTCCTCTAAGCCTGCGCAGTGATGAGTCAGGGTGGCCAACCCTACTCCCGTCACGCCAGTTCTGGGTCCTCCCGTGGGGGTCCGGCTCCACCACTTTCTTTTCGCCTGGTCCGGTATCACTTCGGACAGGTGGGTCCTGGAAGTGGTCGGTCGGGGACTGCCTCTAGAGTTCGAGCAGTACCCTCCTTGCCCAGCCCGTGCCCCACGGGAGGAAAGGATCTCAGTTGGTGCTCAGTCGGCCCTTCGGGATGACATTGCCCAGTTCCTCTGCAAGGAGGTGGTAGTTCCAGTGCCGGATCCTCCTGTGGACCCAGGCTTCATGTCCAGGTACTTCCTGGTGCCCAAGCAGACAGGGGGTTGGCGCCCCATCCTAGATCTCCACGACCTGAATCAGTATCTCAGGTCTCGCACCTCCGGATGGTAACTCTGAACCAGATCATACCATCTCTGAAGCGAAACATGTGGTTCTGTTCACTGGATCTACAGGACGCGTTCTTTCACGTCCCAATCCATGCGTCCCACCAGCGGTTCCTCCGCTTCAGAGTCGAAGGGACCCTGTACGAGTTCCAAGCCATGCCGTTCGGCCAGCCATCGGCCCCGTGGGTCTTCACCAAATGCATTGCAGTGGTGGCAGCCCATCTACGGCGTCAAGGAGTTCGCATATACCCCTACCTCGACGATTGGCTCTTGGCAGGTTCCTCCCTGCAGGAGGTGAAGAGGTCCAGGGACCTGGCCCTCCGAACCTGTTCCTGATTAGGCCTCCTGATCAATGAGGCCAAGTCGGAACTCATGCCCTCTCAGGTGATGGGCTTTATTGGGGCAGAGCTCGACTCTCGTCAAGCCAGAGCTTGGCTTCCAGCGGACAGGGCGGAGGTTCTTTCCTTCTTTGCCCAATCATTTCTGGTTGGGCGCTTGCGCCCTGCCCGGGACTTCCTGCGCCTTCTGGGTTACATGGTGGCATGCACCACAGTGGTCAGTTGGGCCAGGTTGCACATGCATCCCCTCCAGTGGGAGCTGGCCACTCAGTGGACTCAGCGTCAGGGTCTTTTTGACCAGCTGGTCACTGTCACCTAGAAGATGTGGGACACTCTCCAGTGGTGGACCGTCCCAAGTTGTCTGCAGGAAGGGATTCCATTTGTCCGCCCCAAGCCAACGGTTGTCCTTACGACCGATGCCTCTCTCATGGGCTGGGGAGCCCACATGGGGGACCACAGAGCCCATGGGTTCTGGACCCCTGAGGAGTCCTGTTGCCACATCAACCTGTTGGAGCTCAGAGCAGTCAGACTGGCACTGTCAGCTTTCGCTCCTCGGCTCCGGGGTCAAGTGGTTCAAGTCCAGACGGACAATACCACGACCATGCACTACCTCAACAAACATGGCGGCACGCACTCCCATCTGCTATGCAAGGAGGCGCTCCGGATCTGGACCTTCGTCAGCCGGTTGGAGGCGGATCTCCTTGCCATCCATGTGGCAGGAGTCTCGAACCAACTGACGGATGCTCTCAGCCACATAGGCCAGACATCCCACGAGTGGTCTCTTCATCCAGAGGTAGCTTACAGTCCGTTCTCCCATTGGTGGACCTGTTTTCCTCCAGGGAGAACACCAAGCTGAGGCTGTACCGTGCCTGCCCCTCTCAGCAGGGCTCGCTGCAGGGGGATGCCTTTTCGAGGCTGTGGACCCCAGGCCTCCTCTACGCCTTCCCTCCATTTCCCTTGATCCACAAGGTGTTATTCAAGGTGAGGAGGGACAGGCCGAAGGTGACCTTGGTAGCCCCAGATTGGCCCCGCCAGTTCTGGTATCCAGATCTCCTCAGCCTCAGCTGCAGGGCTCCGGAGCAGCTTTGTACACGCCCAGACCTGTTATCATTGAACCAGGGGAAGGTATTCCACCCGGACCTTCAATCCCTGCACCTCACAGCCTGGTTCCTGAGCAGCTAGAGTTTCAGGCTTTGGGTCTTTCAGAGGATGTCTACACTGTAGTGGAGGCATCTCATAAGGAAGCAACCAGGAAATGTTATACCTTCAAATGGAAAAGGTTTTCCATTTGGTGTCAGGGTAAGAGTCTGGACCCCTTGCCCTGCTCTGTGGCTAACATTTTAGACTGCCTTTGGTCCCTCTCCAAAGGGAGTCTTCGGTCATCGACCCTTAGGGTGCACCTGGCAACCATCTCTGCTTACCGGGTGTGGGCCAGTCAGTCGACATTGGCACAGGAGACAGTGGTTGGGCGCTTTTTCAAAGGCCTGGATCACATATCTCCTCCGGTGCATGAATCTCCACCTCTGTGGGATCTTCTGCTGGTTTTGGCAAAGCTCATGGGCAAACCTTTCGAACCCATGCACAAGTGTGAGCTCTCACACTTGTTGTGGAAGACGGCCTTCCTGGTGGCTATCACATCAACCAGAAGGACAGGGGAGCTCCAGGTGCTCTCGGTGGACTCCCCTTATCTGGTCTTTCACAGAGATAAAGTTGTCCTGTGTCTCCATCCGAAATTCCTTCCGAAGGTGGTGTCAGAGTTTCACCTTAACCAGGTGTTGACTCTGCCAGTATATTACCCTAACTACACCTCGGACGCCGAGTACAGGCTCCATACCTTGGACCTTAGACGTGCTCTCTCCTACTACAAGGAGAGGACGGCGGAAATTCGGGGAGAGGTTTGCCAGCTGTTTGTCACCTACGCTGAAGCCGCTTCTGGCAGACCTGCAGCCAAACAGACTATTGCAAGATGGATTACATCATGTATAGGTCTGTGCTATGAGTTGGCAGGCAAGGAGCCTCCCAGAGGGATAAGAGCTTATTCTACCTGCTGTACTGCTGCATCGGTGGCTGCTTCCAGGGACATCCCTATCCAGGAAATCTGTCGGGCTGCTACCTGGAAGTCAGCAAACACCTTCATTACCCATTACCACATCAACCTTGAGTCACGACGGGATGCTGGTTTTGGGGCCTCGGTTCTCCAATCTCTCTTTTCCTAAGTAGGGGGTGTGCGCCTTGCCTCCCTCCTCCCGGAGAACTGCTAGGAGTCTGCCAGAGAGTGTGGATGAACAACATATCCACGCTTCTAGAAAAACAGGTTCTCACCTGTAACAGTAGTTCTAGGAGTGGTATATGTTGCTCATCCACACGCACCCACCCGACCTCCCCCGCTTTAGGCGCATCACCTTGCTTCCAGCGGACTACGATCTAGCGTCATGGGGCGGAGCTGAGGTATATACCATCCAGGTGAGTGGGAGGAGCCAGCTTGAAGATTTCCGGGAAGATTTAAAGGGGAAAGGGACATGCCAGAGAGTGTGGATGAACAATATACCATTCCGAAGACTACGGTTACAGGTGAGTAACCTTTTTTTTTTTTTTCCCATTGACTTTGCTGGGATTTTCCTTTGAACTTGCCTACAGCCCAGAGGGTTTGTTTGTTTGGTATGAAATTTTCAGGACAGAAAGGGACTACCCCGCAGATGTGCCTTTTGCTAGTCTGGTGAAAAAACAATAAGCCATTTTTAAGTTATTGCAATTTAAAAATTTGCAAAAATCATTTCTGAGCATGCTCAGTAGGCACTTCAGTATAGCTTGTTGATACGAAAGAGGAATCTTGCATTGTATGAGAAAATTCCTCTTTCGCATGGCTGCCATCTTGTTTCCAGTTTGCCTGAAATTCAAATTTGGATATCTCCCAGAATGATATTCTAGGAAGGAACTAACACATGCAGCTTGCTTATTGTGACCCCCTAGGTGCATTCTGCACTTTACTGTTCGGAAAATGTCCTTAAAATGTGTGTTATTTAACATTCATATTTTTTGTTCAGTATTAGTCATGCGTCCTAGGATCTTAGTTCGGATGACGATACGAACTAGGATCCTACTTCATAAGACTCTGATAAAAACAAAGAATTTACATGTGGATATCTCAGCCATTTTTTGGTATTTTCTCACCAAATTTTCAACATAGGCATTGTGGGACCCCACGTCTTGAACAGTGTCACTGTCTTCTCGTTACTCGATCCTGAAAGATGATTTTGCGGTCACAGCACAGAATCACCGTTCAGGATGCAAAATCACCTTTTGGGACTGATTAACGAAATGACAGTCCCAGTGTTCATGAGGGGAGGTCCAAAAATGCCCATGTTGAAAATTTGGTGTAAAAAAAAAAAAAAAATCCGTGTTACCAGCGTGCACTGCGCAATTTCTACACACACTCGTAACTTCGCTAGTTTTTTATATTTTCACTCCAGATTTTCAGCATTGTCATTTTTTCCCACCTTCTCATGAACAGTGCAGCTTTCATTTCTCACATCCTGCCTTAAATGCGTTTTCACACCTCTGGTGCAGAATGGCACGTCGCTGTAGGAAATCAACCTTTGGGATGGATTAACAAAATCGCAGTGCCAGTGTTCATGAGGGAACTTCCCAAAAAGCTCATGTTGAAGATTTGGTTAAAAAATTCCCCAAAATGGCCACGTTATGAGCGTGCGTTGAGCAGTGTCTACGGTCGCTCATAAGTTTGCCAATTTTTCATAATTTCCCTTCTGATTTTCAACATTGCCCTTTTCCACACCTCCTCATGAACAGTATACAGCTGTCATTTTTCACATCCTGCCCAAAACATGATTTTGCACCTGTGGTGCAGAATGGCGCATTCGCTGTGCAAACTAAACTTTTGGTACAAATTAACGAAATGAGTGACACTGTTCATGTGGTGAGGTCCCAAAAATAGCATGTTGAAAACTGGGTGAAAAAAATCCTTAAGATGCCCAAGTTACGTGCGTCTGTTGAATTGTGGCGCCCGCTGCACATTTCGATGCCTGTATCTCGAAAACGATTTGCGATATGGATTTTTCTCTCTCCGCAGCTTAGTCCACCTTTAGGTAGCACCCGTGGAGGTTTCAAAGTCATGATTACAACTGCAGTGGAAGTTTTTCCGTAGTTGCTACGGTTACTGAGATATTGCCAAATTAGTGTTGCAAGGGTTACTTTTCATGACTATAGGGCTGCGGTATGTCCATACTTGTGTGTAAGTGGGGAGCGCAGGGCCCTGAGGGCCCTCACTCCCACTTATACATATCATTATGCAACAGTGGGTAGCGTAAAGGGAGCGCAGGGTCTGGAGGGCCTGCACTCCCACAACCACATACCAGTTACATTACACTTTCTCAAAAAGAAGGGAAATTCATTGCAAAGAACTACATTAATGCATCTGTTAGTGTTTTTATTAAAGTGTAAAAAGCTGGGAAATTCGACATTAGGGTTACAAACCCTACCACCTCACCCCCCACCCTCCTCACAGCAACAGGTGTCGGGGTGTGCCTTGGAGTTGTTGGGCCTAACTCTCACCCCATTCTCCTATACTGAACCATCTCTTCTTGTTTACACATGGAATGGAGTGAGAGTTAGGGCTGACGATTCCATGGCACGCCTGTTGATATGTGGATGGTGGGGGTTGGGGGTAATAGGGTTGTAATGTTGAATTTCCCAGCTTTTTATGCTTTAATAAAAACCCTAACAGATGCATTAACGTAGTTTTTTGCAATGAATATATACATTAATTTTTTTTAATGATTATTATTTATTTATTTCAGTTTGAGATTAACACCTTTGAGCCAATAGCTCATTTACAAAGGCTCCAAGTCACACATAGTACAGGACAAAATAAAACATCAGCAGTAGATATACAGAAATACGTTTGAGTACCATAGACACATGAATACAAGATTACATGGTATACATACAAAAACAGATATTGTGCTAAACTGACAAGTTACATTAAAGTTACAGATAGTCTAGAAATTTACAAAGAAATGTCCCCGTCAGTCCTACTTATATAGGCAGCCAGTTAGAGTCTGCACCGGTCAACAGGATGATTCCAAGGAGCTAGTACTGGGTGATGCAAGGCCACCAGATTGTAAGATTTTGTTGAAGATGTAATTGAGTGGCAGCCTGAGAGGGCTTTGTCATTAGGAGTGGAGGGTCAGAGGTGAGGGATCAGGGTAGAGGGAAGAAATAGGAGGAGGGCAGACGATGGGGTAGGCAGTGAAAGGGGAGGAGTAGCAGATGGGGGGTGGGTTTGGGGAGGGACAAAGAGTATGTGGGACTGGAGGAAGGGAAGAGGATGGGGGGCAGGAGTAGGGGGGATAAGTAAAAGTAACTGTTGCAAGGAAGGTGGGAGGAAGTGCTAGAGACAGTCCAGGTGCTAGAATTAGAGCGATCAGGGCACTCCTAAATTTCAGGTAAGGGGGTTAGTTTATGTTGGGGCACTCACATACACAGGTGAGAGCTAGGAGTGCTTTGAGACCAGTTTTGAAATTGCTGACCTTGCTACATTCAGTAAGGTCAGGGGGAAGATCGTTCATCCACTTAGGCCCTCTATAGGAGAAAGATCTCTGGGCTATTGAGGTATGCTTAAATGGAACCACCATCCCTCCCTTTGATGCACTCCGAGTACTGACAGCTGGCTTATTTATTTTGAATAGGCGAGATGTGAATTCAGGTGCCAACCCGAGCATGGCTTTCTTTGCCAGAAGGCAGACCTGATATTGGGCTCGGAGGTGAAAGGGTAGCCATCCAGTTGCTGTATAGAGATCACAAGTGTGAGCCCAGCGGTCTGCTCCCAGGACAAGCCTGCATGCTTTATTGAAAAGAGTTTTCACCCTTTTGAGGGCTGTGTCAGTTCCAGCGCTGTAAATTATAAGGCTGTAGTCTACTGTAGATAGGACTGTACAGCTTGTGACCATCTTTAGGGCCTCAGCAGGCATGTAGTGACAGTGTTGATAGAGGACACCTAGTTTTGTGTTGGCTGTTTTGACTACATGAGCTACATGGGTTGAAAAAGAGAGGGCATTGTCCAAGTGAACCCCAAGATATTTAAAGGTATCAACCTGCTCCAGTATAACCCACTTACAACTCCGTACCTCCAGTTTCCCAAATTTCTTTCAGTTCTATGGAACTGTGAAAAGCATGCTCTTCTTTTTTTGTTTTTTTATATTTTAGCAGTAGTTTATTATTAGAGAACCATTTCTCAAGTCTGTGAAAGTTTGCATCCAGTTCATGGGTGATAGAGGGTAGGTTATTTCCACTTAGAGATGACCGCATCATCCGCATATAACACGATGTGCACACTGAGGGCAGGGGGTTTATGAAAAAGAGTGGCCCCAGAATTGAGCCTTGGGGACTCCTAGATTCACCTCTTTTGGCTCAGAAAGAGTGCTTTTGATTTTGACACACTGAGTCCTGCCCAAGAGGTAGATCTTGAACCATGTAAGCGTGTCTATGGACAGACCTGTTGAGAGTAGGTATTGTAGGAGGAGCTGATGGTTGACGGTATCAAAAGCCTTTGTGAGGTCTATAAAAATAGACCCCACTGCCAGACCATTATCAAAGGCATTGTAAATTGTGGAGGTGAAGTCACCCAGGGCAGTGATCGTTGAATGGTCTTTATGGAAGCTGTGTTGCTGGGCACAGAGAAGGTTGCATTTCAGCAGGTAAGAAGCGAGCTGGTCAGAGACAGTCTGCTCAAGGGCTTTAGTCGGGGGGAATGGAGACGGGCCTGTAGTTAGACAGGTTGGTGGCATCCCCTGATTTGAAGATAGGGGTGACATATGCCTTCTTCCACATGTCAGGAAACACTCATGACCTTAGTGAGGCATTAAAGACTTCAGTAAGTGGATCTGTCAGTTCATTTACTGCACGTGCAACCAGCTTCATGTCAACAAGGTCGCTCCCTATCCCTGCTTTCCCTAGCACACGTTTAAAACATATTTGGTGGTGTCATTCCTGGTGAGCTGCTTGAAGTAGAATGGGGGGGGCACTGCCCCTGGCCGAGAGAGTTGGAGAGGTGTTGAGGTCAAAATCTAGAGTTGAGAGGGTCAGGTAGTCGCTAGGAAGCACCGAGCTTAGATCAGTGAAAGTCAGGTTAAAAGCGTCAGCTATGTCACCTAGTTCCTGATGTATCCCAGTGGTGGTGACTATTAGCCCTGGTTTAGATTTGGAGGGTTTCCCTGTGAGTGATTTTACAGAGTCCCAGAACTCCTTCCCACATCCCCAGCTCCTTTTTAGTAGATCGTTGTAGTAGGTTGCCTTAGCCTGACAGATGAGTTTTGTACATCTGTTTCTGGCCGTCTTGTAAGCAATAAGATCAGGCATTTTGCAAGTTGCTTTGGCCTTCTGCCAGAGATTATCCCTTTCCTGCATGAGCTCAAGGAGGGAGCCTGTGTGCCATCGGTTAGTAGCCCCTCTAGTTTTTTTTAGTTTTGTAGGGGGCAAAGAGGTCACAAGCCTTGTTGAACATTGTGACAAAGAAGTTGAGGGCTTGGTTGCCATCCTTGGCCCTGTCTGTCGGCGACCAATCCACACACTTCAAATATTGCCTAAAGTATTCCAGTTGCCCATGTTTTAGAGAGTGGTTACGTGAGACCCGGGGAGTACTGTTGTTGGTCTTATTTGACCATGTGCACATTACTGGAGAGTGATCACTGAGGGTGTCCGAAAGGACAGTGACCTCAGAGATATGCTCTGGGCAGCTTACAAGGAGCCAATCAGAGTGCTTGTGCCAGTTTTGTAATTAAATCTGGTAGCTTTAGTGACCAGTTGGCTGAGATAGAGATCAGATACCTGATCTCGAACTGTTTGGGCATCCTGGGACCGCCAGTTGGTGTTGAAGTCACCAAGAAGAATATGCTTCCAATTGTGCTTTAACTGTTATAGATTGCTTAACACTTGCTGGATGTCCATTTTATGGGTGCCAGGGGGGTATGTACACAGTGGACAGAAGTAACACCTTGTTTTGCTGGCCTAGAGTAAGCTTTAGTCTTAGAATTGAGCCTCCTTAGAGTGGAAGCTACAAAGCAGTAATTGGGTCTTTATCTCACTTTTCAGGTAGACTAAGCATCCTCCGCCCCGCTAGGTCAGTCTATTCTGCCAGAACACTGTGTAGCCATCAAGGATGATGGCGGCATCACTGACCTTAGGTAAGAGCCAGGTTTTGGTAAGAGCTGTTACATCTGGCTGTAGTAGTTCCACCCAGGCCTGGAACTGTGGTAGTTTGCTGAGGAGACTGTGAATGTTTGAGATCTTGAGGTGACCCAGTCTCATGTGTGGTTTGGCAGTAGGCGGGCCTGGGTGCGGGTGGACATCTCCTGAGATCAGTAGCAGTATTAGTAGGAGCTTTCTTAGAATGCAAGCTCAGTGTACCCAGCTTAGCCTGTTTGGTTTTACTCTGTGAGGCATAGTGTTAGGTACGGCTGTGGCGGTACGGCTGCATAAAAGGGCAGCTGTAGGGATTCTGTGAGGTACTGGGGACTGTAAATTTTGGGTGGGGTTCCGAAGCCATGTTTTGGGCATGACTCAATCTGGGTGCCTCTTAACTTGAACTCGATGCTGAAGGTGCAACTCGGACTGGAGACTGGGTTAGTCTTGTGACCAGTACTTTTTAAGCCCCCTTCCAGTACAAGATAATAGATGAGGAGGGCTAGTAGCACCATTCTAGATGATGCCACCATATTTGAGTGTTTAATAGGCAGTGGTCTTCACAGTCAGATCAGAATTGCTATATTTACCTATGTCTGTGTAGATGTACATTGCTTTTTCTTTGGAGGTCACTTACAGTGCTCTTTCATGGTTTATTATTCAGCAGTTTTATCTGGGCGCTTTTGTACAATACCTATGGTTTGTAGAATGTACGAGAGATTTCAGAGTGAGATATACAAGGTTATGTTTGTCTGGGGGACCAGATTGGGTGTCCACCAGTCATGTACATTCAGTTATATCCTTTTTTTAAACAAGCATTTTCTCTGTGTTTAAGACAAGCCTTCAGGAGTAGAAGACCATGAAATACGATAGTGAACCTAGTGTCCTGTGTTGGAGTCCACAAATGGTAGTTGTCCATCTTGAAGGGGGAAGGGTCTTGTTCTTCTGTTTTCTCTGGTATATGTTGATGCGAGAGTTCAGCCTAGGGCCTGGTATTAATACGAACATATGAAAACACCAGCAGAAACAGGCCTAACGGCTCATCGAGTCTGCTCAATTGTGCAGCTAGACCTCAACTTGCAGCTGCCCCACCCTCCCTCCCACTCCTCTTAATTACCCCTCCCTCACTCTGTCCCACCCCTCTTAAACCCCCACCATACTACAGGCTACTACCTCCTCAGGCAGGGCATTTCACTTATTCACCACCCGTTCAGTGAAAAAGTGTCTCCTGATTTCCCTACTGAATCTTCCCCCCACCAATCTCAGTTTATGCCCTCTCGTGTCCCTCCCACTTCTAATCTGGAGGATCCTCTCTGTGTCAGTTTTGTTAATCCCCTTTAAGTATTTAAAAGTTTCAGTCTTATCCCCCCATCCCTCCTCTGCTCCAGTGAATACATGTTCAGCTCGCCCAGCCTATCCTCGTAGAACATACCCTCCAGACCCTGGGTCATCTTTGTCACCTGCGCTGCATCCCTTCTAATAATCTGATGTCTTTCTTCAGGAATGGGTGTCAGCACTGCACACAGTATTCCAGGTGCGGTCTGACCAGTGACCTCTACAGGGGAAGGATCACCTCCCTATTCTTGGAAGAGATAACCTCTCACTATACATCCCAGTATCTCGCTGGCTTTTGCTGCCACCTTCCTGCACTGTGCTGAGTTGTTCATATTTCCCGTTATAATCACCCCAAGATCTTTCTCCTCCCTAGTGCTTTCCAACTGAACCCTTCCAAGCTGATAGCTCCTCCCCTGGTTCCTAGTTCCAAAGTGTAGTACTTTGCACTTCTTGGTGTTTAACCCTAGCTGCCATGTTTCTGACCATTCCTGTAGTTTGGTCAGGTCGTCCTGCAGCCCTTTCCACCCATCTACGTTATCTACCACAGCTCCCATTTTAGTATCGTCTGCGAACAGACTGATCTTACTTCGGATTCCATGTGAGATACTGTATCAACTATGAATATCTTAAATAGCACCGGTCCCAGTACCGATCCCTGTGACACTCCGCTCGTCACATCCTTTGGTGATGAGAGCTCCCCCACTACCACCCTCTGCTGCCTTCCCTTCAGCCAATTGGCAATCCACCCATCTTATGGTTAATAGTTAAAAGTTTGTATTTGTGCACTGTGATGACAGAAGTGAACTGAGGTGGAATGCAGCTGGACTGTACTGTGTCCCTGGGGGTCTGTGCTGAGTTCACAGCTTTGGAGCTGTACCACTACCCCAGTGCGGGGAGCACATTACCCATACTGTATGTATTAACTACCTTCCTCAGTGACGACATTGGAGCTAACAGAAAAGGAAATTACTATAGTTATTAATGGAATTTCTAATTTTTTCATTAGAGTATTTGTGATTTGATTGTTGCGTATTTGAAATTATTGCGAATTTTTGTAACAAAAAAGTTTATCTCATTGTAATTTTATAAAATCAATAAACTTTTGAAGCAAAAAAGAAAAACAAAGCTGAAGTTGTGTTTGTGGTCAGGGCTTGCTGGTGGTTGTTTGTGGTTGTGTTATTTTTCCATTGTTGATGCCTTTCTTTCTAGGATATCTGTATATGTTATAGTTTATAGAAATTATGTTCCTCGCTCCAGAACATGGTGTGATCTATGTAAGAATTCAGCCACGAGAAAGGATGGGTCTACTGTGGAATTAATCCATGGTTTGGGGGGTTGGACCAGGGCCGAGGCCGAGTGGGTCCAACCAACCAACCATGGATTAATTCCACTGTAGACCCATCCTTTCGAGTGGCTTAATCCGCTTGTAGCATGGCAAGGACTGTGGCAACTTCATATGTGTTATTATTAAGAACATACATGAATATGACTTGTTAACTGCGTGGACAACATCAGGTTTGTGTCTCTCACTAATCTCTCTAAAAGGCTGAATTCACTGTCAAGCGTGCACGTTGCACATCTAACATCCATTTGTATACTTATCTGCTGTTTGTGACATTGAACCGAGGTGGCTAAAATCTGCAGCTGTACTATACATCCTGCTGCCTGTCACTACTTTTCTTACCTATGGCTTCACTTGTGTTGTATCACGTCCTCTGCGCGGTGGTTCGCTGACTGTGTCCTGTTGCACTCTGGGTGTGTCTGTTGATTTGCATCGTTGCCTTGACAACCCGCTACCGCTTCGGCTGCCCCGGTCTCTCTCTGCAGATCAGTGTCTGTTCCCCTCACAGGCTGCTTGTGCTCTCCTTCTCTGTATTGCGGGTGTGACAGCTACCTCTCAATACACATTTCGATGCCCCTCTTCTTGTGCATGCCACCCACTTCTGCTTATTCATAGGCCACCACTACGGTTATCTTCTGGTGAGTTTCCCACTGTGCAAGCTCTCCCGCCTAGCTCGCTGCATTGCTGTTCGGCCACAAAGTAGGTTGGCGCCTGACAACATATATTCCTCCTTCTGCAACCTTCTGCCTTTCCCACTCTGCAGGTTGGTCTCTGTACCTAACTGGATCGCAGTTTCTACTGACTACTCTCAGCGCCACAGGTTTCACTGTGTTGTGCAGACGTCTTCGGCTGGCTCGTCCCCGACAGCGGGTGGCGCACGCAGGATCCAAGGTCTGTTCTACTTCTTTTTGCGAACGGCTGGTGTCTACCATGATCTACCGTGGTATTAAACCATGGTTTGTACTGTACCAGCTGGTGTGTTTGCACCTATTTGACTGCTTGATTTCATCTTTGTTTTTTGTGCCATGTTACAAGGTGAGATTTATCCACATTTTGTGTGGTATGTCACGAGGCCCCATGCCAAGTGAATTTATTCCACATGATAAGTGGGTAAAATCTCACCATAACCAACACCCTGGAGTGCATTATTGCAATTATGCAATGGATGTGTGCAAAAGAAAAAAAAAGCTTTTGTTATAAATTTTTTTATTTTTTTATAAGATGTATTTGAATATCTTTCCTCATTATGTAAAATAGTATCTGCTGCCCCACCTGAGTTATTTGCATTTTGTTGTTGTTGTGCTGCCCCCCACCAACAGACACACACACAGACTTTTTTTATTTGTTGTGTTTTGTTGGGGAGTATGAGTGAGGAAGGTGGCAGCAGCACAGAAGGGAGAGCAAATTTCAAGAGGCAGGCAGTGGGGGAGTGAAGCATTAAATAGATAGACACAGTGTGTGTATAGATGAGAGAGTTGCCTGACGATTTGCACTACAGTGCAATTCAGGAGCTAAAATTAGTCAAGAAAGTAGTGGTCAGGCAGTGAATAAAAGAGAAACGATGGAAAAAATGGTTATGAACATAAGAAAATAGCCAGCAGAAGGAGACCTCTTTATCTGTCATTTCTGCTTGAATTGATGCAGGCTCCTGGCCTTACACCAGTGATCCTGTCCCCCCCCTCCCCATCGCCTATCTTTCTCGGTCCCATGACTTCCCTCTGCGTTTGTCTCAGGCTCTCATGAAGGATCCCACTGTTCTTGCTACCACCACCTCCTTGGGCAGCTCATTTCAGGCAGACACCACTCTTTTTGTAAAAAAACAGTGTTTCCTTGCATCCTTTCTGAATCTCCCTAGAGATTCTGAATCACTAGAAGACACATCTAAAACTGATGGGGGGGGGGCATCAGTTTTAGATGTGTCCTCTAGTGGTGGTATTGTCTCTCTTGTTGAAGAGACCCTCCGTTTCCACTCTAACTCCCTTCATGTACTTAAAGGTCTCTATCATATCACCCCCTGCTTCCTCTCCTCCAGGGAGTACATCCATAGGGCTTCCAAGCTCTCCTCATAAGACCCGTCTTGTTGCCCCGATCATTTTAGTTACTCTCCTTTGGACTCCCTCTAGCATGTTAATGTCTTTCTTAAGGTATGGATTCCAAACCCTCACTCCATATTCTAGGTGTGGTCTTAACAATGACCTGTACAATGGCAAAATAACCACACTCTGCCTACTACTGACTCCCCTTGCAATACATCCTAGCATCCTGTGAGCTTTTCCCACAGCCTTTTTGCATTGGGAGGGTTGTTTCAGGTCACTTGTAATTACCACCCCCAGGTCCTTTTCCTCTTCTGCAGCAGTTACCTGAACCTTTCCTATGTAATACTCAGTCCTTGGGTTCTTGGCCCCTATGTGCATCACTTTGCACTGTTTTTGGTATTGAACCCCATCTGCCGTATTCCTGACCATCTCTCCAGTCTGGCTAAGTACTCCCTTAGCTCTTGTATCCCTTCTTGGATGTTCACCCTCTCACAGAGTTTGGTGTTGTCAGCAAACAGGCACATTTTGCCTTGAATGCCTTCTCCAATGTCATTAATAAAGATATTAAACAATACTGGCCCCAACACCAACCCCTATGGGACCCTGCTGGTGTCCTCTTTGCTACTGGAGAACTCCCCCCCCCCCCCCGCCAAGACCACCACCACCACTACTCTCTGTGTTCTGCCACTCAGCCAGTTTTCAACCCATCTTACCAATTTCTCTCCCACCCTAGGTCTCTCAGTTTCAGTATCAGCCTTCTGTGTGGCACAGAATCGAAGGCCTTGCTAAAGTCTAGGTAAATGATGCCCATTGCTTGGCCTTTGTCCACTGCCTTAGTGACCCAATCGAAGAACTCTATCAAGTTTGTCTGGCACGATCTGCCTGCCACAAACCCATGTTGTTTATTGTCCTGCTGACCATTCTCCTCTATGCACCTCACCAGCCCTTCGTTCAGTATGGTTTCCATGAACTTACATACTGTTGAGATCAGGCTGACTGGCCTGTAGTTTCCCGGGTCCTCCCTGGGTCCACTCTTGAGTGGCATGACGTGCTGTTCTCCATTCTACTGGTACTACTCCTGAATCTAGAGATTTATTGAAGAGAATAGTCAGCAGGCCTGCCAGCTCCTCTGCCAACTTCTTTAGCACCCTGGGGTGTATTTCATCTGGCTCTGGGGATTTGTCCACCCTCAGTGCCATCAGTTCCTCCCTCACTCTTTCAATCCTGATGATCTCTATTGGGTCACCTCTTCTCCCTCCCTCCCTCCCTCCTTTCCTGCATGTGGTATTGGTCCCTCCTTTTTCTTTATAAAGACGAAGTAGAAGTATTCATTTAAAACCTCTGCTTTTGTCCTGTCTTCTACAACCCACTTGTCCCCTTTCTTAAGCCTGACGATGCCATCCTTCTTGTCCCTCCTTTCCTTTATGTAGCAAAAGAAGGCTTTTTCTCCTTTCTTTATTCCTTCTGCTATTCGTAGCTCCTTCTGGGTTTTGGCCTGCTGTACCTCCCTTCTTGCCAGCTTGGCCAGCCTCTGATACTCTTCCTCATCCTCTACCCTTGCTGTTCTTCTGAATTTCATGTAGGCTGCCCTCTTTTCCCCCTACAACTCTGGCCACCTCCCCATTAAACCAGCTTGGTTTTCTCGCCCCTGCTTTCTTGCCCCTCATTTTTATGCAGCTGCTTGTGGCCTTCTGAATGGCCCCCCTAATGGTTTCCCATAATCTGTCAACCCCCATGCCCTCTTCTATGCTTCCCAGGCCCTCCCTAATCAATTCTCTCATCTTTTTAAAGTTTGCTGTCCTGAAATCTAATGCTCTGATCTTTGTGAGGATGTCTTCCTTTCCCATGTCTAAAGTGAACCACACTGTGCTGTGGTCACTTCCTCTCAAGGGTCCATAATATCTACCTCCTGCACATGCTCCCAATTAGTGAGCACAAGGTCCAGGATTGCCTCTCTCTCCTGGTAGGACCTGTTACATACTGTGTCATGAAGGCATCCTGAATCACATTAAGGATTTCCTGACTTCTGGCTCAGGATGTGGTGGGAGTGGCTCAATCCACTTTGAGTAGGTTAAAATCTCCCATCACTACTACCGCCCCCTTCCCTGCTGCCAGCTGTGAGCTCAATTCTTTGTCCATCTCCTCAACCTGATTGGGTGGTCTGTATACGACCCCTTACCTGATATTCCATCCTCTGTTATTCTGAAGTTGGAGCCACAATGTCTCAATGTTCCCCTTTTCTTTTTCTTCCTCTCTCTGTCGCATACTACTCCTTCCATGATGTATGCTGCTACCCCCTTCCCTTGCCCATCTGTTTGTCCCTTCTTTATAGTTTGTAACCTGATATTGAGAGATCCCAGTCATGGTGTGCTGTGTGGCCCAGGTCTCCATAATGGCTGCAATATCCACCCTGCCCTCTGCTAAGTGGGCATGCATTTCTGCCATCTTGTTCCCTAGACTGCATGCATTCGGCAACACCACCCTCCATTTTGTTTCTGCAGTACACTTGCTCTTTTGCTTAATTAGATTGTCCTGACTTGCCTTCTCTCCCCCTTCTCATCCCCCATTTCTTAGTTGGTCTCTTTTCACCCTTCCTTTATTGTTATCTCTGCTTTTGTTTGGGGGGGGGGTCTTCTGGCCTCCATTTTTCTACCCCCTCTTAGCAGTTTAAACCCAGTTCCCTTCCCATATACTCACCCAGCCAATTTTTCAGTGTTACTTTTCCTTCCCAACTAAGGTGTAATCTGTCTCTGCTGTAGAGCTACTTGTGTGACGATGTGTCTCCCCACTTCCCTATAAGACTGTATCCCTCTTCCTTACACCACTCCTCCAGTCACTCGTTGAATTCTGCTATCCTCCTTTTTCTAGCTATGCTGGCCCTAGGGACTGGAATTACTTCTGAAAAGGCCAACGAGTTCACAGACTCTTTGCATGATCTTACTAATTCCCTGAATCTATTTTGTACTGCCGCCCCCTCCTCCCCGCCTAGATCATTGATTCCAGTGTCTAGAATCAAGTTGGGCTTTTTCCCTGCCTCACCTATCAGTTCCCTGATTCTAAGTGATGCTTTCTCCGCCCAACATTCCTGGCATAGAAGCCACTCTCGTCCTATTGTGTGGGTCCTCCCATCTTCACCATTATTTACCTTTTATTATTGAATCCCCGAAAACCACTGTTTTTCTGTATCTAGAGTAGCCATACTCTGCTTCCATTTCATCCTTTCTGAAACTATTATCTCTCCTCCCTAGTCTCTCACTTTCATTTACTGTAGTTTCACTATGTGTTTCAGCAACTCCCCCTTCTCTCGCTTCCTTGCTACTGTCTGATCCCCTACCCGCCTGGTTCCCTGCTCCTGTTACACCCTCCCCCATACCACTTTTTCCTGTACCTCCCCTGATGCCCCCCTCTGGCTTCTCCACCCTCTCCTATGCTACTCCCTTTCCTATTCCCTCCCTCCATGGCACATACTCCTTGACTGGCCAGCGATGCCCTCTGCTCTTCCTCCCCATCTGCCCTGTCCCCTCTTTACTTCCTTGTGGTATCCCAGCCCCTGTCCCTCCTTCAGCCCCATGCCTTCCATCTGCTAGTACTGCATATTTATTGAATGCAGATACCTCAAAATGGGAGCTGAGTTGCGGTCTTCTTTTCTTACCCAGGGTAAATCCTCCTTTTCCCCCATGTTTTGCCATCTGTCACCCCTCCTCCCTGGGTCTGCCAGCTTGGTATAAACCTTTTTGCTGTTTTACCCTTGGCTCCTGTGTAGCTCTTGCCTTTCCTACCATGTGTCTGATGTAATTATGAAGTGGTAAATCAGATCCTTGTCCTGTTTGCCTCTGCTGGTCCTCCGTACTTCCCCCTTTCATGCTTTCTACTACCTCAATAAGCCATTTTATCTCTCTGTTTTAAATAGTCCAAGCTCCTACATACCAGGCAACCCCCTATTTTCCACAGTATCTCCATGAATACTGCTGCCCCACATATGTTACATCCCACAATCCTTCCCTTGCTGTGCTGTCTAGTATGCCACCTCTCCCCCCTCCTCTGTACTGCCGAGTGCTTCTACTCCTATACCCCAACATTTTGTGTCTTCTCTTATCCTGCTGTACTCAGAGATTTTGTAGTTTGAGTGTCCTTAGGTATTGATGTCATGACACTGGGTTTCCCGCTCCGACTGATGTGTGTAGGGTTTAAGTGTCCTCAGATATTGATGTTGTAACACTGGTTTCCCTCTCCGACTGATGTGTGTAGGGTTTAAGTGTCCTCAAATATTGATGTCGTGACACTGGTTTCCCTGTCCAACTGATGTGTGTAGAGTCAGTGGTTGTACCTCCCTTTCCTGTCTTTGCTGAATAAAAAAAACCCTATGTTGGGGGCCCAACCAGCATGCAGTCCTAGGGCCAGGGCCTACAGGCAGACTGGATGGGCCTAGCAGTCCTTATTGCCGACAATTTCTATGTTCCATATTTCTCTGTAATTCTCACAATTATATATATTATCAATCTGCTGTACAATCTTAATGCAGAAGTTAATTAACTATCCTGACTAGCATTTTTAAATACTGCTCAAATAATCCATACAGGGGGCCCCAACCAGTTTTGCAATCCTGATTCAGACGATTATAACCCAGTTGTAAAGTTTGCGGATGATACCAAAATCTGTTCTGTATTGAATACCAATGCTAAGCAGCAATCATTAGAACAGGACTTACAAATGAAGAACGTTGGGGTATTGATAATAAGATGGAGTTTAATGCAGATAAGTATACCATTATGTATCTCAGCTGAAATAACCCCGGTTTCACCTATTCACTTAAAGGGACATTATTAAAACCAGTACAATGGGAAAAATACTTGGGAATTTTAATTGAGCATACATTTTAATTGATCATACATTTTCTATTCGAAGTCAGATCAGGAAAACCATATAAATGGCTAATAAATCTATATGTGCTGGCAAATGGGGAGTTTGTGAGGGAGCTGAGGGTGGAAGAAACGCTGGCAGGGAGTGATCACTACTCAGTGTGGTTCATGTTGAAAATGGGTAAGGAGGAAGTAGAAACGGGTACAAGAGTGGTGGACTTCAGGAAGGCCAACTTTGGGAAGATGGGAGAGGTAGTTAAAGGATATCTAGCCAGAATCCAAACTAATATGGACACTAAGTAGAGGTAGGAGGTCATAAAACTGGGGATTGAGGAAGCAACCAAAACCTGCATCAAGGTCCACAGTAAGAGAGCTAGGGCCAAGAAACCCAGCTGGTTGAACAAGGGGGTCATGGAGAAAGTAAGAAATAAGAGATGCCTTTAGGAGGTTCAAAAAAACAGGGAGAGGGGAGGACAGAGAGGATTACCTGAAGGAATCAAAGGAGATGATGAAGGCAGTAAGGGCAACCAAGGCATCTAAGGAGCTCAGGCTGGCACAAGGCATCAAGAAGGGGGAGAAGGAATTCTTCAGGTACATCAGGGAGAAAAGGAGTTGTAGGGACAAAATAGTAAGGATTAAGAGGGATGAGGGTGGGTGGAAACAGGTGCAGAGCAGGCAGAAGCACTTAATGAATACTTCTGCTCGGTATTTACTAAGGAGAAAGGAGGGGCACTACCAAGGGGGGGGTGGGAGGTCAGGCTCGGGGGGAGGAGGTGACAGATGGGGGAATCACAGAGGGCAGCGTACTGGAGAGCCTGAGGGCACTGAGGATGGACAAGGTGCCAGGGCCAGATGGCATTCACCCCAGGGTACAGAGAGAGGTGGCAGAAATCCTGGTGGGGCCCTTGGCAGACCTGTTCATCACGTTCCTGGTCTCAGGAAGTGTACCTCAGGACTGGAGGATGGCTCACGTGGTACCCCTATAAAAGAGCGGTCCCAAAGATGAACCGGGAAACTGCAGGCCGGTAAGCCTCACATCCATCGTGGGAAAACTGATGGAAACAATCCTGAATGAGAGGCTGGTGCCCCTTCTGGAGACCAGTGGGCTGCAGGACATTAGGCAGCATGGGTTTGTCACAGACAGATCCTGTCAGACCAACCTGGTGGATTACAATGACTGGGTAACTAGACAGTTGGACAAGGGCCATGCAGTGGATGTCCTGTTTCTGGGCTTCAGTAAGGCATTCGACTCGGTGCCGCATGGGAGGATGAGTAGTAAGCTGGCAGGTACAGATGTAGGGGCGAAAATGGTGGGATGGGTAGTAAACTGGTTACACGGAAGGCAGCAGAGGGTGGTGGTGGTGGGAGGGGAGCTCTCGTCTCCGAGGGCAATGACAAACAGAGTACCGCAGGGCTCAGTGCTCTGGACGGTGTTGTTTGAGTTGTTCATATTAGACATCTCAATGGGCATCAAGAGCAAGATCAGTTTGTTTGCAGATGACAACAAGATGGGGGCAGTAGTAGATAACCTAGGAGGGTGGCATGGATTGCAGGATGATCTGTCAAAATTGGAGACCTGATCGGACACCTGGCAGTTGGTGTTCAGTGCCAAAACGTGCAAGGTGCTACATTTCAGGGCAAAAAAAACAAGAAGGAGCTACCAGCTGGGGGGAGGGGTCAGCTAGCCATGATGGAGGAGGAGAAGGATCTGGGGGGGATTATAATGGGCTCAATGAACAGCTCAGCACAGTGCAGGAAGGCAGCTGCAAAGGCCAACAAAATGCTGGGTTGTATTGCCAGGAGTATATCTTCAAGGAGAGGGTTGGTAATCCTGCCGTTGTATAGGCCACACCTGAAGTACTTCATGCAGTACTGGCACCCATAGCTGAAGAGGGACATTAAATTACTGGAGGGGGTGCAGCGCAGGGCAACAAAGATTATCAGGGACTAGCGGACGTACCCTTTGTGAGCAGGCTGAGGGAGTTAAACGTACTCACTGGAGGAGAGGAGAGACAAGGGGGATATGATTGAAACCTTCAAGTACATGGAAAGAATAAACAAGACGGGCACGAAGGGACTATTCAAGTTAAGGGGGGGTAGGGACACTCGAGGTCACAATCTCAGATTGGAGGGGGGAAGGTTCAGGAGGGAAATGAGAAGACACTTTTTTACGGCGAGAGTGGTGTCTGGGTGGAACACGTTGCCTGAGGAAGTAGTATCCTGTAGAACAGTGGACCCCTTCAAAAGGGGATGGAATAGGGTAAGAGGGAGGGTTAGAGGAAGGGAAGAGGGTCAGCTGCAGTATAAGGGTTGCTAGCTGCACACTCGAGCTGACTCAGGAGACCATAAGGCCTTTATCTGCTGGCAAATTCTTATGTTCATATAGTAACATAATTAGGAAAGGATTCATAAGTAGGGATGATGACTGTATACTACGTCTGTATAGAAACTTTATGCATCCACACATTGACTATGGCTCTCCATTTTGGTCTCCTTACTTGAGTAAGGATATTAAACTAGTCGATTCCGTGCAAAGGCATGCCGCAAAACTTATCCCTAGACTTAAGAATTTAACATATGACCAGTGACTCTCAGAACTAAATCTTATGACATTGGAGCAGAGAAGAGCTAGAGGGGATCTTTTAATGTTGCATAAGATCATTCACACCCCAGCTAGTCAAAATCCCTTTAATTTTCAGTTTAAGGGATGTCCTTTAACACTCCGATCACACAAAAAACAAATTGAGATCCCTATGGTCAGAACTAAGAGAAGGGATAATTACTTTTCATTGAGAGCTCCGAGAGCATGGAATAAGCTTCCACATAGTTTGGTGGACATTACCAAATTTGCAACTTTTAAAATGGAATTGGATAGAACACGTGGATTTTAAATGTAAAGCACCCACACAGTGTGGGAGACAGAAAACTATGGGCTGACTCCCTCTGTCTTCAAATACCAAGTTTATCAATCTTCTTTACAATCCTAATGCAGTAATTAATTATTGGTCCCTGACTAGTGTTGTTAAATTCAGCTCAAATAACCTTACAGTACTTGAGACGTTAACAATCCCTGACCAGCGTTCTTAAATACTGCTCAGGCAATCATCTGCAAAAGTGACAGATTCACTAGATTGCGATTATGCTATTATACAGACTAATGCCCTGTACTGACTCCAAACATTTCTTGTGTGTATGGGTACAATACTATTGAATATAGGATGGTCTGTCTCTGTCTCATGCTCCACCTCCTCTCCTTGTCTGCCCAATCACTCTAAGACTCCTGGGCATTTAAAAGGATTCCAGGGTGGGATGGTGGGAAATTAATTTTACCGCAAGCAGTGGTCTGGTTTCTGTGGCCGTTGGCGGCCTGGTCAGTTCCTCCCTTCGGCCGTTTGTGGCCCATTTCTTGCCTGCAGCAGTGTGGGGGAAGAGGGGGTGCCAGGCTGGGACACAACCAGCCTCCTTCCCCTGTACTTCCTGTCACCAGTCTTCCGATATAAGCACCAGTGAGCGCTTATAAGCCATGTTGCGGCTTGAAGAATTTAAACTTGGTGCTTGCTCCCTGATTGGCACTTGCTCAGCTCAGTTTTATCGCAAGCAGCAGTTTGGTTTCTGTGGCCATTGGCAGCCTGATCAGTCCCTCCCTTCAGCCGTTTGTGGACTGATTTTTGCCTGCAGCAGTGTGGGGGAAGAGGGGTTCCCAGGCAGGGACACAGCCAGCCTCCTTCCCCCGTAGCTCTTATCAGCAATCCTCTGATGTTAGCACCAGCGAATGCTTGTAAGCCGTGTTGCGGCTTGAAGAATTTAAACGTGGCACTTGCTCCCTGCAAGCACTCTGACTGGCCGTTGCTCAGCTCAGTTTTACCACAAGCAGCGGTTTGGTTTCTGTGGCTGTTGGCATCCCGATCAGTTCCTCCCTTTGGCTGTATGTATGCCCAATTTTTGCCTGCAGCAGGGGGGTGCGGAGGAAGAGGGTGTCCCATGCAGGGATGCAGCCAGCCTCCTTTCCCCATAGCTCCTATCACCAGCCCTCCGATGTTAGCACCGGCAAGCGCTTATAAGCCATGTTGTAGCTTGAAGAATTTGTTGAGGGGTTTAGTGTATGCACAGAAAATGTGCCTTTGCATGGGCTTCTAAAATTGGGCAGAAAGACAAGCAGATTTGAGGGTGAAATTAAGGGTCAGAAATGTCAGGTATTTATTTTTTTTGTTAACTTTTACCTTTTATTGAATAATAAAAAAGTTTGATGTAAAATATCACTTATACAATAAATATACCTTCTCATACATACTGAACACTATAACTTTAACTTCATCTCTGTCATTACATTAGCGTCAACAAATTCTAATGAAGCAGCCAAAACTAACATATCTCCCATCGCCCCCCCAACCAAAACATTTAAAAACTATTGGATGCAGAGTTTATGCACATAAGGTTTTAAGTCTTTAGTCAGAAGTCCTACATCATTAGTAGAAACAAGAGTCCTTTCTGTTCAAAAGACTAGGTTCACTCCTCCATCAGATTCCAACCTGTAAGGAAGGTGAGGTTATGAATGTATCAATTAAACCAACTCTGGACCCCCTTCTGCCTCCTCTGAGGTTATTATGCGTCTGCCAGGGTGTCCATAACTCTAGGAATGTCTCCTTTTGCAGCCTTATGCCCCCTGTAATCCTTTCTGTATTGTTGACCTTAGCCTTTCACTGTTCAAGCATGGGTGACAAGGTGGCGAACCACTTTTCCATAATGTATTTTAATGATGCCACTCTACCCTAGTTTCTTGAGTATTTTTTGAACCTTGCGGTAGGAATGGGAGTCCCAACACCAGTTCAATGTATTCTCTTGGAACGTTTTGCCCAGTTGGTAGTTGGATGAAGTTGTGGACATCTCTTCATAATTTGGCAAGCTTTGGGCAAGACCAAAAGATGAGATGCTGTGTGCCTCTCCCTTCTCCACACTGCCACCAGCAGGCATCCGTACTGGTGGTCAGGAATTGCTTAATTACCACTGGGATGTAAAACAAAAAGCCTGAAGATTACCTTCCATTTGAACTCCCTCCATGTGGGGGAGGTTGTTACCCTCCACCCTCTTTTAATCTAATCTTCCATTGTTTGGTGGGGAATGCAGATCCCTCCCTCTCTTTTCCCAACTCAACCAAACTGCCTCCAGTGGTGGAGAGCTCTCTGTGTTCAGAAGCTTGTACAGTTCAAACACATATCTGAAACTGTCCCTAAGGACTACCACATCATATAGAAATTGCTCTTAGACTGGTCAGTAGTCTCCTAATTGCTGCTAGAACCCCTGTGGAGCAGATGAAGTGCTGGACCTGTAGGTACCAGTAATGATCTTCCCTTCCTAGGCCAAAGCTACCTCTAAGGTGGGCAAATTTGGTGCACCCTTGTTGATCAATACATTGTGCAGCCAGCCCGGTGGCACTGTGAGGGTTGAGACACTGGATGCTACACCTCCCACCACACCAGCAGTGGGGGTTGTGAGGGGTGAGGGCTGTGAAGATGACTATAGTGGCTGCTGGGCTGCTCTCATCTCATGGATTGGAGAGGTGTAGTTCCTCTCTCTTGGCTGACACCCATTGGAGGCCAGGTGTGAGAGTGGAGTGAGGGGCTGACACAGCGTCGGAGAGGGTGAAAGGAGCACTCTGCTTCCAGGAGTGCGCCAGCGCCTCCACACAGGCGCACTTGCCATGTACACCGTTGTTTTGGGGGGGGTCAAGAGAAAACTAGGAAAGCCCATGTCTCTCCGCTCTCGGACCCTGCTCCTTGTAGATTCCTGGAGAAAGAAAGAATGCACACTACTGTCTCTAGGGGTGCTTGCAAATATATGTACTTGAAAAAGCGTAACTGGGCAAAAAATTGAAACTCGCAGCACACGCCAGCATAGATTTAGAACATATTATAATATTTTAATAAGCAATCGTGAGAGACCAAACGGACGTAGTGAATAATAATAATAATAGTTTATTTATATTGCACCTTTCTAAAACCAAGGTGCATTAACAATATGCTTGTTAAAACAATAAATAAAAAACAAATACATAATACTGATACATAAAATATGTTAAAACTTCATTATTAAAACATCAGTCAGAAAACACTGCTAACCACAGATGGGGTTTTAAGGCACACTTATATTTCTCCACAGACGTGCACTCCTGAAGCAGACGGGGTAGAAAATTCCAGAGGGTTGGTGCCGCGTACATAAAAGCACGGGCTCCGAAGATTTCAAGGAAACCCTCAGAACCTCTAGCAACCTCAGTCCGCGGAACGGAGCGATCGCTTAGGGCAGTAGGGCACCAGAGGCTCTTTCAAGTAGACCGGGCCCAGTCCGTGGAGGGCTTTATAAGTCAGAAGACTGACTTTAAAGGTGATCCGCCACTGTATTGGCAGCCAGTGCAGTTCACGCAGCACCAGAGAAATATGACAGGCACGAGAAGTACCCGTCAATAGCGGGGCCACAGCGTTCTGCACTAGCTGCAAGCGGCAGATATCAACCCCTGGTAGCCCTAGATAAAGGAGTTGCAATAGTCAAGGCGCGAGGTCACAAAGGCATGGACCAATGTAGGCAAGTCACTGGATGGAACTAGGTGCTTGATCCTAGAGATGTTCCTCAGATGGTAAAAGGCTAATTTGATGACTGCTGACACCTGTGATCTTAACGTCAGCCTGTCATCAAAAATCACCCCCAGGTCCCGCACCTGTTCAGAGGTCAGGAGCTGGGAGCCACCCAGAAATAATCCTGAGGGCAAACCAGCTCCTACCCTCTCTATCCCACGACCTGGGTCCACAGCCATTACCTCCGTCTTCTCCGAGTTCAACCTCAGCCAGCTCAAATTCATCCAGGCTTGGATTTCAGTGAGGCAGTTATTAAATACCGAGAGAGCTCTATCCTGGTCGGGTGCAAAATATGGGTAGAGCTGGGTATCATCAGCATAGCAGTGAAACCTCAGCCCATACATTCTTATAGTATCTCCGAGGGGCAGCATGTACACTGAGAACAACATGGGAGATGACACTGACCCCTGAGGCACCCCACATGACAGCGAGACTGGGCCAGAGGAATTTATCCCTGACACCACACTCTGAGTTCTGCCAGTGAGGAATGATTTAAACCACCCGAGGACTGTACTAGATAGTCCACAGATAAACCTCAAGCATTCGAGAAGTATCCCATGGTCTACAGTGTCAAACGCTGAAGAGAGATCGAGAAGAACCAAGATAGAACGGCTCTTTTGATCTCTTGCCATCAGGAGTTCATTGAGCACCCGAACCAGCGCAGTCTCGGTACTATGCCTCTTGCGAAAACCAGACTGGAGTGATTCATAGATGTCATGGATGGTCAAATGGTTCTCCAGGTGTATGGCCATTATTTTCTTGATCAACTTCCCCACAAAGGGATGATTAGAGATCGGTTTGTAGTTAGCATGGCAGTCTGGGTCCAAAGAAGCTTTCTTCAGGAGGGGTGTTACCACTGCCTCCTTCAGGGAGCTAGGAAACTCACCTGTCTTCAAGGAGCACCAGGCTATCCATGCTAGGACCGGGCCAATGACATCACAACAACCCTTTATCAGGGAAGTTGGGCTCGGATTCAAACTACAGCATGTAGGACGCATACCCTGGACAATCCGCATGACATCAATGAGCTCCGGCTGGTCAAAGGAACACCAAAAGGGACCAGAGGCAGTGATCCGGCACCAATCCATCACTTCTCCCGTAGAAGATGTGGGCTGAAATGATGCCCTGATGTCAGCCACAAGAAGCGAGCAAGCTCCTCACACACCACTTGTGAGAATGCTCTTCACACCTGCAGGCAGGCTGGGTTGCACAGCCTGTCCACAGTTCTAAAGAGCTGAGCCGGTCGGTTCTGAGCGGCCGCAATCTCCCCGGACAGGAACTCTGCCTTCTTACGGGAAATTGCATAATAATAGGACTGGTAGTGTTCTATCAATCTAAGATGGTCGGCATCAAGGGCGGATTTTCACCAGCAACATTCTAATCTTTGTCCTTGTTGCTGCATCTCCCTCAAGGTCCCATCAAACCATGGGGACGGAGGGCGAAGAGGGAGAGGATGAAGACGGACAGGGGCAATGATATCCAGAGCCGAGAAAATGGCCTTATTATAGGCCAGAACCAAGGCACCGGGATCACTGCTCAGGCCCTGAAGCTCCGATAGGTCAAGCACCGCCACCAGGCCATCAGAACTTATATCTTGCAAAGGGCGGTACCTGACCATCTCCACAGGGGTAGGCCTATAAAGGGGGCGCAAAAACTGAAACCCACAGTGTAATGATCGGACCAACTGACAGATTCCACAGCCAAATCAGAGGCTTCGATCCCCAGGAGGAAGACCAAGTCAAGGGAGTGACCACCTTTATGAGTGGCAGAAGTAACTTGTGTAAGGCCCAATGACGTCATCAATTGGAGGAAATATTGTCCAAATTGAGAGAGTTCGTCATCGACCTAGGCATTAAAGTCACCCAGGACTGTCAGCCTGGATGACTCAAATGACACGTCGATGACAAAGTCCGATATTTCCTGTAAGAACCACTTCTCATCACCTGGTGGACGGTAGATGACAGTGATCCTACACCCCACACTAGCCACAGCAGTGCACTCGAATGACTTGGCCTCCTCAACTGCTACACACGTAAGGCCCAGTTCAGTCTTAAAACAGACTTCATCGCCCCCAGCGGTCCAGCCTTGGGTGGTGTAACACAGAGTACCCGGCTGAAATAGTGGCCGCTAATACAGGGCCAGCATTCTCATCCAGCCAGGTCTTGGTTATGCACGCCAGATCCACTGGCCCAACAAGACCTGCAATAACTGCAGTCTTATTTTTGATGGATCTGGTGTTGCACAACACCGCCAGGGTTGGGACGGGCCTCAAGGGCTGCTCGAGCTACTTGCCCCCCAATATTGGAGGTGCCCTTGAGTAAGGAGACCAGACATGAAGGACCATGTTCCAGACTATATTTCGCCCCAGGGCATCTTCTGGATCCCACTACCCCAATATGACAGCCCCGCTCTTCCGACCTCCACTGTTCGCACCCCCTGCATAACCATCACCTGCATAGCACCCTTGGTGATGAAGTCATTAAGGTTCGTATTGATGAAGCCCCATATGTAGGGTGCTACATAGGTGTTATTCACTATGTCTGTTTGAATTCTCATAATTGCTCATTAAAATGTTATCGTATGTTATAAATCTGTGCTGGCATGTGCTGTGATATTATAATTTTTTTGTCCTTATAGATCCCCACTGGCCAAGATGGTGGCGGAGAAGCTTATGGGATTGGGGGTGGAAGGGGGCCCGAAGACAGGAGTAGGTGGCCATGGAGGAGCAAAAAGCTATATAGCGAATACATTCTGCAAATCAAGTAATTCCCTTTCCCTCCCATAAGCAATTTCCAATATATAAGGAGGATGGGAAGAAACTCACCTAATGTCTTATTAGGGAAAGAGGGTCCAGCCTATTTGGGGTGTCCGTTATCTTCCTAAGTCTAAGAACAATGCATAGGGGAATAGCTGGTCCAAGGGCTATGAATAAAAGGCCATATCTGGTGAGAGATGCTAGCTGTTGGGAGTGTCCAGGGGGCTCTCTCTGGCAACTGGTCCTCCTCGATGAGATACCAACCTGAGGAAAGTCCGCTGATTCTTCCAAGTACTAAGATGCACCTCATGGGCCACCAGATATTATTGTTTAAGGCAGTGTAGGCTCAATCCCCCTCTTTCCAAAGGCTGTTGCAGTGTTTTCTGAGCTATCTGTGGGTGTTTGCCACCCCAAATAAATTTTCAAATGTCTTTTTGCAAGGCATTCCAGAATTGTACTGGAATAGAGATAGGGAGGGTCTGGAAATAGTTTGTTTTGACTACCCGAGTCTCCCCATAATGTCAGTGGCATCAAGGCCGATCTGGCTGTGTCAGCCTTGAATGCATCATACAGCTTAAGGTAATTGTTTTTAAATGGGCGAGGAATGTCTGCCGAGATTTTTAGTCCAAGGTACTGGAATGTATTGTGCTTTGCCCACACGAATGGAAACCCAGCCCTGAAACTCGAAGGTGGGAATCCACTAAGTATCATTGCCTCTGATTTTGACAGCTTAATTCTGTAACCTGCCAAAGACCCAAATTCCTTCAGTGTGCAGAGTACTTGTGGTAGGTAAGTGACTGGGTCCCTCAGAAAAAATAGGGAGTCATTGGCATATAATGCCAGTTTCTGCTGTTGCCCACCCCCATGATCTCTTTGATCTGAAGATTGGACCAGATTGCTATTGCCAGGGGTTCTAGGCTGAAGGGGAACAGTGGATACCCCTGCCTTGTGCCTCACTTCAATCTAAACCTGTCTGAAACACAGCCATTCCCCACTACCACTGCCTCTGGCTGACTGTACAAAGTGGCCACCAAAAAAGCTTAATCCACCAAGGCCTTCTCAGTGTCCATACCGATGGCTAGCAGGAAGGCTCAACTTCATTTTGGGGCAGATATACCTTTCAGGAATCCCCTAATGTTATCCTGTAACAATCTGCCTGCAATAAATCCAATCTGATTATGGGCTTCCCAGCGTAAGTCTGCAGTCTACCCACCAATGTTCCAGTGAAAATGTTTAAGTCTATGGGCAAGAGGGAAATGGATTTGAACAAGCCACTAGACTCCAGATCCAGATCCAGACTCCAGTACCAAGATGTGGGCCTAGCATCATGATGCTGGGACTCCCCCCGCCCCACCCCGGATGTGGTGAAACACTTCCAATAATAGAGGCACTATCGGGGGGGGGGGGGCAAAAGATATTAACAAAAAAAAAAAAAGAGGGATACCCATCTGTCCCAGGTGACTTGTTGTTCTTTGGGCCTTTAATTTTATCCAAGATTTCCTGCTGAGTGATGGGAGAATCTGACATATCCCTGTCTGCCTGTGGTAATGCTGGAAGTGAAAGAGCTGTTAAAATAAATAAAAATTAATAAACAAATAAAATAAATTCTTCTTCACCCCGTCATCATGCAAGGGATCGCTGGCCTTCCTATATAAGTCAGAATAAAAGTGTGTGACTGCTTGATGCCCCCACCACCGATGTGTTGTGGGTTTCCATCCTTGGATTTTTGATTCCAGGAACCACCCTGCTTGCTTCCTCTTTCTGAATTTGCCAGGCTAACTTGCCTGCCCTGTTCCCATGTTCAAAATACCCCTGTCAGGAGTACATTGTCTGAGCCTCTAGCTCTTGGTCCAGTAGCCTACATAGTTGTGTTCTTTTACTGTCTAGCTCTACCTTCACCTTCTCATTCAGTGACATTGTATTTTGAAATTCCAGGTCTCCTAGTGCAGCTTCGAGCTCTAGTCTCTTCTGCATTCTCTTTTTTAAGTTGCGAGGAATACTTTATTATCTCTCCCCGATTTTGCTCTTCAGTGCGTCCCTTCTAACAGTAGGGCTTGTATCGGGGGCAAAGATAAGTATTCCTGTATTTTCACTTGAACCAAGGAATTGAACTCTTCTTGATTGAGAAGACTAACATTCATTCTTCACAAAGGGTTGCTAGGGATCAGGGCAGCGGACAACTGCAACTCCACGGGGGCAAGATCTGAGGTTGTGAGTGACCCAGTACTGCAGTTTACCACTTTACTTACCCATGGGGCTGAGAGGAGGAAGTAGTCTATTCTTGAGTATACCTTATGCTTCAGTGAATAATATGAATAATCTCTTACCCTTGGGTGAACGTCTACCAAACCCAGTTCCGTTCTCAGTCGAGCAAGGAGCTTAGCTGTTCTGCAGTGCAGCTCTCCATTCTGTCCAGAGTTATCTACTGAGGTGTTAGGCACAGCGTTAACCACACCCCTCAGTATTACTAAACTACGGAGATTCATTACTGTGTCCCCCAAAACTTTTTTAACAAATGACACTCTATCTTGCTCCCCATTCAGGGCATATGTGTTCAGAAAAACACGTTTGTCCTCTGTACTCTCCTCATAATCTATCAAATTGTCTTTCTGGATCTAATTCCGCCACTGAGACAGTTGGGGGTGTTTTTCCTGACCAGGACAGCTACCCCACGTCTGTGGGAGTGCTTCTCAAAATGTGAGGCAAATACTTCTAGTCCTGGAAGATTCAATTATTTAGCACATTGACAGGGCAGTATGCAATAGTGACAAGAGCGACCGCACTTGTTCTAGCTTCCATGGGGCCAGAGTATCTGACATTACCTCCATGATGCCTAAAATTTTACAAAATGCAGGGGAAAATCCACTGGTTATCATACATGCTATAAACAACACCCCATTTAATCAGTTACAACAGGACTATGTGGTGTTATGTAACCTATTACTTGATAGGGGATCATAGGTATATTCAAGCCGAAAGATAGAAATTCTACCCTATAAGGCTTGCCAACCAATTTTATTAAAAAATAATTTTATTTCCAAATGCAAATCTATCCCATTCTTGAACTCGTTCATCGTGGTACTATTCACAAGTTTAGTCGGTAAGTTGTTCCAAACTCCAACCACTCTTAAACTATACCAATATTTACGAAAATTGTGATTCCAAGCTTGTTGACATAGTTGTTTCATATGTTTTCTTGTACTAGTTCTACCATGATTGTGAATAAAGCCCAATTCCTCCAGCAACACTTCATCCTTCATGCTCTTGTAAAGAAAACACATATCTCCCCTTAATCTGCGGTAATACAAGGAATAAAGATTTAAATTTACTAATCTGTCATGATAACTTTTATTTTTTAATCTCTTTATTTGTTTAGTTAACTTTCTCTGAACCCCCTCAATAGAAAGTATGTCTTCCTTGTTTTGGGGTGACCAAACCTGGACACAGTACTCCAAGTGTGGCCTTACCAATGCACCATAGAGTGGGATCAACACTTTCCTGTCTCTACTCGCTATATGCTTGAGTATACAGTTTAAATTTTGAATTGCTTTCTTAAGTTGGATCCTGCAATGCGCTCTAAATTTTTAAATCTTTTGTAACTGTAATACCCAAATCTCTTTCCTCAGTAACTACCCCCAAGGTGGTATTGTCTAATAGGTAGGTTTCTTCCTTATTATTCTCACCTAGGTGCATGACCTTACACTTGGTTTTATTTAGTACAAGTTTGTTAAGGCTGGTCCATTCATATATTGAGTCCAATGTATGCTGTAGATGCTGTGCATGTATATCTGAAATTCTACCTGTCCCGAGAGCAACATCTACCATGACGCAGAAAATCAAAGCCCTAAATGAATGGCTGAGAAAGTGGTGTTTTAAGCAGGATATACCCTGTATTACCCACTGGGAATCATTTTCAGATCATTCTTCCTTGTTTTGCTGGGACGGTTTACATCTCAGTCGTAGGGGTAGTACACTTATGGGGAAAAGTATCACTAAAATCATAAATCATTGTTTAAACTAAAAACAATGGGGGAGAATGGGTCTATTCCCAAGTCTCTGAATACTTACCAAAATATTATTACAACTAAATGTAAATTCCTAGCTTTGAATGCAAGATCTTTAAACCAACTAAAATTAGCAGAACTCGAAGCCAAATGTAAAACGCTAAATATAGGTGTGGTGGGAGTAACTGAAACTTGGTGGGATGCATCCTCAATTTGGTCCAGAGAAATTCCAGGTTGTAAGTTACATCATAAAAAAGATTAGATAAGTAAGGCGGTGGAGTTTGTATGTACATACAAAATGATATTCCTTCTTTTGAAGTGTGTTCTCCCTTTCCTTTGGAAAGTATATGGGTTAAAATCTTATTGAAGGAGCAGTCCTATATAACTATTGGTAACATCTATCGACCTCCATCTGCAAATTCAGATTACACAACTGATATGTTTAAAGAAATACACATTTTTCAGAATCTCAAGATACTGTAATATTTGGTGACTTTAACCTCCCTCATATTAACTGGGACTCATTCTCAAGACAGTCCTATGCCGAGAAAGGACTAATAGATGTGGTAGTTAGTACTGGATTACAACAACTGGTTACTGAACCCACTCGAGGTCCTAATATTTTGGATCTATTATTTACTAACATAGAGCAACAAATCAGCAATTTACAAATTTGGGATCCACTTGGGACCAGTGATCATTCATCTATTCTTTTTGAAATTCAACAGTTTAAAACTACACAAAGGAAGTTATACTGTACAAAAAATTATAATAAAGCAAATTTTTCTAAAATCAATGAATACTTACAAAACATAAACTGGGAATCTAATCTTCTTAATTGTACAACACAACAAGCTTGGGACTTTTTTTTTAAAACATTGTACATTATTTGGAAAATACCCTTATTCCATCTAAGAGGAAATTTAATAATAAAGGAAAAATTCCCCATTGGTTCAACAAGACAATTGAAAATCAGATTAAAATTAAACTTTTTAGGAAACTTAAGAATAGTTATGTTCCATTTAAAACTACTCTATTACATAAATACAGACTTTCTGTGAAAAACTTAAAAAATTCTATTAAATTGGCAAAAAAAAAGCTAGAATTTAAACTAGCTCACACAAAAGACTGTCACAAATCTCTTTTCTCCTATATAAATAGTAAAAAAAGGTGTATCAAGGACCTTTGGTCCCATTGTAACCAATGGCTCTTCTCTATCTGATATAGAAACCTCAAATCTCTTTAATAAGTACTTTTGTTCTGTCTTCTCTCAAAAATCACGTATTAGTACATTTAAAGTTCACCACGTAGATTATCATAGGTTCTATCCAACTGACATTATACAGGCTATCAAAAAACTAAGAAAAAATACTAGTCCGGGCCCAGACGGTATTTATCCATGGTTTCTGATCGAAACCTCTATAAATATTTCTATACCTTTGTCAATTATCTTCAACAAATCCTTACAAGAAAGCATTGTGCCAAATGATTGGCATTCAGCAATAGTTACTCCCATATTTAAAAAAGGCATTAGAGGTTCTGTGCAAAATTATCGTCCAGTTAGCCTGATCTCAGTGGCTGGTAAATTAATGGAACGAGTAATGACGTCTCGAATAGATCAAGATTGTAAAAAATTAGGAATTTATGATTCAAATCAGCATGGGTTTACTCCCAAGTATTCCTGCACCACCAATCTGATATCTTTTTACTATAATATAAGTACTCTACTAGATGTGGGTATCCCTACTGATGTAATTCTTTTGGACTTTAGTAGAGCTTCCGATAAAGTCTCACATGAAAAACTCATTACTAAAATGCACAATCTAGTCACCTGATATTGTCAACTGGACTTTAAACTGGTTGACAAATTGTTCTCAGAGAGTCAGAATTAATGATATCTTGTCTGATTCGGGTAGTGTGACAAGTGATGTACCACAGGAGTCGGTCTTGGGGCCTACATTGTTTAATTTCTTTATCAGTGATTTACAAACAGGGCCAAATAACTTCATGGTTAAATTTGCAGACGATACTAAATTGGGGGGCAAGGTTAATAATCAAGAAAATATTTCTGCATTAAAGAAGGATTTGGAAAAATTAACACTTTGGGCAAATGAAAATCATATGCAGTTTAATCAAGACAAATGTTTAGTAGTGCATTTCGGTGTAAATAATCCAAAAACAATATATTATATCAACAGACTACCACTTCACTCATCAAATTGTGAAAAATATTTAGGGATGTATGTTAATAATAAACTTACATCAAATGGTCACTGTGTTAGAACTGCTTGCATGACCAACAGACTTTTGAGGCAAATAAAACGCACTTTTGTTAATCGCACTGAACAATGCCTTATTCCATTGTATAGGGCATACATTAGACCGTATCTAGACTATGGCTCCCCTTTCTGGAATCCAAACCCAAAAAAAGACATAGCAATTCTTGAACAGGTTCAAAGGAGAGTAACTAGAATGATTCCAAGATTAACAAACATGGATTTGAATCAGGACAGATTAAAAGCTACTGGTCTCTTCAAACTAGAAGATTAAGAGGTGATATGCTTATGGTTTTTAATTTAATAAATTCACCAGATCTAATGGAAAAATGTGGTCTAACACTCTCCAAAAGGAGACATGTTCTGAGACTGCGTAATAAACAGGTTGAAGTAAAAACTTATAAAACCAACAAAAGGGGAAATTTTTTCCAATAAGAGCATCCATTGTATGGAACACCTTGCCACAAGAATTGGTAGAGGCAACTAATGCCACTGTCTTTAAAAACAAATTAGATGTTTGGTTGCGGGATAATAGATAAATAATGTCCCACATAGTGTGGGTAACAGTCTCGATGGGCTCTGGCCTTCTGTTCTTTCATACCAAGTAATACCCAACCCCTACGGAGATCTAAGTGCTCAGCCTGAGTCAGGTGGGTCTCCTGTAAGAATGCAGCAGTGGCCTTTTTACATTAGCATTCCTAGAGGACAATTGCCATTTTGATTGAGCTGTTAAGGCCCCTGACATTGTACAAAATCATCGTAAGACCAGCCATAGGGAAATAGAATGTTCATGAAAGCCTATAAGCCTATGACCACAGGGTGAGGATAGTGGCACGCCATAGTGAATCCAAACATATTAACCCATCACAACTGGCAAGGATATTGCCACCAGCATTTTGAACCTTTTTTTTTTTTTGGACCAAAAAATCTATAAACCAAAGCAAGATGTTGTTATCGTCAAGGTGACTTTCTCCAACCCACACACTCATCTGATTTTGCTGTGGAGTGTGGTTAGGCACAGCAGTTAAAGCAGCCCTTCAGCTCGAGTTCTAAACCTTCCCAGGATCCAAACCTAGTGGGTATGTGCTTATTGAGTCGAAAATTAGCTACTGCAGATGGGAAGATGGGCGAAGTTCTCCTCAGTAATAAAATAAACTAGGAGGATTCTCCTCTGTTCCCCAACTATGATCTGCACTACTAAAGGTAATGCTAACTATTTCAAAAACTGTTGAGATGGTGTTGTGTGGTCCCATGCTAGAAGGGGAGCCCCCTTCCCCCGCCTCCTTTTTTTCTTTTGTTAGTCCTCCAGCCTCCATGGGCCAAGTCATGCTTGTACTATAAAACTAATTATAGTGTTGGCATGCCTCAGCCAGAGCATGCGACCCACCCCCAGCCGCGCCCCCCACCCCAGCCATTCTGGCAGCTGCCAAACCATATGCCCATGAAGGTCTAGTAAGTGCCAGACAGGCACTGTGAAGACTGCTGCAGATTGACAGAACCTATGGTACCTCACAACCCTCCTTAGGGGCAACTGGGCTCTAGTGCAGGTCTGCATTGCTTGCTCTCTAAATTGCCCAAGTAGCTACCCTGGCAGTGGGCTAGTGTCTTGTCTTTTGTGCTGTGTGGCATCTATTGGGAGGCTTCCACCTGGAGAGCAGCACCACCCACTCTCCCCAGCCTCTTAGCCTCCCCTGTACTATTCTTCCTCGGGCTACTAATAGCTAGCCCCAATCTTAGTCACCTTCACGCCACCTGTTATTAGTAATAGATGTACCATTAGGGGCCCTGCACCCCACCCAAGCCACCCATGAGCGTGGTTGGGAGATTATGGGGCCCACTGCCATTTGTAAACTACCAACATGGCCCATTGTCAGCAGCCATCACTGTCCTCTGGCTGTACCACCAGTTGGAAGGAGGTCCGCCTACCCAGACAAGGGAGGCCCCAGATGCCAAACTACTCATCAATTCAATTCAATTTTATTTTTACCAGGATAACACCATTGAGACAGTTCATTTGCAAGGCGGTTCTGGAAGGTCTAACATACATAGGGGTATGTAGAATTAAAAATCACAATGGCTAATGCAAAAACAGTAATAACAATACCAGTTGTACAAAACAAGTAATGTGCGGGTACAGCTTATTCTGTACATAAAAACCAGGGCAGCAGATACAAAAAACAGTGCTAACAGCACAAAGGATATGAGACAGATAATGTGCAGGTACAACTTAAAATAAATACAGAGAGGAAACTAACACTAAAAAGAGTGGGAGAACAGGCAGCATTGCTTGAATAAGATGTAAGAGTACGGGGAAGGGGCAACGAGAGAGCTAGAGACAGGGTATGGGGGTGGGAAATGATGGGAGGGTGTAGGGATAGGCAAAATTAGCAAAATGAAGGTGCAGTAAATAGGGAGTAAGTACAGGGTATTTAGGATTTGTATAAGAAGCAGGTTAGGTAAAGAGGAATAACCTGTGGGATCCTTCCACTGGAGAAGAAAAAGGAATAGGCAGAGTGTGGAACACACGCCACCATGGTAGCAATAAGTGCAGTAGAGCCTTTTTAGGAAATGGGCCCACTATTTTGCAAAGCAAGAGCACTTGTCCTTTGTTTGCAAAGTGAGTTTAAGCAGGTACTTAAAAGTACACATCCCAATGGTATGCTTAAGTGTTAATGTTTTTTGTAGGGTACTCTACAGAGTGGGTAGTGCATATCCCATGAAAGCGGACTCATAGTGGGTACTTATCTTGGGGATATTGAATGTAATATAGGAAAGTTTTCTGAGGGAATACCTGCAAGGGGAGCATTTAGATAGATTGCAGATGTAAGGGGGAAGCTTCAGGGTGATGGTTCTATACACCCAGAGGGATGCATTGCACCACCTCCTGGTATTGAGAGAGGGCCAATTAATCTGTAGGTAAAGAGAACAGTGGTGAGTGTTGAAAGCTGCATTTAACATACATGTAAAGACTCTGTGATAGAGTGTATCTAGAGTACCAAGGACTGTTTTAGGGCATTGACTGTAGTGGAAATCCATAGTTAGTTGTGGAGGAGGGTTATCTGGACCAGTCTTACTTTGACTTCATAAGTAATTAGGTGCTTGATGTGGTAAAAGAGTTTATCTTTGTCATAGATTTTTTAGCTAGTTCCTCGGTATGGGTAACAAAGGAAAGTTTACAGTCCAGCCAGAAACCTAGATATTTGAATTTCTCTACTAGTTCGAGTGGTTCCCCCAAAATTGTGACGATCTGTAGGTTGGTAGTCGAGAGATGGGGAATTGGCTGTTTGGAATAAGGGAAGAGGAGCATAACTTTTTTTTTTTGCTTTGTTTGTTTTTTTTGGTATTAAGTAGTTTCAGGTGAAGCAGATTTTATTGGAGAAGGTCAGATTCGTGCTGTAATTCAAGGCAGGTGCGTTGTAAGGAGGGCCTAGCGACATAGAACACGGTGTCATCCGCAAAGAGGTGCACGCTTGCAGTGTTAATATTATGGTCAATGTCACTGATATAAATAGCAAATAATGGTGGCCCCAGGATGGACCCCGGGGGGAACTCCTCCCTGCATTGTTTTTAGAGGCGAGAACGTGCCGTAACCTTTTACCCTTTGCTGTCTGCCAGTAAGGTAGAGCATCCCCATCAGCCCAGACCACCGTATCTTACCTCTCCCAAACAGTTCAGAATACCAAGTTCAGTTTTGTAGATCAAACAGTTCAGCCAGTCAATAATGTTCAGTACAGCTACCACAGAGTCAGCATATTAATGTAAGAGTCTCACAGTTTCAGTCCCTTCAGCCGAAGTTCTAGGCTCTTGTTTTCAACTCCCAGTACTAGTGCTGGCTAGGGAGAATCGCACTGTGTACAGTTGTTGAGCCATCGGCTTCAGTCGACAATGCTGACTTGGAGGTGGAGATGTGTTTTGCTGCAATGGAAGTCCAAAGTTTCCTTTGAGCCCAGTTGATTCTGACTCTCCCTTTTTGCGCCATGCTCATTCTCCTATCTCTCAGGCCATCAGGGATTGTAAAACATCATCCAAAATGATGCTTGGCATGGCCACATAACCTTTAGCATCTTAAAGGGCAGGAGATCGATTGGTCCCAGTGTTCATAATGGTTTTCAGTCTAGCTGAGTATTCAACATATGATTTAAGGCCCTTCTGTTTCAGGAGCTTTTGCGCTGCCAGCACCTTCCTTCTGCAGAGAACTGTTTATGGAGTGTAATTGTGCTAAAAAAAAACAACAAAAAAATAGTTTCTCTAGACATGATTCTAGGGGCATGGATATGGTGTACGTATGCACACTTCTGGCAGAATTCCTTCCCTTTAAATCTTGCCAGAAGGTCTTCAAGCTGGGTTCTCCCATGCACCCAGGTGGTATCCTCCTTGGTACCATCCCATGATGCCAGATCTTGCTTTCCACTGGAAGGAGCAGGTTCCCTTCATCAAAACACCATGCTTGGTGTAGGCCCTATCGTTGTTTTTCCAAACCTCTAGGTCTTTGTTCATGCCACGGTTTTTCCTTTGTAGTTTTATGGATTCCACCGTTTCTAAGTCGGCACCCCATTTCAAGATGTGTTCATTTGGCCAAAAGATGTCGCACACAGACCAGCATGCCACGTTCGTTTACTGCCTGGGCAACAAACATGATCCCCAGGCTTGCAGCCTATGTCGCACTCTCTGCATTTGTACTTTGGTGGACGGGTACTCACGTGGCTGTCTGAACTAGCGCGATCTTCCTGTTCAGTCTAAGGACACCTATTAGACAATCTCCACGACTGCAGGGTCCACTGATCAGTTGGCGGCTTTTGAAGAAACTGCAGCTTAGGCTGCAGCTGGTGCCTCCTTGATGTCCATGCTGGTCTTGCTGAGTTTTGGCTCTTTTTTAATTTTTAATTTTTTTTTTTGGTACTTTACCTACTTGGAGTCCTCTGATGCCCCCCACGCCGAGCACTGGGTATCAGGCCCCCTCCCCTTCAGGCACCACGGCTTACCCTTCATGGTGGGGGGTAGGGAGACCCTTGACCCACCAGACCAGATCCAGTTTTTCAGGAAGGCGTCTTCCCAGGCAGCGCTGCAGGAGGGACATCATCCTTGCGGCAGAGGGCTCCCTTGGTTTCCTGTTTTCTTCCTTCGGGGGATGTGGCAGGCAGTGGTGCCAGTGGAGGCAGCGCGAAAGCTCCTGTGTGCACTCCTCCAGGCATCTGCTGCATCCCAAGCCCACATCGTCAGCATCCGTAAGGGGCAAGTGTTCGTCAACTCCTGGGGTCCTTCACAGAGAAGGAGAGCAGTCCTTGGGATGCTCGATCCTTCTCTGCCTCTGCCAACCGCCAGCAGCCCATGCTCATTCCTGAACAGGGGTCGCCGGCGTGGCACAAGGTGTGGCATCCAGCACCTCAACCCTCAGCGCCACCAGGCCGACTTTGGTGCCTCTTTTACCAGGCATCCCGGGACATATGCCTGTCCCTTCCAACCCTGGAGGAGGGCCCTTCCCGTGGGTCCAAATCTTCTAAAAAGGACTCCAAAGGGAAAGCTAAAAAGTCTGCAAGTGCTGTCAGGCCTCGGTCTCCCACTACCCTGTTTCGTCGACCCTCATCAACAAGTTGACATTGGCTTATGCCTCTGTCCAGACCACTGGCCCCACGGTGTCCCCATCAGGCTTGTTGGTTGAAACACGGGCTGACCAGGCTATTGAGATCTTCTTTGACCTGATCAACCCGTTATCGCAGGACAAGGGGGATACTTCCCTCTCCAGGACTCTGATCCTGCCTCTCCAGTCCCAGGACGGGTTGGATCAGCTTCCTGAACTGATCCCTAATCCTCGGGACACTGAGCTTTTGGGGGACTGTGGCTGGGTGTGGGTGAAGGATAACGCAGTTAACAGCATATTAGTGCAACACACCGCAGCGTGGCTTTTTTTTAATTTTTTATTTAGTAAACTCTAGGATTACAAGTACCTTTGAGCAGGGACTGCTCATTTACAAAGGTTCCACATCAAAGGATATAGGGGAACAACAATACAAAGGAAACAATAGATACATATATTACATTTCAAGGTTGAATTAAGCATGGTATGTACAGTTGTTTGCAGAGAGAGACAGCAATAGCTAGCATGAGTAAGTTTTGGTGGTGAACTGCATATGGAGTGGAGAGAGGTAGGGAGGAGTGAGCAGGCAATGCCATTGTCAGATAGAAGGGACGGGTGGCATGAGATTGGTGCTGGTGGCTCAGGCCTAGTGTCAACTGAGAGGGGAAGGGTGGGTAAAGGGAGGAGTGTGGAGGGGTGACAAAAAAGGGACAGGAGGCAGGAACCCAGAGCACCACTGTCACCAATACAAGGTGAAGACCATTCTATAGGAGAGGCAGTCACACTGCGTGGTTGAGGCAATGGAGCGTCAAAGTTCCCTTTTAAAGGGACCAAGAGTCGCAGCTGTAAGTGCTTCTTTGTTAAGGGTATTGTGATACTGAGGTGCCCTGTGTGAGAATGATCTCTGCCTCATAGTGGTCCAGCATCTGGTGACCTGGAACATCTGTTGCAGAGCTTTCCATGTAGATTGGGTTCTGCTGTGGGCAGTAAGGAGTTTTGCAACTCCTGGCAGCATATACCCAAGGAGAATTGTTTTGGTGAGTAGACAGGTCTGGTACTGTATTCTGCTCTGGAGAGGTGCCATCCAGCCTGGGCATATAGGTCACAGGTGTGAGTTAGGCAGGGGGCACCTGTAAGGAGCCTACAGGCTTTGTTGAGAGTTACAGATATCCTCCGGAGAGCAGTAGGGGAGGCAGAGCCATACATGGCAAGACCATAGTCAATGATGGAGGTGACAGAGCTATAGAACGCAGCCTGAGGGCTTCAGGGGTCAGGCAATGCTTGTGCTTGTGAAGCAGGCCAATCTGTATATTGGCAGCTCTTGCTACATTACCTATATGATGTGAGTACGAAAGTGAGCTGTCCAGGGTGATGCCAAGGTATTTAAACTCAGGAACATGCTCAAATGAGGCCCCTGCATGGTTCTTGATGTTGAGGAGCAGAGTTTTGTACTTGCTCTGTGGGTTGCAGAATGTCATAGTCTTAGTTTTGCTAAAGTTCAGAACCAGTTTATGTGAATGGAACCAATCTTCAACACATCTGAAGTCACTTTGAAGGTGACTCTCTAGCAGGCTAATATCTCGGTTCCTTGAAAATAGTACTGCATCATCCGCATAAAGTAATAGTCTCTGTTGGCAGATGCTAGGGAGACCATTGAGAAAGAGAGAAAAGAGTAGTGGTCCTAATATTGACCCTTGGGGGACACCTGAGAGGACTGGCTTTTCATCTGAGGTGACTCCAGCAATCCTGACACGTTGGGCCCTGTCCCCTAGGTAACTAGCAAACCAACTCTCTGCATGTTTGGAGAGGCCAAGGGCGAACAGTTGATCGAGAAGTAGCGGGTGGTTAATGGTGTCAAAGGCCTTCGTTAGATCAGTGAATACCACCCCACCACACATGCCTTGGTTGATGGTGTCATGGAGGAAACTGGTGAACTCCAGCAGTGCCGTGGTGGTACTATGCCCTTTCCGGAAACCATGTTGTTCAGGGCAATGGATTTCATACTTATCCAGGAACTCCACAAGTTGATCAGAGGCTGTACGTTCCAGTGTTTTTGATAAAGGGGGGAGGATGGAGATGGACCTGTAGTTGGTGTGTAGCGTCTTGTCTCCATTTTTGAACACTGGTGTGATAGTTGCTTGTTTCCAGAGTGACGGGAATTGACCCAATCTTAGAGAAAGGCTAAAGATCTTAGTCAGAGGTTCAAGGAGTTCATCTAGAACTAATGCAAGTAGCTTCAGATCAAGGGAGTCACCCCTGTATCCGGTTTTGCTGATGGCCTTGCGTATATAGGTTCTGGCTAGGTGCATAGGGACCTCTTGGAAGAAGAACTGTGGTGCAGGGTGTGCTTTGGATGACGTTGTTGAGGTGGAGTTGGTGGTGGGGACATTGAAAAAATCAGGTGGTAGGACGCTGCTCAGGTTAGAGAACACTTTGTTGAATGTGTTGGAGATCGTATTAAGGTCAAGCGTAGGTGTACCATCAATGTTAAGCATAGTTGGTGGTATCTTAGCATCCTTACCTGTACGGTCCTTCAGGTTGTTCCAGAATTTTTTCCCATCACCCCAGGAGTTGAAAAGTGCCTCTCTAAAGTGTTTGCATTTGGCATTCCGGATAGACCAGCTTTATTTTCTTTACAAGTCAGGATAAAATAATAAACTCCAAAATAAATAAAGCAAAATTCTTTACAGATTACAGGTAATTCAGTTTCCTTAGTAACCACAGGGGGTAACCTTAAGTGACGATATATCCCTTCTTCAGTACGTCGGTTTGCAGCAACAGACAATGCTGTGTCCTTCCTCAACACCTACGATCCCACTGATCTACTGATCTATCTCTGCTGTGAAAAAATGAACTATCCCCTTTGCTGGGCTTGCATGTTTGGGTGATAGTGAGCCCAAATAAAAAAAAAAAGGCAAGCAAAAAACAAAGAACCTTAGTGCAGAAGCATTGAAGCAAGGGTTACCCCAAAGGGCATTGGCTATAAAGCCAGGTTTCAGAGAAATACAAAATCACACATACTCCCATAATACAAAGCATCATCATGGGATATATACAAATCTCCATGAAATGTTAGACTGGTTCAGCTTCAAGCAGGAATGCATGGTGCCAATCATTTCTTTTAGGCACATTGCACTTTATTTCTGACGGTACTTAATAACAATAGTTTAAACCTATATACCTGTATAAACCTGTATACCCTAGAGCAAAGGAGGGAGAGAGGTGATATGATCAAAACATTCAAACACCTTAAGGGCATTAACAAGGCGAAAGAGTCTAACATGTTTCAATATACGAAAAATAGCAGGACAAGAGGACACAGCATTAGATTAGAGGGAGGCCGATTAAGGGGTAATGTGAGGAAGTTCATTTTCACAGAAAGGGTGGTGGATGCATGGAACGGCCTACCTCAGGAATTGGTGGATATGAATACAGTGCAGGGCTTCAAACAGGTATGGGATAGGCATAAGCAGGGCCCGAGTTTTCCATGATTCTGGTACGGCAAACAGCGGAAATATCCATGAATTTGCGTCGCCAGGAATTGATGACTGCCCGTGGAACAAGCGTGCCCCCAAACAAATATTGTATGCCACGCTAGAGCCCACCCCAGCGTGGCAAAGCTTCATTTGCCAACAGAGTGCCCAATCCTGTCAGCTTCACTGTCCCCCATCCCCCAAGCTGCCTGGTGCCACGCTGAGGCCCACCCAAGCGTGGCAAAAACAATTGCCCGACAGAATTGCCCAGTCCCCATCGGTTTCACTGGCCCCGAATGTCTTTATGCCACGGCTGGGGCCCACCCAGCGTGGCAACTCCCTTTGCCGGCCAGTGCCCAATCCCCGTCTGCTTCACTGACCCCCAAGCTGCCTGGTGCCACGCTGGGAGCCCACCCCAGCGTGGCAAAATCCCTCCTTGTGTGGGAATCCAAAAACAAAACCTGAAACAAAAACCTTCCATCGTTGATTCTTTTGCCCCCTCCCCCAACCCGCACCCACCCTCTGTGTACCCACCTCCCCACACCTCAACCCATGCTTACCTCCGGGCCCAGCCGATGATCTTCTGTGGACCGGAGCACGTCTGCACTCTTCAAAGCCGACCTGAACTGAAGAAATGCCGGTAAGCTGTATAATGGCATAAATGGATTTTTTTCAACTTTAGTGCATATCTCAGCCATTTCTGGGAATTTCTTCACCAAATTTTCAACATGGGGTTTTTGGGACCCCACCTCATGAACTGTGACACTTTTATTTCGTTAATCGGTTCCGAAAGGTGTTTTCGCAGTCACTGCGGCGAACCTGCTTTCTGGAATGATTAGCGAAATGGCAGTGTCACAGTTCGCGAGGTAGGCTCCAAAACCCTATGTTGAAAATTTGGTGAAAATATTCCAGAACGACTGTTTTGACGAAAGACAAGCGCTATGCAGTTCCCACGCACGCCTGTGAATCTCAGCATTTTTAATATTTTTCACCCAGGTTTCAGTATTGCCATTTTACCACACTCCTTATGAACAGTACAACTGTCATTTTCACATCTCACCGAAATGTGTTTCGCACATGTAGCGCACAATGGCGGCGGTCGGTGTACGAAATCAATGTTCGGACAGATTAATAAAATCATAGTGATACTGTTCATGAGCAGATCTTAAACTGGCTATGTTGAAATTTGGTGACAACGCCCATAAAAGACTGTGTTCTGGCGTGCATTGTGTCAGATTTGGCAAAAAAAGAAAAAAATTAAGGGTAAAAAGCGTGCACTTAGAATTGCCGCAGAAATTGGTGTTGAGTGCATGAAGTTCTGCGGCAAATGAGAACCCTGCCGCAGAACTTTGCTCTGATGTGCCGTAGAAAAATTGGGGCCCTGGGCATAAGGGAGCAATACAGATGAGTATGAATAGATAGGCCATTAACAGATCAAAGGCCGATGGCACATTTATAAGGTAGAAAAAGAAATGGGCAGACTGGATGGGCCTTGCGGTCCTTGTCTGCTGTCAACTTCTATGTTTCTAAATAACATGAAGTTTCATTTTATAAAACACCTTGCACTTCATTAATCCACTGCCAGCACTTTGTCTGAAAGTACCTTAAGCACTTTATCTTTCTTCGTATAAAATACATGCAGTACTTTATTAAACAGCAAGCAAGCTTGGCATTTTATGAAGGTATACATATTTTTTCAGGTTCCAGTCTTCTTTCTATATACAGTCATCTACTGTATTAGAAAGGCATATGGCTTCTGGTGAGGGACAGAATGGTGAATAAGAAACAAAAAGGAAGAAAATAAATTTAGAGAGGATATAAAAAGATTGCCATAGCTGGCCAACCTACTGCAGAAAGAATAAAGAGTGTGTGCCACTATAGGTGGTTCAAAATAATTAAATCACAAACTGGAACCCTACTTAAAACTGCTGTCAAGCCCAGAACAGAGAAGGATAATAACAAGATTTAGATTAGAAGTCTATAAAGCAGAATATATTCTATACAATCAGAAAAGGGCACCTGAACCAAAATGTAAATTTGGATTTGAGGATGGTTTGAAGCATATTGTCTTACATTGCCCATAGTATGAAGTTAGCAGAAGGAAATGGCTAGTGCCAATATTGTCCTTCCTTGGTTTCCCCTTCGAAAAATTGATAAGTTATTTGTTTAGATCAACACAAATAAGAGTTCTATATCCATTGTATAGATTTCTAAAAGACACATCTGTAAAAGGTTTATGAAAATCTAAAATGGTCTTGTAAAAGTTGTAATGAGGTGGAACAATGTAATTTATGAGGAATTATGTGCATTGTAAATGTATACTGTTTATGCAAATTGTTGTTTTTGTAATGACTATAAGTTGATCAATAAACCTACCTACCTACCTACTGCAGTGTTAAAAAAGAACAGGATAGTTTTCTAGAGATACTGTTGCAACAGATTGTATGGAAGAAAGGGGAGAAGATAGAAAAATGTTCCTAACTGCTACACTAATTTCCTGGGTAGAGCACAACTCTACCACAGAGACTATAAGTGCCCTTGCCAGTTTCCGCCTCCCCTCACCATTCAGCACACTGGCAGTCGAGGTTGAGGTCCTATAGCTCTTGGTCGAGCAGCCCATGCCAGAGTCACCAGTCTCGCGGTCTCGCTCTCAACACTCCGGAAAGTGGTGCTGTCTCCATTCCTCCTCTTCAGGGGAGGATCGATCCCTCCGCAAGTTGTGTTGGCGCTATAAGGAGCTCATGGGGCAGCAGCTCATATTGGGTGCTGGGCCTAAGCTGGTGCCAGCTCCTACTACAGCACTTCCTTGGCTGTTGCCACCTTGGCTGATTTCTGGCCTCTCCACCCATTTGGGTGCAACCCCTGCCAATTCGGACGAAGGATAGTCCCCTATCCAAGGATGCCTGTACTACCCCCAGTCTAATTCGGATGCTGTTGGTCATGGTCACTTGAGCCAACGAGCCCTGCAATGTTAGTGAGGACTTTGGAGGGGGGGAGTTGGCCAGTCTTTGATGACAACTTGTAATCTGTGGACTCCGGGCCTATTGACCTGGATTCGGGCGAGGATTTGTCGACAGACCGTGTCCCTACCTCCTTTGGGGCCATGCCCTGCCTGATTTCAGAGGCTGCGGGGATCCATTTGGAGCCTGTACAGAAATGAGCCAAGTATCCCCTCACCAAAATCCTCGACTGGGACCACTCCCCTTGGGTCACCTTCCCAGTAGTCAAGGCCATCCTTCAGCCGGCCTTGGATCTTTGGCAACATCCAGCCCTATGCTGTCAGCCCATATGGCCCACAAGTATGCAGTCTCTACAGGCTCCCTTTCTGGGTTTACTGAACACCCCTCGGCTGAAGGCTTAGTTGCCAAATTGGTGTTTCAGCGAATGGGCAATGTCGGGGATGTTGATAAGCCCAATAAATTGGATCATGCGGCCAAGAAACTGTATGTGGCCTCATCTCTCGGCTTTAGGCAGGCTTGTTTGGCCTTAATGATGGCCCACTTCACCCATGCCTTGATGGGCACTCTTGACCAGGTGCTTCTTTGGCTCCCGGCTGACCTTCAGATGATGGTCAAGCAAGTCCAGGGCCAAGGCAGTACTGTTGCTAAACAACAGCTCCAGACAGCCATGGATATTGGCGACTCCTATGCCAGGTCCGTGGCTGCAGCCATGGCTATGCGCCGCTGGGCTTGACTGAGGATCTCCACCTTCACAGTGGATACCCAGCACAAATCGGCGGACATCCCCTTCCTGGGCACCAACTTGTTCGGGCCAGGGATGGATGGTCATCTCACTAGGATTTAGAAGTCCAGTGCCACCATGGACTCCCATCACCTTGGTCCAAAAGGATGTTATTGGCTCTAATCCCCAGAAAAAGCCCTTTCGGCCCCACTCTACCTCTGCGGCCAAGCTGTCCCAGCCACAGGCTGGGCACCATCAGGCCTGGTGTCCCAGACTTAAATCTGTCACTCTGTGGTCTGGAAGCTTGGTGGCCGGGGTCCAGATGTGTCCTCCACCTCAAAGCCTGCCCAGTAATGGGTTAGGGGTGACCCATCCCTGCCTGTCCTGTCACCCCTGGATCCTCCCATGGGGGGCCGGCTCCACCACATCCTTTCCTTCTGGTCCAGTATTACCACAGACAAGTGGATGCTAGAAGTGGTTGGTCAGGGCTTACCTCTGGAGTTCGAGGCTTTCCCACCCAGCTGAGCCCATGCCCCTCGAGAGGATGTGATGTCCACAAACATGTTGTCCACCCTTCAGGAAGACATCTCCTAGCTCCTCCAGAAGAAGGCAGTGGTTTGTGTCCTGGACCCCCCAGCCAATCCAGAGTTCATGTCCAGATATTTTCTGGTCCCGAAATGGACGGGGGGCTGGCACCCCATCTTGGATCTATACAACCTGAACAAATTTCTGCAGTCGCACAGCTTCAGAATGGTCGCTATGAACCAGATTATTCTGTCCCTGGAGCAGAGCATGTAGTTCTGCTCCCTGGACCTTCAGAATGCCTTCTTTCGCATTCTCATCTGTCCATCCCACTGGTGGTTCCTCTGGTTCCGCACGGAAGGGACCCTGTTGTGGCAGAGTTAGGCTACACCCTCAGCTGTGGCTGATGGACCACTTTTCTGTCTCCTTATTTCCTAACTACCAAAACTCTATTGTGCAACAGTTAACGCTTTTCTCTTTGCTTTTCTTCTCTCCCCAGTCCCCCCTTTCCTAGGTTGGCACCTAGCGTAACTCTTTACTATCCCCACTAAACTTCCTACCAGTTCTCTCTTTTCATTCTTTTTCCAACTGGAATGATGCCAAACACTCAGAGAGGTGTTGTGTAACGTGCAACAAAAACTAAATCAATAAATAAGTGCATTGAAGGCTATTGTACATACAGTTAATAAAGTCTTTTTAAATAAAAATGATTCAGCAGCCATATAAAACAATAATAATTTCATGATTAGTACAGTTATAAGAAATCCTTAAGGTATTTTTATACTGTATATTCACACTAAAAATATGTTACTGTATAAGGGTCTATGTATGAGGCTGAACAAAAGAATGTGGTATGCTTTATAAAAGTGCTTAGTCACTGTGGATCAGAGATATAGAGTCAATATCTGTGGAGATATACACTGTACATTTAACTGAACTAGGAAGTCCCCTGAAACAACACCCCCCCCCGCCTTGGTTTTGAAACAACATGCTCAGACATGCAAATAGAAAGGGCTCAGTCAGGTGACCCCAACAAAAGATATAAAACCTCTTCGCTGAGTTCACTTCAGTTCAGTCCAGTGGGGCTCAGCCCTGAGGAGGAGAGAGGTTCTGCTGTCTGCACAGATAAGCTGTTGAATGCAGATGAAAATGGTCTTAGGAGCTCTAAGATCCAGAACTGTATTATGTGAGAATCTACTGATGTTAAGTAGTGATTTTCTTTGCAATTTTTTTGTTTTCATTTATTATTTTTTGAAGTTTTGAAAAATAAATATCATACCACGGTGTGTTTTAAACCTGCAAATTTGCCTCATCTGAAGTTTATTCCCATACGCTGTGACACCTGTACGAGTTCTAAGCCACCAAATGCATTGCAGTGGTGGCAACCTTCCTGAGGTGCTGAGGGGCCCAGGTGTACCCGTACCTGGAGGATTGGCTGATTACAGGTCTATCCCAGGTGGAGGTAGAGCGGTCCAGGGACCTGGCCCTCCAGACCTGCTTACTCCTTGGCCTACTGGTCAACATGACCAAGTCGGAACTTGTCTCCTCCCAGGTGAGTCATTTCATCAGGGCAAAGCTTGACTCTTGCCAAGCCCAGCTCCCGGCAGACAGGGCAGAGGATCTTACCTCCTTTTCCCTCCTTTGCCCAATCATTTCAGTTTGAGCAGTTGGGCCTTGCCAGGGACTTCCTGCGCCTTCTGGGCTTCATGGTGGCCTGCACCAGCATGGTCCATTAGGCTCGCTGGAGACTGCATCTCCTGCAGTGGGTCCTGGCCCACCAGTGCTCTCCATGTCAGCACCACTTCAACCAGGCGGTCACTGTGACCCAGCAGATGTGGGATGCTATCCAGTGGTGGCTGGTCCCAGAACATCTCCAGGAAGGAATCCCATTTGTCCACACAGAGCCGACAGTCACTCTTATGACCAACACCTCCTTGATAGACTGGGGTACTCATTTGGGGAAGCACAAAGTCCACGACCTTTGGTACCCCGAGGACTCCCGATGTCATATCAACCTGCTGGAGCTCCGGGTAATGCGCCTTGCACTGAGCGGCCTTCATTCCCCATTTTTGAGTCAGGTCGTCCAGGTCCAGACAGACAGCATGACGACTATGTACTACCTCAGCAGGCAGGACAGAGCACATTACTTTCTGTTGTTCTGGGAAGACCACCACACCTGGACCCTCATGTGCATTCTGGACACTGACCTTCTGGCGATTCATGTGGCCGGGGTATCCAACCAGCTGGTGGATGCTCTCAGCCAAGTAGGCGAGGTGTCTTATGAATGGTATCTTCACCACGAAGTGGTAGACTGGCTGTTCTTCCGGTGGGGCACCCTTGAGGTGGACCTGTTTGCCTCCCAGGAGAATACCAAGCTAAGGCTGTTTTATGCCCGCCATTCTCAGCAGGGTACGCTGCAGGGGGATGCGTTCACGTGGCCCTTGACCCCATGCCGCCTTTATGCCATCCCTCTCTTTCCTCTGATCCACAAGGTCCTGATCAAAGCTTGGAGGAGACAAGGCATGGATGATCCTAGTGGCTCCCAACTGGCCACATCAGTTGTGGTACTCAGATCTCCTCAGCAGCAGGCCTCCATGGTGTCTGCCACTTTGCTGGACCTGCTCTCATACTCTCAGGGGAAGGTCCTTCACTCTGACCTTTAATCCCTGCACCTGACAGCCTGCTTCCTGAGAGGCTAGAGTTCCAGGCGTTGGGTCTCTCCTTCGAAGTGCTCCATGTGGTGGAGGCCTCTCAGAAGCAGTCGACTTGCCAATGCTATGCCTTCAAATGGAAGAGATTCTCCATTTGGTGCCGGGGCAAGGAACTTGACCTCCTGCCCTGCCCCGTGGCTAGCATCCTTGACTGCTTACGGTCCTTCTCTCACTTGGGCCTTCGGTCGATACTCTTTTTTTTTTTTTAAACTTATTTCTATTGTGGAAAAAGCAAAAGCATATCATACACTACACAGCCAACCCATCACTGGGAAATATAGTACATTTTTGTGACTTCTGTTCTCATTGGTACATCAAAACAGATTATCCTGCACAACTTGTATTACATTAATCAGTTAAAAACCAATGGGCCCATGCAATATAGGTACATCTTACTAACATTTCTTCAAGTCACATTACATCTTTGATATAGAAAAGAAGACAAAAAGGAAACCAAACTTGGGGTGCCATGAACCTGGCACCCACTCTGTAATTGTTAACTTATCTTGTTCTGTTTTCGAGTTCTGCCCTTTTTTCCACTTCCCTGCATAGAGGCTTATCTTTGTAAACTTCTTTTTCTCTATTTTTGTTTTGGCCCCAGCACTTAAATGCTGAGGTAATGGCCGCAGGACGCCTACCAACAACCAAGACGCCCTTCAGTGATTGCCTGAAGGTACTGTCCTTAGGTACCCATTTTTTGTATGGTCACCCCACTACCTCTGTCCTCCCTTCCATGTCTACATCTTGCAAGGAGTTACACTGTGCCCACTGTCAACACCTTTAAGGTACACCTGGCAGCCATTTCTGCATACTGGGCACGGGCTGGTGTGCTGACAGTGGCGCAGGAGAAGGTGGCCTGGCACTTCTTTAAGCACCTGGACTACATTTCCCCTCCGGTGCATGAACCACCACCACCTTGGGACTTGTTGCTGCTGTTAGCAGTGCTCATGGGCAAGTCATTTAAACCCATACACAGGTGTGAGATGTCACACCTGTCATGGAAGACCGCCTTCTTGATGGCTGTCACATCCACCAGAAGGATCTGTGAGCTCCAGGTGCTTTCAGTGGAGTCTCTTTACCTGGACTTCCACAGGGACAAGGTTATCCTTTACCCCAACCCGAAGTTCCTTCCAAAGGTTGTCTCAGAGTTTCACCTTAACCAGGTCATCAGTTTCCCAATACACTTCACCAACTACACCTCAGAGGCCGAGCACAGGCTTCCATACCTTAGGCCTGTAGTGAGTGCTTGCCTACTATAAGGCGCGCATGACTGGTGTTTGGGGAGAGGTTTGCCAGCTGTTTGTCACCTGCGCTGAAGCCGCACCTGGCAGACCGGCAGCTAAACAGACAATTGGCAAGTGAATAGTCTCCTGTATCAACCTCTGATATAGGTTGGCTGTTAGGAAGCCTCCCATAGGGCTTAGGGCTCATTCCAGCAGATAGATTGCTACCTTGGTGGCTGCTTCCAGGGACATCCCTTTCCAGGAGAGTTGCAGGGGTGCTACCTGGAAGTCAGCACACACCTTCATCTCCCATTACCACATCAGCCTTGAGTCACATAGGGATGCTGGTTTTGGGGCCTCAGTTCTCCTATCTCTGTTCCCTAAATAGAGGGTGTGCACCTTGCCCCCTCCTCCCAGAGAACTGCTAGGAGTCTGCCTGAAGTGTGGATAAGTACTCCATATCCACACCCCTAGAAAAATGTTACTCACCTGTAACTGTAGTTCTAGGAGTGGTATATGGTGTATATCCACACAACCCACCCGACGTGTCCTGGCAAGTGGCACACTGGTTTGGCTTCCAGCATGTCAGATCTTGTCTCATGGGGCGGTGCTGAGGAGGATACCACCCGGGTGTGTGGGAGAAGCCAGCTTGAAGACCTTCTGGCAAGATTTAAAGGGAAAGGAATTCTGCCAGAAGTGTGGATGTACACCATATACCACTCCTAGAACTACAGTTACAGGTGAGCAACTTGTTTGTTCTTTTCTGGCCCAAGTGATTCACAGCACCTCCTCCTTAATTCTGAAGTCCAAGAATGCTAAGATTATAGATCTTGGCTGGGCTTTAGGGTCTTTGTGGGCAGAGCACTAGTGCTCAATGGACTCTGATCACATTTAGCATTTTATCTGCAGGGAGGTACAATAATTATTTTATTTATTTTATTATTTATTCTTTGGTAACTGGGTAAGGTCTGTTTTCATGGATGACCCAGGAGCACTGGGGAGGTTAAGTGACTTGCTCAGAGTCGCACAATAAGCAGGTGGACTTTGTGGTAGTCAAACCCTGATCTGCTGGATGTGCCAAGCTCCTTCACAGCTCATAACTGTAACCTCTAAGCTATACTGCCAGACCCTTTTACAAAACTGTCAATAAATGTTAACATGTCCCCCTGCTCAGTCCCCTCAGGTACCCCATGTAGAAACATAGAACTTGATGCAGAGAAGGACCGCTTAGTTCATCCAGTCTGCCCATGTCTCCCATGCTACATTATTACTGCAGACATTGCCTGAGCTACAGCTCTTTCTCCCTCTCCCTTCCTGCCTACTATGATTACCTTGTGCTTATCCCATGCATTCTTGAACTCCACTAATGTTTCCCCGCCACCTCTACCAGAAGGCTGTTCCAGGAATCCACCATTCTTTCTGTGAAGAAGTACTTCTTAACATCTCTCCTGAATCTGCCCCCCACCCCACAGTAGCTTCATAGCATCTCCCCTTGGTCTTTGAGCAGTCGGATATTGTTTCATCAGTTGCAAGTTTCGAGTTCTTCCATTTATTGTTCCAGTTCAAGTTCTCACTAAAGGAGCTTGAGGAGGGCTATATTGTGAGCATCCACCATAGAGGTGTATTCTGTGAAGGGAAGTCAACAGTGAAAATGCCGACCTCCCACACACGGTGACGGCACAATACCAACACAGGTATTGTGCTGCCCAAAGTCAGAATGTTTTCAGTGGGGGACTGTGCCCCCACACCCCCCATGCACACACCCTGGACCTTAGGATTATCAACTCCAGGTCTGAGTTGGTCCGAGGAGGGGGCAGAACACTGGGGGAAAGCAAAACATGAAAAACGACCATTACAGTGACTGTCGCTGTAATGGTCTTTTTTCGTGTTTTGCTGTTGGGGTGTCGAGCTGAAGGGGGGGGCACCGTCAGTGAAGCATGCTTCCGATCGCTTCAGTACGTTTGTCAGATATATTGATGTCCTACCAATCGTCAGAGCCTTTGCTCTCCAGATGTTGTAAAGTAGTACTGATTTGCTGAAGAATATTACAATGCTTCTTTGAAATAATGGTGCATTCTACCTCATCTGTATTGCTTGCCAGTGGGGACGTGGCTGGCGTAGATGTCAGGGATTGGGCTGCAGCCTGCATCGCTCCATCTCTTTGCTGGTTTGGCCCTTTTTGTGGTGTCCCTGTCTGAGTTTCAGCTGATTTCTTGTGGACAGGATGAAATCGGTTATCTTCCTTTTTTGTCTCAGGATGGCTCAGTTTAGTTGCTGATTTTTTCCAATTTTTGATCGCTAGATGGGAACACTTTCTGTTAAGCCACCATGCAGACGTCACCTGAAGTTCCAGGTATGGTGTTCTGAAATACTTCTGTCACATCAATGCGTTATGGCAATGGATACATTTAGGAGGCTGCAGTAACTTGTTTTCTGATTGTTGGGAAAGGTTTAAAAAAATAAAGATGGAGGCTAAATGGAGCATTTCATTCTGAAAAAAAGTGATTTTGACTGTTGTAAATTGGTCCGCTGGCACATGGGTTATGGTGAGGTTTACTCATAGATTAAGATGCCAGTTGACCAGTCAGATACAGTATTTTTGATACCCCTTGTATGATTACTATTCAGATATTTTTTTTTTTTTTTTTTTGCCAGGTAAATCAAGCATGCCTGTGCCATATATGTTGTGCAAGTATGTTAAGGGTTAATGTCAGCCACAGGCTTCCTAAAGCTTTTGAGGTTCATCGGGGATTCTGGAATCTCTGGCTTCAATCCAAAAAGAATGACTTTATACAAGAGAGTCTCTTTTTCTTTCTTCCTTCATATATCTGTTTGCCCCGAGCTGCCATCTTTGCCTGTCTTCAGGTTGTGTACTGGTGACCTCTCAGTCCCATCTGTTGCTCCCACCACAGTAACAGCTGACTGGGATCATTGTGGAGTGGAGCCCAAGTGTGCCAACAATAGTCATACCAGCATTTGAGGGGACGTAGGGATTTCTTCTTTTTTTTCCCTATGTCCTGCAGTCCTCCCTCTATCTGCTAGGCACCAGACTGTGCTCTGACAGGCCTCACAAGCATGCAGTGACATCCCTGTGGAGGACAAAAGCACCTTGGCCCACCATAAGGATCACTGTGGAACATGGTGCCTTCCTTTACTAACTGGAAGTGCACCCCAACCCCCAGCCCTTACCTGTCTTCCTAACCCAGCTCACTGAGTCCACTCCTGAACTCAGGTTGCCACTGTGGGAAAACAATGCACTATCCACTGTCCATCAGCTGGCCTAGAACAGAATCTCTTGAAGAGCAGTAGTTAACATTAAGTAATTTTCTTGCAGCTGATGAAGCTTTTTCTTTCTTCATAGTTCTGCCAGATTGGGAACTTCTCCATCCACATTGCCCTTCGAAACCTTCGTCCACCTGGTAAGCAGTTTGTTTTTTTGTAAAATGCCCAGCTCAGGGTGAAATAGTGTCAAACTTAATCAAAGTACCAGCAGTACTGGGCGGTGTAAATGTTTTTTTAACTTCACTTTATTCGAAACACAACAGATACATTTACTAATCACATAGTCAAATACATCTGGGTCAAAACAGAAATTCATGTCCATGTGCAATGCAAATGCATTCCAGCAGCCCAGTGTTGTTCTTCTGGTTTTCAGTCACTAGGGCAGTGTAGAGAGTCCATGATGTATGGCAATACCGTCCAAATCAGTCCTTGTAAGGCATCTTCTAAAAAGCATTGCCAAATTGTAATTAGAGGCATCACACACATCCGTATTGTGGCAAATATTTCAACAACTGTAAAGTAACTGTTAACTATTGATAACACTCAAACAGTGCACAATCAACGCAACAAATTTATCAACATATGGTGCAGTAGATAATGGAGGTAAAGGGGAGTTAATTAAGGAGCGCATATCATACCGTACATCAAAAAATGGAAACTGACTGAAAACTAAAAGAAAGAAAGGGTTTCTGGTATATCCTTCTCAAAGGGCCTTGGTCTAGGAAGGCATGAGGTGAGATCCATGTCCCCCTCTAGGATGGCGTGAGGTGGGAACCCATGTCCCCCCTCCCCATACCTGAAACTTGTTCCACTTGAAACTGATCCCAGGCTGCTCAAAGTTCCTAATGTTTGTCAAGGGCAAGATGCAGCTGTTCTGTAATCCACTCCATGAGTTGTGTTTGTTTGACCCAGGTCTCCCATTCGTCCAAAGTCGGAGGAGCATGAGTAAGCCATTTGGCAGTGATGCACTTACTAGCTATTAGGCATAGGAGAGCATAAGGTTTCTTCTTCTGTTCACAATTTCTTTGGGATGCACACCTAGTACCATTGTTTGAAAACTGTGGGACAAAGATTTGCCCCACAGTTAATCCAACACTTCTTGATTTTGCATCAGAATTCTGAAATCTGCGAGTATGACCAATGGATATGTAAATGTGTATCAAAGAAGCCACATGCCCTCCAGCATAGGGAGCTAAGGTGAGCACCGAAGTGCTGCATGATAGTGGGGACATGAAATAAGCGGGCTCCCAGCTGCCAATGAAATTCCAGCCATGATAAAGATGTAGACACTCACCGCCCTTTTCGGAGTGTCTCCCAGCTTTTCTCTGACAGTGGCTCCCCTAACTCTTTTTCCCATTGGGTCCTAAGATATTCTGATGGTTAGTATGGGAGTCAAGCATTAACTGATACAACTGTGAGATCCATTTCCTGCCTGTCCACAGGGTGGTAGCCCAGTATAAAAAGTCCTCTAGAGGAGTTAATGTTCAGGTAATGTTTGTTAGGCCACTGTTGTAAGGAGATAATGTTGCAACTGTAAATACCGATACAAATCAGTGGTGTCGTCGAGGCACAGGTCAGGAAGCATAGAAAAACCAGGAGCAGTTGTAGAATTCACCAAAAATATTTATTTACACTAGCAGTAACATAAAAAATAAACTTGTTCAGTATAACGATTTACAAAGGCAAGATAAAATAGAGAACATCCATCAGAGTTTTCATTCAATCTCTGTGTCCCTTTTTCTTTTTCTTAAGCAATTGTAGCTCAGCTGTCGTATAAGTCCAAATGCTGACTGTTTCAGAATGTTTTAATTCCCCTTCTCATACCATTCTCCCTAACCTTGTTAACCCTATACCTGAAATACTTGTTATTGCTCCGTGTATTTTTTTTTTCTATTTCTGTATAATTATGTCTATTTCTCATCTGTACATAAAAGTGTTATTCTTGACCTTGTGTAACACAGGTCCACCTTGTAAATGAGCCTGCTCAGTGGTGTTCGCCTGGATAAATAAAGACTTGATTGATTGATTGATGTCATTCCAACCCCCATTCTTAACAAGCATCCTGTTCTTGTGAGTATCAGGCATGTGTAGCTAAAACACAATGTCCCTGAGCTGAGGCCCTTTTCACAGTTCTCCTGCAAAAGGCTTTAAAATTACACTCGGATAACCCCTTGAGTTTCTAATAGCTTTTTGCAATCATCTCAAAATATAATTTTGTACATTTCAACAGTAACACTATTTTGCAAACAAAGGGATCCCAATATTAGTTACATTTCCACATAAAGATCTGCATATATTTTCATATCAGCAGATATGTAAGGGAGGAAAAAAGACAGACAACAAGGGAAGGCTGAGAGACAGTGAGAGGAAAAGAATTGCGAGTCTGTCAGGGTGATCAAGTACTAAGTCTCACAGGAAAATTTGGTTGCCCAACCAGACAGACAAATAGACAGGAAAGGACAGATCCTTGCATTTAAACACTTTCTATAACAACTGGAACAGGGTCCTATTCCACCCTTGTCATAGGAGGCCAAAGATAATTTTGAGGATCTTGAAGGTAATTACATTTTCCCCCCTGGATTAATTGTTTATAAAGGGTGTGTGATACTTGGTTCCATCTCTTGGAACCTAGGTCTAGTCACCGGGGGGGGGGGGTCAGGATTTCCCAGTAATTATGGTGAGTGGGCCTGGATAATTTGGGGTTCCAGTGAGACGGCGGACTCTTTGTAGGACCCTCAGGGCCTGTTTGTTCCTTGGTTTCGTGATCTGAGCCATTCTGCTGGCTGAGAGCCTAATGAATGGCAATGTGTACAGGCGGTGGTAAAAATGAACAATTTTCCAGATCATACCTCCTGGAGTCTTCTCATCATTTCACCCAGATAACCAAGGAGAGTAACTGGCCTGCCATGTACTATTCCCTGAAGTTGGGAAGCCCCATACCACCCCCTGTCCCATGGCTGTTCTAGTAGTTTAACAGGTATTCTCTAGTGCCCACCCTTACATGGGAACCTCAGGAGCGCCCCATTGAACGTATGCCAGAACTGCTCCAATACCTGGACTGGGAGAGTCTGGAAAAGGAACAGCAAATGGGGTAGCACATTCATCCTCATAACACTGATCAGGCCAGCCAGAGAGAGAGGAAGGTGAGTCCACCTCTGCAAGTCTGGTAAAATTTCCTTTAAGATAGGCTTATAGTTTAAGCCATAAAGTTGATGTAGGGCCAGGGTGCATTTAATACCCAGATAACGAACCATGTTCGCTTTTGCCCATGCGAAAGGGACACCCTCCATAAAACCTCCGGGGGGGGGGGTACCACTCAACCACAAAGCCTCCGATTTGCTATAATTAACTTTTTTTTTTTTTAGTTGTTTAACCAGGAGTAGCACACTAAGCTGAAAGCTTTTTTACAGGAGCGACCTAGGAGCACAGGGAAGTTAAGTGACTTGCTCAGGGTCACACAGTATGCAAGTGGAAGCTGTGGGATTCAAACCCAGGTCTGGTCTGCTGGATGTCACCAGATTTGCAGCTCAGAGCCTTAAACCACTGCGCTATACTGCCTCCCTATATACTTTATAACCCAATAATTCCCATTAGGTGTCCGGCACCCTACAATACTCTGAGATCGATGAGGAGTGGTTGCTCAGATAAAACATGGCGTTGTCCACATATTTATTTTTTTACTTTTATTTATTAGGTCTAGGATTACAATACCTTTGAGCTAGGCTCTTTTACAAAGGTTCCACATCAGGTTGCAATCCAAAACATAAGACATGTAAGTCAGATTACAAATTCAATACATGCAGTAGGACAAGGTTACAAAAGTGTAAGCTAAACAGAGTTACAAAGCATCTGAGAAACAAAAGTTTTGGAGGCTAGGTTACAAGGAGGTAGCGGATGAGGTGCAGAGAGGATAGAGGACAAGATATAGGAAGAGTAGAGGGGGCAGAGATCTATAGAAGAGGAGCGCAGCCAGAGGCATTGTCATAGACATAACATGGGGAAGTGCGTGCTAAGGGGTATTCAAGTGCTAATAGGAGAAAGAATTGTATAAGGTTAGGGAAGTATTCATGGGGTCAGCTAGTGGAGGCAGTCACAAGAGCTAGAGGCAGTAAGCGAGAGGTGTAGCCTTGATTTAAATACACCAAGTGTAGGAGTGGAGGAGATGTAGCTGTTTAGACCATTTAGCCAGCTGGGCACCCTGTAGGCAAAAGATCTTTGACCTTGTGAGGTACGACAACGTGGAACCTGCAGGAGCTGTGATTCAGACCCCCTGTTTGAACGGGGGTTATTGCTAGGGTGCAGGAGTGCACACACTTCAGGGGGCGCAAGGCCCGTAGTTATTTTCTTCGCCATGGTGCAGGTTAGGTACTTTATCCAACTGGTGAGTTGCAGCCATCCAGTTTGTGCATAGAGGTCGCACTTATGTGTGAGGTGGTGGGATCCAGTGAGAAGTCAGCAGGCCTTATTTTATTTATTTATTTATTTTTTATCAACTTTATTTCTCTCCGGTCGTGGCCCCATGGAACTCTCTCGGGCATCCGAGCCCTTATCCTGCCAAGAGGCCCCCACGAACTGAACCTTCTCTTTCTTCCTCACCTCCCTGCAGCCAGCACCCCTGGTCTAATCCTTCCAGGGTGGGTCGCCCTCCGCCTCTTGGGCACTCTTAGAGTCAGACTCCGGCTGCAGGGCTGGACTGAGGTGAAGGACCTGGAAGGACAGATGGGGATGGCCCAGCGAAAGGCATGGGGGACTTGGTGCCGTTGCCTATCCATGGCGCCGTTGTTTTCCACTTTTTCTTGAACTCCCTGAGAGCTTGGATGTGCAATGATATCCAGCTCAGCTGATGCACTGTACTGCCTCCAGCCTCCGCTAGAGGTCACCAGTACATCAGGTGGTGGAATCCCCCTCCCCAGGAAAGGAGAGCAGTCCAAGGGACGCTCAATCCTTCACCCTTCCTGCCGACCCCCAATGACCCGGGCTTATTCCCGAACCCGGGTCACCGGCATGGCACGAGGTGTGGCGTCCAGCGCCTCAACCCTCAGCGCCACTGGGCCGGTCAGCAGGCCTTATTGAGGGAGGTGGATATGCATCGAAGAGCGGTAACGAAGGCAGAGCCATAGATGATAAGCCCATAGCCAATAATGGAGACAGCAGAGCTCTGAACAGCGACAGTCAGGGCTTCTGGGGTAAGAGCAGCGTGGCTGAATAACCGCGAGTACACTAGGCACCCTCAATCAGTTCTGCCTGCCCTCAGCATAGCGTAACCACTGCAATCTGCTGCTTCAGCTGGGGCCAGGTCGCAGAAACCCTGCAGTCGCTTGCACTCTCCCTCCGCCACCACCACACCCACCCTTGTCCGGCTTTACTTTTATAGAGTGTAACTCCGCCCTCAACTTAAGTCTGTCCTCAATACATGCCCTGCTGTAGAAATTAACTATCTCCTCACTTTTCCATTAGCAGGTTATACTGTCTGGCTGCTAGAGGGAGCTTGATTGATTTTACTAGTGCCTTACTGTTCTTTAACGCTTAACTACTGGTGTGCACTACACTTCAGCTCTTATCTCCCCCACTGACAAGACTGCACCTTCCTTTTCTCTCTCCCATACATTCCTACAATTTGAATGACTCATCTAACCTTCCAAATGTCCATCTCTCCCTGTCTCATTATTTTATTAACCTCTTCAGCCCTTTGCCTCATTTGGCTCCCTATCCTCTACAACTCTATCTCCTTTAAAGATCTTCACTGCTATCCCGTCCACTTCAGGGTATGTCCTAAGAGTATAACTCCTACACAGCCTTCGATCAGCTTCCCCCTGCTCATTCATTACAAATTCATTTATCACCTATCCTACTCTCTGAATAAATCCAAGATGCCAAGTATAATCCTACCCCTCTCACACATCTGGTGCAAACTGTTACATCTATCTCACCTAACACTGATGTTAGCGGGGGATATTGAGAAAAACCCTGGACCTCCATGTAACTCATTCTGTAAAGCTACATACTGGCATGACTCCAAAGGCATCCGTATTGCTCATCTAAATGTTAGGAGCCTGCTTTGCAACAAGGTTGAACTGGAGGCGTGGGTTGCCCAGCACAACCCAGACATCCTCTGCCTATCTGAAACCTGGCTTAAACCCCTCCACCCCTGACCATCTCTGCTCCCTGCCCAACTACAGCATCATTCGGCAGGATAGGCCATCCACTAAGTGGGGTGGGGGGGTTGCCATCTTCTTCAAACCACGCATTCTTATCTCCCTCAATGCCCAACCACCTCTATCTCACTGTGAAGCAATCTATGCTACCATAAAGCTCGGGTCAAAGAATCTTCACTTGGTCTGTGTTTATAACCCTCCGGCTGGCGGCACAGCTGGGCTTGAGGAACTACTATCACAGGTTGATAAGGCTATTGGTCGGAATGAAGTCCTCATTCTTGGGGACCTGAACCTAAACTGGACAAGTAAATCAAACCAGTCCTCTCACACTATTGTCCAAGGTCACAATCTTCACCAACTTATTTTAGACCCTACCAGGATCCTGCCCCCCCCCCCCCCCTCGGTGTAGCACTCTTACAGCCTGGGTCCTTACAACCCGCCCGGATAGCATAGCCTGTGCTGGGACCCTAGCTGACACAATCAGCGACCAGTCCCCTATTTTCTGCACCTGGCGTGCACCCAGCAAACCTACTTCTCCTCCTAAACTCATCACCTTCCGTAACCTGGCTAACTTTAACCAAGAAGATTTCCTACACGATCTCTCATTGATAGACTGGTCCCCCATACGCACCTTTAATAATGCTCAACTAGCATTAGAACAATTCCTTACTACATTTCATTTGATCCAAGACACCCATGCTCCTTGGGTCACCCGTCGGATCTGAGGATCTCAGACGAAATGGCTCTCGAAAGACCTACTTGCTTTGCTCAAGTCTAGAAATAAAGCATGGTGCCGTTTCAAAGCCACTAAGTTGATGGCTGATTATAATAAATACCTTGCCCAGCGAAATGTTTGCAAAAGGCAAATTCGGTTAGCTAAAAGCTCCTTCTGCAAAAATCTGCTAACCAAAGCAGCAGGTAACTCGAAAAAATTCTGGGCCACAATAAAATCCCTCCTTGGAGCGAATCAAACTACTCATGCAAATGACATGCTGATAAATGGCATACACTGCAACAATCCTACCACGATAGCTAACTCTTTTAACCACCATTTCTTGGACCTCTCCAGTTACCTGGCTCACTCCAAAAATACTCACGTCCCTACGCACAGCTATAACGTGAAATCTCATGTCACCCGTCCCCCCTTCAGGTTCCGGACTATTACAAAATCTGAAGTTTTGAGGCTTCTCCTCTCTGCCCCAGACCATACCAGTGTAGGGTCAGATGGGCTTGAGTCCAGGCTTCTAAAGGTCGCCGCCCCGTTTATAGTCTCTCCCCTCACAAAAATCTTCAATCTATCTCTGAGTCACGGCTTAGTCCCCAATATCTGGAAAATTGCCAAAGTTATTCCTATTCCACAGAAGGGTGACCCCAAATTGATCCCGAACTACCGTCCCATAGCTATCCTCTCCCTCCTTAGCAAAATCCTTGAAAAACTAGTAGCAACCCAAACTCTTGACTATCTGCAGCAACATAGCCTTTTGTCAAGCTCTCAACACGGTTTCCACAAGGGGCACAGTACGTCTACTGCTCTCCTTAAACTCACCAGTGATATTTTGTCTGCCATGGACTCCGGTCTACTGACTGGTGCTATCTTCATTGACTTAACAAAAGCTTTTGACCTGGTAGACCATACCCTCCTCCTTTCCAAACTTCTCTCCCTCGACTTCTCTATTGATGTTGTAGACTGGTTTGACAGCTACCTGTCCGGTAGACAGCAGACTGTTGTTTTCAATTCCGCCTCTTCTGATCCCTCATCTATCCAAGTTGGAGTGCCCCAGGGTTCCATACTTGGCCCCTTGCTCTTCTCCATCTTCATAAATGACCTCCCGCGGCTTGCTTCAACCTGCTCTACCCTCCTTTATGTGGACTACCTGGTAATTTATCACAGTGGGAGGAACCCTCCTGACGTCCACCATCCTCTTAACTCTGACTTCACATCCATTCAGTCATGGCTGATAGAGAATAAACTTGTTGTCAACATTAGCAAGACGCATTCTATGCTCTTTGGATCGCCCGCCAAACTCAAAGCAAACCCTGACGCCCTCAAAATCACCTGTACTAACGGCTCTTCACTAAATAGTACCAAATCCTTCAAATACCGGGCATCACTCTGGACGAATCCCTCAACTTTGAACAGCACATAGCCAATACCTGTAAACTGGTTAATGCGAAATTGGGTGGTGCCTATCGTACCAGTTATGCCCTTACCCCCTCGGCTAGACTAGCTGTGGCTCAAGGCTTTCTACTCCCCGCCCTGACTTATGGATCAGTCACGTATCTATCCGCCTCCAAATCTTCCCTCCACAGGTGGGACACCACCTATAACAATATTTGCCGGTATGCCTCGACATCACCTTGCTTCACTCACCATTGCCAACTCTATTCAGACCTTGGCTGGCCTTGCCCCTCTGGCCTTCGGTTCCAATCCCTTGGGTCTCTCATTGACAACATAGTCCGCACTAGCACTCCATCTTCTCTCGCTTGTCTGGTCCACTCTCAACCTCAGTCCTACGAGCTCCGGTCTGCTGACCTAGCCCCCTATCACATTCCCAGATATAAAACCAACATGGGCTCGCGTGCCTTTGCTCATATGGCCCCAAAATACTGGAACTCGCTACCTCCAAACATTCGTGGAGCGCCTACCCATATGAGTTTTAAAACTCGGCACCTGGAACACCTTCAATCCATCAGTCAATGCACCTGCTTTAACCCACCTTAGACTTCAGCACTCTCCCCACTCTCACCTTTATACTTTCCTCCTCTACATCTTTCTCCCTCCTCCTTACCCACCCATCTCCTCCCTTACCCTCTCTCTCTCTCTCCCACCCTTGCTCTCTCCCCCTCTTCCCTCTCTTATCATTCTACCCTCATTCTGGCACTTACTGCACTTTGTTTTGTATACACCTTTGTTGCTAATGCCTGTTTCCTCATCATGTAACTCTAGTTGTTTATATTACCTAAATGTATCCTCCAGTTTGCCTCCACTGTAACACTCCCCTATATACTCCAATGTGTACGGATTTTTGAGTTTATTGTTCCAGCTGTTGCTACTGTCTGTATTTCTCACTGTGTTCCACCAAATCATGTGCTGCGTCACATGTCTGCTTCATTTTGTGTGCTCTAAACTGTCTTCTCCCGGGTCGTGCCTGAAAATTGGCATTGCTATGCCTAGTGCACTCACCCAGTTACCAAAAGCAAATAAATAAATAAATAAGATGCTGCCTATGCTGGAAGAGAAGGCCAAGGCGAGTATTTGCTGCTTTGGCTACAAAGTCAATGTGGGCACTGTAAATTAGATGAGGGTCTAGAGTGATCCCAGTGTACTTAAAGGCTTGCACCTGTTCCAGGGTGACTCCTTGACTGGTTTTGATGGATAGAGGGTGCAGCTTATGCTTGTTATGAGATTTGCTGAACATCATAGACTTTGTTTTCTTATTATTGAGGACCAGATTGTGATTTGAGAACCAATCTTCAGCAGATGTGAAGCCAAGCTGAAGGTTGTCTTGTAGAGGATTAAGATCCTTGTGGGAGGCAAGATTTACAGCATCATCATAGAGGATGATTGTTTTGGAGCAAGAATTTGGAAGGGAGTTCAGAAACAAGCTGAATAGTAGGGGGCCCAGAATGGATCCCTGGGGGACACCTGAGCAAACAGGCCTGGTATCAGAGTGGACATCTGCAATTTTTACTCTGAGACTGGTTGTCCAAGTAGCTTTTGAACCAGGCAGTGGAGTTGGGAGAGAGCCCAGCTTTCAGAAGTTGCACAAGCAGTAGGTGGTGATGGACGGTGTCGAACGCCTTAGTCACATTGATCAAGATGGACCCAATTAACTGACCATTGTCCAGTGAGCTGTGAAGAATGCCTGAGAATTCCAGTAGGGAAGATGAGGTGCTATGTCCTTTCCTGAAGCCATGTTGTTTCGAGCACAGGATATTGTATTTATCCAGGAAATCTGTGAGCTGATCTGCTGCAATACGTTCAAGGGCCTTAGAGAAGGGTGGCAATATAGAGATTGGACGGTAGTTTCCATGAGTGGTCCTGTCACCACTTTTATGGACAGGGGTAACAGTGGTGGATTTCCATTTGTCAGGGAACTGGCTGAGCCTAAGTGAGAGGTTGAAAATATATGTCAGTGGCTGTAACACCTCATCAAGGGTGAGGGACAGCAGTTTAAGGTCAAATGTATCACTGCTGGATCTGGATTTGGTGATGGCTTTGGTAATGTATTTGCAGGCATCCTGCGTCTTGACCGCTTTGAAATAAAAAGACAAGTGGCTAGAGGAGGAGGAGGAGGAGGAGGCATTGGGGGAGGAGAGGGAGAGTCATAGTCCTTGAAAAAGTCAGAAGGGAGAACACTGCTGAGATTGGTGAATGCAGTGCTGAAGGTATTTGCTATGAATTTAGGATCAAGCGTAGTAGACCCATTTATGTTGAGCAAGGTAGGGGAGGTTTTTGGCTGCTTCCCAGGGACCTCTTTAATATTGTTCCAAAATGTCCTCCCGTTACCCCAGGTATCCGTGATAGCATTCTTGAAGTAGGTAGTTTTCTTTTGCTGGATAGATTTGGTACAGTCATTCCGTGAATGTTCATAGTTTTGGATGTTAGTTTCTTTGCCAGTGGTTCTGGCCAGATCCCAGAGGCGAGCTCTAGATTTTAGTTGACTTAAGAGATCGGGTGAGAGCCAGGGATTGCAAAGGGCTTTGACATATAGAGAAACTTTATGGTCACCATCTGGGCCCTAATACCTATAATATTTGGGTTGTTGCGGACCACCAGTGCCAACTGCTCAATCACTAGGGCAAAGAGTAGGGGGCACCCCTGCCAAGTTCCACGGGTCAAAGAAGAGCGGGCAGACCTAAGCCCATTAACTTTTACCACTGCCTCCAGGAAGCTGTAGAGAGCCCGGATACAATTCTGGAAGTGGTTTCCAAACCCCATCCTCTCCATTGTGTACATAAGGAAGGTCCAGTACACCCTGTCAAACTCCTTTTCAGCTTCCATAAATAATACAATAGAGAACTGTTGGGGATTGGCATAGTTTGGCCATGATATTCAACAACCTGTGGATGTTATCATTAATTAACTGCCCTTTAATAAAATTTGTCTGATCAGGGTGGAACAGACCTTCCACACATTCTTGCAACTGATTTGTGAGAACTGTCGTAAATAGTTTTTGATCCACGTGTAGAAAGGAAATCAGATAATAGGAACTGTAGAGAGTGGGGTCCTGTCCCTGCTTGTAAATTACTGAGATCTGGGCTTGTGACCAGGATGGTGGGGTACCCCATCCCCTCCGTACCTCCTGGCACACTTCGGCTAAGAGGGAAACAACCCCACTCCCGAAAACATTTATAAAACTCGGATGTAAAGCCATATGGACCCGGGGACTTGTTTTTAAGAACCAAAATGGATCTCAGCCTCTTCCCAAGATATAGGGTGGTCAAGAGCTACCCTGGTTTTACCATCAAGAGTGGGAAGCTGAAAGCCGGCAACAAGCTGCTTCTGTTTACAGAGTCTGTCAGGGACTTCGTGTCCGGTGTAAAGCTTCTTATAGTTATTGGCAAAATGGTCTTCTATATTTTTTGTGCATGAGTGTCATGCTGTGTATCATGGCGGTTCCACCAAATCTTAAGTGCCACCCAGTGGATCTGCCAAGCAAGCAGATGTCCTGCTCTGTTTCCAGGGTTTTATTTAACTCTAAAAATTGATTAGCGTTTTGCTCATAAAAGTTCTAAAACATTGTGAAAATGCATAGCACTTGCCTCACTGTGTTTAACAAACATAAAACTTCTAGAAAACCTATATAAAGGCTTTCTGTACTGTTAGTATTGTCCCAAGAAAAAAACTGCTAATCAGTTATTTAAAACCCTGTGTTTCCACCCTCATAAAATTGTTGTCTAGTGTAATGGAATTCCCCCCTCAATCTTATGTTCTAGCAGGGCTGTTAGTTGCTGTTGGAGCTTATCTAGGGTTTGCTTATTGACTGGATCTAAAATTACTTTGTGCTCACATTCCAGCTCAAGTATTTGATGATCTTACTTTGAGGGTATCTCTTGCAGCAGGCCATCACCAGTAGGACTATAGCTGCCAGGCACTAGGACCACACAGAAACATTCTAGCTAGCAGTCTTAACAGATGGAGCCACCCACCTCTGACGCCAGTCCCAGACCTCAGCCAATACTGTGAAAGCAGGTGGTCCTCATGCCTTTGTCAGTTCCTTCCCAACGTCGATCAACACACTTTGGACTGCTGCAGCTGCCACAGCTGCTGTCGACTGCCATTTTCTCATGTTTGCCGTGCTTTATTTGATTTCTTTTAGTATTAATATTGTAATTTTGATGTTCTCACCTAACAGTTTGTCTTCTAAGCCTTCTTCATCTTCCAACTGCTCCACGAAGTGTACCTGTTGCAAACAAATTCCGGACAACGTCAGCCATTCTGCCTGCGTCTTTTGCCTAGGCCCAGACCACGACATCCAAGCATGCGAGGCCTGCCATAAGTTCAGCCTGGCTACCCGGAGACGCTGCCAGAAGATCCTTGAGAACCATTTCCTTAAGCAGAAGGTCATTTGATGGATTGGAAGCTACAGGCCAGGAGCTCTCCTGTTTCCCCGGCCCAGTCCTTGGGGTCTTCATCATCGAAGTCCTGGGATAAAGCCGCCGAGAAACACAAACACTGGGAGAAGGACCAGGACAGACCCTGGTCTGCCTCAAGCTCACAATCTCCTCACAAGATGTCTTCAACCACGCAACAGTCCTCCTTCCCTTGGGAGGTCGACCTCCTTAGCCCTTCATGCCCTAATTCTCACAGGGCTACCAGCGGCTCAGCCGCCTACCCGGGTCTCCCCCTGTGGGCGGCAGCTCCTCAGGTCAGAAACTTTGTATCCTGCTCCCCAGCCCCTGCTTTTTCAGCACTTATTCTCGGTGGGCACAGTCAGGTGGCTCAGCTGGAGTCTCTTCAGTTGGTGCGGTTGCAGCAGACACCAGTCCGGTAGTGCCCCCCGTCGACACCCGTGCCGCTGGCGATGGTCTCATCCTCTGGGACTGCCACCAGTTCTACTTCTCCTTCTCAGGGGTAGACACTGCAGAACACTGGCACCTGCATAAGTATGGTATCTCCTCAACCTTCTCCCGGGGGGAGGGGGTCGCCCTCCACTCCAGCGCCCATCTCCCCACAACCAGCGCCTGTTGATCCTCCCCCGGCCGACACCCATGCCTGTCCTCCTTCCACTGCAGCCAGCGAGACCTGTGCCAGCCCTGCCTATTCCTCCTGTAGGGCTTGTGCCTGGCCTTCCGCAGCCAGGTTCCGCCAGGTCTGCACTGGCCCCAACTCAGCCGACACCCATCGGGCCTGTGCCCATCCTGCCACAGCCTGCTCCTGTAGGACCGGCACTTATCCTACTGCAATCTGCACCTGTAGATCCTCAGCCTGGGTACCCTGCACCAGCAGGACTTGCGCTGGGTTATCCACACCTGATGCCTCTGGGACCTGCACCGGTCTACAACTACCTGATGCCATGGGGATCGGCACTGGCACTGGTCTATTACCTTGGTCTGATCTCCACCTTGTGGTCCTTCATGCAGATACAGGCTCTCACCCCAAGGGGACCTGCTGCAGCCCCCTCCTCCCGGCTTCTGTCACCCCGGGCCCTAGTGCTTCTCACGCCCCCTGGGGTAGGCCTGACACCGGATCATCCGGCCGCTCGGATGATCATCGGCCCGAGGACAGCAACGATGTGGATGATGGGCAGGAGAGCATCAGTAGTGAGTCTTTTTCTCTCGCCCCTGATTCCTCGGAAGAGGAAGAGGAAGAGGCCCTGAGTAATGTTCCCAAATCCCCTCCTGATGACCCTACCTTCATGGCCATCATGAGGCACATTCAGGCTACTGTAGGATGGGAGACTGAGGAGCAGGACCCTGAGAGGTGTCGGTTGGCTGTCTACCTGTGTTATCTCGATGCCTGTCCCTTAGTGGTCCCCCTAATAATTGATCCCTACGAGGATGTCAACCAGGCTGCCTGGAACCGCCCCACACGGTCCTGGCAGTGTCCAAAAAGGTTAACAGACTTTTCCCACACACTGGCTGGCAAGCCATATTTTGCTGAAACCGCCCAAGGCTGATTAAGTGACCTTCAATGCTCCGTACAACTGCACCAAAAGGCCAAAACACCTAAGCTCCTTCCCCTGGACAGGGAGTCTCACCAGCTGGACCAGATGGGCAAGCGTGCCTTCACTTCTGTCACTCTGGCCATTCAGGCCATCAGTTTACTTGGCCCATATGGTGTAGTTTCAGAATCTACTATGGGACCAGGCTATGGAGGCAGTCCTAGCCATGCTGCATGACCTTTCCAAGCAGCAGACCCTCCAGGTGCTCAAAACGGGCTCGGACGTCGGTACCCATGTCCTTAGGGCAGGCGTCTGTATGCGGCATCACTTCTGGCTACAGGTCTCGGGCTGCCTGCCAGATGTCCATTACAGCATAATGGATGCCTCTTTCAGGGGTTCAAAAGTTTTCGGAGGAGATGTCCAGGATCTCATCTCTGAACTGCAAACCTTGGGATGGGCTGTCAGACCCATCCACTCAATGTATCATACCCAGAGAAAGTCGGGACAGAGGGCTCCCTTTCATTGCTCTTCCCACAGGCAGGCTCAACCCCCTCCCAAAGCTCAGGACACGAGCAAGACAGGGATGGCTCTCCCCACCCCCTCACCCGCTGCCACCTGTAGAACCCGAGGGGCAACAGCAGCTTCAACAGCTGCTGCTCCCACCTCCTGGGTCCTTGCCAGACCCCACCACAGTAGAACTTTAGGAGGTGGTTGTGGGGGGTCATTTCTCCCTCTCCCTCTACCTGGACAGATGGAGGGAGATAACCACAGACAACTGGTTGCTAGAGTTCATAGAGTGGCCTCCAGAAAACCCTCTGGGCCTGTCCTCCTGGCCATGTTCCCTTCATCTGGGAGGAAATTCAGGTCTTACTTTGAAAAAAGGCCATAGAGCCAGTCCCACAGTTTCTGCAGGGCAGAGGATTCTACTCCCACTTCTTCCTGGTCCCCATGCGGATGGGAGATCTTTGCCCCATCCTGGACTTAAGCCAGCTGAACCTCTTTATAAAGTACAAACAGTTCAGGATGGCCACCCTTCAGGGTTTACTGCCCCTGCCCCATCGGGGGTCATCCTTCAGGATTTACTGCCCCATCATGGGAACTGGATCTGCTGTCTGGATATGCAGGATGCCCACCTGCATATTAAGGTCCCCCCCCCCCCACCGGCGCTAACTCCGTTTCCACTTTCAAGGAGCGCACTACCAATTCAGAGCTCCATCTTTTGGTTTGTCCTCAGCATCCAGGGTCTTCACCAAATGCCTGGTGGTGGTGGCAGCTGCCTTGAGATGGCAGGGTTTCTACATGTTCCCATACATGGACAATCGGTTCTTGGCAGCTCCATCCAGGGAACTTCTTCTTCAAACCTTGGTGCAGACCCACAGTCTATTCCAGGCTTTGGGCATCACTATTAACATGCTAAAATCCTTTCTTACCCCCTGCCAACGTCTCCAGTACATAGGAGCAGTGCTGGATACAGCTCAGGAGAAGGCCTTCCTGCCCTCAGACAGTACAGAGCGTCTGATGGACCAGGAGCGTCTTCTTTATTCCAGCTGTTATGTTCTGGTGAAGGCCTTTCTATGACTTCTAGGCCTCATGACCGCCGCCATCTCTGCAGTTCCCTTGGCCTGGCTGCACATGAGAGTTCCTCAATGGACCCTGTGGGTCCAGTGGTACCAACACATGGATGCCCTGGATCAACCAGTTATGGTCTCAGATCCAGTCAGGAGGGTACTGTTGTGGTAGCTGGAGCCTAGCAACCTGTTTCAAGGGATTCCCTTCTGTATACCTCCCCTCAGCAGGTCCTGATGACATGCCTTGAATCTCGGCTGGGGGGACTCACTTGGGGGGTCCACCAAACTCAGTGTTCTGGAGATATGTGCAGTCTTGTATGCCCTGCAGGCCTTTCAGACTCTGCTATCCCCAGGTCTGGTCTTGATCCAGACGGAGAACATGTGCGTGATTTACTACATGAAGCAAGGGGGAACTCATTCCTATCCCCTGTGCAGGGAAGTGATGAGAGTCTGGGACTAGGTCATAGAACACAGGCTGGAGCTCTCGGCTGTCCACGTTCGCGGTGACCACAACGTCCAGATGGACACCCTAAGCTGGTCTAATTCCCAAGCCCACAAGTGGGAGCTTCTGACCCCAGTAGTCAAAGACCTATTTGACAGATGGGGTCATCCCAGGTTGGACCTTTGTGTGTCCCCACACAACGCAAAACTGCCGCTTTTCTGCTCGCTAGATCTAGGGCCTGGAATTTTCTGGTGAAATGCGTTGTCCCTTTCTTGAAAAAGGAGGTTTCTCTACACCTTCCTTCCCTCCCTCCCTTCCCGCTCCTTCAGAGGGTCATGAAAAAGCTTCAGATGGAAGGAGCCACCGTGATCCTGATCACCCCCTTCTGGCCTCATCAGATCTGGTTCCCCTTGCTTCAAAAGCTGGCTGTGGAACCTCTGATCCCGCTGCTCCTGTGCACTGGCTTGCTCTTCCAGGAGCAGGGCACCCTGGTCTATCTGGACCTCAGATCTCTCCATTTCCATGCATGGCTCCTGAGGACATAGCCATTGCCGGGTTTGGGGTGTCTCCTGGAGTGGCCAGTGTCCTGGTGGTGGCCAGGAAGCCCTCCACCAGAGCCACTTACTCTGTGAACTGGAAGCGCTTTGCTCTTTGGGCTGCATCACACTATTTGGATCCCTTCACCTGTCCAGTGGATCAGGTGCTAGAGTACCTTCTGTCCCTTTCAGACTCGGGTCTGCAATACTCCTTGATTAAGGTACATCTTTCTGCCATCTCTGTATACCATGTACCTGTAGAGGGTCATTCAGTGGCTCAGCTTGATGTGTCTCGCACCTTCTTGAGGGGCATTCTGCATTTGAAGCCTCCCATCCGTGATCCTGTCCCGGCTTGTGTTGGAAAAGATTAGCTGCCTCCCTTTGAACAGGTTACGTCTTGCGAGCTGCACTTTCTGTCATTGAAAGTGTTATTTTTAGTTGCTATTTCTTCTGCTTGAAGGATTTCTGAGCTTTAAGTAAAAGTTTATTGGCTGGAAAATAACTCCATTGAGCAGGCTCATTTACAAGGAGGTTCTGGGTCAGGAAGTGTACAACTCGAACAATATAAACAAGCCAAAGTATATACAAACATGTACAAATGCGCAAGGCAGTGTTATTGTATATATACAAGATTTACAACAGGAGGCTTCTCAGATGTTTTAAAAATGTATTTACAAAGAATAACAGTAAGGGAATGTACATCAGGAGGCTTCTCAGATAGAAAACGTATTTACAAAGAGTAACAGTTTGTTAAGTTAGGATATTGCGGAGCACCATATCAGAACTTACATAATAAACATTGGAGAATAAAAGAAAGAAGAATGTTGGCAGGGAGGTATCACAGTTTGGAGGTAAAAAGGTGAGATGAGAAGATGTGGTATGGGTCATGGAAATTCGAGGGTAGTAGAAAAGGGAGAAGTTTGCCAGGTATGGCAGGGAATGAAGTAGGGGGAGGTAGGTAGGTAGGTAGGTAGGTGAGGTCCTCAGCAGGGTGAGCTGGTTTGTAGTATAAATGTAAAAAGGAGGCTAGGGAGGTTGAGGCGAGGAGAGTAGGTGTCAGTCTCGTTATTTATTTATTTTAGTCTTTGGTAACTGGGTAAGGCCCACTAGGCACAAGTGCCTGTTTTAAGGGGTGACCTGGGAGCACTGGGCAGTTAAGTGACTTGCTCAGAGTCGCAGAGTATGCAAGTGGAGGTTGTGAGAATCAAACCCAGGTCTGATCTGCTGGATGTACCAAGCCCATTCACAGCTTGTTACTCTAACGTCTAGGCTATACTGCTAGCCCAGTTAAGGGTGAAAGCACGGAATGGTTCATTCCAGGTAAGCTGAGAGGGATGTGGGAGATGACGGAAGGTAGCTTAATGAGGGTGAGTGTAGAGGGAGGAGACCTTGAGGGGAGAGAGGTCACTCAATCAGGGTTAATGAAGCGGAGCTGACAAGTTGACAGTGGCAGGTTTAGAGGTCAGCGGCATGTACAGGAGTTGTGTAGTTTGCTAGCTAGTAGATTTTTTTTAATTGCTCAGGGGGATTAGCTGTTGAAGTTTGAGGCTGGACTGGACTTTGTTCCAAACAGCCGGTAGAGCATGGCTTATAGCCAAACTTCCAAAGCGGGAGCGTGTGCAAGGGATGTCCAGCATGATGTAGGAAATACTACGTCGTGTATATGAGGAGATAGTGCACCAGAATAGAGTAGTTATATAAGGGGGGAGATTTAACAAAAGGGCTTTCTATAGCCAGGTGAGGGAGTGAACGAGCCACCTAGTAGTTAAGGAAGTCCAACTCAGGGAGGCATATAGGACATAGTGATGTGTGCGACAATGGGAGTTTGAAATTAATCATTTTGCAATAAATTGGCATAGTACGGATTCAGAGCAACGGCCATAAAGAATAGCTGAGTAGTCAAGAAATGGTATGAAGGTAGTCTGGACCAGCCGAAGTCTGGTGTCACTGGTGAACAAGGATGTATTCCTATAAAAGAAGCCTAGTCTTTGCCGTAGTTTCTTTGTGAGGGTGGTGATATAGGCAGAGAATGTGAGATGCTGGTCTAGTTCGCAGACCAAGTATTTAAACTTGGTCACTACCTCGAGATTGTCGTCAAAGAGGGTCTTTATAGGGGGGGCAGGGATGCTAGCTCACTTTAAGTGTTAGTATGGTGAAAAATATATATATATAATATATATATGTATAAAATATAAATATAGTATGGTTAGTATGGAGGAAAAAGGTTTAATGCCTTCCGCTAATTTAATGATACGCCAGAATTTGCTGGAGTTTCCCCTTGCAGAGTCAAAGGCAACTAGGAAGTAGGAAGCTTCCGTGGCCCTGATCTGTTTGGTGCACTCATTACGGCAGGCTCTGAAGGCCGCCAAATCTGCTGAGAGTTTGGTTCTTCTGGCTGTAGCCCAGAGACGACCCCTTGCATTAAGGTCAGCCTTTAGTTCAGCCATGAATCATGGGCAAGAAAGCTTCTAGGTTCTGCATTTTAATATGGGGGCATGTTTATTGATGATTGCGCTTAAGGTGTTAATAATATAATGTGACATTACTGTCATTGATATTCGTAGCTAGACAGAAATTAATTCTGTGTACCTTAGGTCAGCCAAGTAAAGAGATGGGTTGAATTTGCGGAATTTCCTGACTTGGTGGTTGCTGTTCCCTAACACTGGCCACGGTGCAGTGATCACTAACATCATTAAGAAAGACTGCTAAGTGTGTAATCTTGTTGGGTCTGTTTGAAAGGATGAGGTTGATCAATGACTCGTTGGAGGGTGTTTTAGGGTTCAGACAAGTGTGCTCTGATACCAGTTGAGTGAAGCCAGCGTCATCGCAGTACTCTTTCAGTTGTGAGCATTTGTTGCAGATTTTATACCCGTCGAAATTTAAATCATGGAGGATGATGATTTAGTTCTGCCTTGAGTCAGATATATTGCACAAGTGATTTAGGATTTCCAGACCCCCAGAAGGTGGTCGGTAGCAACCTGTTATCGTTCAAGTTTCCATAGGGGATAGGGAAAGGTTTAACAGAATGGATTCAGATTCCTTCGGTATGGTGGTAGGGGTGATATCGGAAACAGTAAATTTATCTTTGACGTAGATAGTTATGCCCCCACCTCTGGTTGGTCTATCACTACCATAGATGTTATAGGAGGGGAGGGATACTGCTGTGTCTGGGGTGGAATTTTTCAGCCATGTTTTGGTTAGGACTAGAATGTCCGGGTCTGTGTGGGAAATCCAGGCCTGAACGAGATCTACCTTTTTCAATAAGCTGCATGCATTAAGGTGCAGGCATTTCAAACCCTTAGTGTCTGCCAAGGGCAGCTGATCATGATAGAGTTTGTGGCAGACCAGGGTTTAATTCAGCATTTCTTGCACAGATTAGCAACAGGAAGATAATGTTCTAGCAGCGTGGATATGTTGTTCATCCACACTGTTTGGCATTGTCCCCTTCCACTTTAAATCTGCCAGAATTCTTCAAGCTAGCTCCTCCCACCTACCCAGATGGTATATACCTCGGCTTCTCTCCATGACGTCAGATCTTTCCGCTGGAAGATACAGGTTGCCTCCCTCGTGCTCTAGCATTTCGTAGGTCCTGGCTTTCAAATTGTCGGTTTTACTGAAGCTCAAACTTGTTTGAGTTAGCGATTGTGCTTTACTGCATCGATCATGGAGGAGAAATCTTACCAGGATTCTGCCGCTGTCCCTGCGGCCAGAAGATGTCGCGCACCGATCCCCACCTCACGTGTGTCTACTGTCTAGGTGTCAGCCGTGACATCTCGTCATGTAGCTACTGCTTGGCCTTCCATCCCAACTTCCTGGATGAAAACAAGGCACACCTGAAGCTGGAGAGACCGGAAAAAAGGAACCCGCCGGTGAAGTCGAAGGAGGCTAGGTGGGCGGTTTCCGCAGCCGTAGGCTCCGCTGAACAACTGGAACAGATGCAGGCCTTCGAGGAAGAAGCCGCTCGTGCTTTGGCCAGTAGAAGCTTCTTTGTCCTGTTGAACCTAGGCTCTACCTTTACGGGGTCCTTCAAGGAGTTGTGCCAGTCTCCCCCCCCCCGGGGTGAAGTGCCCTTGGGCTTGCACTTCTCCCGCTCTCGAAAGAAAGATAAGGACCTGGTGTCTTCATCTCAGCGAAGATGTTCTTGGGACCGAGAAAGCTCCAAATCCCATGAACACGCGATCTAGACCTCGGTCGAGATAGCATCTTCAGCCGCCGGCTTTATGAATCTTCCGTCTGACCAGGGGACCGAGGAAGTGGCCAAAGAGGTCGAAATTATCCTCAATCCGATCGACCCTTTGTCGCTGGCCATGGCCGATGACGCTCTAGAACAGACTCCAGTCCTGGAATTTCCTGATGAGGAGACCCAGCCTGCTGGTGTCCCCATTAAGGACCCGGTTCCGTACTCTTGGGTTTTGGCGATCCATCCGGCATCTCGATCGTGAGTCAGCCCGTCTGATCTTGGTCGAGGTCTAGGACCCCCTCGGCTGAACGACTGAGGAAGAGCTATAAGCGCTCTGATAAGAGATGACACCACAGGTCATCCTCCTCGGATGAGGAGAGACTCTGGCGGAAACTCCGTTGGCGCTATGAGGACCTTATGTGGCAACAGCTGATCTTGACCGGACAGAAGCCGGCTCCGCCGCCTACCCCGGCCATTACTTGGCTGTCGCCTCCTAGGCCGGAGCCGACCCCTCCAGAACCGAAGCCTCTGGTTCCTCCTCCCGTGGGGCCGATCCATCCCCGGTTCGGCCTATTCTGGTCTCCCCACCTATTCTGGTGGAACCACCGCCAAAGCAGCCTGCGGGAGGGGCTCCCTCAAAAGAGGAGCGACTGGACACCAGACATCCCCGGCGTCTGTCGCTTAGTGTCACCCCTGACCGCTTCGGTGGATCGAGGGTGATTTCGGCAGTAGACCGTTGTATCCTGACTCCTCAGACTCAGACGTCACCAGACTGCAAGCTAATCCCGGAGATGATGAGTCAATTGTTGGCACAGGGGTGGAGGAGGGTCCTTCCTCCTTCCAAGGGATCGTCTCATTTCCAATTCCACTAGAATGCCCCTGGAATCCATCCAGAAAAAGGCTGAGTACCCTCTCACAGATATTCTAAAGAAAGGGGATACCCCGACGGAGGCCTTTCCAGTGGCCAAAGCCATTGTTGGCCCGGCCCTTGAACTCGGGCAGTGCCCTGCCTTCTGTCCAGCACCGTCTGCCCATATGGCCCGCAAGTATGCAGTGCTCATTGGGTCCCTTGCAGAGTTCACAGAGCACCCTTCGGCCAAGAGCCTGGTGACCGCTAGTTCGGCTGACACTGACCGACGCCCGGAAAAGGAGTCCAAGAATATGGACCACTCTGCCCGAAAGGTCTATGCGGCCTCTTCTTTGGGCCTTCGTCAGGCCAGCTCGGTCATCATCATGGCACACTTCTCTCATGCCCTTCTCGGGTCATTAGACAAGGTCCTCCCTCACCTCCCCGTGGACATGCAGACCACAGTCAAACAGGTCCGTGACCAGGGTCGTGCTGTTGCCAAACAGCAGCTCCAGATGGCCTTGGACATTGGGGATTCTTGTGCCCGCTTGATGGCTTGCACAATGGCCTCTCACCGCAGGGCTTGGCTGAGGCCTTCCTCCTTCCCGGCAGATACTCAGCATAAGCTGGCTGATGTACCTTTCCTGGGGACTGACTTGTTTGGTCCAGGAGTGGCCGGTCACCTACACCCTATAGAGCAGTCCAGTGCCACCTTGGACCACATTTCTGCGAAAGGTTCTTCGGGCAAGAACCAACAGAAGAAGAAGAAGAAGAAGCCTTTTCGGCACTCTTCCCCTGCGGTGCGGTAACACTCCTACCAAGGAGGACAGCAACATCAGCAGCAGGCTCAAACTTAGTGCCCCCGGCCCAAGCCTGGTCCCCAACAGGGCCACAAAGGAGTCTGAGGCTCAGGTCCTGGAGCCTCCTCCTCTAAGCCTGCCCAGTGACGGGATGGGGTTGCCACCCTTATCCCCGTCACACCAGCTCTGGGCCTTCCCGTGGGGGGTCGGCTCCACCACTTCCTTTCTGCCTGGTCAGCTATCACTTCGGACAGGTGGATCCTCGAAGTGGTTGGTCAGGAACTGCCTTTAGAATTCGAGCAGTACCCTCCAAGCTGAGCCTGCGCCCCACGGGGGAAACGGATTTCCACTTGCACCCAGTCGGCTCTTCGAGATGACGTAGCTCAGCTCCTCAGCAAGGAGGCAGTAGCTCCTGTGCCGGATCCTCCAGCAGACCCAGGCTTTGTCTCCAGATACTTCCTGGTGCCCAAGCGGACGGGGGGTTGGCGCCCCATTCTAGATCTCCATGACCTGAATCAGTATCTCAGGTCACACACCTTTCAGATGGTCACTCTGTCCCAGATCATACCATCCCTGGAGCGAAACATGTAGTTCTGTTCACTGGATCTGCAGGAGGCATTCTTTCACGTCCCAATCCGTCCGTCCCATCAGCGGTTCCTCCACTTCAGGGTCGAAGGGACCCTGTACAAGTTCCGAGCCATGCTGTTCGGCCTGTTATCAGACCCACGGGTCTTCACCAAATGCATTGCAGTGGTGGCGATCCATCTTCGGCGTAGAGGAATCAGAATCTACCCTCATCTCGACGACTGACTTCTGGCAGGCCCCACCCAACAGGGAGGTGGAGAGGTCCAGGGATCTGGCCCTCCAGATCTGCTCTCAACTTGGCCTCCTGATCAACGAGGCCAAGTCAGAACTCATGCCTTCCCAGGTGATGGGCTTCATCGGGGCAGAGCTTGACTCTCATCAAGCCAGAGCTTGGCTCCCGGCGGATAGGGCGGAGGTTCTCTCCTCCTTTGCCCAATCATTTCTGTTTGGGCATTTGCGCCCTGCCCGGGACTTTCTGCGCTTTCTGAGTTACATGGCGGCTTGCACCTAGTGGTCTGTTGGGCCCGGTTGCACATGGGAGCTGGCTGCCCAGTGGACTCAGCAATATGGTCATTTCGACCAGCTGATCACTGTAACCCAGAAGATGTGGGACACGCTCCAATGGTGGACCGCTCCAGACCGGTTGCAGGAAGGGATCCCGTTTGTCCGCCCTGAGCCGATGATCGTCCTCACGACCGATGCCTCTCTCATGGACTGGGGAGCCCACATGGGGGACAACAGGGCCCACAGGTTCTGGACCCCTGAGGAGTCCCGATGCCACATCAACCTGTTGGAGCTCAGGGCAGTCAGACTGGCACTGAAAACTTTCGCTCCTCAGCTCCGGGTTCAAGTCCAGATGGACAATACCACGACCATGTACTACCTCAACAAACAGGGCAGCACGCACTCCCATCTGCTGTGCAAGGAGGCGCTCCACATCTGGACCCTCGTAGGCCGGTTGGAGGTGGATCTCCTATCCATGCATGTGGCAGGAGCCTCAAACCAGCCGGCGGATGCTCTCAGCCGCATAGGCCAGCCATCCCATGAGTGGTCTCTCCATCCAGAGGTAACTTACAGCCTGTTCTCCCATTGGGGAAAACTGCTGGTGGACCTGTTTGCCTCCAGGGAAAACACCAATCTGAGGCTGTATCATGCCGCCCCCCTCAGCAGGGCTCGCTGCAGGGGGATGCCTTTTCAAGGCCGTGGACCCCAGGCCTCCTCTACGCCTTCCCTCCATGTCCCCTGATCCACAAGGTGTTACTCAAGGTGAGGAGGGACATGGTGAAGATGATTTTGGTAGCCCCAGACTGGCCGCGCCAGTTCAGGTATCCAGATCTCCTCAGCCTCGGCTGCAGGCCCCCGGAGTGGCTTTGTACATGCCCGAACCCGATATCTCTGAACCAGGGGAAGGTCTTTCATCCGAACCTTCAATCCCTGCACCTCACAGCCTGGTACCTGAGTGGCTAGAGTTCCAGGCTTTGGGTCTTTCTGAGGATGTCTACACCATGGTGGAGGCATCTTGAAAGGAATCGACCAGGAAATGTTATGCCTTCAAATGGAAGAGATTTTCCATTTGGTGTCAGGGTAAGAGTCTGGACCCCTTATCCTGTTCTGTGGCTAACATTCTCGACTACCTTTGGTCTCTCTCCAGAGAGGATCTACGGTTGGTTATCGACCCTCAGGGTGTACCTGGCAGCCATTTCTGCTTACCAGGCACAGGCCGGTCAGCCAACATTGGCACAGGAGACAGTGGTCGGGTGCTTTTTTCAAAGGCCTGGATCACATATCCCCTCCAGTGCGTGAACCTCCACCTTCGTGGGATCTACTGCTGGTTTTTGCAAAGCTCATGGGCAAGCCATTCGAACCCATTCACAAGTGTGAGCTCTCACATCTGTCATGGAAGATGGCCTTCCCGGTGGCTATCACATCAGCCAGAAGGACAGGGGAGCTCCAGGCACTTTCGGTGGACTCCCCTTATCTGGTCTTCCACAGGGACAAAGTTGTCCTGCGCCCCCACCCAAAATTCCCTCCGAAGGTGTTGTCAGAGTTTCACCTTAACTAGGTGTTGACTCTGCTGGTTTACTACCCTAATTTCACCTTGGTCACAGAGTACAGACTCCATACTTTGGACCCGAGACATGCCCTCTACTATTACAAGTACAGGACAGCGGAAATTCGTGGAGTGGTTCGCCAGCTGTTTGTCACATATGCTGAAGCCGCTTCTGGCAGACCTGCAGCGAAGCGGACTGTTGCAAGATGGATTATATCATGCATAGGTCTATGCTATGATTTGGCGGGCAAGGAGCCTCCCAGAGGGATAAGAGCTCATTCAGCCCACCATACTGCTGCATTAGTGGCTGCTTCCAGGGACATCCCTATCCAGGAAATCTGCTGGGCTGCTACCTGGAAGTCAGCAAACACCTTTATCACCCACTACCACATCAACCTTGAGTCACACCCGGGATGCTGGTTTTGGGGCTTCAGTTTTCCAATCTCTGTTCCCTAAGTAGGGGGTGTGTGCCTTGCCTCCCTCCTCCCGGAGAACTGCTTGGATTCTGCCAAACAGTGTGGATGAACAACATATCCACGCTCCTAGAAGAACAGGTTACTCACCTGTAACAGTAGTTCTAGGAGTGGTATATGTTGTTCATCCACATGGACGCACCCGACCTCCCTGGCTGTGGACGCACACAACCTTCATTCCAGCGGGCTAATATCTGGCGTCATGCGGCAGAGCCGAGGTATATACCACCCGGGTGGGTGGGAGGAGCCAGCTTGAAGACTTCCGGCAGATTTAAAGTGGAAGGGGACAATGCCAAACAGTGTGGATGAACAACATATACCACTCCTAGAACTACTGTTACAGGTGAGTAACCTGTTCTTACTGACCCATCTGCAGAGCAGTTTAACTTAAATGGGTTTGTGATGTCTATGTAGGGGGTTGGTAGGTGGCACGTATGTACCAATGTAGTGAAGGCAGGAAGGGTGTAAGGCATATAAGTGATATGCTGTAAGTTTTTGGATGGGGGGCTGTAAGTAATCCCACCAGTATGGTGGTGTGGGACTTCCATAGGGGGGTTAAGTATAGGTGGGGGAGTGTGGGGGAAGGGCTAAGGTAGGATCTTGATGAGGTATTTAGGTGCACTATCTCAGGGCAAACTGGGGGTGCTGTAAAATTTGGAGGTAGGACTGGATGGGGAGGGCTGTAGGCAGGAGAGAGTAGGGTGCAGAGAAGGAGAACACCTGGGAGCAAGAACATAGCCAGATGGAGGGTGTGCTGCGGCATCGTAATATGCTTGATGTCCTTGACCGGGCACGATAAGGTACTAGGGTGCACACACCCATATGAGAGTAACCAAGAAGTATCTTGGGTATGGGCTGAGTGTGACAAAAAGGGTCAAATAAAGAGGTCACTTGTTCAAGGGCTAGGGCCACATTAGTTAACGAAGACTAGTAACAGATGTAGATAGTATCAGTCTCAAGGAGAAGAGTAGTTAACTTAATAAAATTGGTGGAACAGCCTCGGTTAGGCTACGACTGGCTGCTGTGGGAATATTAGCTGCAAATACAATTGATTAAGCAGACTGCAGGGGAGGAGTCAAAGTGCAGCACGCTGATTTAAAGAGCGACAGGGGCAGGGGCGGGCAGGTGGGAGAAAATTCAGAGGAGAAAGCAATTAATAACGGGTCCAGTGCAGTCCGATTCTGGCTGAGCTAAGTGGCAGGCAGTGGATTCACCGGGGAGCCAGTTGGAATCTGCTCACTAGATGGAGCAGCCAATCGTGTGACAACAGCAGAGTGGATGCCAAGAACTGAAAATGGCGTTGTCTGGAAGTCGTACCTGCTTTGGAAGCTTCAGTTGCTGGCTTGGGGTGGGTGGCAGCGATCAAGAGAGCCGCACCACAGCAGGCTGGAGGGCTGAGCACCCGGTCAGGGGGCTTGGAGCTGCTGGAGAGGAAAAAAGAGATGGGGGTTAATATACTTAAGTTGCAGCAGGGTGGGGTAGGCAAGAAGAGACTAGACAAAAGCAGGTAAATAGGAGCTAGGTCTGAGCTTCAGGCCCTGACATTCAGGGAGCCTTATTTGTTTTTCACAAAGACAGGGTGTCTTTGTGAACCAACCCTAAGTTTCTTCCTAAGGTGGTGTCAGAGTTTACTTTGAATCAATCCATCTGCCTGCCTGTCTATTTTCCAGAGCATTCCAATCAAGGGAAGGCATTGCTCCATACCTTGGATGTGCATAAAATTCTGCAGTACTATACATACAGACTCCAGGAAGTCTAATTAGTTGTTTGTTTCATTTGCCCCTGGAAAAGAGTGCATCACGGTGTCCAAACAGTGCCTGTCTAAGTGGTTAGCCAATTTTATTGTCTTTTGCTATGAGAAGTATGGCAAGGAACTTCCGGGTACAGTTAAGGGCCATTGGGAGTACGGCCACGGCCACAACCACATTGGCAGCCTGTTTCAGAAATATGTCAGCCGCTGACATTTGTGCTGCTTCTACCTGGAGCACTGTCCACACCCTCACCAAGCCTTGTGGAAAGGACTGTCTGCAAATGCCAGGAGTTTGGTGAACAAAGTGGTGGACTTAGAGGCCATAATGGTGGACGAGAGCCTGGACAATCTGACGATAATGGAGACCTGGTGGCCAGAGCATCACACATGGGAAGTGGGTGTCCTGGGGTGCAGACTGTTTAGTAAGGACAGGACTGGTAGAAAGGGAGGGGGGTAGTATTGTATATCAAGGACGACATCAGGGCAAAGGAAGGGCAGGAGGAGCAAGAGGAGGTGGAGGTCCTGTGGGTCACACTGGAAAAATGGTCTGGTGCATCATTAAGACTGAGTGTGATTTACAGACCTCATATGCAGGGAGGAAGTGGACAGGCAGCCGTTGCAGGCAATTCAGCGGATGGTACTCAAGGGGGAACTTCTGCTGGTGGGGGACCTTAACCTCCCTGATGTTGACTGGGAAATAACATCAGCCAGGAGCATAGAGATCTTGCTTCGAGAAACAGCTCTTCCAGCAGGTTACACCATTGGGACTGCAGCCGGCAGGCGCCAGGACCCCACAGAAATTTTCTAGCTAGCAGTATTCAGCGGGGACCGCCTCCGACGTCAGTCCCGCCCCCGACGTCAGGCTTAGTACATAAGGAGGCGGTCCCCCAGAATCCCAGTTCTTTTCCGGCCACACTCGCCAGCATCGGCCTCTCAGTCTCTACCTAGCGTACAACAACTACAGAATTTCTGCATTTTCTAACTGATGTCCTCTCCAACTCCTTCGCTTGAGGGTCACCTTTTGAAGTGTGCGTGCGGCAAACGGATCCCTTTCAAGGATCCTCACTCCTCCTGCATGCGGTGCCTAGGCCTGGACCACGATGCCAAGGCCTGCACCTTTTGCCAAGGGTTCAATAGCCGCACCAGGATCCGCCATCAGAAGGCACTCCAGGCATATCTTCTTAAAGAAAAATTAAAAAGGATGGACCAAGAACCTTCCTCCAGGGGAGAATCATCCTCAAAGGCCCATAAGCACCTGGACAAGCACCGGGAGAAAGGAAGGTCCAGATCCCCGAACCGGGCCTCGGACTCCTGCAGCTCTGGCTACACCAGATCAGACCACTCTACCCTCCAGGGCTCGGTCACAGCCCCCCCCCTCCGGTTAAGGTCCGGGCTTCAAGCGGCTCTTCTTCGCTCCAGCCTATTAAGACTTCGAGGCCCTCGGCTTCCTCCACTCTGTCCAAGGCCTCTTCCAAGTCTTTTGAGCGCCATATATCATCTTCTTCCACCCGACGTCGGGACACCGACTCCAGGTCGGTCTCACAACCTCCCAGAGGTCCTAATCCAGCTCCTAGAAAGACCAAGGACCTGACGTTCCTGAAGCGGTCGTCAGACCTGACGTTGGCCAAGCACCGGATGTCGGCTAAGCATCTGAAGTCGGCCAGGCGCTCGCAGGAACCAGCGACACCAGCCAGACACCAGTGGCCAGCCGGGCTCTCACCAGATCCAAAGGCGTCGGCCAGGAGACCGACGTCGGCATCGCACTCTCCGGAGCGGAAGACCACCCCCCTGTCACCGGTGGACGCCGGTCACAGGAAATCGACTGAGGAGGACGCCACACTGCCCGAAGACCAGGCGGGCGACACCGAGGATGCCAGGCTCCCGCAGGAATTTTCCCCAAACCTGGAGACACCCGGGGACCCGACCACGGCGACAGACCACCGGCGCCACAACCGTCGTCTGGCATGAATATTGAAGAAGTAAAGGAGCGCTTTACTTTTTGGTGGGACACCATTCGAAAGGATGTGGTCCCAGTTAAACCTCCTCCTACTCCTACTCCTCCTGCTCCTACTCCTTCGCCTCCTACGGCCCCTCCTCCACCTACGGGGCCAGCAGGACGACCACCAACCCCCAAGGAGCAGACTCCACCTCCTAGGGGCAGATCCAAAGACAGGAGAAGGCCTCCCTCAAGATCTCCATTAGGGTCTCCCAGCCCCAAGCAACCCAGATGGCGTTGGTACACTCCGTCGGGGGAGGACTCCAGATCGGACACCTCGGACTACTCCAGATCTCCTTCTCCATTCAGCATCTCCTCTCCAGACCCACATGACCTCCCCAGGTCTCCTCCGGATGATCCCTCTTTCGCTGAGATTATGAGGCACATCCAGGACAACATGGGGTGGGATGCTGAAGACCTCGACCCTGAACGACAACGCCTTGCCTGCTATCTTCGGCAGAAAGACCCAAAGCCTATGGTAGTACCACTCTTGGTAGACACTTTCGCAGACGTCACCAAGGCTGCGTGAATGCGTCCGCACTCCACTCCAGCAGTGCTGAAGAAGGCTGACCGCCTGTACAAGGCCCCGAGAGAGGACCAGTACTTGGCCCAACAACCTCTGGCAGACTCCCTGGTCATCGCGGCCTCGCATGACCGGTCTCAAAGACCACAACATATGAGCACACAGCCACCGGGCCAGGAATCCAAGCAACTAGATGCCCTGGGGAGACGCACGTACGTGGCTGCTACATGTGCCGTCAGGACTCTGTACTACCTCACCCACATGGTACATTTTCAGAACGCCCTGTGGATCAGGACCTGGTCAGCAAGCTTCCGGATGACAATCAGAAGGCGGAGCTCCTCCATCTGCTCCTCACAGGGTCAGATGTGGATACCCAAGTGCTTTGAGCCGCATACGATTCTGCGGACTCATCTGCCAGAGCTGCAGCTTCGGGCGTTTGTCTCCGGAGACACTCTTGTCTCTGTGTCTCCGGCTTCACCCTGGATGTACAGAAGAACATTCTTCACATCCCATATAACGGCAAAGTACTCTTTGGTGAATCCTCGGAGAAGGTCATCACCAGACTCCAGGACGCGGGGAAGGCAGTCCGATCTGTACAGGCCATGTACAGATCCAGGCCTGGTTCCTTTCACAGGAACTAGAGCCGGTTTCGCAGCCGGCAACAGAGGCAGCAGCCACGTTCTGGTCAGCACCAAAGGGACACTTTTCAGCATAAAGCCCAGGCCAAGTCGTCCCCAGGCAGAGGCCAACGTTACACGAAACCAGCCGAGCCTGCAGGGACCAGCAGTGCCACAGCATGACTCCTTCCCAGCCCCCGGCCCTCCTCCGGATCAACGGGCACAAAAGGTCGGGGGTCGCATCGCCCGCCACTTTTCAGGGTGGCAGTCGATCACCACCGACAGGTGGGTTCTTAAGTTGGTCAAGAAAGGCCATTTCATAGAGTTTCTCGACCACCCACCGGCAAGATCTCCCCTGCTCTCCTGTTACTGGGGTCAGCATGCCCTGCTTATACAGCAGGAGGTGCACGTGCTTCTGGAAAAAGAAGCTATAGAGTACGTACCACGGAACCAGAGGGGTCTAGGATATTATTCTCACTTCTTTCTGGTTCCCAAGAAAACGGGACCTTCGTCCGATACTGGACCTCAACAACTCGGTCCTGTACAAATGCTTCCGCATGGTGACCCTCCCAGGTCTGATTCCCATGCTCAAGCAGGACGCCTTCCTAGCGTCCCTGGGCATGCAGGACGCCTACCTGCATATACCTATTGCCCAGGCGCACAGGAAGTTTCTGCGCTTCGAGTTTCGGGGCCACCATTATCAGTTCCGAGCCCTTCCCTTCGGACTGTCATTGGCACCTTGGGTGTTTACGAAGTGCATGGCGGTCGTAGCAGCATCTCTGAGGAGACAAGGCCACTACGTGTTCCCATACCTGGATGACTGGCTTCTCATGGCGCCCTTCCGGGAGGCCCTGATGTCCACTATTCACTGCACTCAGTCTCTGTTCGAGATGTTGGGCATCATCATCAATCACGAGAAGTCACGTCTGGTTCCGTCCCAGACTCTGCAATTCATTGGTGCAGTTCTGGACACCGTCCAGGGCAAAGCTTTTCTCCCCCCGGACAGAGCAGAACACATCAGGTCCCTCATCAGGGACATTTTGGTGAAGAAGACCATTCCTGCCAGACCGGTCCTTCGCCTGCTCGGACACATGGCTGCAGCCACTGCAACAGTCCCGCTAGCCCATCTCCACATGCGGGTAACCCAATGGATGTTAAGGGTCCAATGGGATCAAAAGCAAGACCATCTGCAGCATCCGATCCTGATCACGAAGGCCGCAGTCCGAGATTGGCAATGGTGGCTAGATTCGAGGAATCTTTAGGCCGGAGTCCCCTTCATTGCACTGTCTCCGACTGTGTCACTCTCCATGGATGTCTTACGGCTCGGTTGGGGAGCACTCCTCGACGGTGTTCGGTCTCAGGGCCTGTGGACAGACCAAGAGACTCATCTCCTTATAAATATCCTGGAAATGAGGGCAGTTCTTTACGCCCTGCAGGCCTTCCAGTTGGAGATCCCACCGGGTACACTTCTGTTACAAACAGACAGTTCCGTGTGATGTATTACCTCAACAAACAAGGAGGCACCCATTCCTACCCGCTTTGCAGGGAGGCCATGAGGGTGTGGGATTGGGTCTTCCAGCACGGCGCAAACCTCACTGCCGTTCATGTTCCAGGGGTGGACAGTGTCATCGCAGACTGCCTGAGCCGCTCTCAGGCCAGAGTCCACGAATGGGAACTACTTCGGGAAGTAGCAGAGGATCTGTTTCGCAGATGGGGTACTCCAAAATTGGACCTTTTCGCGTCCCCATCCAACGCAAAACTGCCCAATTTTTGCTCGCTAGATCCAGGGCCTGGCATTTTCTGGCGAGAGGCGTTGTCCCTCTCCTGGACAGGCAGATTCCTCTATGCCTTTCCTCCTTTTCCGTTGATCCAGAGGGTTCTTCTGAAACTTCGCAGAGAGCAGTCGACGCTGATACTTATCATGCCGTTTAGACCCAGGCTGATCTGGTTCCCTCTTTTGCATCAGCTGTCCCGGGAACCTCCAGTGCCGCTGCCAGTCAGCTCCCACTTGCTGTCTCAGGAGGCGGGTTCCTTGGTCCACCCGGACCTACGTTCCCTGAACTTGCACGCTTGACTCCTAGAGACATAGCCATAATGCGACACAGGGTGTCGCAAGAGGTAGCAGACATTCTTACTGTTGCTAGGAAACCGGCTACCCATGCGACCTACACCATGAAGTGGCACAGGTTTTGTTTATGGGTTCAAGCGCGTGGTTTTTTGCCTTTGGATTGTCCAGAGAAGTTGGTTTTGGACTACTTACTGTCCCTTTTCCAGTCAGGCTTGGCTTGCTCCTTGATTAAGGTACACCTCTGTGCCATTTCAGCCTGTCACGTCCCTATAGGCCAAAGCATTATAGCTCAATTGGACACGACACGTGCCTTCCTGAGGGGTGTCCTCCACCTTAGGCCCCCGATTAAGGATCCGATTCTACCATGTGATCTACCCTTCATCCTGGAGCAGCTTACACTGCCACCCTTTGAACCAGCAGCGGATTCGAGCTATGTCTTCTCTCTTGGAAGACGCTGTTTTTAGTTGCCGTCACCTCGGCCAGAAGAATCTCTGAACTCCATGCACTTGTGTGCAAAGAGTCTTATTTGGTTTTCCACCAAGATATGGTATCCCTACGGACTAATCCTAAATTTCTGCCTAAGGTGGTCTCAGCTCTCACCCTTAATCAGGATATTGATCTACCAGTGTATTTCCCTAAGTACTCTAATCGAGGAGAAGCCCTTCTGCACACTTTAGATGTGCATAGGTGTCTCAGATACTACCTGACCAGAACCAGACACCACCGAAAATCGGACCAACTTTTTGTCTCCTTTGCCCACAGGATGATGGGAGCGCCTGTTTCAAAACAGTCGCTGTCCAGGTGGCTCATTCAGTGTATTACGTTCTGTTACCAGAAGCGCAACAAACCCTTACCGGGCGTGGTTAAGGGTCATTCCACCAGAGGGGTGGCTACCTCTTTCGCAGCTTTAAAGAACGTATCCACCTCAGCTATTTGTGCCGCAGCTACTTGGAGCTCCATACACACTTTCATCAGGAATTACAGCCTGGACATTGCATCAAGGCGAAGAGCAGGGTTTGGTCTAGCAGTCCTTCAGGGACTTCTGTCCTAGGCTCGATGTCATTCAAGGATTTCTACCTTCTCTCCTCCCAATGGTGTTGGATTTCCAGAATTGCTTGGGAATCAGTCCTAATGGTGTGACCTGCTGCAAGAGCTGTTTCTCGAAGTAAGATAGTACAGTTACGTAAGAACTTACCGTAACAGTAGATCTTCGAGAACAGCTCTTGCAGCAGGTACTTTGCCTCCCACCATCCCTGCTGGAGGTAGATTCTGGTTCCGATACCCTTCTCCTTGGACAAGGCGTTTATAGCCTCTTTCTGATTGCCAATTGATGGCGGATCCTCAGTCTCCTCTTCTGATGTCATCCAGTGGCCGGGAGTCTCCGGCGGGAGAACTGGGGATTCTGGGGGACCGCCTCCTTATGTACTATGCCTGACGTCGGGGGCGGTCCCCGCTGAATACTGCTAGCTAGAAAATTTCCGTGGGGTCCTGGCACCTGCTGGCTTCAGTGCCAATGGTGTAACCTGCTGCAAGTGCTGTTCTCGAAGATCTACTGTTACGGTAAGTTCTTACGTAACTGTACTTTCCTCGAGTCCCTCCAGGGGGCTTTCCTGCAGCAGCTGGTAAGGGAGCCCACTAGGGGTGTTAACATACTGGACCTGGTCCTCACCAATGGGGAAAGTGTAGGCGAAGTTGTGGTGGGGGATAGCCTCAGTGCAAATGAGCTGAATACAGTGAGTTTCAAGGTAAGGAAGGGGAAGGAAATGAGCCAGACCGTCACTACTGTTCTGTACTTCAGGCGGGTGGACTTTGCCAGAATGAGGGAGATACTCAGGGAAGAAATGGGGAAGGAGGGAATAGGGAATGTGGAGGAATTATGTGAGTCCATTAAAGGGGGTTGCGGAAAGCCACTGAACTCTATGTCAGGAAAGTATGGAAGAACAAAAAAAGAGAGGCTGCTCTGAGGAGGAGAAGGACCTAAGGGTAATGGTAACAGGGACCATGAACAACACTGCCCAGTGCAGGAGAGTGGCTGCAAAAGCGAACAAAATGCTGGGATGTATAGCAAGGGGATTTTCATCCAGGCGCAGAGGTAATCTTGCCCCTCTACAGGTCACTGGTAAGGCTGCACTTGGAGTATTGTGTGCAGTTTTGGAGGCCATACCTGAAGCGTGATATCAGGCTACAGCAGGGGGTGCAGAAGAGGACAGCGAAGATGATATGTGGAATGGAGAGGAGAGACTATGAGAGCAGGCTGGGAGACCTGAATATGTACACCCTGGAGGACAGAAGGGACAAGGGGTACATGATAGAGACATTCAAGTATCTGAGGGAAATCAGTAAGGATGGGGCAGATGGGGTCTTTAAGCTAAGGAGGGGGAGGGACACCAAGGGACACGGGCTAAGAATAGAGGGGGGAAGATTTAGGAGGGAAATGAGGAGACACTATTTTGGAGAGTGAGCAAAGTGGAAATCCATCACCAAAAATGGTGGCATTGCTGTACTGTAAATCTGTGAACAGCTTTAAAAGGGCGTGGGACAGGGAGCAGTGGAGAGTGAGGATGGGGGAGGTGGTGGACGGCAGTGGGATGACAAAGGGGGGAGTGGGACAGCTGCAAACTAGGGGTCCTAGCTGCACACTCGAACAGACTTAGATAGACCGGGTGGTCTGTTTCTGCTGGCACATTCATATGTTCATATGGTTCATCAGGGAAGTGATGAGGGCAATTGGGGAAATAAAAAAGGCATTCAGAACATATAAGAGGACCCAGAGGAAAGAGGACAGGGGAATTAACAGAGAGAGGATGATGGGGAGGTACCTAAACCAAACAGTAGAAGCACTCTGGACAGGTGGGTCGATACCAGTCCATTCACAGAAGAAAGGGTCCTGAAAGAACTCCTAAAACTCAAGGTGGACAAAGCACTGGGGCCTGGCGAGATTCATCACAGAAATCTAAAAGAACGAAGAGGAGACCTAGTGACACCACTGACTACTCTTTTTAACAAATCATGGGAGGATAGTATGGTACTTGATGACTGGAAGAGGGTGAATGTGATTCCCCTTCACAAAAGTGGGAGCAAGGCAGAGGCAGGAACTACAGACCTGTTAGTTTGACCTTAGTGGTAGGGAAAATGATGGAATTACTTCTGAAAGAAAGAATTGTTGAGTACGTAGAGGCCAGTGGGGCACAGGACCCAAAGCAGCATGGATTCACAGCAGCAAGGTCATGTCAGACAAATCTAATAGATTTCTGTGACTGGGTGACCAAAGTAGTAGATCAGGGAGGGGCTGTGGATATGGCCTACCTAGACTTTAGCAAGGCATTTGACACAGTCCCACACAAAAGATTAATAAACAAGTTAGCAAGCCTGGGAGTGGGTCCCAGGGTGGTAGCCTGGGTAACAAATTGGCTGGACAACAGGACGCAGAGGGTAATAGTAAATGGAGTACAATCTGAAGAAAGGGTGGTTACTAGTGGGATACCACAGGGTTCAGTACTAGGACCGGTTCTCTTTAATGTCTTTATAGGAGACATTGCAGAGGGGCTGGAAGGAAATGTATGCCTCTTTGCAGACGACACAAAGATCTGCAACAGAGTTGATACACATGACAGGGTGGAGAGGATCAGAAGGGACTTGGCAAGGATGGAGGAATTGTCAAAAGTATGGCAGCTTAGATTCAATGCAAAGAAGTGCAAAGTAATGCACCTGTGAAACAAAAACCCAGGGGAAGAGTACACAATTGGGGGAGGAAGTAGTAACAACAAAAATGTAAAGGGACCTGGGGTAGTCATATCAGACGACCTTAAGGTAGGAAGCAATGTGAGAAGGCAGTAAGGAGGGCTGGGGGGGATACTGGGATGCATAGGGAGAGGCATCACCAGTAGAAAACAGGAAGTTGTTATCCCTCTGTACAGACAGTTGGTGAGACCCCATCTAGAGTACTGCGTGCAGTTCTGGAGACTCCATCTCTGCAAGGACATGGAATGGAGGCAGTCCAGAGGAGAAACTAAAATGCTGCAGGGTCTGCAACAGAAGCCATACGAAGAGAGACAGAAAGAGCTCAATATGTGTACCCTTGAGGAAAGGAGGGAGAGGGGGGACATGATAGAAACTTTTAAGTATCTCAAGGGAATCAACAAAGTCCAAGAGGGTAGCAACTTTCTGTAAAAGAGATGTGCAAGAACAAGGGGGCACAATTTGAAGATAGAAGGGGGACGGCTCAGGGGCATCGTGAGGAAGTATTCTTTCATGGAGAGGGTGGTGGATGCATGGAACTGCCTTCCTGAGGAGGTCATTTGGTCAAAACAGTGGGAGAATGCAAGAATGCATGGAACAGACATAAGGCAATTATAGTGGGGAGTAGAGAAAGTAGGCTGTTGGTTAACTAGAATCTGCAGCTTATCCAATAGGTAGGGAAATTGGCAGACTAGGTGGGCCAAGTGGTCTTTGTCTGCCATCAAAGTCTATGTTTCTATGGTGGCAAGGCAGAGCATTAGGGGGCAAAAGCAGATACAGAGGAAAACAAGCATTTGTCAATGCCGAATGTTTGCTTGCTGGCATTGGCATTGGTAGTGTAGGAGTTAGAGAGCTGCATAATAGGAATATCAGTGAAGTATTGAACTGAAGCCAACCCCACCACCACCCTGCAGAGACTGACAGGCATTGGGGTGTGCCTTTGGGTTGACAGGCATAACGGCCACGCCATTTCACCACACCCTACCCTGCAGACACTGACAAGTGTCACGGTGTGCCTTGGGGTCCTTGGCCCTCATGCTGACCCCATTTCATCAGGAAATCCGGTGAAATGGGTCCTGTATAAGAGAATGGGGTGAACTTTTTAGTCGAAGAGTCCAAGGCACACCTCGATGCCTCTTACTGGCTGCAGGGTGTGGAATGGTATGAGCATTACAGGCGAGAATCCCAAGTTGCACCCCTGATGTCTGTCAATCTCTACAGGGTGGGGCGTCATGGTCGGAAACCCTAACGCCTCAGACGTTCGTTGACATTTTCACTCCAAATTTTCAACATGGGTTTTTTGTGACACCCACCTTATGAACAGTGGCAATATCAGTTTGTTAGCCGAAAGCTGATTTCACACAGTGACTACACCATTTGGCACCACAGGATGTGAAAAATGACAGCTGTGCTGTTCATGGGGAGGTGCAAAAAATGGCAATGGTGAAAATATAAAAAAAAACTGGTGAAGTCACGAGCATGCATAGAAAATGCGCAACGCACACCCGTAATGCAATTAGTTTGGGGATTTTTTTACAGCAGATTGTCAACACAGGGATTTTGGAACATCCGCTCATGAACAGTGTCACTGTGATTTTATTAATCTGTCCCGAACAGTGATTTCTCACAGCGACCACGCATTTCTGTGCTGGAAGTGCGAAAAAAAAATTTGGTCATGGTGTGCAAAATGACAGCTCTACTGTTCATAAAGAAGTGTGGAGAAATGCCAGTGGTGAAAATCTGGACTGAAAATATTAGAAATCCATGAACTTATGTGGGTGCGTGGAAACTGCACAATGGTCACTCGTAACACAGTCATTTTCTGAACTTTTTTCACCAAATTTTTAACATAGCCATTTTAACACCTCTGCTTATGAACAGCGTCTCTGATTTTCCTAATCTGTCCCGAACATTGATTTTGCACACCGACTGCGCCATTGTGCACTACATGGGCAGAAACACATTTTGGGCAAGATGTGAAAAATGACAGCTGTACTGCTCATAAGGAGGTGTGGTAAAATGGCAATGTTGAAAATCTGGAGTGAAAATATTGAAAATTCGCAAACTTACTAGCGTGCGTAGGAACATACATGATACATGCTCATAAAACAGTCATTTTTGGGAATTTTTTTCACCAAATTTTCAACATAGGGTTTTTGGGGGCCTACCTCATGAACTGTGACACTGTCATTTCGTAAATCGGTCCCGAAAGGTGGTTCCACGCAGTGACCACGAAATCACGTTTTGGGTCCGATTAACAAAATGGCAGTGACAGAATTCATGAGGTGGGGTCCCAAAAACCCCATGTTGAAAATTTGGTGAAAAAATTTCCCCCAAATGCCTGAGATATGCAGCAAAGTTGAAAAAAACCCATTTATTCCATTATACAGCTTACGGCATTTCTTCAGTTCGCGGTTGGCTTTGAAGAGTGCAGGCGTGTTCGATCCACCAAAGATCGTTGCCGGACTCGGAGGTAAGTAAGTATGGGGTGAGGTGGGGTGTAGGGAGGCAGGGTGGGTGCGGGTGGGTGTGGGAGGGGTCAGGACAGTCAGCGAGGGAAGGTTTTTTCCCCCCTTTAGGCAGCCTTGGGACTTGTGCCACGCTGGGGTGGACTCCAGCGTGGCAGCTGGAAGCTGTTTGGGGAGCAGTGGGGCAGACGGGTTTGGGCACCCCATCGGCCATACGGATCTGTTGCCACGCTGGGGTGGGCTCCCAGCGTGGCATCTGGTAGTCTCTTGGGGGGGAACAGTGGACCCAATGGGGAATTGGGCACCCCCATCGGCTATACAGACTGTTGCCACGCTGAGGTGGGCTCCCAGTGTGACCTGGAACTTTGTTGGGGAAGGGGAGTGCAGCAGAGCCAATGGGGGATTGGGCACCCCCATCGGCCATACAGTATGTGTGTGTGTGTGTGTGTGTGTGGGGGGGGGCATGAGCACGCAGTATGCGTGTGTGTGTGGGAGGAGCGCATGAGCAAGCGATATCTTATCACTTCTCACTGAAGCGTAGCTCTCTCTTTGAAGTGTACTGCACTGCATTTTCAACTGCTGTCATAAACAGCTGCAGCATTCATTGGTGGTCTGTGTCCACGCCTGCAAAAACACTGATTGAATTGGGAGACAGGGTGCCACACCTCCAAAAACTCGGACGATGGCACTATGTTTCTTGCACATGCGTGCAAGCAAACATAAAAATTGCTAGGCAGGCCAAATAAAACTTTTTTTTTAGGTATATGGGAGAGGAAGGCAAGGCAGGGTTCATAAGACATTAAAAAGGACTGGACCCAATACTGAACCCTGCGGTACCCCACTAGTAAAGTACAGTTACGTAAGAACTTACCGTAACCGTAGATCTTCGAGAGCAGCTCTTGCAGCAGGTTACACCATTAGGACTGAAGCCGGCAGGCGTCAGCACCCCACGGAATTCTTCTAGCTAGCTATCTTCAGCGGGGACCATCGACGTCGGTCCGCCCCTAGCGTCAGGCGTAGTACATAAAGGCGGAATCGCCAGATTCCCAGTTCTTTCCCGCCGTCGACTTGCATGTCTCAACCCTTTGGCTCGTTTCTAGCTCACGACGCTTGGTTAAGTTCTTCCTTCGGGAAAAAGTTTTTTTCGGCTCTCTTGCTGTCTGATGTCCTCTCCAACCTCCGTTGAAGGCCATCCTTCGAAGTGCGCCTGTGGGAAGCAAATCCCGTTTAAGGATCTGCATTCGGCCTGCGTCCGGTGCCTGGGCCCAGACCATGACACCCGATCCTGCTCTTTTTGCCAGGGGTTCAACAGCCGGACCCGGATCCGTCGCCAGAAGGCCCTTCAGGCGTTCCTGCTCAAAGAAAAAATCAGGGCCATGGATGCAGCCTCCAAGGGGGAATCCTCAGAGAAGGCCCGGAGACACCCCGAGAAGCACAGGGAGAGAGTTAGATCCAAGTCCCCGTCTAGGGCCTCTGACTCCCGTAGCTCCGGCTCCTGGTCTAACCGCTCTCCTTCCCGGGCCCGTTCTCAGCCTCCCCCCACAGCGGTGAAGACACCTTCGGGCTCCTCTTCTGTCTCACAGGCCAAGACCTCCAGGCCTTCCTCATCTTCCTCTTCTAAGGCCCTGGCTAGGTCGGGGGACTGTCATCACCACCATAAGTCTGGTTCCCGCCGTTCCGAACCCGATGTCAGGTCTGCCTCCTTGCCTCCTCCTCCTCCTCCCCAGAGGAAGACCAAAGAGCTTACCTCCTTGAAAAGTCGTCGGACCCGGCGCGGGCCCGTCGACGCCCGACCCCTACACCATAGGTCCCAGGAACCGTCGACCGCCAGACGCCCGTCGCCGGTCAGGCCTACGTCTTCTCAGTCGTCGGCCAGGGGACCGACGTCTGTACCCGTACCCATTGAGAAGAGGACCCTGACGCCTCCCACCAACGTCGGTCAGGAGACGATTACGGAGGAGGAGCTGACCCAGCCCGAGGACCAGACGGGCGAACCCGGTCCTGTCGCACCCCCCAGGGAGCCCTCTCTGGAACCTGAGACCCCTGGGGAGCCGACACGGAACCCGACGACCGGCCATCGGTGCCCGGTCCGTCGTCAGGCCTCTCCATATCCGAGGTCAAGGAGTTGTTCACTTACTGGTGGGACACCATAAAAAGGGATGTGGTTCCCACCCCTCCTCCTCTTCCTCCTCCTCCTTCTCCACCTGCGACCCCACCGGCCCCTGCGCCCCCTACTCCGTCCGGGGCGGCAGGCTGAGTACCTTCCCCAGGAGCAGCGGATCCTCCTGGGGGGAGACCAGATAAAAGGAGACCTCTGTCCAGATCTTCTTCAGGGTCACCCAGCCCTAAGAGACCCAGAAGACGCCGCCGTTTGCCTTCGACGGAGGACATGGGATCGGAATTCTCGGAAGGATCCAGATCCCCCTCTCTAATCCACATCCCTTCTCCGGACCCATGTGAACTTCCTAGATCTCCTCCGGATGACCCATTGTTCTCAGAGATCATGAGGCATATCCAAGAAAACATGGGCTGGGATGCGGAAGAATTAGACCCTGAGAGACTACGCCTCACCAGGTATCTTCGGCAGAAAGATCCTAAGCCTGTGGTGGTACCACCCTTGGTGGACACTTTTTGTGGATGTCACCAAGGCAGCGTGGAAGCGTCCACACTCGCTTCTGGCGATGCCGAAGAAAGCTGACCGCCTGTACAAGGCCCCTAGGGAGGACCAGTATCTGGCTTCACATCCTCTGGCCGACTCTCTGGTCATCACAGCCTCTCATGACCGGTCCCAGAGACCACAACATTTGAGCACCCTGCCACCGGACCCGGAGTCCAAACAGCTGGACGCTATGGGCAGGCGCACGTATGCTTCCGCTACTTGTGCCATCAGATCCCTTAACTACTTAACCCACATGGTTCAGTTCCAGAATGCCTTGTGGGAGCAGGGACTGGACCTGGCGGACAAATTGCCAGACGGTGAGCAGAAGGAGGAGATGTTGCAACTTCTCCGTACGGGTTCGGACGTGGGAACCCAGGTGTTGCGAGCCGCGTACGATTCCGCGGACTCCTCGGCCAGAGCTGCAGCTTCGGGTGTATGCCTCCGGAGACACTCATGGCTCTGTGTCTCCGGATTCACCCCGGACGTCCAGAAGAACATCCTGGATGCCTCTTTTGACGGAGAAGTTCTTTTTGGTGAATCCTCTGAGAAGGTCCTCACCAAACTCCAAGAGGCTGGCAAGGCGGTGAGGTCGGTCCAGGCAATATACCGACCCAGGCTTAGTTCCTTTCGTAGGAACCAAAGCCGTTTTCATGGCCGGACGCAGAGACAGCAGTCCCACACCGGACCACGACAGAGGGGCTCTGTTTCTCACAGAGCCCAGGGAAAGTTGCCCACGGGCCGAAGTCAGCGCCCAGCTAAGCCGGCTCAGTCTGCGGGCCCCTCCACCGCCACAGCATGACTCCTTCCCGGCCCCTGCCCCTCAGGATCAATGGGACATCAAGGTCGGGGGTCGCATTGCGGACTACCTGCCAGGGTGGCAGGCCATAACCACCGACAGGTGGGTCCTTCAGTTGGTCGAAAGAGGCCACTTTATAGAATTTGCAGACAAGCCACCCTCGAGGCCTCCTCTGCTCTCCCGTTACTCGGGTCAGCACAAATTGATTATCAGGCAAGAAATACTCATGCTTCTGCAGAAGGGAGCAGTGGAGTATGTTCCCAGAGAACCAGATAGGATCCGGATACTATTCCCACTTCTTTCTGGTTCCGAAGAAAACAGGGGACCTCCGTCCAATCTTGGACCTCAGCGACCTAAATACATCAGTCGACTACAAACGATTTTGCATGGTGACCCTTCAGGGTCTCATTCCCATGCTAAGGCAGGACGCCTTCTTGGTGTCCCTAGACATGCAGGACGCCTACCTGCATATCCCTGTGGCTCAAGCGCACAGGAGGTTCCTGCGCTTCGAGTTTCTCGGCCACCATTTTCAGTTATGAGCTCTTCCGTTCGGACTGTCATCGGCCCCCAGGGTCTTTACCAAGTGCATGGCAGTCGTGGCAGCGTCTTTAAGGAGACAGGGCCACTCTGTGTTCCCATACTTGGACGATTGGCTTCTCATGGCCGCCTCCAGAGAGGCGTTGTTGCTGGCTATCCAGAGCACCCAGGCTCTGTTCCAGTCTCTGGGCATCCTCATCAATTACGAGAAGTCTCTCCTCGTACCGTCACAGAAGCTGCAGTTCATAGACGCAGTTCTGGACACCGTCCAAGGGAAAGCATTTCTTCCCAACGGAAGAGTGGAACGCATCAGATCCCTCATCAGGGACCTGTCGGCGAAGAAGACTGCTCCTGCCAGGCTGGTCCTTCGTTTGCTCGGACACATGGCTGTGGCCATTCCAACTGTCCCTTTGGCAAGGCTCCACATGCGGGTAACTCAGTGGATGCTCAAGGTGCACTGGGACCAAAGGCAAGACCACATGCAGCAGCCGGTCAGAATCACGAATGCCGTGATTCGAGACTGGCAGTGGTGGCTAGACCAAGGAACACTCTCTGCGGGTGTTCCGTTCACAGCGCCGTCCCCGGAGGTGATTCTTTCCACAGACGCCTCAGGGCTGGGGTGGGGAGCACACCTGAATGGGGTGAGGTCCCAGGGAATGTGGACCCCTCAAGAAGCTCATCTCCACATCAACATTCTGGAGATGAGGGCGGTCCTTTATGCCCTGCAGGCCTTTCAGTCAGAGATCCTGCCGAATACTCTTATGCTTCAAACAGACAATACGGCGGTGATGTATTACCTCAACAAACAAGGGCGCACACTCTTACCCTTTGCAGGGAAGCGATGAGAGTGTGGGATTGGGTAATCCAAAGCAGCGCGAGCCTGATTGCAGTTCACGTTCCCGGAGTGAACAACACATTCGCAGACGGCCTGAGTCATTCCCAGGCCAAGGTCCATGAGTGGGAACTTCTTCAAGGGGTAGCAGAGGATCTGTTTCTTCGATGGGGCACTCCAGAACTGGACTTATTCGCTTCCCCATCCAATGCAAAACTGCCCAATTTTTGCTCGCTAGATCCAGGGCCTGGTGTTTTCTGGCGAGACGCGTTGTCCCTCTCCTGGGTGGACAGATTCCTCTACGCCTTCCCTCCCTTCCCGTTGATCCAGAGAGTTCTTCTCAAACTGCGCAGGGAGCATGCAACAATGATCCTGGTAGCCCCATTCTGGCCCAGACATATCTGGTTCCCCTTGCTAACGCAGCTGTCCCGGGAACCTCCAATCCCGTTGCCTTTCAGTTCCCATCTCTTGTCTCAGGAGGAAGGTTCTCTAGTCCACCCGGACTTACGCTCACTGAACCTGCATGCATGGCTCCTAGAGACATAGCCATTTTGCTACAAGGGGTCTCGCAAGAGGTGGCGGAAGTTCTTTCTGTGGCCAGAAAGCCGGCAATGCATGTGACGTACACCATGAAATGGCGCCGCTTTTGCTTGTGGTCGCAAGCACGCGGCCTTCCCCTCTAGGATGCCCGGTGAAAGTGGTGCTGGAATACCTGCTTTCCGTATTCCATTCGGGTCTCGCTTACTCCTCTATTAAGGTGCACCTCTGCGCGATTTCTGCTTACCACTTCCCGGTGGGACAGCGCACAGTGGCACAGCTTGATGCCTCTCGAGATTTCCTGAGAGGGGTGTTACACCTTAGGCCACCCATTAAGGATCCAGTTCCTCCATGGGACTTACTCTTTGTCCTGGAACAACTCACGCTTCCCCCCTTTGAACCTGCCGCGGATTGCGAGCTACGTTTTCTGTCGTGGAAAACGTTATTTTTGGTTGCTGTCACGTCAGCAAGGAGAGTTTCCGAGCTCCACGCTCTCATGTGTAAGGAGCCTTATTTAATTTTCCACCAGGATAGAGCATCTTTGAGGACGAATCCTAAGCTTTTTGCCTAAGGTGGTCTCTGCCCTCACTCTCAACCAGGACATTGATTTACCTGTATATTTTCCTAAATATTCCAATAGAGGAGAGGCATTGCTTCACACCCTGGATGTTCACCACTGTCTAAGGTATTACCTGAACAGAACTAAACAGCTTCGCAAGTCGGAGCAACTATTCATTTTCTTTGCTGAGAGGATGCTGGGCCAGCCAGTCTCAAAGCAGTCTCTTTCTTGCTGGCTTGTCCAGTGTATCTCATTTTGCTATGACGCTAAACAGAAACCCCTCCCGGGTACAGTCCGGGGCCATTCGACAAGGGGGGTGGCTACCTCGTTAGCAGCACTTCGTAACGTCTCCACCTCTGCTATTTGTGCCGCAGCTACTTGGAGCTCTGTGCACACATTCATTAGGCACTATAGCCTGGATATTGCAACACAGCGGAGAGCCGGTTTCGGCCTGGCCATGCTACAGGGTCTCCTGTCCTAGAGTCAGGACTTGTCAAAGATCTTTCCTAGTTTCCTCCTCCTCCCAGAATGCTTACAGACGCTATTGCTTGGAAATCAGTCCTAATGGTGTAACCTGCTGCAAGAGCTGTTTCTCAAAGTAAGATAGTACAGTTACGTAAGAACTTACCGTAACAGTAGATCTTCGAGAACACCTCTTGCAGCAGGTACCTTCCCGGCCACCATTCCCCCTTGGAGGAGGCATGGCTTACTGAGCCTTGGGCAGGGGCTTACGCCTTTTGTCTTTTGATGACGGATCCTCGGTCTCAGATTCTGATGTCATTCTGCGGCCAGGAGTCTCCGGCAGGAGAACTGGGGAATCTGGCGGGACCGCCCCCTTATGTACTACGCCTGACGTTGGGGGCGGGACCGACGCTGGGACATGGGTCCCTCATGAAGATAGCTAGCTAGAAGAATTCTGTGGGTCCTGATGCCTGCCGCTTCAGTCCTAATGGTATAACCTGCTGCAAGAGCTGTTCTCGAAGATCTACTGTTACGGTAAGTTCTTACGTAACTGTACTTTATAGGTGAGTAACCTGTTCATCCTGTTCATAGTATATCGTTCACCTGCCTGTGAATGTCTTAGCTTGGTATTGATTATTTTATGATGCAGCCTTGCTTGAATTTTATTGTATGATGTTTTTATGTGACATATGCTTCTTGACTGCAATGGACTGCCTTGCCTTTTGCTAACGTGGAATTTGTATTGTACATCATATGGTTGCACCTCTGGGTCACCCTTGAAAAGGGGACTGTAATTGTCTCAGTGGACTTACCCAGTTACCAAAATTCAATAAAAATTAAAGAGAAGAGACAGAAAAAAAGAGGATAGAACAGACCCTTGTGCGTAAACTCTTTCTGTATAATAAATGGGGCAAGGCCTTATTCAACCCTGTCACAGGGGTGCCCGGATAATTCCCTATGATTTTAATGCTCTGACCAGTGTCATCCAGTACCATCTCCTCCTGCACCCCAGGGAACATCCTTGTAGATCAAAAGAGCCTCACCCCTCTTAATGAGGGTGCGCAGTATAGGTGGAAGCATACTATGCTCCCACCCACATTTGTTTCAGTTTTGCATGCTCCGTGGGGGTGAGGTGGGTTTCCTGCAATAGCACAATCGCTGCCCCATCCTCCCCACCTCCTGCAAAATGCGGCTGCTCTTTGTGGGGCTGTGAAGCCCTTTTACATTATATGTGACAACCATGAGGTTCCCCAATGAGTTACACAAATACTTAACTCGATAACTTACAAATGTAGCAGCCCCGTTCACCTTGACCAGTGTAGAAATCTGAAATATTATTGTAGACATCACTTGTACATAACTTAGAAACTGTAACAAGAACTTCATGACATACAACAACCATAGAACAAACTTCAAGGTTAAGACATATTGAAGCATTGATCTTACTGTTTTTCTCAGAGCAAACAGGTGAGGTTTTATTACATCAACAGTAAAGGGCTGAAAGGGAGCCTCTGAGAGAGTTTTTAAGATCTTTACCAATGGCTCACCCCTTTGGTATAACTCCATCGTGACAGCTTGCATTCATTTGGCAAAATTGGCTCTATTATACAGCATACCCCAGTCCGCATTCCCGTGTGCGCTGGTGCCATCCCAATTGGTCTTCACTGCAGAGCAGAATTCCTCTAGAAAGAGGGGGTTCAATCCCCCCCAAATTAATAGTGCAAAAGTGAAGTGGCCAGGGAAGTTGCTTGAAGCTGGCAGAAGCAAGGTGTCTCCACCGGCCAGCCCTCTGCAAACCCCACCATTGTAGTGGCAACAACGATTGCATCCTGCCTTGATAGAGTCAAAGCGCCCCCTTCCCCCACCTTCCTTCATAATAAGCTGTTGTTCATCCGTTCCTTAACAAAAGGTATCCTGGCCAGACTACTGAAGAGAAAAATGTAAGCAGGCAAGAGAAGTGTGAGAGGAAAGATGTCTCCCATCCCATCTGCTTGTGTTAAATTACTCCAGTCTCTCTAGTCGGTCCAAAAGCCAGTGAAAAGAAAAGGAGTGGTTTACACAGGTTAACAGTTTATTAAACAGTCGGAGGAGGGAAGGACCTGGCTCCGAGTCCGCTTCATGTAGACACTTCTTGGCCATCCAGATTGTAGTCTAGCTTTTCACCATGGTCAGCAAAGTGGAAATTTTGTCTTTACTGTGGCGCCGCATGGCTACCTGCCATGTTTGATCTTCCAGGGCCCCCTCTGTGGAGTCTGTTGGTAGCTACAGCAAGTCATTAGAGGCCCCCAGTTCCAGCAGCAGCTGGTGAGCCTCAGCCAGACTGCGATAAAACTTAGGTTAGTTTCGTTTTGTAAGTAGATCTTGCACTGTGCAGGGTGAGATAATTGCATTTTTACATCATTTTGCTTCAGCAGCTTTTAGATTTCTACAAGTCTGTACCTCTTGACCATGGTTTGAAGGGCAGAATCATGATCAAAGAACAACTTATTGTCCCGAAATATTACTTCTTTCTTCCCCCAGGTATCTTGGAGAACCTTCATTTTGTCTATAATTAAAGGAGTTGTATTGGGAGAGGTAAAGCCCTGATCACTGCACAGATCATTGCTTCACCTCTCCGATCCCCCCCTGCAAGTGCCATTAGAAATATTTTGATTAAATACCTCATTACTCATAAAATTCAGGCAAAGCTGTGGTGGAACTGGCATTTTGATCATGGCGCTCCTCCACCCCAACCCCGGATCTCACTGGTAGTACAGCGAGACAGTGACGCTGCACTACCCCTACCATTATATAGCCCTTTTATGTATGGAAATAAAAGTATACATATTCAATACATATTTCCAATGCCCAGTGTCGTTTTAACTGAATTTGCCTAAATCCCATGAGTTTGCGTCCCCAAAGAGAGCCTGGTGTGCTCTCTCTGAGAAGCAGGGTCTCTTTCAGCCACGCGAATAGTTCCTTGATAAGAGATTCCATATAGTCCTCTACATCTCCACTTTCCATCCCTTCCAGGAGGCAATGAATACAGAGGTTATTATGTTGAGATCTGAGTTCGAGATCTTCTAATTTTTCAGTCGCAGTTCTGTCTCTTTTAAATAGGTAGCATAGTGCCATGTTGTGGTTGTCTGTATGGCCACGGTCTCAGTGAGCCTGCGCTCTAAATCCATGGTGCAGTCCTTAACTTCTTTGATCATCTCCCTGGTGTCGGCTAGGGCCCCCTCCTTCCTCTGAAGAGAACTTACCAGATTCTGTAATTCCTGCACTAGTCATTTAGAAGTAATGGTATACTCAGCTTCTCCTTCATCCATATCAGAAAACTCTTCATGGTGGGCTGAGGACGCATTCAGCTGAGAGGCAGGCCTAGACCCCAGAGTCAGTTGAAAAACCAATTATGACAGACTTACCACACATTATGACTGATTTTTTTCAACTGGTTTGAAATTTCTGACTTCAACTAAATGAAGAAAATCCAACTAATTTTTTCAACTTTCACCACCATTGAATTTTATTCTGTAGTAGTTTGTCATACTTTTTTAACTTTGTATCTTTTTCTAGTTAAAATTTTGACTATAAACTTGAATAAAATGTATGGAAAAGTCCCCCCCCCAACCCTTTGAAATCAATGAGGAGCAAGCACATATAGCCTCGCTTTTCTGATATCACAAAATGGGGCTGCATGTGCCTGCGTGGGGGCGTGTTGGTGGGTTCAGGTCAAAAAGCAGCTCTGTTTTTAGCATTTTGGATTTAGCAGCAGTATAACTTCATAAATGGACAGAAACAAAAGGAATTATTTATGCCCCTCAACTCTGGGGCAGGTGAGATATTGCATATGTTGGAGGGAGCAGCAATGAGTCAGCAGCAGCTAAGAAGTCAACTGCTTTTTAAAATGCAAATACAAAGGGCAGTGAAACAAATCCACACAGTAGGGACCCACAAAAGCACAATAACCAGTCAAAACAACAACAAAATATATTAAGTCCCTGGAAAGTAACAAGTTGAAGCAGGGCAGTAAAACAGTATATGGTATAAAAAAATAAGCAGCAGTAATACTACTTACTTAGAAAAAGAACTGAGTCTAAAATACAGTATAGGTACGGCCTCTTAAATATCCCACAGAAGCTAGAAGGTACCCTTTTGCAAACAGAGCTAGCCATCAATCTCTGTTAGTACACTAGTAGAAGTAGAATCTGAGAGACTAAAAACAGTTTATCAGGTGGGGTCCCCTAGAAATACCTCCTGTGTGGTATACCAGAACTGAGATGTAGCCATAGTGTATATTTTAAGCTAAAAAAACTCATGCATTGTCTGATATCCCATTCCTCAGTAGCTACCATAAAAAAAAAACATTTTCTGACACAGTTTCTGAACTTGTTTTGGCTTTCAGCATGTATATTAATATGTTTTTTAAAATGTTATTCATCTTGCCCTAAGGACTTTAATATTTAGTCTATCCGATTCCTAGAGTGGCAAACAACAAACAATTTCCCCGTTGTGCCCGACCGACCATGCTCCACACTCCGGCCTCCTATGGGTCAGGGAACTCACCAACCAACCGCCTGCGCCTGGCCTGCTCCACGACCTCGTGAGGAGTCTGACTTACTCACAATGCCACCACAGTCAGAGAGAGCCCAGCCAGACAGCCAGCAGTAGATCGATGATGATCGATCACCTTGGCTTTTCAAGTTCGGACGCCCAGACCCCACAGCCCCCAAGCCCTCAACCAACCAGACAAGCAAGCATAGCATGCAGCAGACACACAGACAGACTGAGTAGTCTGTAAGAAACCATCCTCCTCCTTCCTACTGCCCACTGCCCAGCCCTGGTGGACCTTACATACACATCTCATACAGTACCTTGCTCAATGTAGTAGCCTGTTGCCAGTTTGGTCATGTGATGATTAAGTCGGCGTCGGCGAGTGGCTCCATTGCTCAGGCTGCCACTGCTGCTCTACTCGGTGGTGGTGCCGGTGTTTTTTTGGAGCTGTGTGCTCCCTCCTCCCAACCCACACAGTCTGTCCCCAACCCAGACCCACGTCCCCACTCTGGTACTCCGTGCAGTGGAACTAGTGCACCTACCACTCCTCCTCCTCGTTGACTCTGAAGACCTGACCAAGACTGAATGAGAGTCGCCCAATGGGCCCGGCCGATGTGGTCACAGGTTGATACCAACCACGACCAGAACACTGACTTGCTGACTTCACACGATTGCTGCCTGGCTTTGCTGGAGGACTGCCTGGGAGCTGCACAGCCACACATTAGTCTCTCTCCAGGCACCAGACACATCAGGACAGTGAACACAGTTAACTTATTTTTAAATTAAAGGCTGAACCACCAAATTTTTGTCCCTGCAGAAAAACGCTGTTCGTTTCATCGCCCACACACCAACACAGATGCCTCCTCTCCTGAGAGTCTCTTCTCCTACCTAGGCATGCTCTCCCTGCCACCTCGTGCAGCCAGTCACAAACATTCTCAAGCTCCTGGCTCCTCCTTCTGTCTCTCCTAATTGGTGGATGCTTCGTGTCCAGGAGCCAGGGGTGCATTTTATTGGCTGTAAAGTTCGGTGCCGGCGGATGAGGACCGTTAGATATTCGCGGCCCCCATGGCGCCCCCCCCCGGAAAGAAAAAAAGAGAAAACACACTGCAGTGCACCACAAAAACAAACCTAGATGGGTTATGGAATCATCAGCTGCACTGGATTTCAACTCCACTGTTTTATGACTGCAATCCAATGCAATTGCAACTGCATTGAATTGCAACTGACTATTTCAACTGCCGATGACTGCTCCGGGGTCTAGGCAGGCCAATGTTGATGGCATCCAGATTGCGTTGCTGGAGTCGCATCAGGTAAGAAATTTCTCAACTTTTGCATCACTGCCATCGTTATGGCCTCCAATTTCCTCTTTCCCAGCAATTTTACTGTTGTTTCGGGGGCATAACATGAATTATAATCTGGGATAGGGAGGGAGCTAAGTGTCTCAGCTTTTGCTTGCAGCCATGGTGGAACCAGGCGCCCAGGTGTGCAAATGTTTGAATAACAGTATATTCATAAACAACCATGCACACCTTACAAACATGTACTGTACATTACAGCTTGTAGTAGCAGTGCTTTGCTTAGAGGGCCTTTATCAGTGTTGCAATATGCCATGATGTCCCTGCTTCTAGAGGGCTTTCTTGATATTGCCACTTAAAGCAAAAGCTCCCTGCCACAGAAGGCCTTTATCATTGTTGTCACCAGCTACGATGACTTCCCTGTCTGACAGTTACCATAGTTGCCATCCTTCCCCCCTCAAAAAAATTTCTAAGATTGTGGATTTAGTTCACTATCTACACACTGGCTGTTCTGCTGCCATGGAAACATCAGAAGTCTTCAGGCTATGCTTCTTCTACCACCAGGGTGGAATGTCCTGTTATATCAGATCTTTCTTTCTGCCGGAAGGGACAGGTCTCCTTCACAGCTCTGCATGTGTAGTAGGAAAAAGGTGTTCCAGGTGCTTTATTTGGCAAAGCATGTTGTCTGTTTGCCACCCCCAGAAGACAAGCATCGACATTGGTCTTCAGGCTGATGGTCAGGTTGAGCGCCATTTATGCCCTTGATCCCACTCAGCCGGGAGGTATAGTTCCCAACACTCCTTGACCTCTTCTGCTCGGGTGAGAAGAGGCATTGAGGTCATATGTGTTGACACTGTGAGGAGCTCCTTTAACAGCAGTGGACCATTGCAGGGAGGGGCAGGGCGCTGCCTCCAGGGCTGATGGTCCCTTGGCCTTCTCCTGCTGTTCCCCTGTCCGTTCACCAGACTCAGTATACCATGACAACTACTTCACCTCCACTTCGAGTGGAGCTTCCTCCATTGCAGCTGTGGTTTGGAGTACCCACCAAGGAGTCCTGCCCTGCCACCTGTTTGCCAGGCAGCCTTTCAGTGGAGATCACTGAGGAAAAAGGCTCTAGTGTAGTCCATGGTGAAATGAGGTCCAGGATGGTGTTCAAAGAATCCTCAGACTCAGGGTCTTGACCAAGACTCAGCAGTTCAACCATGACTCCTCTGACAGTCATTTTGCCGCATTAGGTTGACTTCTTTGGGGCATTGCTCCCATTAATTTACAAGTGCATACATGTTCCCTTGGAGCCAGTGCAGAAATGGGCTAAATACCCATTCACCAATGTCCTTGAAAGAGACAATTCCCAGGGGGTTACCTTCCCCTTGGCTGGGGCGGTTTTGGGACTGGTGTTGGAGTTTTGGCAGCATCTAACATCCTGCCTGACGCCCCTACCCAAATGATCCATAAGTACGCGGTCTCCAGGGGCACTGTTTCGGGTTTCACGTAAGGGATTGGTTTCAGATTCATCTTTTTGCAAGCTGAAGTGCCAAGGGGAGGTGGACAAGCTGTCCGACAAGGATTCCAATAAATAGTTGGACCATGCAGCAAAAAAGGTGTACCACATTCTTTAGTCTTCAGCAGGCCAGCAACTCTGTTATGATCGCTAACTTTGGTCATTCCTTTTTCAGGATTATTGGACTTCTCCTCCCTCTGCTAAGCACCAGCTTCAGATGGCCTTGGGCATTGATGTTTCTTGTGCTCGTGCCATGGCTACATCTGACACCCACATCGTGTGGCCTAGCTCAGGTTACAGTGGACACATAGCACAAATTGTCTGATATCCCATTCCTCAGTAGCTACCTCTTTGACTCTGATGTGGAAGGACATCTCACCTGCATAGAAAAGTCAGATGCCACCCTGGATTCTCTGTCTTCATCCCACGTAGACCTGAAACCTTTCAAACCTAAAAAGAAGGCTTTTTAATTGCAGTCCTTTCAGCCTAGCAGCGGCCATATGATTGCTGGCATCTGAAACCCAAGTTAGGTGGCCATGAGTATAAAAAGGGGGGATGCTGAGGTGGAGTTGCCTTTGAGGTCTCATTTGCCAGAACCTCCTCCAAGGCTGCAAAGCATTGGGTCGCGGATACTGTTCCCCCTCTTGTCCAGTCCCTGTCCCAGCTCCTAGTCTGGGTCATTTGCACCACTTCTTTTCACATTGGTCTTCTACTACCTCGGACAAGTAGGTCCTAAGAGTGATATGTGTAACCCCCCTGCAAATGGGGGTTCCCAAAAGACTTCCAGGAGCTTGCTTGAATGCTCCAAGCCTGAATGGTGTTTGGTGTTTAAGCCATTTATCAGTGAGTGTTTTTAGAACCTCTGGTACTGTCTCTTTAAGAGCTGTCTGCCTGCAGACATAATTAGTTTGTATGGGGGACTGTGTGTTTCTTTGATTGAGTACCACTCGAGCTGCTGCCAATTCACTCCATTTTTGCAGTCACTAGGAGTGCAAAGGGAACCTATCTGAAAGATGTAACTGTTTGCCAGAAACCATTTAGAGTAATAATGAAATTACAGTTTGTCTAACCTGCTTTCTTTGCAGTCAGAACTGTGTCTGCCTAGTTCCCCATTCTGGTTTTGAACTGCTGAACTGGACCAATCAGTGTGGGGTAAGCTAGCTCTAAAATGGTGCCTTGGACGAATCAGAACTTGACTCATAATCTGAGCCAGCCACAAGAGGATTGTATGGGCAGTGACTCTGGGAGATGTAGTTTAGACTTCGGGCCTTTTGGACCAACAGGAGCAGTCTATTGTGAGTGACAGCCAATCCAGTCAAGAACTGGAGGAACTCAAAGGAAGTGCCCGGTTTTGTCTGTTGGAGTTTCAGTTGAGCTCTGGCAGTGAAGAAGGAAGGAGCCCTGTGCTTTTTCAGTGTGCAGTTTTAGTCGGAACGTGTATAAGGCCCAGAGTTCGGTCTGCAGCTTGTGTAATCGCTTGTTAGGACTGAATCCGTCCTGTGAAGAGAATCAAAGGATATCTGAAGAGTAGAAACCAGGCTCACCCTGTAGAAGACTGGAGAAATTGCTGAATTGCACTCGGTCTATCAGGAACTGAATCTGCTGTGTGTTCTCCCGGTATTGTGCAGTAATTGCATCGGGATAGAGAAGCAGCCTGCCTGGTATAGTACTTTCTGTTTTACCATATAAATGTGTGAAGAGGCTTGTGTACCTCAAGTGAATCCTGCTGCCATTAAAGGACTTTTGCCTGTTACTGTTCACCATATAAATGTGAGGAGGCTTGGTTAGCTCAAGTGAATCCTGCTGCCATTAAAGGACTTTTGCCTGTTGCAGTTTGCCATATAAATGTGTGAGAGTCTCGTGGAGCTCAAGAGTAGCCCTGCTGACATTGAAGGACCCTATCTTGTTTGGAGGTCGTGAGTACTAATTCAGGGTCGCCTCCTGTTGAATTGCCACATTGAATCCAAATGGAATCACTGTACTGCTGACTGTTTAAACTAATTTTTCTTTTCTCTGTGGGAAAGGGCCCTACCAGCTGCCACGGTTTGACTAGCCACTAGGGCTTGCAGTACCAGGGACAGTAACTGGTAGGGATAGGCCTGTGCACAGAGCCATAGGTAGATGAGTAAAGTGATAAGCTAATTAACCTGATTTCCTCTGTCCTGTTATATTCCCCTAAATAAATCAGAGCTGCTTGTTTCAGCAAAGTTATACTGCCTGAGGTATTTGTCTATGTTAAAGTATTGTACTGTGATTGTTGCACTGTATCTTATTTTACAGGAGGTCCCAGTGCCTGAACCAGCCCTGGGGGTAAGTGTATACTGTGAAGGTAATTTGATATGTTGTGTGGGCTACTAGTGGGAAGAAAGGGGGTTGCAGTGTCCCAGAGGGCTGTGACCAGTAAGTTTAACTATTGCAAACCCTGACCTCTGGGTGGAGGCACCGCCATTGGATCCAGGCCCTCAACCTGTTAGTGGCAAATCAGGCAGGGGTAGTAGCCCCTGGGATAGCGCCATCTAGGGGTTACATCTTGGAGGCACCGCTGGGATTGTGTGTCCTCTAGTGGCCATATTTACGAACCACTGTTAAGAAAAAAAATGGGTACCCCGACAGAAGTGGCTGTGCACTGGCTGGTGGAGTGGTGTACTGGGGAGGAGATTGACCCCCAAAATGCTATGCTTATCCTGGACATCCCCCTGGGTATCAATACGGACACTGTACAGGGAGTACTTTCCAAGGTGGAAGGTTTACAAAACCCTGTGGTGGTGGGTCGGCATGCTAATCTGCTCACCCACACTTTCCTGGCCCTAGTAGAGTTTAAGGATCCCATAGATAGCTTCAAAGTGCCACAGACCATTACCCCAGAGGGAGCCCTCACTGCCTGGAGAGTGATAACTAAGTACAGTAAAGACCCGGGGAATGAGCCCCCACCACTGTCTGAAACTTTGAGGAGAAATTTGCTAAATGGTTGCTGGGGTAGGGAAACTGTGGAGGACTTGAAGAAACTATTCTTGCCACCCGGGGTGTTCCTCCCCAACACCCTCCCGCCTCCAGTACCCGTAATGGTGGCTGAACCAATGCAGACTCCTATTTCTGCACCTGCCATTAGTCACGACTCTTACCGGAGTTGAGGATCTTCTCTGGCACCTCCCCACCCCCCAAGGGAGGATGACTGGGAGACCTGGATAGACTATGTTGCCCCCAAGTGCTAGAATGGCAATGCTCGGAAGCCGAAAGCGAAAGAGGGTTAGTGAGAGCCTCCAGGTCCTGCCCTGGCTACCATCCGTGCTAAACGGGCCAGTAACCTGAAGTGACTGCACAGGCCTATCTTGAGGCCTTGGAGAATGTGTATGGGAGCCCAGATTCTGATGAGGATCTATGGTGGAGTAAGAAATGTACAACAGTACCAAGGGGAGTTGTTGTCTGTGTATGTATCTCGGCTGGAAAAATTGTTGCAAGAATGCCTCAGAAAGGGTAGTTTGCCAGCGATTGAACTGGACCGAACCAGGCTGGACAGGATCCTTAAGTCTGCCCCTTCTCAGAACTGCTGTTGCTTCAGTTACGCCTGGCAAATCGACTGGAATCCCCACCCTCCATGATGAGTTAATGAGAGAAATTGAGGAGTTGAGAAAGGCGACCTCGGGAGGGACCTGCACCAATAGCTGCGGCTACGACCCGAGTGACTGAGGGTGACCCATCAAGTGAAGTTCAGGGGCAGAGGTTGACAGTCAATGAATGCTCTGACAAGGAAAAAGATATGCCACAATGGGGCGAACTGTTGAGAGAGATCCGGGAATTCAAAAACAGTCCCTTTATGAAGGCCACACCTGCAAGTACGGGCCCTGACCTATATCCGGCTGCATCTGCTATGGGGGTGGGGGTACCCACCCATGTATCTCCTGCTGATAACAGCTCCAAACTCAATTCCTTGACCATGGAAGTGGAGAAACTGACGAGATGTCTCCAAATGCTTATCACGCCGCAGACAGAGATGGCACCAAGGTTTCCAGTTAGTAGTACCCTCGCCCTGGCTCCCAGTGTGGCGCCCGCCAGCTCAAACTCCAGAAAGTATGTTTTGCTATATTTATGGAAGGATGGGCACATGAAGAGGGAATGCCGTCCCCAAAAGACACTGACAAAGTTGCATATAGGCTACAAGGAGAGCTTGGAGAACAAATCAGTGGTTAAGAGGTCACAAAATGATCCCAGTGAGGGCACCAAAAATGCTAACTCACGCCTTTTTGTGGCAAGGTCAGTTGCCCAGGCCCCCACTACCGCCTCCAGACTGGTCCAGAATAGTGGGTCCCTCCATGGAGACCACTGTAAAGGTGAATGGAGTGTCTACAAGAGCTGTATTAGACAGTGGCTCCCAAGTGACAATTATGTTCCAAGATTGGTATCAGAAGCATTTGTCAGACGTACCCTTACAACCATTAGGACTGCATGTATGGGGGTTAAGTGAGAAGGCCTACTCCTATTCCGGGTACATCCGAATTTGGCTGTCTTTCCCCACCTCCATGGCTGGAGTGGCCGAACAAGTAGAGACCCTAACCTTAGTGTGTCCCCCCACTGGACTGTATGATGGTGTCCCTTTGTTGATTGGAACAAATGCTCATATGTTCGGAAGGCTGGCACAGTTATGTTATGAAAAACAGGGTCAAAGACTAGTAGAGCTTTAAGAGTTCGGGCTTTAATTAAGAAGGCCTATGAGGCACAGAGATGCTGAAAAATAGAACCAGAGGAACCGGGTCGAATTGTATGGAAGAAGGATCCTGAGTCTCTGATCCTGGCGCCAAATGCCCAGTGTACCTTACAGGAGAGGTCTGTATCAGAAAGGATGTTAAGAATAAAATATTAATGTTGGATGCACCAGGCGATGGAAAATTGCCAGAGGGACTGCTGGTCAAGCCTAGTATTTTGCCCGCTAGAGCCCATGCTTATGCCAGAAGGGTAATGGTCCAAGTTCATAATGTGTCTGAAAGAGACATTTGAGTAAATAGAGGTTGCATCCTGGCTAATGTGCATTGTGCAGACACTGCAGTGCTACCCAGCAGCAAGAGTTCAAGGAAGAATGACAGAGTAACGCCTGACTTGTTTGATTTCGGCGACTCCCCATTGCCAGCTGAATGGAAAGTGGGGATCAGTGAGAAGCTTGCCCAGAGACCAGGTGTTTTCTTTAAGGAATGGGACGTGGGATGCGGCAAGGAGCTGAGCACAATATCCGCTGCATGACGAAAGACCATTTCGTGAGAGGTCTCACGCCTGGCACCTGCTGACATAGATGATGTGAGACGGCATCTGCAAGAGATGTTAGCTGCTGGTGTAATACAAGAATCCAGAAGCCCTTATGCTTCCCCATTGTGGTAGTGAGGAAAAAGAATGGGACAGTAAGGATGTGTGTGGATTATCGCACCTTAAACCGCGGACTATCCTGATCAGTACACAATGCCCGCATTCAGGATGCTTTGACTGCCTAAACGGGAGCAAGTGGTTCTCTGTGTTGGATCTCCGCAGTGGGTACTACCAGATCCCGATGGCCCCAGAGGACCGTGGAGAAGACGGCCTTTATCTGTCCGCTTGGCTTCTATGAATTCATGAGGATGCCTCTAAGGGATTTCAGGTGCCCCAGCCACTTTTCAACGATTGATGGAGCGTGCAGTGGGGACATGAACTTACTAGAGTGCCTGGTATACCTAGATGATGTTATTGTGTTTGGCAGCTCACTGGAGGAACATGAGAGCAGATTATTTAGGTATTGGACTGACTGGAGGACTTTGGCCTTAAACTGTCCATTGATAAGTGTCAATTCTTTCAAACATTAGTAAAGTATGTGGGACACATAGTATCCACCGAGGAATAGAGACCCCACCAAGTAAAGTTGAGGCCTTGACCACCTGGCCACAGCCCAAAATCTAAAAGAACTGCAAAGATTCCTGGATTCTGTGGTTATTATCGGTGTTTCATCAAGGACTATTCAAGAGTGATCCGCCCTTTACTTAACCTTACTCAAGGGTATCCCCAACCACAAAAAATACCAAAAGTCAGCGTCCCTCAAGACTGAAAGAGTGTATTTTCATCTGAGTGAAGTATTTGGGGCCCGCTGGACTCCTGATTGTGAGACTGCTTTTCATGAGATCATATATCAACTTACCCATGCTCCAGTGCTGGCCTATGCCGATCCAAGAAAACCTTACGTCCTGCACACTGATGCTAGCTTGCAAGGGTTGGGGCTGTGTTGTACCAAGAGCACGAGAATGGCCTGAGACCAGTGGCCTTTGCCAGTAGAAGCCTGACCCAATCCGAAAAAGAACTATCCTGTACATAAGTTAGAGTTCCTAGCTTTGAAGTGGGCTATTGTTGACCAATTCCATGAGTACTTGTATGGGGCTAAAATACTAGTAAAAACTGACAATAATCCTTTGACCTATGTGCAGACCTCGCTAAGTTGGATGCCACTGGCCACAGGTGGCTTTCTGCATTATCTACATATGACTATGCTCTCGAATACGAGCAGGTCTGAACCACATAGATGCTGATGCTCTCTCCCGGAGGCCTGTTCCCCAGAATGATTGGGTCCGATTGGCAGAACCTGACATTCGGCACTCTGCCGAAGTTTGACAGGGAGGAACAAATGTCCACGGACGCAGTGGACTGCATGGTGGATTGCTTGGGACCCTCTGAGAATTGCATACCTGCTGCTTATTGCCACTTTTCTCAATAGACATTGGTGCACTGCCTCAGCTGGACAATGACAGTATTCAGCGGGCTCAATCCCGCGATCCTATGATCAAATCAGCTTTAGAAGCTCTCTATGCAGGAAAAGATGTCCAAATTACGCCCACTGATTTGAGAACTGCACTGTTATACAAAGAAGGTCCTAAGTTGAAACTGATCAATAAACTGTTATACAGAGAAACAGTAGACAGAGGGGGACAAGTAGACAAACAACAACTGGTGCTGTCCACTGCCTTTCGAGACTCAGTATTGAGGTCCTTGCACAACCACATGGGGCACCTTGGTATAGACAGAACACTTGACTTGGTGAGATCCAGATTCTATTGGCCTAAGATGGGGGCTGATGTGGAGCAACACATTCGAACTTGTAGTCGCTGCTTACAGAGGAAAGCTTTGCCCCAGAGGGCTGCCCCCCTTGTTAACATCACCACCAGTGCACCCATGGAGCTGGTCTGTATTGATTTTCTGAGTCTGGAGTCAGATCAAAGAAATATCAGTAATGTGCTGGTGGTCACTGACCATTTTACGAGATATGCCCAAGCTTTCCCCCAAAGACCAGAAAGCATCCACTGTAGCCAAAGTACTTGTAGAAAACTTTTTGTTCACTATGGGGCTCCACAAAGAATCCATTCTGATCAAGGGAGAGACTTTGAGAGTTGTCTGATCAAAGAGATGCGAAGTCCAGAACCACTCCTTACCACCCCAGGGGACCCACAGCCTGAGCGTTTCAACAGCACTTTGCTAGATATGCTAGGCACCCTGCACCCAAAGGACAAGACTAGATGGAGCCAACAAATTAGCACCCTGGTACATGCTTATAACTGCACCAAAAGTGATGCCACTGGGTTCTCCCCTACGCCTGATGTTTGGAAGAGAAGCTCGACTACACGGTAGATGTGTGTTTGGGGTCTCTCCTGATGGGGTTCAAGCTGACAACTATTTACAGTATGTGCAAAAGTTAAAGGCCCAGCTAACTCATGCGTACCAACTGGCTCAAACCATGACTGCCAAAAGAAATCTGGCCAACAAAGAAAGGTATGATAAAAGGTGAAAGCACAGGAACTCCAGGAGGAGATCGGGTATTGCGAAATCTGGGACTGCATGGCAAGCACAAGATTGCTGACAGATGGCACCATCTCCCTCACATTGTAGTGGGCAAACTAGATGATCTGCCAGTGTACAAAGTAAGGCCTGAGAATAATTCAAAAGATGTAAAAACAATGCATAGAAATCATTTACTGCCCATTGGACAAATCTTAATTGAATCTGAGCCCTAGAAGATGCCCCTCTGGACTAGTGACTAGAGCTGCTGCTAAGGAAAGATCAAGAAAGTCTGCACCTACAGAAGCAAAGTTAAGTGTTCCCTCCACAAGTCCCAGTTGAGCATGACTGTCAGTCCATATCGGAAGAAAGTGAGAGTGACTTTGAATACTATCCTTCTTACGAACTGAGTCAATTGTTTCGGGGCAATCCCCTAGTCAATACTGGAGATGAAGCTGGGCCTTCTGGACTGTCCAAGCCCCCAGCTTCGTCCCTGGAACCAGTGCTCCCAGAAAGTGAAGTGCAAAGCATCAGATCAGATGAAATGGAATCATTGTGCATGGTTGGACTGTTTGAGCTTTCAGGGGAGGAAAATGATGGATTGGGTCAGACTGGTGATACACCAGAACAAGAAGAGTACTTTGAGTGCCCTGACAGTCCACTGCCAGTGTCCGAAAGCTCTCCATGTGAGCCAAATGTTGTGGACTCAGAAACTGTAACTCCTGGAGCTGAAAGCGCCCAAGTTCTAGCCTCTACCCCTATGGAGACTCCTGACAAGTGAGGACAATGCTGAAAATGAGGCTCAGAGTGCAGATACTGTAACAGTCTCCCTAGAAAGACTGGTCGAGCTGTAAAGCCTGTGGTGCACCTCAGTTATGATTCCCTTGGGAGGCCTGTGGATTTGCCTCTCAATGTTGTCCATAAAGGAGTGTATGTGTCCCAGAGCTCATTGCCCAAACTGAGCGTCATTGCTAACTCCAAGTTACTTGTGTTGCCCTCTAAGTATGGTGCCCTTGCCCCGTCCAGCCCCAAGGTAACTGATAGGGAAGGGCCCCCTCTCTTCAGGTTTCATGTACAAGAGGTAATAACTTGAGTTATGGTACAATTATGTGTAATACTGTATAGAGTGACATACTGCAATGTTTCAGAAATGTGTTTTGGTAAAATGATATATTGACTGATGATTACATGTGTGAGCCTAATGCAAATGTATATGGTTGCAGTTAAAACTTATGGGGTACTTGCTTGACGCGGACGTCAAGCTTTCCCAGGCCAGGAAGGTGTAACCCCCTGCAAATGGGGGGTTCCCAAAAGACTTCAGGAGCATGCTTGAATGCTCCAAGCCTGAATAGTGTTTGGCGTTTAAGCCATTTATCAGTGAGTGTTTTAGAACCTCTGGTACTGTCTCTTAAGAGCTGTCTGCTTGCAGACATAATTAGTTTGTATGGGGGACTGTGTGTTTCTTTGATTGAGTACCACTCGAGCTGCTGCCAATTCACTCCATTTTTGCAGTCACTAGGAGTGCAAGGAACCTATCTGAAAGATGTAACTGTTTGCCAGAAACCATTTAGAGTAATAATGAAATTACAGTTTGTCTAACCTGCTTTCTTTGCAGTCAGAACTGTGTCTGCTAGTTCCATTCTGGTTTTGAACTGCTGAACTGGACCAATCAGGTGTGGGGTAAGCTAGCTCTAAAATGGTGCCTTGAGACGAATCAGAACTTGGACTCATAATCTGAGCCAGCCACAAGAGGATTGTATGGGCAGTGACTCTGGGAGATATAGTTTAGACTTCAGCGCCTTTTTGGACCAACAGGAGCAGTGTATTGTGAGTGACAGCCAATCCAGTCAAGAACTGGGAGGAACTCAAAGGAAGTGCCCGGTTTTGTCTGTTGGAGTTTCAGTTGAGCTCTGGCAGTGAAAAAGGAAGGAGCCCTGTGCTTTTTCAATGTGCAGTTTTAGTCGGGAAACGTGTGTAAGGCCCAGAGTTCCGGTCTGCAGCTTGTGTAACTGCTTGTTAGGACTGAATCCGTCCTGTGAAGAGAATCAAAGGATATCTGAAGAGTAGAAACCAGGCTCACCCTGTAGAAGACTGGAGAAATTGCTGAATTGCACTCGGTCTGTCAGGAACTGAATCTGCTGTGTGTTCTCCCGGTATTGTGCAGTAATGCGATCGGGATAGAGAAGCAGCCTGCCTGGTATAGTACTTCTGTTTTACCATATAAATGTGTGAAGAGGCTTGTGTACCTCAAGTGAATCCTGCTGCCATTAAAGGACTTTGCCTGTTGCAGTTTGCCATATAAATGTGTGAGGAGTCTCGTGGAGCTCAAGAGTAGCTCTGCTGACATTGAAGGACCCTATCTTGTTTGGAGGTCGTGAGTACTAATTCAGGGTCGCTCCCTGTTGAATTGCCACATTGAATCCAAATGGAATCACTGTACTGCTGACTGTTTAAACTAATTTTTCTTTTCTCTGTGGGAAAGGGCCCCTACCAGCTGCCACGGTTTGGACTAGCCACTAGGGCTTGGGTACCCAGGGACAGTAACTGGTAGGGATAGGCCTGTGCACAGAGCCATAGGTAGATGAGTAAAGTGATAAGCTAATTAACCTGATTTCCCCCCCTGTCCTTGTTATATTCCCCCTAAATAAATCAGAGCTGCTTGTTTCAGCAAAGTTATACTGCCTGAGGTATTTGTCTATGTTAAAGTATTGTACTGTGATTGTTGCACTGTATCTTATTTTACAGGAGGTCCCAGTGCCTGAACCAGCCCTGGGGGTAAGTGTATACTGTGAAGGTAATTCTGATATATTGTGTGGGCCACTAGTGGGAAGAAAGGGGGGTTGCAGTGTCCCAGAGGGCTGTGACCAAGTAAGTTTAACTATTGCAAACCCTGATCTCTGGGTGGAGGCACCCGCCATTGGATCCAGGCCCCTCAACCTGTTAGTGGCAAATCAGGCAGGGGTAGTAGCCCCTGGGATAGCGCCATCTAGGGGTTACATATGGAAAATGGGTGCTACTGAATTTCAAGGCTTCTCCGCCTTCCTGACTCTGAGCTTCTTGGGAGTCCAAGGTGCGGGAGGACTTGTCTCGTTAAGGGGCCGATGTAGGTCATCTTCTAGAGTATGGGTGATAGAACACATTCCAGACACTCTGGCCACTCAGGGATTTGAGTCCAGGTACTTCCTAGTTCTGAAAGGGACAGGGGGTTGGCGCCTCATATGGGACTTGCACAATCTGAACCAATTCATGCGAAAGTGCAAGTTCCTTATGGTCATACTGAATCGGATCATACCATCCTTGGAGCAGGAGATGTGGTTTTGTTCCCTGGTCCTCCAGGGCTCTTTCTTCCACATCCCAGTCTGTCCATCCAGTCACCGGTTCCTTCAGTTCTGTGCAGAGGGCCAGGTCATGCCTTTTGGCCTTTTGTCTGCACCAAGGGTCTTCACCATATGCATGGCAGTGGTGTCGACCTTCCTGTGGTGCAAGGGCATCAGGGTATATCCTTACCTGAAGCTCCAGAAGTGAACCAAGACTCACAGGTATCTCCTAGCAATGGCCAGAGGCATGTCTTGGACCTGCTTGTTTAGAATTCTGCAATAAAAGCATTTTTTGATTTACAAGCCGAGTGTTGGTTGTTTTCGAATGCAGGTAACACTGGACCTTTCTGTAACTTTGGGCTAGCCGCCCTTTACTTGGAGGCAGTATAACACAGTGGTCTAAGGCTGTAAGCTGCAAATCTTGTGACATCCAGCAGACCAGACCTGGGTTTGAACTCCACAACTTCCACTTGCATACTGTGTGACCCTGAGCAAGTCACTTAACTTCCTTGTGCTCCCAGGTCGTACCTGGAAACAAGCTCCGGCTTAGTGTGCCTTTCCTGGTTAAACAATTTCCCCTTTCCCTTACCTGCACCACCCCGAGTCCTGTGATTCGTGGTTCACTTCTAGAGGCTAGTAGTGGCCAGAGGGCACATCTTGCACCTCCTTGTTTGGAATTCTGCTATAAAAGCATTTATTTTTTGCTTTACATGCTGAGTGTTGGTCTTTGAGCGCAAGTAACACTGGACCTTTCTATATCCCTACCTGGATGAGTTGCTACTAGCCGGTCCATCCAAGGAGACTGTGGAGCACTCCAGCAATCTGGCTGTCCAGATCTAGCCAAATCGGAGCTGGTCCCCATGCAGGTTATTAGCTTCATTGGGGACAGAACTCAACTCCCTGTGGGCCAAGGCCCACCTCCAGATGGAATGGGCATCGGATCTTACCTCTTTTGTCCAATTATTTCTGGTTGGGCCCTTGTGCCCAGTCTGAGATTCCCTACAGCTGCCGAGGCTTGTGGTAGTTTCTGCCAGCATGGGCCATTTGGCCTGTTGGAGGATGTGCCCTCTGCAGTGGGAGCTGTGCTATACATAGCCCTATTGAACATGTGAGAGTCTTTAATGATTTTTTTTCTGAAGCCGGTAATGCTTTTGACAAGAGTCATCCAAATTTACCTTACAGTAAATTGGACACTAGTTTTGGGAAGGATTATAAAAGCATTTGTTTTACTTTCATGAAATTAGGGAACAGGATGTTTTGGAAGAACTGCTGAAATTGGATGTAAAGAAGGGAGCTGGCCAGGAGAAGATTGATTATGCTTTTTATAAAATTGGAGCTTCACTTTTGGTAAAACATCTAACATGTCTACTTTATGTAATTTTTCCTTGAGAACATCTCAATTGCCATCTGATTGGAAAATGGCCAATTATTATTATTCCAATATTTAATGGTAGCAATGCTGCAAATCCAGGCTGTTATCGCCCCATTTCCGTTCTCTCCCCTTGTGTAAAAACATTTGAAAAAATGGTCCATAAGCAACTATCCAACTTTTTTTTTTTTCACTTTTTATTTATTATGTATGTTACACATTCAATATATATTCACTAGGTTCCATGACATAGAAATCTTGCATCAGATGGTTTTACAAAGGATTATTTTCATATCTCCTCCGTTACAACATGGTGGTGGTTTATCATATATCAAATAATGTAAATATATATATATGGGGCCAGATATTCAGACTGTATCAGCCAGTGGCGCAAGCTTGGGCGCAGCGCAACTGAGCTGCACCGGGACCAGGACCAGGTGATATTCAACGTTGATGCACCATGGCTCAGTACCATTGAATATGGCACGGAGGGCACACATACTTCACATGGCGCAGTGGCACTGCCCAGAGCAAGATGCAGAGAGGGAGCACAGGGATGCGCCAGCATCAGTGCAGTTGCGCTAGGCGCATCACCAACGATGTTCAGCCGGGGGCATGCAAATGAGGCCATAATACATGCAAGGTGCAGATGGGGCCATTTGCATGTCAGTATGACTCCATTTACATACGATGCGCTGGATCCCAGGGAGTTATGCCTGGCGCCCTGCCATGCTGCTGCATCAGGGGTCGGAACCCTGGTGGGCTATTGCAGTTCCCCCGCTCCCGTACACCCGATCGCAGGCATCTGAATTAGTACTGTATCCTCAGCCCCCACCTCGCACAGCCGATCGTGGGCATCAGAATAAATAACGTGGCCCCTCGTGGGCTGTCGGTCCCCTCACACCCGATCGCTGGCAGTCATAGCCTGAGAATACCTGGTGGTCCAGTGGTACCCCTTCCCCACCCACTCACGGAGGGCCCCCAGTCACCCAGCACCCCCCTGCTATCAGTGAGGCAGCACCCCGCCGCCTGCATGCGGTGGCAGGTGCAGCCACCCACCGGCTGATGGGGTGCAGAGGCCGGGCCCTCCGTGGATGGGTGGGAGGGCACCACTGGACCACTAGGTATTTCCCTCGATAGTTGGGCGACTGCCCACAGTTGGGCATAGGAGGGGTCCGCTAGCCCAGCAGGGATATGTTATTTATTCTGATGCCAGCGATCAGGCGTATGGGAGCAGGGAGGGGGCTGCAATAGCCCACCAGGGATACAGTACTTATTCAGATGCCCACGATCGGGCATGCGGGGTGGAGGGGAACTGGACTACCGTGGGACAGGGTGGTTGTGGACAGTGGTCCTGCTGGGCGGATGGCCACCCACGGCTGGTGGCTGCTATGTTGCGCCTGTACACAGCTGCCCGCCTGTGGGTGGCCAGGACTTGTTCCTACTTTTCCAGCTCTACTTTGAGCCCCTATGGCGAATGCAGGCTGCGCTGGCATAAGCGCCGCACATCCTGGGCAGAATATTGGGATGTGCCGCACATGCATGGTCACTCCCCTGCACCTGCACCACATACCACTATATTGTACCGGCGCATCAGGATTTGCGCCTGCCGCCGGCAGTCTTTCAGTATCCCACAGAATAATGCGGGTTGCGCAAGCGCACTGTGTGCCAGGTGCAGTCCCTTTGAATATCCTGGCCATAGTTCCCAAGAGTTTATGTATAATTGGCATATGGCGCCAAGACCATGGACCTGTAACAAACAAAAATGTCCTCGATAAGTCCCTGAGTGAACCACTCTTGAATTTGGTCGAGAGATTGTTCAGTAGTCCATGTTAGAACAAAAAGTGTTCCAAAACAATTTTAGAAGATGTCCCTGTAGTGGAGTACTCCCCATGCAGACAGAAAACCAAAGATCGGAGCTATTTAGAACCCTAAACAATATTGCAATATTCAAATTAAATTACAATCATAGTTGCAAAAGCTCCAAAATAGTCAACTTTCAAGCACTAAGGTTTTTAAATGTAAATGTCTCATTTATTTAAGACATTACTTGAAGTTCAGTTCAGTCCCCCTCAGCCTCAGATATATCACTTTCTTTCCGACTCTGAGTCCGATTTAACTTTTATAAGTCTCTTCCCTGCTTCATTCAGATCATTAAACATGTATGTTTTACCTGCATAGCTTAGATGTAGCTTAGCTGGGTATAGCAAGACACAGGAAATACCCAGTTGACAAAATTCTGCCCGGACTGCATCAAAGGATTTGCGACGTTGACGGGTAATGTAGGAGATATCGGGGAAATAATAGATCCGAGAACCATCAGGAAGTTGAATAAGCCCCTTTCTTTTAGCTGCTTGCAGGATCTGTTCCTTAATCGTAGGTCTCGCTGACAAGAATGATAGTCTGTGGGGGTCCCGACCCGGGGGGGCCAACGATGAGGTGTAATCCTGTAAGCAATTTGAAGTAAGCCATCCAGACTGAGTTTGAGAGTTGTTAGTAATAAGGATGATATCATATTTAATAGATTTTGGCCCTCTCAATCCTCCGGTACACCTAGTATCCTGACGTTTGTCGATCTTGCCTCGTTCTCTAAATTTTCCAAGCGCTGTCTAAGAAGTCTTTTCTCATTTACCAAACCAGCAGTTGCCGTTCCATCTTTCTCAGCCATGGATTTAGATTGTTTAGCTTCGCTAACCACAGTGTCAAGTTTGAGTTCTACCGTGGTCACCTTCACTGTAAAGCTGTCCCATTTTTTATTGAGCTCCTTCACGAAGGATTCTAGGTCCTTGATGGCCTTAAGAACCGCCGTGTTGGAGGGTTCATTCTCGGCGCCATGCAGTTGGCCTTGTTGCTGCACGGCTTTCGGTCACCCCATGCTGTTCTCCAATAAGATGGATAACAGAATCTGCTTTTTGCCAGCGGTAGGGCTGACAGGAAATTGAGTGATGAACAGGTGCTATCGAGAGTTGAAATGTTTAATAGTTGTAATCAGATAATGTGCTGCTGCTAAGGGAGCTCTGTGGAAAGATGTCCTGTTCGGTCAGCTGCCACGCCCCAACTATCTAACTTTTATTTTGTATAATATGTTTATTGATTTTGCAAGTAAAACTCACAAAGATTTACATAGGAGGATAACAATGAACAGATAATACAGACACTGTTTTCTTACAAAGGCCTTGTGAATGACACCCCCTCTAGTGGTACAACATAGGAGGGAATCCCCTTAATAAAAAATATAACATATAAAATTGCCGAACGCATACAGCCAGGAAGGACAATAGGGAGTCTTAAAAGGTCGGATTAGAAAAAGATTACCCTTTTATCAAAGAGACTATAAAGTCTAAGTGACTCCCTCACATTAATACCGTAGGAATATAAAGTCAAAAACAAATTCCCAAGCTGCCCCAGAGCCAGAACAATTCCAGCTTATTAGCCTAATCAATACCAAACAGTAAATGCCCCATCTTTAGTATGTGTAAAACAGCCCCAGTATTTCACAGTACTTTCCCCTTTTCTCCCAAAGAGCAGAAAAGCAACGATATGGGACCCATGAGGACCCCCTCCCCCATCTCAATCCCCAACTAACATGGAGGAATGATTATATTAGTCGCAGCAACAGTTTCATAATTTCACCGAATCAGGAGTAGTCCCGAGGTCCCCGCGTAAGTCCATGGATCAAATCCAAAATAAAACCATAAGTGGCGGCAAACGAAAAGTGCAGTACAGTCCACAGTCCAAAAACAGCTCCATAACATGCCAGAAATCAAGGCCTCTTACACTACTCCACCTGTATTTATTGATTGCATTACCAGAATACTAGAGAGAATCTGTCTCCCTCAGATCCACTTTCCAATTCGTCAACTCTGTCCAATTCTTGTTCGATCTGAGAGCAGTTTACTGGCATCCTTCGGGTCGATGAACAGATAATACTATCCATTCCTCTGTAGATGAAGTTTAGCCGGGAGCAGTAGCTGATGTTGAACTTTAAGTCGGCGCAATCTGCCTCACAGCCCATTGAAAGCTCTTCAGCGTTGGCAGGTGCTAAATGAGAGATCTGGGAACAGCATGACTTCGGCGTCGCCAAATTTCAGTGCTCTGCGAAACCAGGCAATTGCAAGCACCCTGTCTCGATCTCCTATACCCGTGCAGACAATTAGGAAGGTCCTCAGGGTAGAGGAATCCACTACGGCTCTTCTAGGGATTATTCTATAGGCTTTTTCCAGGGACATGGGAGGTTCCACATTTTCAAGACCTAGGATAGCTGGCAAAAATGTTCTGGTGAAATTCAGGCTATCCTCCCCTTCGACACCCTCGGTCAACCCGATCACACGAATATTCTGCTCCCTAGTCTGTTTTTCAACTGTTTCCAACCTTTGACGGAGATATGAGTTTTCTTTGAGTAATTTTTCAGTCGCATCCGTCGATTTAAGGCTGGAAGATTCAGAACATTGGGACACTCACTTCAAGGCAGTCCATTTTGGTTTCCAGAGCGGCGACTCTCGGGGTGAGGGAGTCAAATTTTCTGTCAAGATCTTGCACTGTTTTAACAAGCTGGTGCAGCATAGTCAGGATGGCAGTCAGCGAGGCCTCTTTCTGTGGTTTGTTGCCATAGTCCCCTACTCCTCCATGTTGATCAGGCCTCTCCTCTCTGATCTGTTTTTCGGAGCCAAAATATTGTCAGCTAGCACACCAGCCCCTTTAGATTTGCCCATCCTGCCAACAGATGATGGTCTAAGCACTCCGAGACAGTGTTTGGTACTCTTTAGATAAGTTGGTTAGGTTTTAATATTTAAAAAGTTATTTTCTCTCTGGGAGCTCGAGCAAGATGCTGCTTCTTCTTGGCTGCTCAGCAGCGCCCCCCCCCAATCTAACTTTTTTAACTAAGTATAGGGTACTGACTGAATACCAATCAAGATTTCATAAAGGTTACAATACAACTTTTGTTACTTCTAGAGTTACTGTTGACGTCTTTACATCCTTTTGACAGGGGTGTCACAAGCCCACTCCTGTGAGGTGGAATTCTCTATGTCCCAACAAATCCCTCTTGTGACTGGGGGGGGGGGTTAGGGATACCCTTTCTCTGTCCTTTTAGCACACTCGCTATTTCACAACTGAAAATACGCCAGAGAATCCCAGGGCACCCTCTCTCTATATACGAGGGGATACAAATACAGTCTTGAGTCTGTATTCCTGGGATAGTACTCTTTCAGCTACTGCACCATGAACCAGAAAGTCACGGCGTGTGTAGGCTTTGTGGGGTCTATACACCCTGTTTTGTGTCTTTCCCCAGAAATGCAGAGCTCGATTGAACCCCCCCACAGGGTCCTCTTGAGACCCTTTGTATTTCCTCCCCTCCTTTCGTCATGAAGTCCCTAGTGGTACTTCACTTTGGTAGTGTTTGGCCTTAAAACAGTCACACAGGTGTTGTATAGTTTGAACGACTCTTCCCAAGGCAACAAACACAAACAACGTTGACAGAAGTATCTTAAAAGTAAGCCAAAAGCTTTACTAATTAAATTAATAAATGCAGTAAATAATATAAAAACAAATAATTTTAGATATTGGTTACAGGACTTTGAAAATAAAATGGAAATTATACATAAAAACTTACACTTTAAAATTGTGGGATTAAAGTTCTAGCTCAAATCCTTAGTTGCTGAATTGTGAAGTGCAAAGTGTCCTTAAAAGTGGTTGTTCAAGTTTTAGCTCTGGTGGTCCAGGAGAATTGTCTTGAAAAGAAATTGTCTCTGCTCTCCTAGGTAGACAGGGTCCCTAACTGCAAATGTCTGAAGACTAAAAGCCTCTGATACAGTCTTTGCACTCTTGTTTTATGGGCTTCTTAAAGGGCAGGTCCAGTGGACAGTGGCTTGCCCTGCGAGTAGCAAGTATTCTGTCTCTATGGCTACATAACCAATCAATTTTCAGTATTTTATTACAAAATAACAAATATGCATTTCTGGGTATGAGAGGAAAAAAAAGGCTCAGAGGTTAGCTAGTTTAAACCAGAATCCTAGGAAACCATCCCTCTCTTTGAAAGGCTGTAATCAAGCTACACTCAGTATAGCTGTTTATTTAAATGGTAGCCCATTTAATGGTAACGAAATTAGCTCAGGGTAGCCTTGCAGAGACAAAGGGAAGCTAGACATCCAGGCTTCTCTGGATACTGTGGACCATTCAGACACAAATGGACGTGCCTGCTTGCCAGCTCTGCTTAATTATTGTTTTGTCACCTTTTAAATGATTTTATTAACTCTAGTCCATGCCAAGCAGCTGAGGGATTCTCTGCCCAGTAACAAGAGTTACACCATCATTTTTGGGTCCATGACTTTTCTTTATACCCATGATCCCTTGCAACTTACACTGGCTACCATGGGCGTCTCTGATGCATTACATAAATAAAATTATATAAAACATGACCAAAACAATAAGGTATGGTCTTATCTTGCCACACTTCTCCCTCCTTAACAGAACCGTGGGGAACACACCCCTTTTTAGTAAGGGTTTCCACAAGTTCTGCCCCTTTACTCCAATTGGCAGGATAGGCCATCTGCATTAACATTAGCAGACTCTGACCTATGTTTAATGTCCATGTCATAGGCCTGTAGCGCAATGCTGTATCTAAGGTGTCTCCCATTTGTCTTTCCCATTTGGTTTAGCCACACCAGGGGGTTGTGGTTTCTCTGTACCTCGAGGCACCTCCCAGTGAGGTAGGGTTCTAGCTTCTTAAGCGACCACCCCAAGACAAAGTATTCTTTTTCTACAGTGGAGAATGCCTGCTCCTGGGGAAGTAGTTTCCTACTTAGGTACACAATTGGCTGATCCTTCCCCTGTTGGGATATCTGGCTGAGGACGGCACTAATCCTCACATCCGAGGCATCCGTCTGCACAACAAATGGTCTAGTGTAGTCTGGGCTGGCTAGCACAGGGACACTGCACAGTGTGGCTTTTAGCTGGGTAAAGTCCCTGTTACATGCTGGGTCCCATTTTACTTTCTTGGGTTGCTTTTTCTTTAACAAGCTAGGCAGGGGAGCTGCAAGGGTGCTGTAATTTGGTACAAACTTTCTGAAGTATCCTGCAGTCCCCAGGAAAGTTCTGACCTACTTCTGGGTCTCCGGCGTGGGCCATGCCTTAATGGTTTCTACCTTGGCCTGGTTTGGATGGAATTGTCTCCTCCCCATTACAAGTCCCAAATATGACACCTCAGTTGTGCCCACCTGGTACTTTTTGGCCTTGGTAATAAGTCCTGCCTTCTGTATCCTGCCCAACATTTCCTTCAGATGGGACAAGTGTTCTTTTCACCTGGTACTGAAGATGGCAGTATTATCCAGATAAGCCACTGCATACTCTTCATTACCCTGCAACACCTGGTTGACCAACCTTTGGAATGTGGCAGGAGCATTCTTCATCCCAAAAAGGCATCACTATAAATTCAATGAGGCCTGTTGGAGTGACAAAGGCTGACCGTTTCCTAGCTCTGGCAGTTAACTCCACCTGCCAATACCCTTTCATCAAGTGATTGGTTTTTGAGGGCGTGGTCTGCAGCCGAGCTTGCAACACATCTCCAGTGGAGCGCCAACACCGGAGATCTAATTTTGCTTAAAAAGTATAAAATACTTGCACTAAGGGGAACTTAACCTACATATCCGTGCAGAAGAAAACTCACCAAGCATAAAGATACAATCTGTTTTTCGCTATCAGCTGTACCACTGGAGAAATGGACAGAAGCAATAAGATGGCGGCAGGTGAAGAAGGGGCCAGGCCCAAACACCCTAAGCCCAGTACTAACAAGGGTCTTAATGTGGGGTCAGGAGAGGAAACAACACAACCATCTAATGCCATGCTACTTAAAGCGATTCATAAACTGGATCAGAAAATAGACAATTTTGCTGGCCAATTTAAAAATTTAGATGCAAAAGTCAGAGTGTTGTAAGAAGACACCAAAACCACAACGAAAACAGCCAATACCACGTTGACAGTTTCATCGGACCTCATTAAAGAAAACGTCCTGCTGAGGCGGAGTTTGAAAAACTTGGAAAATCTATTGCAGGCAACTCACATAAGGATTCTGGGGTTACCTGAAGGCGAAGAGGGAGACGACTGCCTGGCTTTCCTAAGCAACTTTTTTCAGGACACTGCAGATTAAAGAAGAAATTCCAGTGATCAAGGCCTACAGGATTACCCCTCGTGGTGCAAGGAGACTCACAGCTACCAACACGCTTCCACCCAGAACGCTACTTGCTGTCTTGGGATCTGCTCAAGTGAAGGACATAACCATAAATCATGCTAAAAGTATGGGAACAATGGACTGGGAAGGAAATAAAACTCGTATCTTTCCTGACCTGAGTTATGCAACTAGATAACGTCGGAAAAGTTTTGATGCCATTCGGGGACAACTCCGTCAATTAGGAGTCCAACATGCATTGCTAATGCCCTTAAGTCTAAGAATCTTCTACGGCAGGAAAACATATCAGTTTGCTGATCCCCTCGAAAAAGGCAATCTCATGGATCAAATCTAAAAATAATTCCAAACCAAGGATAGCCATTCCGAGGGTGATTCGGGGGACAGTGAATAAATGAAGGGGCTTTTATGGGCTCTGTTGTTTCACCAACAGTTGAACTGAGGACTAATCTTGGTATTGATTTCTTTTTTTCTCTTTTTTTTTTTCTTTTTCTTATTTCTACTTATCACCCTACTGCGGCGACTACTGGCAGGGGCATCCAGCCGCCAGCCCTGCCCTCCGGGAGAGCACCAGGCTCACTTACATGATGGGGATCCGGCATGCCATCGCCAGCCTGCTGTAGGGCCTCCCATACCCTATCCAGCCAGACTGGCCCAGGAACCCTCCCCCGCGTGATTCCACGCGAGTCCTCCCCAAGAGGCAGGGCTCGCCATTGAGCTGCATGGTCGCGACCAGCCATTTTCCACCTAGTATCTGAGCCCACTGGAGCACGGACATGCACGATGTCCCGCATTGCATGCCAACATCGCAGCGCCCCTCCCGACATATCCTCCATACAGCCTCCGGCGCCCCCAGGAGCCACTACAGCGGGTGGATTTTCCTCAACCTTCCCAGGATCAGGAGAGCAGTCTACGGACGCTCAATACTGATCCTCCCCTGCCGACCCGCCGACAACCCGCGTCAGTTCCTGAACCCGAGTCGCCAGTGTGGCACGAAGTGTGGCATCCAGCGCCTCAACCCTCAGCGTCACAGGGCTGGTGCATTGATTTCTTTTAAACCATATAGATGTCTTCTTTTCGTGGAGCTAATACTTTCTCGGTTGGGGCCAAAAAGTTAACCCCATGAACTGTGACCAAAGGGATCGAAGTTTAGTCTGTTGTTACGAACCACTTGCTATCATCTGCATTGTGTTAGTTATGCTTAGGATAGTGCGGTAGACGATTATGGGACAGTTTAAATCGTGTTTAATAGCACTGAAGCACCTTTTCTTTGTGCTGCCTAAATGTTTAAGTATTGACTAATTGTTCAACACCTTCTATTTTAAACGGTGATTTTAAGTAAGAGTAAAAGAAATAAATGGATCTCTGGAGTTATTAAAGTTCTAGCTGGCAAATATACTAGTCCTTACGATGTAGTATGGGGATATATCTATCCAGTTAGAAAGGAATAAAGATGGTATTTTATAAGATGTGATGATTAATCCCCTGCTCATGGCAGCATGTGGCCAATCTAGATAAAGCACTATTGGGTCAATTTTGTTCGATTTAACTCCCCAATTATAGTATCAGTTAATAGGGGCTTTACTAGTTGTTTTTTTTTTTTTGTAAAAATGCTGTTTAGCATAATTTCATGCTCTTGTACCAATTTGTAAGTCTGCCTATGAAGGTGGTATTCTGTATCATGAATGCTGTAAAATCAATGAACGTAAAGAACAAAAAAAAAGTCAATGGTTTTTAGGTAGGTCATTCTTCCCCAAACCTAACAACTTGTCTGTCTGAAGCATTGGGTGTGCATCAGACTTCGTGACTGCATTGAGTCCATGATAGTCCACAGAAAAACGGGTAGACCCTAACAGCTGGGGGATAAGGACTACAGGTGGGCCCCAGGGACTGTGGGATTTCTGGATTACCTCTAACTCCAGCATTTCCTCCACTCCCTCCTAATATCCTTTAGAATGGCCTCAAACACCCGGTAAGCTGTTCGTCGTATGGGCACTTGCTTCCCCGTGTCCACATCATGGGTCGTTAAGGGGGTCCATCCGTTCTTGGCCGTAAATAAAGGGGCAAAATCTTCTAAAACCTTCCTACTTCCTGGGTCTATTCCGGGGTCAGCTGGGCAGACAGCTTGATTGTCTCCACCGATGACTCCTGCTTGCTTTGCTCTAGTAAGTCCAGGAGGTGGTCTTCCTGGTCTGTCCCCTCCCCAGGACTACAAACAGCAAACACCATGTTGGCCCTATTTACAAATGGCTTCATCATATTGATATGGTATATTCGATGGGCATGTCTCCTGTCAAGCAGTTCCACAATACAGTTCACACCATTTACCTGTCGAACTACCTTGTATGGTCCCATGCACTCTGCCTGCTGCTTGTCCTTCGGGACTAGATAAGGACCAGTACTTCCTGGCCTGCGATGTATGAGTGAGCTCTGGCTCTGCAGTCATACCAGACTTTTTGCTTCTGCTGGGCAGCTGACAGGTTGCTTTGGGCCACTCCATAAGCTCTTTCCGCTTTTCCCTGAACTTACATAGAAACATAGACTTTGATGGCAGATAAGGACCACTTGGCCCACCCAGTCTGCCCATTTCCCTTACCTACTAGATAAGCTGCAGATTCTAGTTAACCAACAGCCTACTTCCTGCAACCACCCACTATAATTGCCTTGTGTCTGTCCCATGCATGTTTGAATTCCCCCACTGTTTTAGACCCAATGACCTCCTCAGGAAGGCTGTTCCATGTATCCACCACTCTCTCTGTGAAACATACTCCACTGTTGGAGTCCCCTGGTGGCATGCTTGCCTTCCCAGTCTTCCAAGATCAAGTCTAGGGTCCCATGCACCCTACGTCCATACAAAGAACCCTGTCGACTCATGGGGCACCTCCCTCTATGCGAACAACAGGTGAGGAATATATTTCCCCCAGTCCCTCCCATGCTGTTCAGCAAACGCTTGGAGCATCATTTCTAGTGTACCATTAAACCTTTCCACAAGCCCACTGACCTGTGGGTGATAAGGTGTTGTGCATCTCTACACCACCCCACACTTCTTCTACAAACACTTCATCAGGTCTGACATGAAGTTACCCCCTTGATCAGAGATAACGTCCTGTGGATACCCAACCTGGGAGAAAATCCCTAGCAAGGCGTCTGCCACTTTGTCTGCCCTAACTGAGGAGAGGGCAACCACCTCTGGGTATTGGGTGGCGTAACCAACCACCGTCAGGATAAACCTTTTTCCAGAGGAGTGTGGGGTATTCAAGGGTCCCACAATATCCATTCCTACCCTCTGGAATGGCTCCTTCACAATGGTCAAGGAAAGTAGGGCAGCTTTTGTTTTACTACTTGCCTTCCCTATCTGTTGGCACCAGTCATAGAACCTGCAATTTTCCTTCACCTGCTGGGTGAAGCTGGGCCTATAGAAATTTTGGGCCAATCACTGAGTGGTGCGAGCAATGCCCAGATGTCCAGACATGGAGATATCACGAGCAACCTTGAACAGCTCATGATACCCCTGGGGAACAAGCTGCCTGCCCATCACCCCTCCCTCTGTCTTCATGTCCTGTGTATACAACAGTCTGTTGTCCCAAAACACCCTGTGTCTCATGTCACCTCTCAGTGTCCCATCAGATTCTGTACAAGCCCTCAGCCTCTCTAAACTAGGGTCACTCCTCTGAGCAGCTGCAAAATCTTCATATTTTACCGGACCTATGTATAGCGATAAGAGTTGCTTCTCAGGCTTGGGACCATTTCAGTAAGTATCCGATGGTCCAGGCTGAACAGTGGAGGTACAGATGGCTTACTAGGTCTAAGTCTTTTCCATTGGGTGTCTTAGATCCCTGGTATAAACGCCAGGCAAGGTGGGCACTGCAGTACATATGACAGTTAATGAGAGGGGATGCCATTATTTCTTTTGAAGAATGTTGTGCAATTTATGGCTAGACATAATCTGAGATGTTTCATTACCTACCAATAAAAACCTACATTCAGGCTCAATTGAGAACATACCAAAATGTAACATTGAATCTTCCAAGGGAATTACAGTTTGGAAGGATCTTATTTATCTCTTCTTCTAAAGGGGCCGTTTCTCAGATTTGCAAATTCCTTGAGGCCCATAGATATGAAGTGGCCAGACAGCTCACAAAGAAATGGGAGGAGGAGGCAAATTTCCGTCTCTCTCGGGCAGAGTGGCTGATGGTATGGCAGAGCTCCTCTAAAATCACATTCTCCCCTGTGTGGCAGGAATATATGTGGTAGATATTTCTTTACACCTAGTATGCAGACCAAATGGGACCAGGCTATCAGACCTAGTTGTTGGAGGGGTTGCAGGGAAGCACAGGCATCCCATTATCATATATTTTTTTTTCATGTCCAAAATGACAGGAATTTCAAAGGGAACTAACAATTGGGTTGGAGATGGTATTCCAGGTCCTGGATACACTGTTCTTTCATCACCTGGTGTTGGAACTACCCCATTTGGGGTCAGAGGAGCCTATGATAAATATATTTGGTATATACAGTCCAAGCCAAATAGTCGGGACGTGGTTAAGCGAGATGGTCGTTTTAACAGCACACTGTCATGGGAACCGATTACTGGCCGTTCAAGTCGGTTAAGTGTTCTGCGATTAGCAGAGACAGTGACTTTGTTTGCATCCGTCTAAGTGGGACGCTAAGTGCCCACTAATCACCGCGCCATCTCTAAACAAAGGAGCTGTCAGGTGTATTAAAGACAGGCAATTACAGGCAGTTAGTGCAGACAGGTTTTTCAGGTGGTGCACTTAGCACTGCAAGAGGAAGTCACACAGAAGCATTGTAGATTCAGCTTACCTTCCTGCTGCTGCATTGCACCCTGCTGATCTGCACTTTGAGGATGTCATTCCCTTGGTACAAGCTGTCTCTGGCGGAGTGAGTTAAGGTGCTCGAAGCCCTGGATAACCCAACCTGCTCACTTTCGGTGGTTGCTAATCAGTTTAAGATTAGCAAAAACCAGGCAGGTCAGATCAGCAGAAATAGGGAGTATATCCTGGCTGAGTGGCAAGCAAATTCCAGTCCCCAGCGTAAGCGTAAAAGAGACAGAAAGGACTCTTCCATCGAAGACTCGCTCATGATTTGGTTTCAGTCTGCACTTACAAAAGGGGCTCGCATCTCGGGGCCCATGTTAAAGCAGAAGGCAATTGTTTGGCAGCTGAACTGGGACATAGTGACTTCGAACCGACAGACGGCTGGCTGTCACGTTGGAAAGTTAGGCATCAGATTGTGTTCAAACGTGAACATGGTGAGAAACAAGATGCTGACGTGACAGCTGCTGACTGTTGGCTCACTGACATTCTCCCTGGGCTCGTCCATGGGTTTCATCCGGAGGATGTGTTTAATGTGGACAAAACCAGTTTTTTTCTTGGATACCCGGACAGGGAGCACTCGACAAAGGGCCAGGATCACACTGGTGGGGAAAAAAGCCAAAGACCATATCTCAATCCTTGGTTGTGCAAACTATGCTGGCACTGAAAAAAAGAATCTCGTGGTCATTGGCAAGAGTAAAAGACCATTCTGCCTCCTAAAAGATTTAAAGTTGTTGCCTGTAACTTACTGTTCTTCAGCGAATGCATGGATGACTGCCACAATTTTCAGTGAATGGCTCCTTAATTGGGACAGTGAGCTGCGGAGAGTCAGAAGAAAAATAATCTTATTCCTGGACAATTGTAGTGCCCACCTGCATGACATGGCTTGTCGGCTGAGAAACATTACTCTAGCTTGCTTTCCCCCGAATACGATGAGCGTTCTCCAACCAATGGACATGGGGGTAATCAAAAACTTAAAGGGGTACTACCGGTCACTGATGGCAGGAAAAATCATTCAGACCATAGATGAAAGCAGCAGTGCTCATGCAACTGAGATAGCTTGGAAGGTAAATGTGTTGGATGCTGTCTACATGCTGCAGAAAGCATGGCGTTCGGTCAAGCTAAAAACAGACACTGCTTTGAGAAGGCTGGATTCGGTGGTGTTAATGCAGTGCTAACGAATGATCAGAACCTGGTGCTTGAAGACGTGCAAGTGCCATCCTTCATGGACACAGATGCATTTACAGCTTTTGTAGACGTGGATGCCCAGTAGCCCACCAAAAGAGATCCTACTGATCCCGAAGTAGTGGCTGTGGCATGCAAAGAGAGGGGTGTTGGAGTGGATGGAGAGGAGGACACCGAAAAACGAAGTAAAGAGGAACTTTCTGGACTACACATTGCGATGCAGTGGTGCCAGCAAAAGGGGCATGTGGCTTGCTGGGACAAAGTAATGGATGTGGAATGTATCATCCGAAGACAGTCTCTAATGGAGATGCGTCAGAGAAAAATTACCGACTTTTTTACATCTCCAACAGCATCTACAGCCGCCGACTGTCCCCATAGTAAAGCACAAGCACTGTGGTTATACAGTACAGTACAGCACAAACACTTGCACGATTTCAGTTTTTAAATGAAGAAAATGAAGTTTATTGTTTTTAACATAAGCACAAGCACATAACATAAAGCAAAGCTCTGCTGCCATCTAATGTCCAGAAACGAGTACTGTGTGTACCAGAAATCATTATCCTGAATTTTACCACACCACCACTGAAAATGAATCAAACGTGTAGGACAAACACCAAATTTTGAAGTTCGCTTATGAGAAACGCCCGTTTAAGCAGGACAACTCGTGATACACCAGGGTGTCCCGCTTAAACGGCTTTGACTGTACATATGTGGCAGCTATGAATAAAGCTCCCATGTGTAAATGGTTAAAATCTGACCCACTAACGGTGACTGATTGGAAGCATGTTATTATGGACATGCAGGAGATGGAAAGGTTAACATATCAAGTTCAGAACAGGATGAAAAAGTTCACGAAACGCTGGTCTAGATGGATATTATTGGGGGTGGATTAGGGCTTAGCATGCACAAAAATATCTGGTGTTTTTACAACAACATACGGTCCTAAGGTAGAGAAGATAGCCAGTTGACCCAATGCTTGATGTGCCATTTAAGGTGTATGTGACAAACTGATTTGCTTAATATAATGAGGAGCATTAGAGCCCTTCATGCGGAGAGTCCTGGTTTTAGAGAGCCACTAAGTTTAAATATTCTTTTTACTTGCCCTAAAGTTTGCTTGATGTGAGTTTTCTTTTTCACATTGTGTGTGTATATAAATATATATATATATATATATTTTTTTTTATGAGTGATAAAAAAGCAGGTTTTGACTCCAGGTATTTAGAGATGGGATCATTTTACTTATGAAGTTTGTTACTGTTTCTTATGGCTAATTTATAGTGATATGTGCTTATTACAGACTATACAGTGGGTCTTAAAATACTGCATCCTGATTGGCTGGCATGATTTACAAGATGTAAATCGTAGTATCACCCCACGGGAAGAAGTGCCAGCCAGCCACATCTAGAATGCAGTGTGTGAAATCAATCCGACCCAGTAAATGAAAAAACTGAAACCGCCATGTTGGATTCTCTGTAAACACGATGGAGAACCACAACCATGGCAAAGAAAAGTGCCCTGAACAGCCCTGAATTACTGCAAGCTTTCCCATGCCCTCCAAATCTGGGCTTACTCAAGGTAATTCTTCCCACTATCTCCCAATAACTTCAGTCTCCAGTCCCAGAACTGCCAAAGAAGGGAACCAGAACAGCAGTCACAGAACAGCTCCACAGCTGAATTTTTTTTTCCCAATTGTTTAACCAGGAGAGACGCACTAAGCTGAAAGATGTTTACAGGTGCGACCTGGGAGCACAGGGAAGCTAAGTGACTTGCTCAGGGTCACACAGTATGCAAGTGGGGGCTGTGGGATTCAAACCCAGGTCTCCAGATTGCAGTTCAGAGCCTTAAACCACTGCGCTATACTGCTTCCCAATGTACGGCCATTGCCGCTTGGCACCCACTGACTCTCCCCTACCAAAAGAATCAAAGGAGCCCATCTCTCTCTCTCTCTCTAATGCCCCTCAATAAAAAAGAAAGAAACTCTGCTCACTCCACACCGAATGAACAGCAAAGGTAGCGTCTCCCTGGGAGCACACAATTGAGGACATCTCCCTAACAACACAGAACTACTTTATGCTTCGCAGCAATAAATAAAAAAAAAAAAAAAAAAAACACATTTAACATACAAGAAGTGTTTCTTTGATTCTCACAAAAAAAAACAGGCACATTGTATAATCGCAGTATGCCTCTCGAGGGTATGGGTGATGTCAAAATGTACCCACTTCTGGTGTGATTTCCTCACTCGGCTGCGCCTTGTGAGCAAACCACACCAGGCGTGGGTAAATCCTGCAATCACCAACACCCTCCCATGCTATATTGCTTAATTATGCCACTTCAGTTTAAATTACTGTAATTGTTAGAAAACAAACCTGTACTATATGGTATGTTGTATGTTTTTTGTATGATGCTTTAAAAAAAAAATAACTGCAATTAAGAAAATACAAAAAAAAAAGTTCACATTTTCCCAAAGCATGGAACATGTCCCCCTCAGTTCCTAAACTGGGGTCCATAGCTCTAGTGTCAGGGCATTCAGAGTCACTCCCATCCCTAACCTTCTGACCATTTGTTACCCCTCCCTCCTCAGAGTAACCTTCTGTAGCTGTTTGGTGAACGGCTACTTGGGGAAGTCCTACCTCCCTTTCACTATTCTCCATTTCAGGAGACACAGGCTGTGAAACCAGGCTCCTATTGTCTTTCACAGGGACTTCTGCGGGATTCAGGGAATTACAAGTGGCCTTAGCCGTCTGACTGCAGGTAAAGGCACATGCCACCCCTGCTGTAGATTATTCCCTATAATCACATCCAGGGCGAGGTTGTCTGCCACTGCTACTTTTTGTACCCTCTCTCCTGTCTCACCCCCAATTCAGGAGAACACTAGCTAGTGACAGGGTTTTCTCCTCCTTATGAATCCCCTCACAGTGACAAACTGATTAGGTATAAGCTCTTCAGGTTTAACCAAATCCCCTTTTCTAGGAGCGTGGATATGTTGTTCATCCACACTCTTTGGCATGTCCCCTTCCACTTTAAATCTCACCGGAAGTCTTCAGGCTGGTTCCTCCTACCCACCTGGGTGGTATAACCCTCGGCTCTGCCCCATGATGCCAGATCTTCCTTTCTGCTGGAAGATTCAGGTTGCCTCCCTCGTGCTCACGCATTTTGTAGGCCCTGGCTTTCAAACCTTTGGTTTTACCAAAAATTCGCATTGTTCGCGTTAGAGAGCGCAAGTTTTCTGCTTCGATCATGGAAGACAAGTCTTCCCCCGGATTATGTTGGTGCCCTTGTGGCCAGAAGATGTCGCGTGCCGATCTCCACACCACGTGCGTCTATTGCCTCAGTGTCGACCATGACACCTTGAAATGCAGTCTGTATCTTGCTTTTCATCCCAACACCCTCGACGACCATCTTGAACGACTGAAGCTGGGGAGGCCGGAGAAGAGGAATCCTCCAGTGAAATCCAAGGAGGCTCGGTGGGTGGTTTCTGCAGCTGCGGGATCCGCCGAGTAGTTGGAACGCTTGCAAGCATTTCGAGGAGGAAGTGGCTCATGCTGCAGATTCCTCTTGGAGCTTCTTTGTTCTGCTCAACCTGTGCTGCACCATTTCGGGTTCCTTCCGAGAGTTGTGCCAGTCTCTCCCGCCCAAGGGAGAGGCTCCTGCAGGCTCGCACTCCTCTCAATCCCATAAATAGGAGAAGGATCTGGGAGCAGGGAGAGATCTCGGTCCCAGGAGCATGCGGTCTCAACTTCGGTCGAGATTGCTTCTTCAGCCGCTTGCTTTTAGGCTGTGCCGTCTGCTCAGTCGACAGTTATCTATCGACGAGGTAGAAATCGTGATCGATCCTATCTATCTGATATCGCCGACTTTGGTCGACGATACCCTCAATCGAACCCCTAATCTGGTCTTTCCTGAAGACAAGGCCCAGCCTGCTGGGACTCCAATCGATGAAGTGGTCCCTGATCCCGGGAAATCACCAGTCCCGCCGGCGTCTCCTGAGTCGGTCCGCCTGATCTTGATCGAGGTCTCGGACCCCCTCGTTCGACAGGCCGAGGAAGAGCCATAAGCGCTCTAAAGAGAGGCGACGCCATCAGTCTTCCTCGTCATCCTCGAATGAGTAGAGACTCTGGCGGAAACTCCGGTGCTACGAGGACCTCATGTGGCAACAGCTAATTCTGATCAGGTACAAGCCCACCCCGGCTTCTACACCGGCCATTACCTGGCTTTCGCCTCCTAGGCCAAAGCCAACTCCTTTAGAGCTGATTGAATCGGTTCCTTAGCCTGCGGAGCCGGCAAAACCACCTGTTTGGCCCAAAACGGTCTCTCCACCAATTGTGGTGGAACCACTGCCCAAACAGCCTGTGGGAGGGGCCCTTCCAGGGAAGACAGACCAGACACGGTCACCCCGGACCACCCTTGGCGAGTCAAAGGTGACCTGGGTGGTAGGCCATTATATCCGGATTCCTTGGATTTGGCATCACCAGCTTTCATTCACATCCAGGTGATGATGAATCGACCGTTGGCCTAGAGACAGAGGAAAGTCCCTCGGCTTTTCAGGAGATCCTTCGCCTCGTCTCTGAATCTACAGGGATGCCCCTGGAGCCAATCCAGAAAAAGGCAGAGTGACCTCTTACGGACATCCTTAAGAGAGGAGATACCCTGACAGAGGCTTTTCCTGTGGCCGAGGCTATTGTTGGCCCGGCCCTCGAACTTTGGCAACGTCCTGCCTCTTGTCCAGCTCCATCTGCCCGCATGGCCCGCAAGTATGCGGTGCCCATGGGGTCCCTAGCGGGGTTCACAGAGCACCCTTCGGCCGAGAGCCTGGTGACTGCCTCTGTGTTCAGGTGTACTGGCAGTTCTGCCGATACTGACCGACCTCCTGATAAAGAGTCTAGGCTTCTGGACCATTCAGCCAGGAAGGTCTATGCGGCTTCCTCCTTGGGCCTTCGTCAGGCAAGTTCAGGCGTCATCATGGCACACTTCTCTCACGGCCTTCTAGGGTCGCTAGATGAAGTCCTCCCACATCTCCCCGCGGACATGCAGACCACGGTCAAGGAGGTCCCGGATCAGGGCCGAACTGCCAAACAGCAGCTTCAGACGGCCCTAGACATTGGGGGATTCTTGTGCCCACTCGATGGTTGCCGCAGTTGCCTCTCATCGCAGGGCTTGGCTGAGGCTGTTCTCCTTTCCGGCGGATACCCAGCACAAACTTAGTGATGTGCCCTTCCTCGGGACCAACTTGTTCGGCCCAGGAGTGGCCGATCACCTTCAGTGTATTGAGCAGTCCAGTGCCACCTTGGATGTTACTTCTGTCAAGAGTTCTTTGGGCAAGAACCAGCAAAAGAAAAAGAAGCCTTTTCGGCATTCTTCCCCTGCGGCTCAGCAGTCCTCCTTTCAGGGTGGACAGTAGCACCAGCATCAGCAGAAGGCTAAAGCTTGGCACCCTTGGCCCAAGCCTGGACCCCAGCAAGCGCGTGAAGGAGGCCGAGGTACAGGTCCTGGAGCGTCCTCCTCCTCCAAGCCTGCTCAGTGATGGGACGGGGGCTGTCAACCCCTCTCCTGTCACCTCATTTCTGGGTCCTCCCATGAGGGGCTGGCTCCGCCACTTCCTTTCCACCTGGTCCCTTGTCACTTCGGACAGGTGGGTTCTGGAAGTGGTCAGTCAGAGACTGCCTCTGGAATTCGAGTAGTACCCTCCAAGCCAAGCCCACACCCCTCGGGAGGAACGAGTATCCGCTCAGACCCAGTCGGCTTTCGGAGACAACATCTCTCAGCTCCTCCTCAAGGAGGCAGTAGCTCCAGTGGCGGATCCTCCAGCAGACCCAGGCTTTGTCTCCAGGTACTTCCTGGTGCCCAAGCAGATGGGGGCCTAGCACCCCATTCTAGATCTGCATGATCTGAATCAATATCTCAAGTCACGCACCTTTCGGATGGTCACTCTGTCCCAGATCATACCATCCTTGGAGCGAAACATGTGGTTCTGTTCACTGGATCTGCAGGACACATTCTCTCATGTCCCAATCCGTCCATCCCATCAGCGGTTCCTTCACTTCAGGGTCGAAGGAACCCTGTACGAGTTCCGAGCCATGCCGTTCGGTCTGTCATCGGCCCCACTGGTCTTCACCAAATGCATTGCAGTAGTGGCGGTCCATCTCTGGCATCGGGGGGGGGGGTCAGGATTTATCCTTACCTCGATGATTAGCTCCTAGCAGGCTTCACCCAACATGAGGTGGAGAGGTCCAGGAACCTGGCCCTCCAGTCCTGCTCTCAACTCTGCCGCCTGATCAATGAGGCCAAGTCGGAACTCGTGCCTTTTCAGGTGATGGGCTTCATCGGGGCAGAGCTCAACTCTTGTCAAGCCAGAGCTCGGCTCCCGGCAGACAGGGCAGAGGTTCTTTCCTCCTTTGCCTAATCATTTCTGGTTGGGCAGTTGCGCCCTGCCTGGGACTTTCGGTGCCTTCTGGGCTACATGGCGGCGTGCACCTCAGTGGTCCGTTGGGCCTGGTTGCACATGCGCCCCCTCCAGTGGGAGCTGGCTGCCCAGTGGACTCAGCGCCACGGTCATTTTGACCAGCTGATCACTGTAACCCAGAAGATGTGGGATGCTCTCCAATGGTGGACCACCCCAGACTGGTTGCAGAAAGGGATCCCGTTTGTCCGCCCTGAGCCGATGGTTGCCTCACGACCAATGCCTCTCTCATGGGCTGGGGAGCCCACATGGGGGACGAAAGGCCCACAGGCTCTGGACCCCTGAGGAGTCCTGATGCCACATCAATCTGTTGGAGCTCAGAGCAGTCAGACTGGCACTGTCAGCTTTCGCTCCTCAGCTCCGGGGTTAAGTGGTTCAAGTCCAGACAGACAATACCATGACCATGTACTACCTCAACAAACAGGGCAGCAGGCACTCCTGTCTGCTGTGCAGGGAGGCGCTCCACATCTGGACCCTCGTGAGCCGACTAGAGGCAGATCTCCTAGCCATCCATGTGGCAGGAGCCTCTAATCATCTGGAGGATGCGCTCAGCCACTTAGGTCAGACATCCCACGAGTGGTCTGTCCATCCAGAGGTAGCTTACTGCCTGTTCTCCCACTGGGGCAAATCGATGGTGGACCTGTTTGCCTTCAGGGAAAACACCAAGCTGAGGCTGTTTCATGCCCATCCCCCTCAGCAGGGCTCGCTGGAGGGGGATGCCTTCTCGAGGCCATGGACCCCAGGCCTCCTCTATGCCTTCCCTCCATTCCCCTTGATCCACATGGAGCTCTTCAAGGTGAAGAGGGACAAGGCGAAGATGATCCTGGTAGCCCTAGACTGTCCACGCCAGTTCTGGTATCCAGATCTCCTCAGCCTTAGCTGCAGGCACCCGGGGCGGCTTCCAGCACGCCGAACCTGATATCACTCAACCAGGGGAAGGTATTCCATCCGGACCTTCAATACCTGCACCTCACAGCCTGGTACCTGAGCGGCTAGAGTTCCAGGCTTTGGATCTTTCCAAAGATGTCTACACCATGGTGGAGGCATCCAGAAAGGAATCGACCAGGAAATGTTATGCCTTCACATGGAAAAGGTTTTCCATTTGGTGTCCGGGCAAGGGCCTGGACCCTTTGTCCTATTCAGTGGCTAATATTCTTGACTACCTTTGGTCTTTCTCCAAAGGAGTCTACGGTCATCTACCCTTAGGGTGCACCTGGCAGCTATCTCTGCTTATCGGGCGCAAGCCAGTCAGCCAACAGTGGTGCAGGAGACAGTGGTCGGGCGCTTTTTCAAAGGCCTGGATCACATATCCCCTCCAGTGCGTGAACCTCCACCTCCATGGGATTTACTGCTGGTGCTGGCAAAGCTCATGGGCAAGCCATTCGAACCAATGCATAAGTGCGAGTTGTCACACTTGTGGAAGACGGCCTTCCTGGTGGCTATCGCATCTGCCAGAAGGACAGGGAAGCTCAAGGCACTTTCGGTGAGCTCCCCTTATCTGATCTTCCACAGAGACAAGGTTGTCCTATGCCCCCACACGAAATTCCTTCCAAAGGTGTTGTCAGAGTTTCACCTTAACCAGGTGTTGACTCTGCCGGTATACTACCCTAATTACACCTCGGAGACAGAGTACAGGCTCCATACTTTGGACCTGAGACGTACTGTCTCCTATTATAAAGAGAAAACGGTGGAAATTCGGGGCGAGGTTCGCCAGCTGTTTGTCACCTACGCTGACGTCACTTCTGGCAGACCTGCAGCCAAACGGACTGTTGCAAGGTGGATCACATCATGCGTAGGTCTGTGCTACGAGTTGACGGGCAAGGAGCCTCCCAGAGGGATAAGAGCTCATTCTACCCACAATACTGCTGCATCGGTGGCTGCTTCCAGGGACATCCCTATCCAGGAAATCTGTCGGGCTGCTACCTGGAAGTCAGCAAACACCTTCATCGCCCACTACCACATTGACCTTGAGTCTCGCCAGGATGCTGGTTTTGAGGCCTCAGTTCTCCAATCTTTGTTCCCTAAGTAGGGGGTGTGCGCCTTGCCTCCCTCCTCCCTGAGAACTGCTAGGAGTCTGCCAAAGAGTGTGGATGAACAACATATCCATGCTGCTAGAAGAACAGGTTACTCACCTGTAACAGTAGTTCTCTGAGTGGTATAAGTTGTTCATCCACACGGACCCACCCGACCTGCTAGGCTCCTGATGCACAACACCTGGCTTCCAGCGGGCTAAGATCTGGCGTCATAGGGCGGAGCCAAGGGTTATACCACCCGGGTGGGTGGGAGGAGCCAGCTTAAAGACTTCTAGTGAGATTTAAAGTGGAAGGGGACATGCCAAAGAGTGTGAACAACATATACCACTCAGAGAACTACTGTTACAGATGAGTAACCTGTTTTTACCAGGGTAAGAGACACTCCTGTGTCTCTTAACCCATGGGTCTACACCCCATTTACAGTAACTAGTGTATGTGCTCCCTCATGTTCACAGGCATACTATCTTGGATACACAATGCACCCACCTCCTTTCAAGGGACACTTTGTGCCATTTTAGGACACTGCCTAGCAAGATGCCCTGGCCACTTACAAAACCAACATTCATCATTATTTTTTTCCCCCCAAGACATCCCTTCTTGGTAACTTGGGGATTCCCTCTTTCTGCAGAGACACTGAGGGTTTTAGCTGCCCTGAAGGTGCGCTTTTCCTCTTTTGCCCAGCAGCACCTGCTGCCCACTTCCTTTCAGAGCAGGCCTGCTCCTGGCATAGCAATCCAAGAGCTCAGCAGCTTGCTGTGCTGTTTTGGGATCCTGGTCCTCCTGCCAGGTTTTCAGCTCTGCTGGGCAAGCCCATAAGAAGTGTTCTAAAAATATAACCTCCTCAATTTTCCCCACAGAGTTTGCTTCCACCCCCTCCCACCAACTGTTTAAAAACTGCCATTGCTTTGTGGCTAATTCTTCAAAGCTCATTTCAGAGGTCTTACAGAGCTTCCAGAATTTAACCCTGTAGGCCTCAAGAGTCAGTTTATGCTTTTCAAGTAAAGCAGTTTTAAGTTTCTCATAGTCTTCTCATTGTCCATTTGGCCTAGCTCCTCACACCCTTTTCCAGTAAGCAACGGGGATAACTGAAAGCTCCAGGCCTCCTGGGGTATCTTGGCCTGGATACAGACCTCTTCAAACGAATTCAAAAATGCATCCATATTCTCCCCTTCTTAAAATTCAGCTATTAATCTGGAATTTAACTCATATCCCAGCCCTGAAGTTTTAGGTTCACCCCTGCCACTTGCCTCTTCTGGCGCTGGCTGTTGTAGTCTTAGCCTCTTCAGTTCAGACTCTTCTGGTGCTACTTTTCCTCGACCTCTCTCTGGCGCTGCTTTTCCTCAGCCTCTCTCCGGTGCCTTTTTTCCTGCATCTCCAGTTCGAACTTTTCTGCTCGAATTCCCTCTGCTGCTGGCTTCAAACTTTCTCTGCTCCAGCTCCAGCTTCCTCAACTCCAGCTGCAGGCTGATCCCTTCCAGGTCCAGCTTTGTGGTGGCTTTCCCCTGGTGCTGTGGCTCTGGGTTCCCTCTGTTTTTGCTGTTCTCCTCACTTGAACTTGACACTGCAATGGCCCTTGGCACCCCTACGCCCAAGGTCTGGTCCCTTTCAGTCACTGTCTGTGACTCTGTGCCCCAGGCTCCAGCATGTACATCAGTTGCCTCGAGGACTTCCATGAGATGCTTCTTACTGTGCCCCTCATACTGGACCCTTCTCTCCTGGCACAGCTGCTTTAGCTCTTCTACACTGTAGTCGTTGTACTTAGAATTCATCTTTCTTCCCTGCACTAACACTAGTCTGCCTTTTACATGCAGCAAAAACAATACGAACAGGGTGGGGAACTATATCTCATAACCAGTTTTCCTTTTCCCCACATTTCTGACAATTTTAGTGCGGTTGTTTAAACAGTTCGCCAGTCGCACCATTGCTCACCAAATCTGTCACAAGCTCACTCCTGTGGGGTGGAATTCTCCACGTCCCACGTAATCCCTCTTTGATGGGGGGGTCAGGGATACCCTTTCTCTGTCCTTTTAGTACGCTTGTTGTTTCACAACTGAACGTACGTCAGAGAATCCTAGGGCACCCTCTCTCCATGCGAGGGGTTATAAATACAGTCTCGAGTCTGTGTTCTTAGTAGAGAACTCTCTCGGCCACTGCACCATAAACCAGAAAGCCACAGGCATGTATAGGCTTTGGGGCGCCCTATACACCCTATTTTGTGTCTTTCTCCAAAAATGCAGAACTCTGTTCAAACCCCGACAGGCTCCTCCTGAGACCCTTCGTATTTCCTCCCCTCCTTTCATCATGAAATCCCTAGTGGTACTTCACTTTGGTAGTGTTTGGCCTTAAAACAGTCACACAGGCATAATATAGTTTGAACAACTCTTCCCAAGGCAACACAAACACTGGCAGAAGTATCTTAAAAGTATGCCAAAATCCTTACTGATTTTATTAACGTATGCAGTAATTAATCTAAAGACAAATAATGGTTATAGGACATTAAAAATAAAATGGAAATTATACATAAAAACCTACACTGTAAAACTCTGGGATTAAAGTTCTACCTTGAATCCTTAGTTGCTGAATTTTGAAGTGCAAAGTATCCTTAGAAGTGGTAGTTGAAGTCTTCGCTCTAATAGTCCAGGAGAATTGTCTTGAAAAGAAATTGTCTCTGCTCTCCTAGGCAGACAGAGTCCCCAACTGCAGATGGCTAAAAGCTAAAAGGCTCTGATACAGTCTTTGTGCTCTTGTTTTATTGGCTTCTCAAAAGGCAGGTCCAGTGGATAGTGACTTGCTCTGCGATTGGCTAGCATTCCATCTCTATGGCTATGCAACCAATCAGTTTTCAGTATTTCATTACAAAATAACAAATATGCAGTTCTGAATATTAGAGAAAAAAAGGCTCAGAGGTCAGCTAGTTTAAACCGGAATCCTAGGAAACCCTCCAGCCCTCCCTTTCTTTGAAAGTTTGTAATTAAGCTACACTCATTATAGCTATTTACTTAAATGGTAGCCCACAGAATCTGGAGGAAGAAATCATGTTCGTCCACCCAGAACTGTTTGTCATGCTCATGACGGATGGGTCACTGGTGGGGTTGGGAGGTCACCGACGAGACAACAGGGCACATGGGTTTTGTTTGTCCTGGCAGTCCACATCAACCTGCTGGAGCTCCCTGCAATGTGTGTGGCTCTAATGAAATTCATTGCATTGATTTGGGGTCAGGTCATCCAGGTCCAGAGGAGCAACTCACCCACCATGTTCTACCTGATCAGGCAGGGTGGGATGCATTGCTTTCCCTTGTTTCAGGAGGCTTTCCATACTGGGCCCTCGTTTGCAGCCTGCAAGCAGATCTGGTGAGCCACGTTGCAAGAGAGAACAATCAGTAGGTGGATACTCTGAGCTCAGTTAGAGAAATGTCACACGGCTGATCTCTGAAGCATGAGGTGGTAGACCACCTGTTCTCCCAGTGGAGCACCCCTCTGGTAGATCTGTTTGCCTTCTGAGATAACAGAAAACTGATGCTGGCCCCACCCAGTCCTGGACACTGCACAGCGGTGTTTTCTAAATGCCCTGGACCCTGGTCCTTCCATTCACCTTCCCTCCCTTCCCCTTGGATCACAAGGCAATGATCAGGGCCCGGAAGGACAAGGCTTGGACGATCCTGATAGCACCAGCCTGGCCTAGGCAGTTCTAGCATCTGGATCTCCTCAGCCTAAGCAGCAGGCTGCTGTGGCAGTTACCTTTCCGCACGAGCCTGCTACCAGTCATCAGGGATGGTCCTGCACATGGATCTTCAGTCCCTGCACCTCTGTTCCTGGGCAGCTAGAGTTCCAGGGTTTGGGCCTCTTGGAAGGCATCCTCCCTGTGGCGGAGGTGTCTTGAAGGAGTCCATTCGCAAGACCTTTGTTTTTAAGTGGATGAGATTATCACTGTGGTAGCAATGAAAGGAGCTTGCTCCCCTTACCTGCCCAGTTGTTGCAACGATTGTTGACTAAATGTGGCCCCTGTCTCAATTGGGACTGTAAGCCACAACCCCTGAAGGTGCACCTGGCAGCCATCCTGGCATACCAGGTGCAGACTGGTGTGTCGAAAGTGGCGACAGGAGAAAATGGCCAGGCACTTTTTCTAAGGCCTGGATTACCTGTCCCTTCCGGTGCATGAACCACCATCTTCATGGGATCTACTGCTGGTGTTGGCAGTATTCATGGCCAAGCTATTCAAACCGATGCACAAGTGTGAGATGTTACACTTGTTATGGGAAACCAACTTCTTGGTGGCCATCATGTCACCCAGAAAGGTCCGTGAGGACCAGGCGCTCTTGGTCGCGCCGCCCTCTGGTCTTCCACATGGACAAGGTTGTCCACCTTAATGCGAAATTCCTTCTGAAGGTCATGTCGGGAGTTTCACCTTAACCAACTGGTTAACTTCGCCTTAACCAGCTGGTTAACTTTCCAGTGTATCTCACCATCCTGACCTTGTATACCAATGGCAGGCTTCACACAATGAATCTGCATAGAGCCCTTACCTACTATAAGGAATGCATGGTGGGAGTTTGGGGAGAGGCTCACCAGCTGTTTGTTACCTTCGCTGAAGCCGCGCCTGGCAGACAGGCAGACGCTCAGCACTTTTAAGACTCGTCTCCGCCTAACACTGACTGCCTCCAACCTCTGTGACTGTTGTGGCTAAACATATCTTTTGGTTCCATAGCTGAAGATGCCCTTTTGGACCCACATCTACTCCTGCACTTTGCCAGCACCCCCCTTCCTATCTTCACCTCCCCTGCTGGCCCATGACAAATGCCACCCGACTGCACTACCTCTATTCTTATCCGCCTTCCACCTCTCCTCTCTCTGTCCCCCCAACCTACCTCCCCTTCTCTCCCATCCACTTAGTCTCCCTGATTTCACCCTCCTCCTTTCCCTTTCCCTTCCCCAAAGTTTCACCTTATTGTTCTTTTTTTATCTACAAGACTATGTGTTTTTTTTTTTTATTTTATAAACTGTTATCTTTGCTTATGATTGTCTCAATTGTACCAATGACGTGGAACCTTTGTAAAAGAGCCTTGGCTCAAAGGTATTTGTAATCCTAGAACAAATAAATAAATAAATCAAAAGGTGGACATTTGCCAGGTGGATCAGATCCGGCATCAGCCCCTGCTATACAGTAGGTTGGCTTATAGTAAGTTGCCCAAGGGGCTTAAGGCTCATTCCTCCAGACATACTGCTGCCTTGGTGGCTGCATCAGGGGATATCCCCACTGTAAAGATGTGCAGGACTGCAACTTGGGCAAAAGCCTTCATCTCACATTACAACATCAATGTAATGAGTTATCGGGATGATGCGTTCTGGGCCTTGGCCCTTCAGTCTCTGTTCGTCAAACAGGGGTGCGTTACTCTCTCCTCCCAAAGGACTTCTAGAAGTCTGCCAGAATGTGGATAGTGAACTGAATCCACAGTTCTATAAATATAGGTTACTCATCTGTAACTGGTGTTCTAGTATGTAAGCAATAAGACAAGACAGGGTGTGTGTTGAACAGATATTAATTACCGCACGCCCAGGGCGTAGTAAGGCACGAGGCCACTGGCCGAGTGTCTTCAGCCCCAGGAAGTGCAGTAATATCTGTTCAACACACACCCTAGAGTGTCTTATTGCGCTTATAAAATGGGCACCTTTTTTATCTTATAAAAGTTTAGACAAAAAAGTATGTTTATATGTAGAAAAAAAGATGATTTATTTGTTAATATATGATAAAATAGTCCTTCCGCCTATTTAAAAGTGACGTCATTATGTAGTTGCGAGTGGTAGTACTGATTTAATTTTGTTGCACTACCCCAGTGCTCTTGTGTACTCATTAGTTTTTTTTTTTTTCTGGTTGTATTTTTTATTTTTTTTTTCTAAAATAGGAACGAGCTCAAACTGGGGAACTAAATCTGAGGGATGCTGAGCGGGCGAAAAGCCGACTGGTGCCGTGCCCTACTGTTTGAATCCTGGTCCGGTGACTGTTTCTGTGGGCATTTGAAACTCCCAGCCCATATGGAGCTCAGGCTGCAGTCTGCTCTGTGCGAGTGGGAGTATTCGTGAAAGACAGCCGGTGTGGTGTGGGGGCACTGTTTGAAGCGCCCCCGTTCTTTTATTACTTGCAGGTTTTGCTACGGTCCATTTTTTTTTTTTTTTCCTAATAAGAAAAACGAAGAGCAAGTGGCTCTAAAGCTTCGGTGATCTGCTATGCTGCTAAAACAATGTCTGCTTTTAAAAACGAACATTCCATGCTTAGCTCTGAACATTCCATTTAGGAGCATTGATTTCTTTGCCTGTACTTTTTTCCCCCTATGTGTAATACATATATGGCACTGCTTTTCTAGCCAATTAAAATGCTTCATTTACTATGCCCATTTTATAAGGGTATTCAGTTCATATCTAAACAGCCTACCCAAACCCCACTGGAGATTGGCACCTGGATCCCTACTTCAGACAAAAATCTTTCATCATGCGGCTGAGCCGGTAGATATATGACCTGGGTGATGGGAGGAGGTCAGATTGAAGACTTTTTATGACTCTGCTGTCTCAGCAGAACAGCCAGATTATGGATATGAACTGAATACTACTACTAGAACTATGGTTACAGGTGAGTAACTGATATAGTGGCACAGTAGTGCCACTATAGTTAGGGTTGAGCTGGGTTTTCTGTGTTAAACCTCAAACTTTGCACTTTAATATCTTCGCAACTGTTCAGTAGATTTTCACTAAATTTCACATTCACAGTCTCGGGGTGGGGGTGGGGGGTAGATCATCTGTTGACTTGATAAGTTTTGTTCTGGTTGGATGTGTGGATTCCAAGATGCGGATAGCGACAAAATTTAAATAATTGGTGTTTTTTGCTGTTTTAATTTTGTCTTTTGTCATCGCCTAGGTCCCTGACGGTTTGGAAGTTTGGTCTGAAATTTTCAAGGTACAAAAGGCTTGGCCCACAGATGTGCCTTTTTTTGGTTTGGTGAAAAAAATATTAATCCATTCCAAGGTTAATACATTTTAAAATTTCAGTTCTGAGCATGCTCAGTACAGTATTTTGGATAGCTGCTGGAATGAAAAAAGAATTTGGTCCATACGTAAAAGGATTCTTTCTCGTATGGGGCTCATACTTTTTTGTGAGAAAAGGTTCCATTTTGGTATGGCTGCCATCTTGTTTCCTTTTTTTTTTTTCAAAAATAAAATATTTAAAAGCCAAAAAAATGACCTCCTTGACAAACACCAACACATATATTTTGCTCAGCGAGACCCCATTAAGGTGGATTCTGCAGTTGTTTATTGCTAAAATGACCCCCAAGAGTGTTTTATTTTTAAATTTTAAAATCTTTTTCTAGGGACATGGATATAATGTACGATCCACACTTCTGGCAGTGTTTGTTTCCCCTTTCATTCCTGCCGGAACGTCCTCAAGCTGGCTTCTCCCACCCACCTGAGTGGTAACTCCCTTGCCACCGCCCCTTGACGTCAGATCTTCCTTTCCGCTGGTTCAGGTCTCACTGAGCCTGGATGCCTGGGTGAGCAGTCAGAGTACAGTCGGCCTCCTCCGGGGGGGGCCGGTCGTGGATTATTCGTGGCCCTTTGGGGAACCAGCCAGCCCCAGTACTGAGGCCTCAGCTATAGGCAGGGCCTGCATTGATGGTTCCTTTTAGGGATTGGAGGGGTGCGGCCTCTGCTCCTAGCACCGATTCCTGTGCCAGTGAGCAAGGCTGAACCGCCGTTGCCAAGGAGTCCCCTCCCAACACCGCCCTTGGGGTTGCTGTTATCACCTCCTCAGATGTGGGGGATGATCGGGATGACTCGGATTGGCAACTGAGCTCCCTGGAGCGATGGACACTCCCCGGGATCCGCAAGAGGTAGTCTTCTGTAGGTACCATTCCTAGGATCAGCACCATATGTGACATCCCCCCCTTTCCTCTGTCGGTGGCACGCCCAGTGCTGCTGAGGGCTCTGGCGCCATCTCCAGCAACATCTTGGGTGATGGAACCATTTGAGGCACTGTGCCTAATGACAGTGCCACGATCGGTGCCTTGCTTGGTAACGGCACTGCAGTCCATGCTGAGCCAGGCGACAATGCCACGCTTGATGTCAGTGCCGCAGTTGGTGCTATTTTGGGGGTCGGAGCCAAGGTCAGTGCCATCCCCAAAGATGACACGCATTTGAGATCAGTACCACAGCCGGTGATGATGTCGGTGACCCTTCTGGTGATGGCGCTGATGTTGGTGCCACAGCTGGTGTAGGTGCCACTCCAGGTAGCGGTGCCATTGGGGATAGCAGCTCCGATGCCACATTGGGTTTCAGTGCCAACATGGAGTTTTTTTTGGGGGGGAGAGTCAGAGGTCAACCCTGTTTCCGGCTTCTCCCTACTCTCTTCCCTTAGAGCGTTTACCATAGTGAACCTCTCAAGAGGGGAAGGTCTCAGTCCTCTGGGTCAAGGATGCCTGGGGCCTGGTCGGCCTCCCGCTCTGCCCTGGTGGCCTCGGCAACCCGGAGCAGAGTCAGAGTGCTGAGTCTGGTACCCCTCCCTGTCTAGGTGTCGGAGTCCTGCTACAGGTGGGGACAGGAGCCACCCTTCTGGGCTTGCACGATTCTGGTCTCCCCACCAGGGATCTTCTCCCAAGGGCTTCCCTCTGCTGGCTAGGGCAGGTTGGAGCAGCAGGTGGTGACTGGGCAGTGTATGCCCCCTTGCCTTGGGTGGGGTCCCCTACTTGTCCCCACAGCCCTGGCAGAAGGCTTCTGGTTTCTCAGGACCATTCTACCAACCCTCCTCCCTCTCTGCCGCCTCTCCCTCTTCTCCCAGGTCTTTCCAGTGCCTTGGGACCTCTTACTTGGGAGCAGTATAGGGCAACGGTGAATGATTTATCCATCTATTTTAGGGCAGTTTATGAAATGGTGTTCGCATACCCTCTTCCAGCACAGTCATTTCCTATGCAGAGCCCTTCCACTTCATCAGCTTCTTCCGATGAGGAAGAGGACTCCACCTCGTACCTGTCTTCTGATGATGACTTCAAAGAGTATCAGTGGATCTTACTTCGAGAGGGCTCTTGCAGTAGGTAATTACATATAGGACTGACGTCGGCAGGCGGCAGGACCCATGAAAATTTTTAGCTAGCAGTCCCTGGCGGGACCGCCCCCACGCCAGGTGATCAAGGCCAGATTATGTCGGTATAAAGGGGCAGTCCTAGACACCCGCTTTTCCAAGTTCTTTCCCGGCCAGCTTCAGTGCAGCACCTCACGGTGAAGTTCGTGTTCAGCCCTGTTGCTTGCCGGGTTTTTTCCCAAAAGTATCAGTATTTTGTATTTTATTCGTCAGGTGAACGTCGGTTTATGTCATCCCCTTCAAAAAATAAGTTCGACTCGTGCGGCGCCCAACTGCCTCACAAAGACAGTCACTCCCTCAGCCTTTTTTGTTTAGGCCCCGACCACGCAGTTGACAAGTGCCCGCATTGCCTGCATTTCAACGCGGCCACCCGCAGACGACGCCAGCAGTCTTTGGAAGACCATCTCCTTAAAAAGAAGATGTCTGCAATGGAGAAGGAGTTGAAGAAGCTTAGGCAGGCGTCGACCTCCCCAGAAGGACACAAGAAGTGGGACAAAGAAAGGCACTGGGAGAAGGCCTCCTCTTCCGCGACTCCGGCTGGAGCCACGGCTAAGGTAACGTCCCCTCCGGGGGATCACCCGACGGCCGCCTCCAAGGCTTTGGAGGAGGCGGTGGCCCGCCGTCGGGTTTGGCGCTCGAGCTCACTGGTGCCTCCAGGCAAATGGAGGCTTCTGCCCCAGTACTGCCGCAGGCTTGCGGCTACTGCGCGGGCTGCCCATAAGCCGGACGCCAATTCTCCGACGTCCGCCGGAGAAGGCCGCTAAGACGCCTGGCCTCCGGGCGGCGACAGCAGTGTCCCTCGACTGGGCCGCTTCCCACCTCGGCCCGGGCCCGGCAGCAGGGACCCCTAAGTCGAACGCTGGCTCCTCTGGTGTCCGCCGTTCGGCTCTCTAGTCGCACGCCGGGCCTCGACGGGCGCCGGCATCGGAGACTATGGCAGACCCTTCACTGTCTGTCGCTCCAGGTTCTCCGCAGCCTTGCGCGCCCGGGAGCCCGAGTCCCCTGCCTGACCCTGGGGACTTCTCCTCCGTCCCAGGCAATGCTTGATGCTTTCTCCGCCACAACTCTCACAGAACTCGATCTCGACGCCGCCCCAGGACGCCATCCCGGACATCGCCCCGCTGACGCCAGCCCCTCCGACACTGGCGGGGGATATTCCTCTCCTCCACCCCACGGGCCTATCACGGTCGATCTGCCCGTGGAGTTCTCTACTGGGCCGTCTGCTCCGGCAGCTCCTCTGGTACCTGGGTATCCGCCGTCCTATCCGATGCCGGGTTACCCAGGTCCACAGTATCCTGCGCCGCAGTACCCGGTGCCGACCCCACCGACGCCGCAGTACCCAACGCCGCAATACCCAGTTCTGGTCTTCCCGCAGCCGGGTTACGGATACTCACTTTACGGATATCATCCGTACAACTATCCACCCCTCCTCCTCCTCCACCGCCCCCCAGGCCTCCGGTGGATCTTCAGGAGACTCTGGCCTCCTGGTGGGCTGAGGCCAAGGCTCAGCTCACCAAGGAGGTCGAGAGTCGCCATGGTGACGGGCCACCTCCAGCTCCCTGCACCCGCGACAGCACACTCCTCTCTACTCCGATTCCTGAGGCCCCTCGGGATCCAGAGAGGGGCAGGACACGCGTCCAGGGATCCCCACTAAGGAACCCGTTCCTTCCCCTAGACGAGCTAGGGAGTCTTACTCTGCTTCAAATTCTTCTTCTTCTTCTTCTTCTCTCTCAGACTCCTCGGATTCCTCCGACGGATGTTCCGAGAAAGACTACGAGCCTCGCTCTCCGTCCAAGCCCCAGCCGAGGACTCCTCTGAAGTCTCCTCTGGAGGATCTTTCCTTCACGGAGTTGCTCAGGAAGATCCAGGAAGTCCATCAGTGGCGTTCCTTAGAGCCAGATTCTCAGCGGGTTAAACTCGCCGAACATCTGGACTTGCCCCTTACGGCCCCTACTCTAGTCCCACCCTGGATCGAGCCTCATGCCCACCTTGTTTCCACCATTTGGAAACAACCGTCGGCTTTAGCCCCACTTCCTCGGAAGTCCAACAGGCTATACCAGGCTCCGGAGGGTGTAGACTTTCTAGACTCTCCTCAGGCAGACTCTGGTTGTGATTAGCGCCACGCCGTCAGCACATCCAAACATTTGAGCTCTTCTCCCGGATAAGGAATCTCGCCTTCTGGATCAGTATGGAAGGAAGATCTATGCTTCTTCCACACTGGGGATTAGGGCCCTAAATTATGTAGCACATATGGGGGATTACCAGAAGGCTATCCTTACCCAGGTGGAATCTAAGATTGACTCCTTGCCTGACTCCCAAGTCAAGCAGGAGCTAGCTGACCTTGTCCGTTCTGCTCGTTCGGCCAGTCGTCACATTCTGAGGACGACCTACGATGCAGTGGACACCACAGGATGGAGCTCCACGTTCGCCATAAGTCTTCGGCGTCACGCATGGCTCCGTGTGTCAGGTCTGGTCCCGGAGGTGCAGTCAGCAATTCAAGAAGCACCTTTCAGAGGTTCGGTGCTTTTCAGTGGTGATGTCAAGGACATCATCACCGACTTGCAGAAGGGGACGGCCCTCAAATCTGTCGATTCCATGTACCGTCCCCATCCCCCGCAGCGCCATCCTTTTTGCAGGTGCAGCCGGCCTCAAGCGAAACCCCAGGGAAGGCGGGCCACTAAACGTCAGGCTCAAGAGCTGCCAGGCCCTCCGCCACCAAAACAGCGGTTGCTTCTAGCTGCGGCGCTGCCTCACACCATCTGGATTCTTCCTCTCCCACCGCCCTGACTCTCGGAGGAACCGGTAGGAGGGAGGTTCTCCTCCACCTTCCAGGTTGGGAGAGGATAACATTGATTCATGGGTGCTTCAGATCATAGCAGAGGGCACTCTATAGAGTTTCTGCAGAAACCTCCACGCCACCCCCCTGAACTCCTCTTACTCAAGGGACCATCTTCCTTGGTCAGGGAAGAAATCTCTCTGCCTCCTCGCTAAGCAGGCCATAGAACCCGCCCCTCACCTTCACGGGATGGGTTACTATTCCCATTTCTTCCTTGTACCAAAGAAGACGGAGATCTCAGACCCATTCTCGATTCAGCTCCTGAACTTCTTTGTGAATACAAAAGTTCAGGATGCCTCCTTCAAACCCTTCTGCCCTTCTTCGCCGGGCCAATGGCTTTGTGCATTGGATATGCAGGATGCATATCTGCACATCCCATCTGCCTCGTGACCGAAAGTACCTGGTTTGCTTTCTCCAGGGGACCATTACCAATCCCGGCACTCCTTTTGGTCTTTCCCTGCTCCCCGAGTTTTACCAAATGCCTGGCGGTGGTAGCGGCCCACCTGCGATTTTGGGAGTTCAGGTTTTTCCCTACCTGGATGACTGGCTCCTGGCGGCCTCGTCCAGGGAGGAACTCCTGCATTTTCTCTCCCTCACCCAGCAGGTTTTCATTGGTCTGGGTATCACCATCAACCATTCCAAGTCTCATCTGGACCCTTCCTAGAGACTCCAGTTCATCGGGGCAATCCTCGATATGACAGTGTGCAGGGCCTTCCTGCCTTCGACAGGGGGCCTCCTCCAGTCCCAGATTTCCTTCTTCGAACGCAGGAAGGTTCCGCGAGGTCGGTGTCTGCCTTCTGGGCTTATGGCGGCTGCTATCCCGACGGTTCCGCCTGTACGCCTCCACATGAGGATCTCTCAGTGGACTCTCCGCCGTCAGTGGGATCAACTTGTAGATGACCTAGATCATCTGGTGCTAATCCCCTCGCCGATGACAAGAGACTTGCAATGTTGGATGGTTCGAGAGAACCTGTTCCGGGGGGTCCTCCCCCCACCCAGACTCTGACCATGGTCACATCAGGCGAAGGTTGGGGAGCCCATCTGGGTCCTCACCGAACCCAGGGGTTATGGTCCAGATTGGAGATAGCTCTCCACATCAATGTGCTCAAGCTACGAGCAGTGCTGTATGCTCTCCAGGCCCTTCATCAATACATCCTTCCCGGTCACCTAGCTGTCCAAACAGACAATGTGTGTGTGGTGTGGTATATCAACAAGCAGGGAAGCGATGAGGGTTTGGGAATGGGCAACGCTTCACAACCTTCACCTCACGGCGATCCATGTTCCAGGAGTCGACAATGTCCTGGCAGACAAGCTAAGTCGTTCTTCGGCTCTGCCACACGAGTGGGAACTAGACCAAAAAGTTCTAAAAAGCATCTTCCAGATTTGAGGGACTCCACAGATAGACCTGTTTGCCTCTTTCCAAAACGCAAAGCTTCCAACCTTTTGCTCGCTCGTTCCAGAGCGAGGCGCTTTCTGGAGCGACGCTCTATCTCTAAGCTGGAAGGACAGATTTGTCTATGCTTTTCCCCCAATTCCTCTGGTCCCTCGTGTGCTGCAGAAACTGGCATTGGAAGGAGCGAGAATGATTCTGATCGCTCCTTTCTGGCCCAGGCAAATCTGGTTCTCTCTCTACAACAATACTCAGAGGTTCCTCCTCTTCCTCTTCCTTTATCTCGAGGATTGCTGACCCAGGATCAGGGGACCCTGGTCCATCCGGGACTCAAGTCTCTTCAACTTCATGCATGGCTCCTGCAGACCTAGCCCAATCCCGCTTTGGTGTCTCTCCTAAGGTGGCCGAGATTCTGGTGGAGGCTAGAAAACCCTCCACTAGGTCCACCTACGCTATGAAATGGAAAAGATTTTCCATTTGGGCTGCCTCCAGGAATGTGGAGCCTTTCTTCTGTCCTGTGGCCGTTCTGCTTGATTATTTGCATCATCTTTTGACCTGGGTCTCAGTCACTCCTCTTTGAAGGTTCACATGGCTGCTATTTCAGCCTACCATGTTCCCTTCGCTGATAAAGCATTTGCCCAATTGAGGTATCCAAGACCTTTCTCAGAGGGGTCCTTCATCTCAGGCCCCTGTTCTGGCTCCAGCTCCCCTTGGGACTTGAACTTTGTCCCCAGAAACTTACCCTTCCTCCTTTTGAGCCCAGTGCTTCGCAGACTTGAAGTTCTTATCGTGGAAGACACTCTTCTTGGTGGCTATTACTCTGTCATAGAAATTTCCGAGCCCAGGCCCTTATGTGCAAAATCCCTTTATCTGATTTTTCACAAAGAACGAGTAGCTCTTCGCACGAATCCTAAGTTTCTCCCGAAATTGGTAGCGGAGTCTACCTTAAATCAGTCTATTGAATTACCTGCCTTTCTCACGCAGTACTCCAACCAAGGAGAATACTTGCTCCATACCATGGATGTCCACAGGATTCTGAGATACTACACCGATAGGACGAAGGATCTCAGAAAGACTGATCAGTTGTTCATCTCTTTTGCTTACAAAAGGGAAGGCAATGCTGTCTCCAAGCAATACCTATCAAAGTGGTTGGCTCATTGCATCACTTTCTGCTATGACAAATACAACAAGACCCTACCAGGTCAAGTCAGAGGTCACTCCACTCGTGGAGTAGCAGCCTCTGCGGCTTGTTTCAAGAATGTGTCTGCGGCAGACATCTGTGCTGCCGCCACTTGGACTTCCGTCCATACCTTTACTAAACATTACAGTTTGGACATTGCCTCTCGCCGTAGAGCAGGCTTCGGGTTAGTTGTCTTGCAAGGCCTCCTATCTTGAGGTTCGTAAGGTTGTTTGCTACTTCTGGAGTAGTTCCTCCTCCCGGTGCCTTTCATTTGTTCCAGACTGCTTGGGATTCTGTCTATATGTATATTACTACAAAGCCTCTCGAAGTAAGATGGTACAGTTCGTAAGAACTTACCGTAACAGTAGATCTTAGAGAGGCTCTTGCAGTACATATCTCCCTCCATCCCCTAGGCTTTTCAGCCCTTTTCCATTGAGGAAATATCTGCTTCTCTCTCTCGGCCTGTAGGCGGAAAGAACTGAAGGTGGGCGTCCGGAGCGCCCTTTATACTGGACAATATCTGACGCCAGTCACCTGACGTGGGGTTATCCCTGCCAGGGACTGCTAGCTAGAAATTTTTCCGTGGGGTCCTGCTGCCTGCCGACGTCAGTCCTATATGTAATTACCTACTGCAAGAGCCTCTCTCGAAGATCTACTGTTACGGTAAGTTCTTGTGTAACTGTACTTTCCTGGTGGTGGTGATGATGGAGGAGCTCAGTCTTTCCTCTATATCACAGTGCTATCATGCATACGTGGCTTTGGCATTCCTTGGGGGAATACAGCCAAGAATCCATGGTAAGCACTCCATGGCCTCAACCTTTCTTGGAGGAGTCGCTCAGCACCTGGTAGCTCCCTGCTTCTGCTTCTCCTCCCCTTGGGGACTGCCAGTGCAGGGTATTGCACTACCTCTGGGTTTTCAGGGTCTTTGCCCCACCCCACATTGGGCTTGGAGTGGCTGGATACCCCCTTCTGGGTGTCTGTGCCTGTTAGGGGACCATCCTCCAGACGCGGACTCTACGGAGTTTGATCTCTCGGCAGAATAATTTTTGTCTCTTGCTTTCCATAGCAGTTCATCAGGCACACATGGTGTCCTATGAAAGGCGCCTGTGGGCTTCGCTGGGACAGATCTTGGCAGCCATGCCAGACAGCGAGGCAACCAGGCGGGCCATCGCCATTTCCACACGAGGCTTGGAGCTAGCGAGACACCCGGCACAGGCATCTTATGGTGCCAGCACGGTAGCCTCCAGGATTGTGGGATCTGTGGTCTGCATTAGGCAGACGACATGGCTTCACCTTTCCCAGTTGTCACCCTTAGGCGTAGGGTGACTACCTCACCATTTTGAGGGGCCCGTGTTTTCTCCTGCAAGGTCAGGTGAAAACTGTCAGGGTACCCTCCCTCTCCTGCAGGTCAGGAGCCTCGCCCTAATCCTGAATAGTAGCGGGTCTGGTCAGACCCGTGATGGGCCCTCTCCTCTCATGAATCCCCCACAAGAAGCTGAAGGCTATCTAGCCTTCTGGGAGATACCGATACCACTTAGTGGTGTTTGGTGCTCACCCATCAGTGATGAATGGTGAAGACTGATACAGTTAAGATATGAAGATTACGTACCTACCGTAATTCTTGATCTTTACTATTCATCACTGCTTTTCTCCCACCATCCCCTGTTGGGCCTCAGTTTCTGGGCAGTGCCTCCTCCCTACTTGCCTCCCCCCCAATTAAGGCCAGTTGTGAGCAAAGTCTCACTGGTACCACCAGGCTACCTCCCACTTCATGGAAGCTAGCATCAGGGGCCCACTATGGAGGGGGCAGGAAAGCAGGAACTCTTGCCCTCTTTTCCTGTGGCTCCCTAGGGCCCTCTTGACAGCTAAGAGGGGCCCTTCAGGGACTCTCTACACTAGGAATCCTGTCCTGTTTCCCCCTTTTGGCTGGATGCCTGACTCATAACAAGGGTTCTTCTGCTGGCTCCAGGGCTTCGGGGACCCTCTCTTCTCCATGTAAGCCTTTCGCCTTCTTTCTACCCTCACAGGGGACCCACAGCTGGGTCTCTTCTTAAGACACAGCCTCCTCTGATGTCCCCAGGAGTTAGAAACCTCGTATGAGGTCCCCTTTTCTTGTTTAATCACCACTCCAGTGGTGCTAGGTATAGGAATTATTATCCTCCTGTGTCCTGGGATTACACCCCTGGGCTTCAAAGGGAATTTTGGCTTGAGGTGGGCCCTGCTTCCACCTTCTGGCACAGGGGGAGTAGGAGAAGAAATGGATTGAGATCTTGTGTCTCCTTCCTAGTGGACCTGGGGTTAGCTCTTGTACTGTTGTTCAGTGACACCTGTTCGTTTCTTGCTGGTGGAGGTTTTTCCCTTCACCCCTCTGGGAGAATCCAGTCCTTTGGATTGAGCCATCTCACCATAGACTCTCTTTCCTTACAAAAAAAAAAAAAAGAAAGAAACACAAGAGGGTATATGACAGGGGAGTTAAGCCCTCCCTCTTCGTCCACCAAGAAATCCAGAGCATTTTGAACTGGATGCTCCTCCTACTTTTCCTTTCTTCTTCCTGTCCCCTCTACTCCCTTCCCTAGCCTGCCCAGAAATTGGAGTCCATTTCTCAAAACCTGCCAGCAACCAACTTCTACTTTTTTGGCCAGCTTATTTCCTTTTTCAGTTTATATCCTTTCCTTTTCCTTGGGCTCCCTTGCCCTACCCTCTAGCCCTTGTTTTTGTATCTCTGGTTTCCTCTCCGGCGAGCAGAACTGAGGTACTGGAGGGGCCGGCGTCGGTAAACTGGCCAACCTGCAAGTGCCACGCAATGCGTTGGCCTAAAGGGTGGTGTCGTCCTCGAGGTCCCCTCCTCCTAGGAGGGAGAAAGCTTTTAAAGCAAAAAAGCTTCCCGCAGGGTCCTAGTGCCTCCGGAGTAGTACCCACCAGTGTTGAATGATGAAGATATACAGTAAGATCAAGAATTACGGTAGATATGTAATTTTAATTATTTTCATGACTCACTTCCATATATTCATGTGGCCATATGAAAAATGAAACTGTCCATACGAAAAAGGATCCCTTCATACAAAAACAGAATCTGGGGGGGAAACTAAATCCAGATTCTTTTTTTGTATAAGGGCATTTTTGTGAACTTTTTTCGTTCACACGAAAAAGGATGCCCGCATACAAAAAAAAAAAACAAAAAACCTGGACTTAGTCTTTTTTTTCAGTTCTTTTTTCACATGAAGTAATCCTTTTTTGTGATCTTTTTTTGTTCATACGAAAAAGGATGCCCTCATGTGAACAAATAATTTGGACTTAGTTTTTTTCTGCGTCTTCATTCATATGAAGAAATCCTTTTCTGTGGGCTTTTTACGAAAAATAATTATTTCATATGAAAAAAGAATTAGGATTTAGTTTTTTTTCCCCAATTGTTTTTTCATATGAGGGCATCTTTTTGCATGGGTTTTCATTCACCTAAAAAGGATGCCCTCATTTAAAAATCATTTAGATTTGGGGCTTATACTCCAAAAGTCAGCGCGAGCCACAGCACAGGCAACTTGCGCCCGACTGCCGATGTGCCGGGGACCCTGTGCCCAATTCTCTATTGGGCAGGGTCCCGGTGGCAAAGTCCCCTGGCTTGTGGCAACCCCTAGCAGCTGCCACAAGCCTGCAGCAGTGTGCAGAAGAAGAACCCTTGTGCCCCCCAGCCCCGATCTCCCATAAAAATGAGTAAGATAACCCTGGTGGTCTAGTGGACCACCAGACCCCGATCCCCATTACATGAATATTTAATATTTAATATACCTGATGATCTAGTGAACCACCCCTCCCCAATGCCCAGATATAGTTTATATGCCCTGGTGACCTTCCACCTCCCTTTCCCCGAAGCCCTGATTCCACCCCCCCGTTATGCAGTACGAAATATTCATTGGTGGTCTACTGAATCCCCTGAGCCCGATCCCCCTTTATATACATTTTTAAAATATCTGATGGTCTAGTGGACCCCCACCCTGCAGTACCCTACCACCCCACTTCCCAACCTGTAGCTGAGCTGGCGACTGGCACAGCCCATCGCTCACCACCACGGCCAACTGCCAAATGAGCGCATACTGTATACAGCACCATACATTTCAGTGAAAATATGTTTACAGCAAAAATTTGTAGTCGACCGCCAGTTGCTCCTAGCCTCCAAAGCATACTAGAAGCAAATCAAGGGGGCATAAAAAGAAATAAATAAAATACATGGAAAAGTATTGGTTGTAGCAGACTACAATCAGCATAAATGTTAAACCACATGATGCAATAACTCTTGGCTCCATGAAACTAATTTAAAAACCTATCTGTTTCAACAAGCTTTTCTTTGACTGTGTTTAGCTGTTTTTTCAGGAACTTGATTTAGAACCTTTTTGTTCATTTGCTGTATTTTAATTGTTATATTTATGTTAATTATTTATTCACTTGATTATGTGATTTTACTGCAGTACTTTACAGCACTTTGTACTTGAAAAGCGCTTTATAAATAAAGATTACTTACTTACTAACCACCCTCACATTCGGTTACCTTCTATGCCTAGGCTTCCTCAGTTCCCAACACCACTGTACGATAGCCAAGCTTTTAAAAAGAACTGCTCTCTATACAGACTGACCGCATAAACTGAAAGTGAAAAAAGAGCAAAATGTTCTGAAAGGGAGAATGTCTTGCCTACAAAATGAAAAGATCTGTCCTCTCTCTTTTTGCAGGAAACACTTATAGACAGTCATGCTCAATCAAGGGAAAAGGGGATTTTCGGATATTGCAGCTGATCATAAGCTACCGCAACCTAACGGATAACGCTAAAGCTTGTGATAATGCTGCTTACGGTTCAGTGATCTCTCTTACAGCTCAATCTTAAATTTGCACTAACATGCCGCCTGACCCTGACCCGTGAAACAAACTTTTCGTGATTATTTCTAGTTCTACAGTAACAGAGAATGCAGAGTACCATCAAAGGAAAACACATAATTGTTCAAACACCCCACCCCAACAGTCAAAATCCCTGATTAGGTTTTTAAGCCGATAAAGTAATTTTTTGCTAACCTGTATTGTATAGTATTCCATGTGCTATCTCGGCTAGAGTATAAAAAACGCCAGCATTGCATGGTGCCTTTTTGCATAGATGACATGGTTTGGCACCACTCATTTGCATCACTTTATGTATGTGCATGACGCAGAGCCAGGCTGTACATGTGATTGGTGCCACGTAACACTGGCCATTTTTATATTCGAGCTAAGATAACACATTGAAATATTACAGCACCAAGGTTAGCAAAACATTTTTTCATTGGCTTAAAAACCTAATCAGGAATTTTGCCTTTGGAGGGTGGGGTGTTTGTATAGATATTGTATAGCTATGTTTTTTTCCTTCAAGGTGCTGCAACCCGAGTCACTGTACTAAACAGAAAGAAACACTGAAAAAGACTGTACACATGAGCTGGTAGTTGCAAAGGTTGTGGAAAGAATACAAAAATGGCCCAAACTTTGCTCTGCCCAGAATGGGGAGCTGCTATCACTTGACTTTTTGTTTTGTCTGCTTTCTTGAATACACAGTAAGGTGCAGGATAACCTGACCTCTAAAATATCTACTGATTTATTCCTTACATCTTGCAGGTTCGAAAACAAGAAAGATCCCATTCCCAACCAAGAATCCCTTCACATGGCTCTTCTTATTGGTGTCCTGTCCTAATTATACTTATGAGGTAGGTAGGACTCCATGACATTTCTACAGCATTAACCACTAAGAGGTATGCACAGATGGTGTGTGATTGCAGATAGATTGATCTTCATCAAGGATATCTCCTCCATTAGGCCACACCTTTGTACTGTAAGCCATCAGCATCAGGCCACACAGAAACGTTTTGCTAGCCAGGGGTCCCCACTTGCAGTATAGCACAGAGGATAAAGTAACGAGCTATGAGTGAGCTTGTATCCAGCAGACTTGGGTTTGATTCCCAGAACCTCCACTTGTATACTGTGTGACTCTGAGCAAGTCACATAATCTCCCCAGTGCTCCCGGGTCATCCCTGAAAATGAGCACTTGTGCCTAGTGGGCCTTACCCAGTTACCAAAGAATAAATAAACAAAAAAACAGTGATTATATAACGAGGGCAGCCCCAACACTCTTCAGTTCTTTCTTCTGCTATCGATCATCCTCGTCGGACCTGCTGAAGTAAACATCTACAAAGCCATTGTGTTTTTGTTATTTTCTTATACTGTACTTTTTCAGTTTTATTATCGTTGTCTCTGTATGCTACCAAAGTCTAAAGAACTTTTGTTCAGATATTGTGTCTGTGGTAATAAAATTTACAAAGATGATACACAGTTTATTTGTGTATGCAGTGTGGACCTTTCTCACAACGTGAGGACTTGTGAGATTTGTCAGTTTCAACCAGGCTACAAAATGACACCATTGGAAGGCTCTAGAAAGATTCCTTGCTCAAAAAGCATTGAAAGCCGTGGAGAAGGAAAACGTTTCCAGGTCTGCGTCTGCTTAGCCGTCATCTAACAGATGGTCATTAAAACCAAAAGAAAAAGACAAGGGAAAGGAATTGTCTCGAGCCTCCTCATTGTCTGGCCATAAGCACATATACAGCGATAAAGACAGGGCTGCTTCTCTGACAAGGTCCCGGTCATTGTTGAAAACAGGTACACCTTCATCAACGTCCGCTCTGGCGGCAGTGACAAAAGCCCCCCTGACCGATGTTGACACTCCCAACGTTGGGGACTGACTTAGGCACTGCCATACCTACTACTGGACAGTAGGTTGTCATCGTCCTCTGACTCTGGCCCTTCAGTGCAGCTAGTCCTGAACCCTTTTCAGGGAATCGTTGACTACCAGGCTGTGCTGGCATTGTTTTCAGACATGATATGTTGCCTGCTATCAGGGTTGTTACAGCAGCTAGCTTTACCACTGACAGGGCCATTTGGTTCATGGCCTTCATCAACGACTTCTACAAACACGCCACAGATTCCAGTCTCTCAACCACTACCAGTGCCACCAGCTCCCTCGGCGATTCCCATTGTCGATCATGATCATGACAAAATGTAGTACAGATCTTGAGGGGGGGTGGTTTAGAGGAGAAATGTGGGGGGTTAGTTTGAAGAAGGGGACCTGCCCTCCAGCTCCACCCTCTCATGCTGCAGTAAGGACTCTGTGGTTTATACTTCAATGTCTCCTGCTGAGGACCCCTTTTTTCAGGCCATGATGCAGGAAATGCAGTCTACGATGGGTTTCACTGTGGAAGAGGAAGATTACATTAACTGGAATCTGATGGAATTTTTGGAGATGCCTTGCACTCCCTCCATTATACTTTCCCTGTACTCCTGACTTAGAGGTTGCTACTTTTGCTGCATGACACAGACCTAACTCCCTACTTTCAGTTCCAAGGAAGGCTGATAAGCAGTACCCTGTTCTGTCTGCTGTGCCTTATTATGCTAACTAGCCTGAAACTTCTGTAGTCATCATGGCTGCTCATGGCTGATCTGAAGCATCTAAACGCATGAGCACTTTGCCTTCAGATAAAGAGTGTAGGAGACTGGATGTCATGGGCAAACGTGTTACATCTCGTAATCCTTGGGCCTTTGGATTGCAGATTACCAGACTCGCATGATTAAATACTGTAACAGCCTGTGGAAGGCTGCTCATACTGCTGCCCAGGCTTTGCCTGATGGTTCTGCCAAGAATCATTTGCTTAAAATTGTATCTGCTAGGGCTGAAGTTGGCAAACAGTTGCTGCACTTGGCTTATGATGTCTCTGACGCTTCTGCTAGGGCTGCACCCTCTGGCATCTTCATGAGATGCAATTTTTGGCTCTGTGTGGCTGGTTTTGCCACAGATGTGCAAGAGGCAGTTTTGAATGCTCCTTTTAAGGTCTCCCAATTTGGTTATGATGTGGAAGAATCCATACGTGGCCTTCAGATTTCTAAGATGACTCTAAGGTCTATTACATCCTTCTGCCCCACTCCCACTAGAGGGTGTAGTAGGGGCTCTTTTCATAGCCCTTCTGGCAGTGGTACCCATCCATACTGTCAGCAAGGCTGTGGAAGAGGTGGTGGTCCCCTCCTGGGTCTCCTTCCCCCTGTTGCCCATGCCAGAGCACCTAAAGGAATCCATTCCGGTGACCCTGCTTCCCACAGTTCCACCTGTCTTCTGCCTCTCCTCTCCTCAGGCATAGCCTCCAGGGGTGAGTGTGGGGGGCAGGATCTCCCTGCATTTACAACAGTGGCAGGAGATCACCACAGATGAGTGGGTGTTAAAAATAATTGCAAGGGGACACGCTTCTGGACCTGATAGAAATCCCTCCAGATCATCCTCCACCTCCTTGCTTTTATCTCCCCGGGACACTTGTACCAGATAAAGGAGGAGATTCCGACTCTATTTCAGAAGTGTGCCATAAAACTGGTTCCTTCACAAGGCAGGAACAAAAGGTTCTATTCAAGATATTTCCTATTCCCAAAATGGACAAGAGATCTATGTCCTGTATTGGATCTCTGGTATTTCAACCTGTACGTCGAATACAAAATGTTTCGAATGGTATCTCTGCAAGCCCTGATTCCCCTACTACAAATAGGGGACTGACTTCATTCCCTGAACATGAAGGATGCATGAAAGTCTCACAGACAGTACATCTGCTTTATGCTGGAGTGCAGGAACTGTCAATTAGAAGTATTGCCCTTTGGCTTGTCCTCTAAGCAGCAGGTCTTTACAAAATGTTTGGCGGTGGTTGCAGCAGCCCTTCACAAGGGAGCTCTGAACATTTTCCCTTGTCTGGACAACTGGCTTCGGAAATGCCAGTTCACTGGAAGCTCTTCTGCATACTCCGTCTTGAACACATCAGTTGGTTGACGACTTGGGAGTTACAGTGAATGTGCCAAAGTCTTTGTTGACTCTCTACCAAAGACTGCAGTAAATAGTGTCAGTCTTGGACACAGACAAAGGATATACCTTCCTGCCCCAAGACAGGGCAGACACGCTGTTTGCTCAAGCATACTTGGTGTACAGGAGCTGCTGCATCTCTACAAGAACAGTGTTATGTCTCCTGGGCCTTATGGCTGTGGCTATAGTGGCTGTGTCTTTGGCCCATCTTCATATGTGGATACCACAGTGGACACTTAGGGTGCAGTGGTATCAATTGACTGACGAGCTGGAACAAATGATCCTAGTCATATCTCCGCTTCAAAGAGCATTGTTATGGTGGCTGAACCATGACAATTTATTTATTTATTTATTGAATTTTGTTGGCCGGGCGAGCCCGCTGGGCCCCGGAAGTCCCTTTTTCAGGGGCGACCCAGAGGTAAAAAGTTACATACATGTAAACAGAACAGTACAAATTGAAAAGTGACATGATGTTAGACAGTTAAGTATTCCATAGGGTTACAATCAGGTAGGAGGTGAGGGAACATACAGACCGTGGGACATCTAGATTAAATATTTACAAACATTGTGCATGCATAAATCTTGTAGAACTTGGGAGTGCACGAGATATTGGCTAATTTGCCTAGAGTCAGGATGCCTTCCTGAGGGATTAGATGGATGGGGGTATGGGTAACAATAAAGCATGCCTTCCTAAGTTTATTCGAGGCATTCCATTTCATATACCAGCTCCTGTACAGATCCTCACCATGGATGCCTTGGGGTCCAGCTGGAGTGCATATCTCAGCCCTTGCCAGATGCAGGGGTTGTAAACCAAGGTGTAGACTGTGTCTTGGAGATCCGGGCTGTCCTATACAGGCATTTCAAAATCATCTCTGCCCCAGTCCTCTGTTAATCCAGATGGACAATGTCAGTGTGGTGCATTACATCAACAAACTAGGGGCACTCATTCCTATCCCCTATGCATGGAAGCAATGAGAGTATGATACTGGGTTCTGTCTCATGACTTTCAACTGTTGGCTGAGTTTCTTTCAGATCTCATAACTGTCTTGGCTAAGCAAGTCCCTGTCAATGGTTCTTGAGTGGGAACTACTGACCTCCATGGTAAACTACCTATTTGCAGAGTGGGTCATCCAGAGTTAGACCTTTTTTGTCCCCACACAGTGCAAAAGTGCCACATTTCTGCTCACTCACTCCATAGCCTGGAGTTTTTGGCAAGACGTATTGTTCCTCTCTTGGAAAGGAAATTCCTGTACACATTCCCCCTCCATTCCTCTAATACAGAGAGTTCTGCTCAAATTACTGGTGGAAAGCACCACTCTCCTCATTGGTCTGTTCTATCCTTGTGGGATATGGTTTCCATTTCTTCAGCATCTGGCAGTGGAGCATCTTGTTCCTCTACCTCTGTGTCGGGGTCTGTTGTCACAGGACATGGGGTCCCTGGTCCATCCGGACCTGAAGTTCCTAGACCTGCATGCATGGCTCCTGGAAACATAACCATTGTACGTTTTGGGGTATCCCCTAAGGTAGCTAATGTCCTGCTTGCAGCTAGGAAGCCTTCTTTTTTGTTAATAATAGTTTATTGAAGTAAAGACAATTAAAACTTACATTTGATAATTAATAAGGCAATACAAATAAGTACATTACATGTTAAAAAAATAGAAACATTCAATACATATAATCGCTTGTAAGGGAATTCTTAAATAAAACAAGGAACAAATTAGAAGATAAAACAGAAAGCAAAAAATTTACCTAAAATACTGAATCATAACATAAATTAGTAAACATGCATTGATACTCCTTACCATTTTTATTTAATGAAACATTTTCCCCTAAAAGGAATATAAAAGGAGTTTGGAACTCATAAGTCAAGGTAGACTACAATAGAGAAGAAAATAAACCACATAGAATAAGGAAATTATGTAGAAAGAATGGAGAATAACTACAGGAAGTAAAAGATTAAAGAAGTAGATGAAAGAGAAATTCAGAGTAAAAGGAGTGTGTGTGAGATAGGGAGTATGTACAAGAAGCATCTGTAAGAGTATGCCCACAACCACAGGAGAATATCCTGAAACAAGATACTTACAGTACATTGCAGCATTCATGAAACAATAGGATTGAACAAAGACTTCCAATAATTCCAGACAGTCTTATTATTATTTTTAAACCTTCTGGCTAATCTTTTGCAATTCAGATTCTCTAATAAGGCATTCTTCCATTCTGAAATGGTAGGGACCTTAGGTTCAACCCATGCATTCAATATTCAATTTTTAGCTACAGTGGAGATCATAGAAATTGTGTATTTGAGCTCTGTTAATATGAACACACCATCAAAGAATTGACCAGTTATGCATGTTTTGAGGTTCAAGAGGTCAGTTAACAAGGGAATTTTTAATGAATATTATTTAATTTGCTCCCAGAACCGTGCTGTCTTGGAGCATTCCCAGAAACATTCTTCGGCCTTCTACCAGACATACTTATTCCTTGAAATGGAAGCGCTTTACTGTGTGGTCTGTTTCCTGGAATATGGAACCTTTTACATGTCCTGTGACTTCTGTGTTGGAATCCTAGCTTTTCCTTTCTGATTCAGGCCTACAGTATTCCTCTATTAAGGTGCAGTTGGCCGCTATATCAGCTTTTCTTGCCCCTGTTGATGCTCGTATGATTGCCCAATTATAGGTATCCCATATGTTTCTGAGAGATGCACTTCATATGAAACTTTCTATCCATAATCCAGTCCCACTCCTTGGAACTTGAATATCATACTTGAGAAACTGACGTTGGCTCCTTTTGAGCTGGTCGCGTGTTGTCGATTACGTTTTCTGTCATGGAAAACTATTTTTAGTTGCTATGACTTCTACTTGAAGACTTTCCAAGCTTCAGGTCTTTTTCTTTTTTTTACTTACCCCGCTCCTCGGCTTCAGAGGGGGCCTTGTAGCCCCCAACTCCATCCACCAGGTCCTGCCACCAGCATCCCCCTGATTTCACATTGCTCGTTCGGCTGGGGCTATATTAATTTTTCCCCTAATTTCTCCCTGTCCCCTGAGGACACCGGCGCAGAGGACGTTCGTCCAGACGAACGACGTGCTGACGCATGCTGTCGTCAAGCGCCTGACTGGGTCCTCCATCCCCCGACTCCGGAGAGCCATGTGCCCCTACCGCCCATGCTTCCACAGGCAGAGGAGCTATGAGTGCTTGGAGCAACCCAGTAACACACCCCTGGAGGAGGAGGAGAGCATCCGTTGGGACACTCAAACCTCCTCGAATCTGACCCCTGATGGTCCGGGTCCATTCCCGAACCCGGGTCACCGGCGTAATGCAAGATGTGGCATTCAGCACCTCAGCACCACCAGGCCGGCCAAGCTTCAGGTTTTAATGCCTAAGCCTCCTTATTTGATTGTTCACAAAAGACAGAGTCTTTGCATAAGAATCCTAAGTTCTATCGAAGTTGGTAACAGAATTTACACTAAATCAAACAATACACCTTTCTGTGTATTATCCTGAGCATGCCAACAGGGGTGAAGCGCTGCTCTATACTTTAGATGTATATAGAACACTGAGATACTCTGTTATGTGCACCAGTGACTGCAGAAAGTCCTCTCAGCTTTTTGTTTCATTTGCCCCTGGGAAATAGGGCGCTCCTGTACCTAAACAATGCCTGTCCAAATGGCTGGCGAATTGTATTAACATTTTGTTACAGGAAGTATGGTAGTGAATTTCCTAGTGCTGTCTGTGGTCACTCCACAAGGGGTATGTCCGCTTCGGTCTCTTGTTTAAAAAATGTCCCTGCTGCTGACATATGTGCTGAAGCCACGCGGAGCACTGTTCACAGTTTCACTGAACATTACAGTCTGGGCATCATCTCTCATAAACATGATAATTTTGGGTTTGCTGTACTACAAAGCCTTCTGTTCTGATCACATATCAGACTGTGCCATCCTCCTGGGTTGCATTTTACTGCTTGGGAGTCATTTCAAAGGTGTGGCCTAATACAGGAGATATCCTCGATGAAGATAGAACAGTTACATAAGAACTTACCATAACAGTAGATCTTCGAGAGAATCTCCTCCATTAGGCCATGCTGTATCCTCCTCCCCCCCCTTTTTTTTATTTTGAGGGTTACATCAGTTGCTGTGTCTAAAACCTTACTTCATGCATCATGTTTCCGTAGGTTCATAGTTTTGGTTCAAGTTCAGTGAGCCAAGGCCCTTTAGCGAACTTGGCAACCTTTCATGGGTAGATTGCAAACTTTTTTCTCCCATGTGGTAGTCCAATTTGCGTTTGAATATAGCTAAGCTGTCACTTTCAATTATCTCTTTTGGCAGAGTATTCCACTTTGTAACGACTTTTTGAGTGTAGAGGTTACTCCTTTCAACTGTTAATGAGTGCTCTCCTATTAATTTTTGTATGTGGGACGTAGTAGGGTCACTGCCCATGTGTCTTGTAAGTCCTGTTGTTCCTAAGGCATAAGGATCCTTCATAAATTTATAAATGAGGCAAAGTTCTCTCCTGTTACATCTATATTATGTTGTGTAGTGTTGTATTTCCAGTCCCATGCCTCTCCTTGTTTGCCTGTTACTGGTCTAATCTCCTGGTTCCTCACAGTTATTAGCCTTCTGAGGCTAATCTCCAGTGGGGGAACTGAAGAGTGTTGGAGTCACCCATGTTAAGCACACGTGAACAGTGCACGTCATTGTGGGCGGCCCCTAGCTAGCTCATTTGTTCAGTTCCCGGTCAGTCATCCACAGAAGCAGAATCTAAGGACAGAACAAGAAAGATTACAGTTACTAAATTTCAGCAGTCAGTTCTACAGCATACTGTACTTGTACTAAAAAAGGTAACATCACTTAATTAAATCTCCAGCAATATTAATGGTAGCATTAAGGCAGTCAGCATGTTGCACAGTCCTCGATTCATGTGGCTAACTTTGTGAAACTGTTCACCAGCCAGTGAGCATGTTTGTTTTTCAGAGTTGTTGTTCTCAGGTCTACTGAAATATTTGCACTTGTGCTTCTAGCCTTCAGTTGATTCGATATCTGTGTGGCATACCAATCTGTAAATTGATGCTTCAGCTCATCTTTAAAAACCTTGTTGATGGATGTGTCATGCGGCTGAAGCAGATCAATGAATGATGCAGGCATAAATATAGTTAGAATGTTATGTTTTTCAAAGTTTTGTAAAACACTTTCAGTCATATGCCCCCGAAACAAATCTAAGATGAGCAATGATTCCTGGCAATCAGGAAGATTTTTTGTTTTGTTTTATACAATCGATGTATAGCACAATTACGGAGTCAGTATAGTGGATGGTAGTTTCTGAGTTGGCCCAGTGATTTTCATTGTGTGTGATGTCCCAACCATCAGGAAAGCAGAAACTGGGATGGCACTGATTTATTTTGCCCTGATAGATGACCTGTGGGGGGAGGTAGTGGCCAGAGAGTGTGCATGCCAGTACTACCGTCACCTGCTGCTTATCCCCCAGTCCTAACTAGCACCAAGTCACTTAACAAAGGTGTGGTTCCAGAGGATTGGAGGAGGGCACACGTAGTTCTGCTACATAAATGTGGTAGTAGGGAGGATGCGGAAAACTATAGACCTGTCAGCCTCAGCACGGTGGTGGGCAAGATCATGGAGGCACTGCTTAAAAAAAAAAGGATAGTGTAGCACCTGGAGTCCGTCGGGGCCCAGGGTCCAAGGCAGCATGGATTCACAGCAGGAAGGTCATGTCAGACAAATCTGATAGACTTTTTTGAGTGGGTTACGAAGGAAGTAAATCTGGGGGTGGGGGAGGGATGTCACCTACCTCGATTTAAGCAAAACCTTCGACACCATCCCACACAAAAGGGCTGGTCAACAAAATGAGTAGTCTGGGCATGGGGCACATGGTGGTAAACTGGGACCCCCCCACAGGCCAAAACATCGGCTGAGCAAAGATTTCTCCGAGTTATTTTTATTAAATGGCTTAGAGCAGCATGTTAAAAATCGCACTGGGGGCTCTCATATTCTGGACTTAGTCCTCAGTAATATGGATTATGTTATTCAAGATTGCAGGGCCTTGCACCCATTAGGTTCTAGCGACCATAATATGGTAGAATTTTGTATTAATGAGGCTACAACGAAATTAGCCAGCATCACGGTAGTACAGAATTTTGGCAGGGCAGACTTTAACAGTATAAGGGCTCACCTTGCGTCATGGGATTTGCTGGCAGACTTTAATGAATATTCACTACACCAAATGTGGAACTCTTTATACAGAAAAATCAAAATGCTTGTACAGGAATTTGTTCCAAGCTCTAGGAAATCTACAAGCTCCCAAAAAAATCCATCTTGGTTCACAGCAATTGTTAAAAAAGAATATTGACTGTAAAAATAAAGCTTACAACAAGGCTAAGAAGAGTGGTCTGTCGGCCAGCTGGGACAAATATAAAACAGAACTTAAAAAATGTAAAACTAGCATTCGCAAGGCAAAAGCAGATTATGAACATAAGCTAGCTGTAAAAGTGCAAGATAATTATAAATCCTTTTTTTTCATACATAAATAATAAACAAGGCAGCAATAGAACAATTGGCCCCCTAAAGCAACAAAATGGAGAACTTATAACAGAGGATAGTGATATGGCTAGCCATTACAATACTTATTTTGCCTCTGTCTATAACCCAAAAACCCACAACACTATGATACATCAGGTGCAAGGTGCAGGTCTGTCACTCAAAATTGAGATCAATGATGTTAAAGACAGACTAAAGGCACTAGACCAAAATAAAGCCCAGGGTCCGGATGGTCTTCATCCAAGGGTGTTGAAGGAGTTGGCTGATGTGTTGGCACTCCCCTGTGACCTATATTTTCCAGAGTTCTATAGACAACGCTGAGGTACTGGAGACATGGAGACAGGCGGAAATCATTCCTCTCTATAAAAAAGGATCTAGGCAAGAGATGGCTAACTATAGACCAATAAGTTTAAAATCAGTTTTGGGTAAAGTCCTGGAGGGTATCATAAAAACTTTCATTGCAGAGACATTGACTATGTCAGGGGATATAGACTACCATCAACACGGTTTTAGGAAGGGCAGGTCGTGTCAAACGAACTTGTTGGAGTTCTATGGTAAGGTTAACCAGGCCCTCGATTCACGTAATGCAGTCGACATTATTTTCTAGGACTACTCAAAAGCCTTTGATAAGGTGCCCCACGGCTTCCTTATTGAGGCCTTAATCTGGCATGGCATACAAGCAAATATTACCTGCTGGATCGGAAACTGGCTGGCGGATAGAAGCCAGAGGGTGTCTGTAAGGGGTTCCCTGTCAGGATGGGCACAGGTGTCTAGTGGGGTTCCCCAGGGTTCAGTATTGGGCCCATGCCTGTTTAATTTGTACATTCCATCCATGCAATGGCTTTCCAAGTTTGCTGATGACACCAGGATAGGTTTTATAGTAAATTCTAAAGAAGATTCGGACACCCTACAACAAGCCTTAAATAAGCTCGAGCAGTGGACAGTATTGATGCAATCCACTTTTAACATCGATAAATGTAAGGTTATGTACTTGGGAAAGGATAACAGTCTTTGTAAATATAGCCTAAATGGAGTGGAGCTCCAAGCAGTGACAGATGAAAAGGACCTGGGTATTTTTGTTACTAATGATCTTAGCTTCAGCCTCATTGCAACCAGGCTATAAAGAAAGCCAGTGGGCTGCTGTACTGTATGAATAACCACATTAAGAGTAGAGACAGACAAGTGCTGATGCCCCTGTACAAAGCATTGGTTCACCCACACCTGGAGTACTGTGCCCAGTTTTGGTCACCAGGGGGAATAACTGAAATCAATGCTCTAGCGTGTGTACAGAGACGAGCAACCAAGCTGGTATTAGGTTTGGAAGAGCATAGTTACCACCAGAGGCTGCAGGAATTGGATCTTTATACATTGGAATTCCATAGACTTAGGGGAGACATGTGCATGGTCCACAGAGCACTCCTAGACATTGATTTATGGACCCAGCTGGGTTTTGAGTTTTGGGTCCAGGTTTATGAGACTAGGACACATCCACTTCAATTAAAGATTCCGACCTATCGCACAAAAATTGGGAAGTATTGGTTTAGTACTAGGGTCGCCAAATATGGAATAGCCGTCCGATAGAAGTGGTGGCTAGTCAGACTGTGTCAGAATTCAAGGCAAGATTGGATAATTATCTGATAGCTCATGGTATTACAGGCTATAGTTAAAATTATGGCAGGCCATTATGGACATGTAAATGTCCTCGTGGCCCTGTACTAACCTACGAAACCTATGAAGTGACTTACAGACAGGAAGCATAGGGTGGTGGTAAATGGGATTTAGTCAGGGGAGAGGGAGGTAACCAGCGGGGTACCTCAGGAATCTGTCCTTGGGCCAGTCCTGTTTAATGTCTTCATTAGTGACACAGTGGTAGGACTGGAGGGAAAGGTCTGCCTGTTTGCAGATGACACCAAGATCTGCAACAAGGTGGATACTTTGGACAGAGTAGAGAGAATGAGGAGGGTCCTGGAGAAGCTTGAAAAGTGGTCTGAAGTGTGGCAACTAAGTCTCAATTCCAAGAAGTCCAAAGTAATGCACCTGGCAAGAGGGAACCTGGGGAGTGCTACAGGATGGGGGGAGAGTTGCTGACTATTACAAAGGAAGAAAGAGACCTTGTGGTTATCATTTCTAATGACCTAAAGGTGTCTGGGCAGAGTACAAAGCCTGCAGGGAGGGACAGTGGCATGCTGGGATGCATAGGTAGAGGCATCACAAGCAGAAAGTGGTTATGCTATTGTACAAAACACTAGTGAGGCCTAACCTAGAGTACTGTGTGCAGTTCTGTAGGATGCACCTTCATAAGGACATTGACAGGGTGGAGGCGGTCCCGAGAAGGGTGACTAAGATGGTACAAGGACTGCACCAGAAGACATATGAGGAGAGACTAAAGGACCTCAGTATGTACTCACCAGAGGAGAGGAGGGGGACATGGTAGAAACATTCAAGTACCTAAAGGGCATAAACAAGGTGCGGGAGGGGGACATCTTCCAATATAAGAGATGTACAAGAACAAATTAAATTGGAGGGTGTCAGGCTGAGGGGAAATGTGAGAAAGTTTTTCTTTACAGAGAGGGTGGTGGATGCATGGAATAAACTGCCACAAGAGGTGGTGGGGGCAAACACAGAGGAGGGTTTTAAACATGCATGGGACGGGCATAAGGGTAACACTGGTGGTGGGAAGGAGGAGAGAAGCCATTGTCTAGGTAGGGTCAGTGGAAACAAACTAGTGTAGAGCTTTCAGGCAGACTAAATGGGTCTGGGGGTCCTTATCTGCCAACAGTTTCTATGTTTCTGTATTTCTGACACCTCAACCTTGTTTGTTCCCCAGTTTCCATTGTCCATTCAAAGCAAGGGATTAGGTCATAGAGTCATAGAAGTTTACCAGTCTATAAGACCGAAGTCCTTTAGTGAACTTGCTACCATTTAAATTCTGTTGGTGGATAACAATTTTCTGTCACCCATAAAGGAGTCTAATCTTGTTTTAGATATGGTTATACCTATTTCATCTAGATTCAGAACAAGGTCAGCTAGGAAGAGTTCTTGCCCAGCAGCTTTACTGATATGCTGCAAGAACTTGCCTCGGAGGTTAGGAAAATCTACAGGTGTTTTCTGAGCAGCTTTTGTCCCCCTGCGCTTAATGAAACCCATCCAATTTGAGAATGATAGGGTGCCACCATTCTCGGAGAGCATTTCAGGATTACATGATTTTACAATGCCGGTTGCCATAGCAGACAAAACTCTGCCATTTACCCCTGCACCCTCAGCCCTTAGCAGTGTCACTGTAGATTCCAACTCCTTCTCCACATCTCCCATTAGGACAAGTGGATGACCATGGGGCTTGATGGCAGCGTCTTAGGCATTACATCAGGATCTGGATTGTCCTCCAGTTTTGCCAGATAGTCTCTTTTGAAGACTCGCATGGTAGTCTCATTAATTTTATTTTTGTATTTATTAGATTCGTAGAATCTAACAGCTTTCATCACACCGTGCTGACAGGAGTACTGCCCGATTTCAAAATGACCTCTGGAGCATACACCCTGTGCTCTACTTTTTTCATAATGGCGGGGGCAACTGTAGAGGCCAGTTCTTCTGTGACCGATTTGGCCATCATACGAGAAATACCGGCCGTCATGCTAAGTACCTCAGCATCAATATCAGAGGTCTGCAGGACAGTAAAATCATGTTTTATTGCTTTTAAAGTTGAGGTACTGTATCACCACACAAGAGACATTCTGCTGCTTTCCAAATACCACCACAAAACAATATGCCAAACCTGAATAAGTGTGGAGCTGTCATATGTGACAGCCATCACAAACAGCTGATCCGGCAAGGCAGCCATTTATATTGGTGCGGTGGCAGGATCAATTGGAATACCGCGATGTGAACTTGATGCGGTCATTTATATTTCTATAGTAATTCTAATATTAGGGTTCCTGAAAGAATCAGAGATCATGCCTGGCAATTAAACATCACAAGAATAAATGATTCTGAAGTTTTTTTTCCCTGGAGTACACACTAGTACATTGACCCTGGATCAGTGCCGGTTATAAAGGTTGGGGGGGCAGACTAATCTCCGATCAGTGGTCAGGGGAACACACTCTCTGCAGCTGGTTTGTGAGCAGTGTTTAACACTTGCTACCTTCCATTATAAACTGAAATTATTATTTGGTATTATCTGCAGCCACAGGTACTCATGCACGCTATACAAAATACACACACAGATGTGACAACATAAATAAAGGTCCATGTGCGCAGATACAAATCCATGAAGGTAGCACAAAAGTGTAGCCCCCGGAGTCAGTTGAAAAACCAATTATGACTGACTTACCACACATTATAACTAATTTTTCCAACTAGTTTGAAATTTGTGACTTTAACTGAATAAAGAAAATCCAACCAATTTTTTCAACTTTCACCATCGTTGAATTTTATTATGTAGTAGTTTGTCACTTTTTTAACTTCGTATCTCGTGCCACATTACACCACTAGGTGGTAATTAACAGACAGTTAATCACTAGTCATCCCTCATTGCTTAATAAATCACACTTCGGTTCACATCCAATTCTGTACACACATCACAACCATTCACAGGGGTCAGCCTTAATCTTACTTTGCACTAGCCAGCAGGGCAAGGTGATTCAAAATTGCGGTAGCCCACAAATGACTGCAGTAGCCCGCAATTAATATGGAAAATTTTGATCACTTATACAGGAAACAATTCAAGCCAAGAAATACTCCAATTATTGCACATTTATCATGTTTCTGTGACCAGGGTGTGGGTGGTAGTGTTTTTAGTTGTTAGCGCCTGGTGCCTCCATTTTGTAACCCACTACCTGGCTAGCCTGGGTTCGGGGAGAAAACATTCGCTTGACATCAGGGCTAGGTTTGCACTTCTGGACAGGGGCACCCAAGTAATTTCGGACACAGGAAGCAAGAACTGAAAATGTCCAAACCATGAGTGGGATTCTAAAGTGGGGCTTTTATTCACTTCAACACAAGAATACAATGCAAGATGGAACCCCACGGGGCTACACTCATTGGTTATGCAGATCTTTAGAGGTCAGAACACATCTTCTTCATCATCACACAACCCTCAGGTTCTGAACACACTGGGCTCTCAGCCCGAATTGGTACTCTCTCGCTCTCTTGGATTCCCTGGCATGGCCCTCGGCCAGCACTGGTACACTTTTCCATATGTCATGGACTTTTAGTGGTGGCTCCCTCAATCACCCGTGAGCACTTCCTAGCTCTAAAGGGAAAAACACACATCCTTAATCCCACATCTGGGTACTTTCTGCAGACACTGGCCAAGTGCCTGGGAGAAAGCTATAGGTGCCCAAAGTGAATCCGTAGAGATAAATCTGGTTACTCTAGATGGGGGGTTTCCCACCTCTTGTCCCCAAATCCATACCCGGCCATTCATTTGGAGTCAAAACCTTTCCTTTGAAATTCTCTGTCTGTAGAATGCCATCTCAAAATGTATATCACATTTAACATTCTGTTTTCTAGGCAGCTGGTGTCCTGACTTGCAACGTTCTTTAAATGGCTATGTCCATCCCTGTAGATCCCCACCGATTAGATGCATTTTAAGCCATACACAGTACTTAAAGTATTGTACTTGTTTGTCCTTTTCTGACCCCACAGTAGCAGATACTTTACACAACTGTCTCAGTGAAAACATAGGCTGTCTGGCAGAGCAGACTCACCATGGTTCGCAGGTGCCCCAGGGCTTCTCTCACAGAAAAAAACACACTTCTGGTACCTCAGCACAGATCTTACATAGAAACATAGAGGTTGACGGCAGATAAGGACCGCAAGGCCCATCCAGCTTGCCCATTTCTTTATCTACCTTATGAATGTGCCATAGGCCTGTACTCTGTCAATGGCCTATCTAGTCATACTCATCTGTATTGCTCCCTCATGCCTATCCCATGCCTGTTTGAAGCCCTGCACTGCATTCATAGCCACCACTTCCTGAGGTAGACCATTCCATGCATCCACCACCCTTTCTGTGAAAAAGAATTTCCTCACATTCCCCCTTAATCAGCCTCCCTATAATCTCATGTTGTGTCCTTTTGTCCTGCTATTTTTCTCATATTTAAACATGTTAGACTCTTTCAACTTGTTAATGCCTTTAAGGTGTTTGAATGTTTCGATCATATCACCTCTCTTCCTCCTTTGCTCAAGGGTATACATACTGAGCTCCATTAATCTGTTCTCATATGTCTTCTGATGCAGTCCCTGCACCATTTTGGTTGCCCTTCTCTGGACTGCCTCAATTTGGTTGATGTCCTTGTGAAGGTGTGGCCTCCAGTACTGCCTGCAGTACTCCAGATGGGGCCTAACCAGTGTCTTGTAAAGGGGGATTATTACCTCCCTCTTACGACTTGTGATACCCCTACTAATACACCCTAACATCCCCCCTAGCCTTACCTACTGCTTTAGAGGTCTGCTTGGATGATTTCAGGTCATCGGTGATAATGAGAAAAAAAAAAACTGTGATTGCGAAGTTTAATAGTTAGCCAACTGATCTGCTGTTCACCATAAATGAATAATAGGAAATGTGATTGCATTGTGTAAATCCCACCTACCCCTGCTGCTAGCTAAGTTCTGGTTAAAGGGCTCCCTGCATTATAGTTAATAATTAGCCTCTTAACCAGAGTTAGACAGGGATCCTTGCATCATTATTTGTCTCGCTGGGAAACTCTAACTGTACCTCTGCTGTTAGCCTGATCTTGTTGCTTCCCCACTAAGTTAATTGTTCTAAATAATAGTAGGTCAGACAGGGAACCTTTATCTGAAAGGTAACGAGCCGTGCTTGCCTAACGCATCTAGTCTGGAGGCTGAACCTGCTCTGGTATCCACAGCTTACGTTCTGCATGCGAGTGCAACCGCAGGGATTAGACACCAGTACCAGGTTCCACGACCCACTAGGCCAGGCACCTGAGATCCAAGCAGGGAGCCCTGAAAAGTCTCAAGATGAACCCTGGGAACTGGAACAAGGGCATGTTCTTGGCAACGATTTACATTCTGGCCCAACTAGGGACGGATTGGCTCATTAGTAGTGCCAACTGCCCCCCCATGCCCGTGGGGGGTCAGGAAAGCTTACGGCAAGACACTACAGCTGCCCCTCTCCCAGATGCAACATCCTTCTCCTAGTGGCGCATGAATTCTCTAGGAAAGGGATCCTCTATCGATCCCTTCTCCTCACTAGGAGCTTAACCCCATGCCCAACTACACTGGTTTTACCACCTCCAACCCTCATTATCCGGCGCTTGATAGCAGCGCTGCCGCTACTGGGGAGGGACATCCCGACTAACCCAGGCCCAGGGAAGCCTAATGTATCTATTTCCTCCCCTTTAGATAAGGCCTGGGATGGAGCCAAAGGTCTGAGGTTGGTGCATATGAACATTTGCAGCCTGAGACCAAAGATCCATGAAGTCCAAGCATGGCTAGCAGTCTACAAACCAGACATACTAGCAGTCTCTGAGACTTGGCTAAAGCCCCACATTCTGGATCACGAGGTAGCTGCGCCTGGATACGCCTTCTACAGAAAGGACAGACCCTCGAGAAGAGGGGGTGGGGTTCTGGTATATGTAAGGGACACATTAACATCCTCCCTCATCAGCATGCCTCAAGGCTTGACCCCGGACATAGAAGCAATCTTCCTACGGCTCACTCTAAGTGGGGCTAAGCACCTCACAATAGGCTGCGCACATAGCCCCCCTACCAATGCGCTCGGCTCTCTGGACACGCTCCTGAAGAACCCAGCGGTAGAATCTGCTTCTGAGTTTATCTTACTGGGCGACTTCAACCTAAACTGGACCCTTGAGGCGAAGTCTGCCATCAATGGAATATTAAATGACTCCCGCCTTGCACAAGTCATCTCCCTACCGACCAGAATTAACCATATATCAGGTAGGGATTCCATAATTGACTGAGTCCTGGCTTCAACCCCCAGTAATGTAAAAATGGCTGGGACCTTGGCCGATGTCTTGAGCGACCATTCGCCGATATTTGCCATATGGAAGAATTGTGCGAATAAAGTTCCGCCTAGGATTATTACCACTAGGGACTACTCTAACTTCCATCCAGACCAATTCATTTGGGTACTTAAATGGCATTGACTGGAGCCATATAAGACACCTACCTAACCTGGAGGATGCCGTTAAATTTTTCCAGACATCCCTCGCCAGAATTACTGACCTTTTAGCTCCCAATGAAAACCCACAGAGTAAAGGGGAGCTGCTATAAGTGGATCCTGCCTTCTCTAAAAGCTCTGATGTACACCCGTGACAAGGTCTGGAAAAAGTACAGGAAATTAATGCTACCGGGCGGACTTAGCCAGCTACAGGGCCCTTAGAAACCAATGCAAAAAGGCCACAAAGTCAGCTAAAAAGTCTACATCACCAACCTTCAAAAAACTAACCTAGGCAATCCCAGGCTCTTTTGGTCGCACATTAATGAACTCCTCAAAGGGAACAAAAAAACTACACCCAGCCCAATCATGGCTAATGGGCAATTAATTGATGAGGGATCACTCATCGCTGAGACCCTTAACAGCCACTTCACGAACCTGGTTGCATACAAGACGGGACCCCCAGACAATAGGAGTGAGCCGAACGCTCAACGGCCCCCAGACCTTGACCGCCCCTTGTTTCACCTGAGGCTGGTCAGGGAAAAGGAGATTTTGATCATTCTTAAATCCCTACACTCGAGTGGATCTGGGGGCCCAGACGGGATCCAAACCAGAATCCTCAAGGAGGGGGCTCCAGCTTTAGCCAAGCCCCTAACCTGGCTGATAAACCGGTCTTTTATGGAGGGGTCTGTACCTGAGCTATGGAAACAGGCTCTAGTGATTCCCATACACAAAGGAGGGTCAACAGAGCCTATAGAGAACTACAGGCCTATCTCCTTGCTATGTGCCATTGCAAAAGTACAGGAGAAGCTAGTCTACTCCCAACTCCGAGAATACCTGGAAATCCACCGGGCAATCTCACCGTCACAGCACGGATTCAGAGCCAAGCATGGGACAGATATCTGCTAACTAAATTCTCGGCAGAAGTACTGAGCAATAATGACTAGGGTCAGCACAGAGGTGGTCTTTATTGACCTATCCAAAGCATTCGACTTGGTAAACCACAACCTCCTACTACAAAAAATGGTCTCACTTGGCCTCGACACCCATACACTGGGATGGTTCAAGAGTTATCTCTGGACGCACCCAGAGGGTCAAGTGGAAGGATAAAGTCTCCAAGCTAGCACCACTCAAAGAAGGGGTACCTCAAGGGTCAATACTTGGGCCCCTTCTCTTCACGCTGTTCATAAATGATCTGCACACACACTGCGGCAGCAGCAGCGTTATCCAGTATGCTGATGATGCGGTCATCTACAGAGCTTCCCCTAATTTACCAGAGCTGGAGACAGCCCTCCAAGAAGACATCCTTCAGATGGAGGACTGGCTCACTCTGAACAAAATGGTCTTAAACACCAACAAAACGAAGGTGATGCTGTTTGGTCCTAGATCCCTGGGACCTGAGAGGTCACTGCTCCTACAACTTCAGTCCAGGGGGGTGTAAAACTTGAGGTGGTCACCTCCACCAAATACCTTGGCCTCACCCTGGACCAAGGCGTCACACTAAAAAACCATGTAGACCAAATCACCAAAGACATCCATGGAAAACGCGGAATTCTCTATAGACTAAAGGACCAGATTATCCCTGAAGCTAGGGTAGCCACTGCCACTAGCGTTCTCCTCTAAGCTCACCTACGCGGCCCCGATTCTCCAGGGCGTGGCCGCAACGGAGTTAGGGAGGCTGCAGACCTTGTACAACAAGATAGTCCGCTTTGCCACTCTGTCACACCCGAGGACTCACCACTGCGAGGCCCAATCTAGGCTCAGGTGGCCGTCTCTGAAAGCTCACCTCATCTACCCAACCCTCTGCCTTACATTCAAGTTACTGGGTCCCACACCTTCCCCTAGCCTGAATAATCTCGTTAGGGTGAAACCTAACCCACGGAGCCTACGCTCTTCAGGCCAAACTCTCCTTGTGGTTCCCAAGACTAGGACTAAAGCTGGGTCCAGGTCCTTTGCGTACACCGCCCCTTCCATCTGGAACAACCTCCCCTTGGAGGTACGGGAGGCAGTGTCCGTCACCAGCTTCCTGACAAAGCTCAAGGGACACCTGCTCGACAGGAGCACATGCCTTTGTTACAGGACCTGACCACGCACAGCCATCCTGGTAGCTCAATGGACCTGACCATATATAGCTATCCTGGTAGTACAACGGACCTCCCTCTAAGGATGGGGAGCACTTATGTCCCAATATATCCCCCTTCCACTATGTCCATAAAGAAGGTAACCTAGGTCTTTAGCTACTGCCTGCCTTTACCAAAGCACTCTCAAACTAATCATGTACTTGTTATGTAAAATGTTCTCTTTATCTGTAACTTCCATGTACTAATGCTTGTATGTCTTCCACTACCTGCCGCCTGTAATCCTATGAAGACTTCTATTGTAAAAAACATTACGATCACCTGACTGTACTTATCTGCTACCTGTATGTAATTGTTACACCCGGGTCGCCCCTGAAAAAGGGACCTCCGGGGCCCAGTGGGCCTACCCGGTCATCAAAATTCAATAAATAAATGATGCCCAAGTCTCTTTCTTCCTTTGTGACTGCCAGCAACTCCCCTCCCAGCTTATAGGTGGCTTCAGGGTTTCTCTTCCCTATGTGCATGATCTTGCACTTCTTTTGCATTAAATCCCAGTTGCCACTCTTCTGACCATTTTGCTGGTTTATCCAGCTCTCTTCTCTTTCTGCCCACCCCATCTAGATCATCTAACTCTGTTGCAGATATTGGTGTCATCCGCAAACAGACAAGCCTTACCCTCTAGTCCATCTGCAATGTCACTAATGAAGATATTGAAGAGGACTGGCATCAGGACTGATCCCTGAGGTACCCCACTTGTGACTTGCATCTCTTCTGACTGAATACCATTTACCACCACTCTCTGTTTTCTGCCTGTCAACCAGTTTGCCACCCATTTGACCAACTTCTGACCCACCCCGAGCCTACCCAGCTTATTTATCAATCTTCTATGTGGAACAGTGTCGAAAGCTTTGCTGAAGTCAAGGTAGGCGACATCAGCTGCTCCTCCTTGGTCCACCACTCTGGTTACCCAGTAAAAGAAATCTATGAGATTAGTTTGACAGAACCTCCCTTTTGTAAACCCATGCTGTCTTGGATCCTGTGCCCCTATGGATTCCAGGTGTTGCACTATCCTTTCCTTAAGGAGTGCCTCCATAATCTTGCCCACTACTGAGGCCAGACTGACTGGTCTATAGTTCCCTGCCTCCTCCCTGCTACCACTCTTGTGGAGTGGGATCACATGAGCCCTTCTCCAGTCTTCTGGGACCTCTCCTGTGCTCAGAGACTCACTAAACAGCTCTGCTAATGGCTCTGCTAGTTCCACCCTTAGCTCCTTAAGTACCCTGGGATGTATGCCATCAGGTCCCATTGCCTTGTCCACCCTGAGCTTAGCGAGCTCTTGTAGGACCCTTTTTTTCTGTAAAGGGTGTTGTGCTCACCTCCCCCCCTTCTCTTCAGGCCACTTTCCCTCTTCCAGCAGGGCCAGGGGATTGCCCCTGGAAAGCTGGTCTTGTTCCCACTCCCATCCCTCTCAGGATTGGAGCACTGAAACACACTGGGGAATGGTCTCAACCACTTCTATTGGTGTTCTTCTGTGTCCTTCTGTAGGGCAAGAACACACACCCTCTTCCTTTGGTAGCTCTATTACAGAGCTGGGCTATGAGCGGCTGCCAATTGCAGCGCACCTCCTCCCTCCACTGAGTCTCCCACTAGACCGCTACTCACTGACTACAGAACTGCTCTTGAAAACTCCAGCGTTCTAACCTAACTCCCAATTGCAACATTACACTGTGGCTTATGCTGCTGCGAGGATTCTATATGATGTCATCCCTCCAACTCAGCTGAGACTGAGGTCAGAGTGAGACAGTGTGAAACCCATTTAACTGGTGTCTCACAAGCTGCCTTTCCCTGCCTGCCACTAGATCTAAGTGGGATTCTAGTAACCCTGGGTGACGGGGGGTTACACCCACCCCCAGCCAGGAAAATGACTGTCCGCAGTCATTTCTTACCTGGCCCAGGCCATCTTACCCTATGTGTTGACTATGGGACGGTAGCGCTAGCTTCTCCCCTACCATGTGCCAGCATAGGCAGACAACACTAAGGGCACAGAGGCCATTGGCTGATGCATCAGCCTCTACTGTACTCTACGATCTTTCTATGGTTACCTAGTGGCCCTAGTAGAATTGCCCAGAGCATAGCCCTAATAGATCAGTACTGTGGCCCCTACTGTAGGTCAGGACTACAGCCTGTCTATCCCCCCTAGCCCTCTAGGGAAAGCCTATCTGACCATAACCCAAAAGCAGGGGAACCTCCCCCAACCCTGGACACCTGCAACCAAAACACAAGGAGCTAATACTATACCCTAGGTATTACTCCCACACTCCCCCACAACCATACCTGTGGAAGGAAAAGTTAGACACAGTAAACAGCAACACTTTACTTCAAACACTATTACTTTTAAAGCACTAGAGGAACTCCACTGAGTCTCTCCTCCTTTTCTTGTCTTCTTCTTCTTGTCTTCTTCAGGATCACCTGCAAGAAAAAGGACAAACAAACTACTAAACTGCACAGTACTATCTAACCCCTACCATCTAAACACTGAAGAATCCCAAAAATATTTTTTAGAAAAGTTAAAAAACAGTATAAACAGTAAAAACACAATGACATTATTTACAATACACATTTTTGAGGCTGGGGTGCCTGAAAAGTCCCATCTAGTGACAACAGTGCCCGAAGGCAAGTCCAAGAAAGTGTCTCTCCTGGGCCGGAGCTCGGTGAAGCACAGTTCTGGTAGGACTGTAATCCCAAAGAGGAGAGTCTGTCAGAATAGTTCAAGCAGTCTGAAGTCTGCTAGTGTAGGGTGTGTACTGCAATGTCATTAGAATAGAAAAATCCGGACTTACCAGTCCCTTGAAGAATGGAAATCATACGGCACCTGGATTCCCACTGAAGACTCTCCCTGGCAGCATTCTTCTGATACAGCTGGGTGGACATCTTCCAGAAAACGACAGGATGGCACATCTGGAAACTGCTGGGGTGATGTCATCTAGGAGATGGAACCTTGGAAACAGGAGAGGAAAAACAGCTGGTCTGAAGTCATCCGAAATCCCAGGCGATGAATCAGGATACAGCTGGGCTGGTGTCCTCTCTGGATCTGAAGTCATCTGGAAGGGCAGTCAACGGAATCTGGAAAGCCAGTACACTGCAAGGCTGATGAATCTGGAGTACCTGGTTTCTGGAACACCAGTCTGGCGGAACAACATAGGTACAGTGACGGCTAGATGGCAGCACTGGCTACCACTGCACTGCTGTCCACTTGATAGGCATGGGCACATTCACAGAAAGTTGTCTACATTGTGGGAAATAACACAATGGGTCAGGTGCAAGAATTATTACCCCATCTGGGCGCTCATAATTCACACTGAAAAATGTTTCATGTCCTCTTCCATCCATGATCTGAACAGTATCTATAAACAGTGTTCTGCCCATTTTCCATTGTCTGAATTTCTCTTGTAACATTCTGTCTCGGACATACCGACTTGCACCGGGATGCACAAATCTTGTGGCCTCTTCCTCTATCCAGGATTTCCTGTTTCTTTCAATCTCCTCCCAGACTCTCCGAGGAAAGGTAGGAAAGGATATCCCATAGATCTCATTCGCCTTCCTACAAACCAGTCTTTCCTCTTTACTACACTTGGTCAGCTTGAGACCTCTGGCCTGGCTTGGGGGTGGCCAGTCCTGGTTCTGCCAGCTATGCATTCTAAATGCAATGTAAAATAGATCTTTGACTCCTTCTTATGGGGACAGGGCTGTGGAGTCACCAGTCTCTCCTTCTGTTTGCTCCTACAAGGCAAGAACCGGAGGCTGTGGATCCGTACCTTCTTCATAAGGCCACATAGGTTCCCCCTCATCCTCTTCCTTGCTGAGGATCTGAGCCCAGGAGTGAGCAGTCATTCTCATTCCTGAGACTATCCACTCCTCACTGGGTGCGGGGGTCGACACCTCACATTCAGAGGTCTCCCTCATCTCATCTTCTCCTATGAGACTTGGGCTAGGCCCCTCTCTTCAAGGATCTGCTGATGCTCCCTCCACTATGTCTCTCTGTGACCCGGACTTGGATACATCAGTACTTTGTTCTGCCTGTAGATCTGCACCCTCTTGCTTTGTGCCACACTCTACTGAGCCTCCTCCAACAGGCTGTACCTGGTGCTGTGTGCTGTCAACTGCAGGTTCTTGAATCTTTGTCCATGTGGGAGCCAAACGAATCTTGGGTGCTTTGGTTAGGCCATGTTTCTCTGAGAACCAGAACAGTGCGGAACCATGAAGACGTCCCTTCCAGCCTTTAAGCACATTATGCACACTCTTACTGGATATCCAGGAATCGACACATGAGGAGGCAAACGTCCCCCATAGTAACATCTCTCAATATCTTTCAATCTGTTAACTTCTTCTACTATCATAGCCCGGGCATGATCTGGATAGTGGGCTGATCCCGAAGCCATGACTGCAGAGAAAAACAAAACTCACTGTTATCTCAAGTCCCACTCTTGGAAAAACTTTTACAAAATGGCTTCCCTTCTGCTGTGTTTACTTTACTACTCCCCCCCCCCCCCCGTAATGGCGGCAGCAGCACTCCTGCACATCAACATTCTGTTCCTGACTCAAGCCACTGCACATCCGATTTACACACTCTACTGATAAAGTATACTCAAATTGTTTAAACTGCACTGTCTGTTCTCTTAGCACATTTATATGATTTTTTTACTGGACTTTTTATTTGCTGTAACTCACTGTTCTTGCTTAAAAGTCCCTAAAGCCACAGTATTTTATCACACAGGATTGCCTGTATTTCTTGTTGCATCTTTCATACAACCCACAGTCTCTCACGTGGCTTTGAAAATTATACTGTTGCTGAACCCACAATTATGACACAGTCCTTCTTTGCAAAATGATCGCAATGCTACATACAGATTCAGCTGGCTTTAGTTAAAATCACACACAGTTTGAGTTACTTTTAGGTTGGTACTCACTTAATCAGTAGCCAGTTATTGCAATGGAAAAATTCAGCCTACAGACGGTCTTGGAGGCCTCTGGAATGAAGCGGGCTGGCAATCCTGTCGATTGTCCCTCTGAACACCTCGCTCTCTTCCCAGACAAATCAAAATGCGGATTGAGTCCGATTTCAAACAGAAAAGTCAGATTTTACCACTTTTATAACATTTTCAGTCACCGTGATGCTCCTCCTGGCAAGCCAGTTCACACGCTACTCTCTCTCCCTCCCTCTCGAACACTGTGCAGTCACTCTAGAGCTGGCTCGGGGGCGGGACTGATTGCAGTCTCACCAATCACTCAATGTCATGCAAATGAGCCTCTTTCTTCTCGTATTCTTCTCCTCCATGGCGATCATCGAGCAGGCAAAATTTAGTCTGCAAACCACACATTTTTTTTCAACTGTAGCTCCTTGGCAGGAGCACCATTTCGACCATTTTTCATGGTATTTCACTCAGCGACTCTCTCTGTCCATGCAACAAGCACTTCCAACGTCTAGGGCACAACTCTCTCTTTCCCACAGTTTTCCACACTTTTCTTGTCACACATTACTTTAGAAAGCTGGCAAATGTTATAACTTTGATGCAGGACAAGGGGCATACACTCTCGGGCTTTACTGCTCCTCGGTAAACTGGTGGCACAATTACAGTAGCACACAACAGGACATTTGGGTGGTAATGCTTCCACTTTTTAGGCTATCTACTGCCAGACAGCCAAAACGCTAGCCCTAATCCAAGCAAATCTTTTTTGTTCTCTCCCTAGATTCCAAACCCAAGTCCTCAGCGGTGCCTCCAAATTTGTGAGCAGGGTGTGGGTGGTGGAGTTTTTAGTTATTAGCGCCTGGTGCCTCCATTTTGTAACCCACTACCTGGCTAGCCTGGGTTCAGGGAGAAAAGATTCACTTGGCATCATGGCTAGGTTTACACTTCTGGACAGGGGCACCCAAGTAATTCCGGACACAGGAAACAAGAACTGAAAATGTCCAAACCAGGAGTGGGATTCTAAAGTGAGGCTTTTATTCACTTCAGCACAAGAATACAAAGCAAGATGGACCCTCACTGGTTATGCAGATCTATAGAGGTCAGAACAGATCTTCTTCATCATCACACAACCCTTAGGTTCTGAATACACTGGGTTCTCAGGCCAAACTGGTACTCTCTCTCTCTCGGATTCCCTGGCATGGCCCTCGGCCAGCACTGGTACACTTTTCCATATGTCATGGACTTTTAGTGGTGGCTCCCTCAACCACTCATGAGCACTTCCTAGCTCTAAAGGGAAAACACACATCCTTAATCCCACATCTGGGTACTTTCTGCAGACACTGCCAAGTGCCTGGGAGAAAGCTATAGGTGCCTAAAGTGAATCCGTAGAGAGATAAATCTGGTAACTCTAGATTGGGGGTCTCCCACCTCTTGTCCCCAAATCCATACCCGGCCATTCATTTGGAGTCAAAACCTTTCCTTTGAAATTCTCTGTCTGTAGAATGCCATCTCAAAATGTATATCACATTTAACATTCTGTTTTCTAGGCAACTGGTGTCCTGACTTGCAACATTCTTTAAATGGCTATGTCCATCCCTGTAGATCCGTAGAGGTAAATCTGGTTCTTCCAGATGAGGGGTGTCCCACCTCTTGTCCCCAAATCCATACCCGGCCATTCATTTGGAGTCAACACCTTTCCTTTGAAGCTCTCTGTTTGTGGAATGCTATCTCGAAATGTATATTACCTTTAACATTCTGCTTTCTAGGTAACTGGTGTCCTGACTTGCAACGTTCTTTAAGTGGCTGTGTCCATCCCTGTTGACCCTCACTGATTAGATGCATTTCAAGCCATACACATAACTTAAAGTATTGTACTTGGCTGTCCTTTCCTGACCCCACAGTAGCAGATACGTTACACAACTGTCTCAGTGAAAACATAGGCTGTCTGGCAGAGCAGACTCACTATGGTTCGCAGGTGCCCCAGGGCTTCTCTCACAGGAAAAACACACTTCTGGTACCTCAGCACAAATCTTTTCAGGCAGCTTTCTCTCTTCCCACAGGGCCAGGGGATTGCCCCTGGAAAGCTGGTCTTGTTCCCCCCATCCCTCTCAGGGATGGGGCACTGGAACACACTGGGGAACAGTCTCAACCACTTCTATTGGTGTTCTTCTGTGTCCTTCTCTAGGGCGAGAACACACACCCTCTTTCTTTGGTAGCTCTATTACAGAGCTGGGCTATGAGGGGCTGCCAAGTGCAGCACACTTCCTCCCTCCACTGAGTCTCCCACTAGACTACTACTCACCGACTACAGAACTGCTCTTGAAAACCCCAACGTTCTAACCTAACTCCCAACTGCAACATTCCACTGTGGCTTATGCTGCTGCGAGAATTCTATATGATGCCATCCCTCCAGCTCAGCCGAGGCTGAGGACAGAGTGAGAGTGTGTGAAACCCATTTAACTGATATCTCACAAGCTGCCTTTCCTTGCCTGCCACTAGATCTAAGTGGGATTCTACTAACCCCGAGTGATGGGGGGGGGGGGGTTACATTTCCCTATTCCTTTCTGCCACATCTGCCAAAAAAAAAAAAAAAGGCTGCAATGCCATCACATAGAGTGAACCCCACATTGTTTTGTACCACGAACTTCTATCTTCCATAGACATCACAGCAGCAAATGTTTAGTCAAGCAGACATACCTCCACACACACACACATCAAACACCATACACAACGCACAAAACACACACACACCGCACACACGTGCACACACACACACACACACACACACACACACACACACACACACACACACCACACAACAGCTGACACCACCATGCACCTCACCACCATACACAAGGCAATGAACAGAGCCTGGCAGAGAAAGACATTTCGCTCAGCCCCCACCATATAGTCAGTTGGAGACGTGCACTTCTGGAAGTTTTTGTACTGTGAACCAGGAGCACACCTAAGATTTCTTTGGGTGGGGGCTTCACAACCCTAAAGGGTTTCAGAAACAGAAAACTGCGGCATTTTTATATTTAAAAGCATTGATTTTACTATGCTCTGCCCCAACAATAATACATTTTTCTTTAAAGGGGACAGGCAATTTGTGTTAATTGGCAGCAGTTAGTGATGTTTCTGCTCACAATAATGAAATTCATACCACCAAGTGATCCATATTTAACTGTACCTGTACAAACACTGATGTGAGAAACTGTGCTTTCAATTGTTTTCGTTTTCTGTACAACATTCTACAAAGTTCTTTTTATGGAACTGGTAGTTTGGAGTTTTAACTATGTCACAGTTTGTGTACAGAATGCTAATTATGAGCTGTTGACCTATCAGAACCTTGTTCAGAGTTCTGTGCACAAACTGTGGCATAGTTCCAACTCCTGATCACAGGTTCCATGAGAGAACAGTAACAGAATGCTGCCCATAAAGTCAAAACAATGCAAAAAACAAATGTTTGATCATTTTTATTCAGGTACAATTAAGTATGAAAATTTAGGGTAATGAGTATCATTTTTGAAAATCAAAACAACATAAACAGCTGCCAATTAGAAATGATTTCCTGTCCTGTTTAACATTGTCCTTTCTTCCTTTTATCCATTCTGGGCAGACAGTTCACAGGCATGATGCTATTTTTATTTGTTTAGTTTTTGTTAACCGGGTAAGTGCACTAGCCAGAAAATGACTATTTTCAGGCACGACCCGGGAAAGCACAGAGACAAACTATACTACCTCTATTTCTATATAGGATGATCTGTGCACCCCAGGAATGCCTGTTTTAACCTTTCAAACTATATATTTTATTAAGGTTTTTGGGGACCAAACATGATCTAAAGCTTTGTTTAGCTAGGTGGGATAAGGGTTGGAATGTAGGGTGGGACTGTATGGATGGTGTTAACATACTAGCATACTAAGAAGCCAGCAGAGTAGGCCATATGGACTGTCGAGTCTGCTCGGGGATCAGTGCCCGTTTAGGGAAAGGAAAGCTATGGTGAGGTTGTGATAAAACCCACCACCTGCAGTTGACTAGGTACCCACATGGGGACCACAGTTGTGACAGGGTCTAGCGCACCACCTCACATCAGACAAGCACCACTCTTTGTTCTTAGGGTTATGGGAGCAAACTGTTTTGCTGTGCTACAAACAATAAAACACAACAAATTACTATCAAGAAGTTAATTCACAGATTAAAACCAGTGCCACCATCACTAATCATTAATTGTGCTTCCTGCATCCAATAATACCTCATAGAGCATGGTATCCTGTTAAAGTTACATATTAGCATTTCCCCTACAGCTTGTAACTCAGGACATAGAGGCAGTGGTTTCTCATTTAGGTACATAGATACATAGACAGTGTCGGCAGATAAGGGCCTATGGCCCACCCAGTCTGCCCATTTGAGCTTGTAAGTTCAGTTTGTTTTCCTAGAAGTCTGTTGCCCCTTACCCCTGACCTCCAGAATTCCTTTATGTCTATCCCATGCATTCTTAAATCCCGTGATTGTTTCAGCCCCCACCACTTCCTCTGGCAGGGTGTTCCAATTGTCCACCACCCGTTCTGTGAAGAAATTCTTTCTCATGTTTCCTCTGAATCGTCCTCCCTCCAACTTCATCCCATGCCCTCTAGTCCTGGAACATCTTTTTCGCTTAAAAATAGTGTTTTCCTGCACCCTGTTCCTCCCTGTAAGATACTTGTATGTCTCTATGTAGTGTGTACAGTATGTGCATATATGATTTTTAACAACTCCACCTACACTTACACTGAACTGTTGTAAGAAGAAGAAAAAGAATCATTTATATAGCGCTTTCCATATACAGTGTATCCCAAAAGCGCTTTACAAGCAATGCTAGACTGATAGTGAAGTGACTGAATGTGCAGTTACAAACATTTAAAATACACTTTGTTTCAGTTCTCCTTTTTTGCATTTAACTGGTCACCAATAAAGTGCTAAATGCAATTTTATATTATAGTAAGAAATCTACAATGTACCTTACCAGTTTCCAAACATAGGCTATGTTCCCAATATCATATCAGGCTTTAACAAAGTTCAAATAAAACCCGCACTAAAAGTACACATCATGACTATTGTCATGTAATACAGTTCTGTGCTGAAAAAAATGGAAACTTGTGTCTAATATCCCTATAACCATTGATCTGTATCACTGTTCACATGTACACTTACAAGGCTGGAATGTCCCATCCCTCTGTTCATTTTAGGTTAATTCTACCATTCTGCTAAATAAAATAATCTAAAAGAATACCCACGTTTATTTGTCCTCAGTATTACAATATAGTGACTGTTCCCTTATGTGAGAGTTTTACTCACTTGAATGTCTTGGGGGAAATCACTCCCTCGGAATAATAGGAGCAGTCAGGGCAACAGACGTGCGTGGTATTTATACCACATTACAGAGGAGGGGATGACCTATGAAATGAACCGAGAAATGGAGATAGGCACAGGCTTTTTTGTTGTTTTCAGCATAGAAATGTTTTGTGTAATGGAGCCAGTAATAATGTATATTTTTTTAATACAGATTTTATTTGAACTTTGTTTAAGACTAATATGATATTGAAGAACGTAGCTAAAGTTTATAAACTGGTACACAGTAAGGAATGAAATAAAGAAAAAGTGGAAGTTACTTTTGCAAATACCTGACTTGTTCATTTCACTGCAGACTGATGCAGACGCCAGAAGATGCCAATCCGGTCACAACTGTTAAACTGAATACCTTTCTCTTCGGCAGGTATTATTTCCCCCAGCTTCAATATTGCATTGTGCCCCTCGCATCGCGCCCCTGTCCTGACTCCGGAGTGGACTCTGCTTTGGTGCCTCCATGCTTAAGTGTTTCAGTTTGTCCCCTTGCTTCAGGTGCTTCAGTTGCAGACTTGCAGTCAGTGTCTGCTTTTCTCTCCTGACTCCTAAGATGAGTCCCGACTCCCAGGTTCACTCCAATCCCAGCAGAGCTGTGCGGTGCACTACTCTCCCATTGTTGCAAGGCGCAAAACACCACCACATCCAGACTATGATCAAGCTTTCTTCTCCCTTCAGACAGACATGCTTACTCGGCTTTGGCTGTGCTTGGTAGTTGCTTTGTTAGGCGGTCACTGGGTGATGGATCTCCTCAGCTCACTGAAATCTTGGCTCCGTATAACTCCTCCTTCTCTCTTGAGATTTGGAAACTAAGTACTAGGCTGCTCTTAACAAAAATTTAAACACGCCACCCCGGAGTCTCGGTCACACACCCTGCCTGATGCTGTAGACAACTTGAGCCAATGATCTGTAAATGTCTGCTGTGAGCTGCAGCCTCCCCACCGCGCGAAACAAAGACAAAGCCACGGCAAAGCCCGTGAAAGCCAAACAACAAAAGTTTACTGTTGAGACACCAGAAGCCACGCTGGCTGGCTTGTTTGCTACCCCTGCTACAAATGTTTGCTGCATTCCGGCATATCTGGCGTATCAGTGGCTATGCCCCTGGGAGGGGACTTTCAGGGTGTGCAGTAGCCACACTCAGCTGGGGGAGAATAAGATGTGAGGACTCCCAAAGCTAATTCTACTACAGGAGTCGATTTTAATAAAATTTATAACTTCACTCAATTACGGCTGTAGCTCAGGGCAATTCCAGCTGATTGCAACTGCATTGAATTGTAGCCCATGATTCTGATGGTTGACGGCGGCTCCGGGGTCTACAACAGTGCTACTGCAAGATGTGTATCATCTGGAAACAGTTGTATGATGCTTGTCTTAGCTGCTGATGGCCATCTGCGGTTGCTTGTGTGTGTGTGTGTTTTTTTTCTCTTTTTGCTGCTTGGAGGAGGGAAGTTAGGGTTAGAAACCCTAATGCTACATTTCCCTATTTTTCTGGCATTACCTTGAACCCTAACTGATGTGTTAGAGCAGTTTTCTGAAAATAATATCTATATATATATATAATGGATGCTGCACCATATATCAGTATGACAAAATAGCAGACTTGCAGCTTTCGTGTAAAACCAAGTTTATGTTCCTAGCTATAACGATTCCAGTGTTTGCCCTTTTTTAAGGAATCTTTATAAATGGGTTAAGTCTTAAACCATTATGGCTAGAATTTATATTTTTTTCATTAAAGAAAAAGGTCCATGTAGAAATACCCCTCACCTTATGCAAAGCAGCCCCAGATTACAATTTCCACATTTAAATGATAATTTTTTACTTACAGGCTTGTTAAGTTTTTTATCTGGTTGATCTTGCCATATCCCCTGCCGGCATTTTATATTTAGAACCTCTAGTAGTACATCTCACAAGTCCTTGCAGCTGTCCCGAGGTTAATGTCAGAGCCCGGAAGCGTGTACAACAAGTACGGTTAGATGGAGCTATTTATAGCTCCAGTTTCCTATTTACCATTCCTGGTGCTATACTGAGACGAAGTATAATCCAACAGTCGATAGAATTCTGCAGAATTTTGAATTCATGTATTCCACGTCACCATTCCATATGTGTGTCTGTGTTGGGGGGAGAAGAGGGTGCATTGTACAGAGGAATATTGCAGAGTTTTAAATTCTTTCATTCTGTGGTAAACACACCATGTAGTGAATGTGTAGAAAGACAGATGACTGACAGGTGAAAACTATCTGTGGAGAAACTATTTTACATTTTTAAGCAATATTTTATGATTTTTTATGACTTTGAAAACTTTTACAGTGCTCATTCTTTAAAAGTTGCCTATGGACTTATTTTATAAGCACTGTAAGACACTTCAGGGCATTGGTTGTGCTAGTTTTACCACATTTCCGGTGGCTGAAGACACTGGGGGCACACAACAGACTGCATTCCAGCTTGAAAATAAATAACTTGCTTCAAGTAGAAGTTTATGCCATTTAGAAATTTATTCAAGAGCCACAGTGAGCCCACAACCTCGGTGCTTCATGTCTATTGCATGCGCTGTATCAGGAGGACCTAAGCTGAAGGCACTCGGTCTGTAACCTCTTGCCTTACTGCGCCGCTTGGTGTGTGGCAAATCCAGCACGACCAATGCCCCGTCCTGTGTCATTGATTACTTAGTGTCAGCTGGCCTAACAAATTTCATGCCATCAGCATTCTTCTCAATCCAGTATGTAATACCCTTGTTAATGTTACTGATATATATGTGAAACAATATTGGGCCTAGAACAGAGCCATGCGGTACTCCGCTGGTTACCTTACCATCAGATGCATTAAAACAATTTATGTGCACTTTCTCTACTCTATCATTCAACCAGAGTTTGACCCAGTTAATAATTCTGATGTTGCACCTGATATTGACCAATTTTTAGGCCTGTGGGCGGAACCTACAGCCCTATTGGGATCGGATCGTAGCTCTAAAAAGGGGCGATCGTGGAACCTTCCTTTGGACATTTGGAAGTATCCTTCCGAATGTCCATCAGAGCTTGAAACCCACTGCTACGATCGGCCGCTAGGGAATAACAGCCGCACTATTTCAGCTGTTACTTCCGCATTCCATTGCATGAACTGCTCATGCGAAGATCCGCTGGCGCCATCATGTTGTGAACAGCAAAATGCCATTCGCTGCAACTGCACATGCACAAGTGTCGTGCATGCGCAGTTGCAGTGCCGCCAGCTCCGGCAACAAACAAAACCCTCCGTAGCCTCCCAGTGTTGCTGTCCTCCCCGATCCCTCCGTTCCTCTCCATGCCATCGGGGTCCCCAATCCCCATGTTGGCATTATGTGGGGCCCCCCGACTTGTGGCATACTGGGAGCCCACCCCAGTATGCCCAAATATTTTTCATTTTCCCCACCAACATCGAGGTGCCCAATCCCCGTGTCGGCATTACGTGCACACACACCCTCCCACACTCATGTGGCACACTGGGAGCCCGCCCCAGCGTGCCTAAGTGTTTTTTTTCTAGGATCATGGATATGTTGTTCTATCCACACTTGTTGGCATGTCCTTTCCCTTTAAAATTCTTGCCAGAAGGTCTAAAAGCTGGCTTCTCCCACCCACCCAGGTGATATATGTCCCGGCTCCACCCCTTGATGCCAGATCTTCCTTTTCACTGGAAGATTCAGGTTCTCTCCTTATCGCTCACGCGTTACTGTCAGCCCTGCCGCTTAAATCTACGGATTTACCCAAACTCCGACTCATTAGAGTATCTCCCAATCGCTTTGCGATCTCGACTTCGATGGAGGACAAGTCCTCACCCGGTTCCGCCACTGCCCATGCTGGCAAAAGATGTCTCGCACCGACCCGCATGCCTTGTGCATTTATTGCCTGGGTCTCGGTCATGACACCCAGGAACGCATGAGGAAATGTGTCGCGTTTTTCATCTAAACGTCTTGGATGATCGTCTCGCATGACTGCAACTGGGCAGACCGGAGAAATAGAATCCACCGGTCAAATCCAAGGAAGCCCATTGGGCGGTCTCTGCAGCTGCAGGGTCTGCCAAGGAGCTCGAACAGATGAAGACCTTCGGAAAGGAGGCGGCTTAGGCCACGGATCAGTCCTCTTCCATGTCCATCTTCATCCCGCTCAGTCTGGGCTCCACCTTCTCAGACTCCTTTCAGGAGTTGTGCCAGTCCCTCCCTACCAAGGGAGAGGGATCCTCAGGTGCGCATGTCTCTTGGTCCCGTAAAAAGGACAAGGAGCCTAAGGAAACATCTTCACGCCGACGATGCTCCTGGAACTGTGAGAGAGATCGCGGTCCCAGGAATCTTCTGTCGAGGTTGTGGCCTCGGACGCTGGCTTCACAGTACCCACATTAGGCCAGCCGGCTAAGATGCAGGACGACGATCCGGTTACGATTATCCTTGACCCTGTCGCCCCGTTGTCACTCGATGAGGCTGACAACTCCTTATTCAGGACCTCAGTCCTTCCTGCCACTGAGGAGACCCAGCCTGCTGAGATTCCCCCTGTGGTCCAGATCCCTGACCAGTAAGAGCCGCGGTTCTCCCCAGCTCCTTTCGAGCAACCCCGTCGGTCCCCTCAATGGTCCAAGTCGAGGTCTCTGACACCTTCAAACAGGCCGAAGAAGGCGCATAAGAGCTGTAAGAAGCGGCGCCGCCACCACTCTTCCTTGTCCTTCTCGAATGAGGAGAGGCTTTGACGGAAACTCCGATGCTACGAGGACTTAATGTGGCAGCAGCTAATTATATCCCGCCGGAAGTCTACTCCGGCTTCTAACCCGGCCATTACTTGGCTGTCGCCCTGTAGGCCAATGTCTACTTCTCAGGACCCGGTCCGCACCGTTACTCCACCTGTGGAGTCGGTCAAGACCATCCCGGCTCAGCCAGAACCAGCCTCTGCACCGATTGCAGTGGAGTTGCCACCAAAGCAGCCTCCTTCGGGGTCTCCTTCTAAGGAGTCTCCGCACGTTCTGGGCCTACTGCTTAGACTGTCACCCTCACATCTGACCATCCTTGGTGGGTGCAGGGTGACTCCGGTGGCCGGCCAGTCTCTCCAGACTCTTCGGAGTCCAAGGACTCCGACCTACATTCTTGCCCCTTGGACGAGGAATCTGTCAGTAATCTTTCAAAGGAGGAAGCCCCTTTTTCCTTCATGGGCATCCTCTACCTCATCTCTGAATCCACGGGGATACCCCTTAGAACCCATTCAGAAATGGGCCGGATATCCCCTCCCTATATCCTCAAATGAGGGGATTCACCGACGGAGGCCTTCCCAGTGTCTGAGGCCATTGTCAGTCCAGCCTTGGAGCTGTGGCAGCACCCTGCCTCCTGCCCCGTGCCTTTAGCCCAAATGGCCCGCAAGTATGTGGTCCCCATTGGGTCCCTTTCAGGGTTCACAGAGCACCCCTTGGTTGAGGGATTGGTGACTGAGTCTGTGTTCAGGTGCTCGGGTAATTCAGGAGACACCGACAGACCCTCAGACAAAGAGTCCAAAAAATTGGACCATTCGCCCGGAAAGACTATGCCATTTCTTCGCTTGGCCTTCTTCAGGCAAGCTTGGCCGTTATCATGGCGCTTTTCTCTCATGCCCTCCTGAGCTCTCTCGATGATGTTCTACCTCACCTGCCCACAGACCTCCAGGCCACGTTCAAGCAGGTCCGTGATCAGGGTCGGGCTGTGGCGAAACAGAAGCTCCAGATGGCCTTGGATTTCGGGGACTCCTGCGCCCGCTTGGTGGTGGCCGCAGTTGCCATGCACTGCAGGGCTTGGTTGCGGGTATCCACCTTCGAGGGGGACACCCAGCACAAGCTGACTGACGTCCCTTTCCTGGGTACTGACCTTTTCAGCCCAGGTATGGACGGTCACCTCCAACACATAGAAAAGTCCAATGCCACTTTGGACTCCATGACTTCTGCTCAGAAGAAATCCCAGGGTCCCAAAAAGCAGAAGAGAAAGCCTTTTTGGCCTTCTGCCTCTGCAGCCAAGCTGCCCCATTTCCAGTCAGGGCAGCATCAGCAGCAGGCTCTACCTTGGTGCCTTTAGCCAAAGTCCGGGTCCCCGGCACCTCGTAAACCTGTAACAGTAGTTCTAGGGGTGGTATATGTTGTTCATCCACACAGACCAACCTGACCTCCCCGACTTTGACTCACAAACTAAGTTTCCAGCGGGCAAGATCTGGCGCCAAGCGGTGGAGCCGAGACGTATACCACCCAGGTGGATCAGAGGAGCCAGCTTTTAGACCTTCCAGCAAGAATCTTAAAGGGAAAGGACATGCCAACAAGTGTGGATGAACAACATATACCACTCCTAGAACTACTGTTACAGGTGAGTAACCTGTTTTTTTATTTCCCCCATGCCCCGCCGACATCGGGGTGCCCAATCCCCGTGTTGGCATCATGTACCCACCCCCCCACTCATGTGGCACACTGGAAGCCCACTCCAGTGTGCCCAAATGTGTTTTTTTTTCTCCTGTAAATAAAGAAAACTATCCCAACGTGGGGTTTTTTCCTGTAAAAAAAAACAGTCCTCGCCGTCGCTACAGTCCCCTCCCCATCCCCACCCTCCACTGAGCACCCACTTCCTGCTCCCTCTCTTACTCCATACTTGCCTCTGGAGGGTCAGCACCATCTTCTCTGGATCGGGACACGTCTGCACTCTTCAAAGCTGAACCACAAAATAAAGAATCAAAGATAAGCATGCATTCAGTGGGGTTTTCAACTTATGCTGATAAATCAGCCATTTTTTTGAATTTTGGCCCCAGATTTTCAACATGGGGTTCTTGGGACCCCACCTCATGAAAACATCCACTGTCATTTTCTTACTCGATCCTGAAAAGTGATTTCATGGTCACTGCGCGGAATCAACTTTCAGGACCGATTCACGAAATGACAGTGCCAATGTTCATGAGGTGAGGCCCCAAAAAGCCCCTGTTGCAAATTTGGTGAAAAAATTTCAAAAAATGACTGCATTACGAGTGTGCGTTGCACAGTTTCTACGCACGCTCCTGATTTCAACAATTGTTTATATTTTCACTTCACGTTTTCAACATTGCCATTTTTGCACACCTCCTTCAAAACAGTACAGCTGTCATTTTCCACATCCTGCCCAAAATGTGTTTTCACCCTGGGCATAGAACAGCATGTTCGCTCTGTGAATTCACCTTTTGGGACAAGTGAACAAAATGACACTGACACTGTTCATGAGGAGGGGTCCCCAAAATGCCATGTTGAAAATTTGGTGCAACACCTCCAAGCAATGGCCAAGTTACACCTGGGCATTGAATAATTTCTACGCACATGTGTAACTTTGGTCATTTGGTTGCTCTTCACAGCCCTATCGGCTCTGGCTAAAGTTTGTTTAATTAGTAATCTGTGAGATACGTAGTCAAATGCCTTGCTAAGGTCTAGTTAGATCACATTAACAGGTTTCCAGTTGTCCAGTTCCCAGCCTGAGGTTTGTAATACATGAGCGCCCTTTGATAAAACCCATGTTGCTTGTTGGTTAAATTAGATGTCTTAATAGGACATATTCTCAATAAGAATCAACTAGTTACATAGAAATGTATAAAATTGAATGTGTTGGCAGAAAAGGACCAGTAGGCCCTTTTAGTCTGCCACATTTTCCCCACCTAGCACTGCAACCTGGACTCTCTTTGGTTACAGGTGTCCCTCACTCCTCCCTTACCTCTATTTATTTTACCCATATGCCTATGCCACACATGTTTGAAGCTCCCCACTGTCTTCACCCCTACCACCTCTTCTGGCAGACTGTTCTGGGTATCCACCACTCTTCCTGTGAAACAGTATTTCATCACATCCCTCTTAAACAGCTCCCCCAGCCTCACAGCATGCCCTCATGATCTGGTGCTCCTCCTCTTGTGAAAAAGATTCCCCTCGTGCACCTTGTTCACCCTGGTGAGGTACTTATATAACTCAGTCATGTCCCCTCTCACTGTTCTTCTCCTCCAGTGAGTACATGTTGAGCTCCCACAGCCTCTTCTCATATGGTTTCTCATGTAACCCCTCCAACACCATTTTAGTAGCCCTCCTCTGGACCACTGCCACTCTGTCGATGTCCTTGGAGAGGTGTGGCTCCCAGACCTGGATACAGTACTCCAAGTGGGGTCTAACAAGTGAGCGATTGTGACAAACCCACCTGTCCCTGCCCCAGGCAGCGCCTGTGTCGTAGCCGACTGTCACAGACCTTCACCTCTGTCTGCCCTCACTGTGTCCTTGCATCCATGTTCGACCCTGTGCAAAGGTGGTGTACCCTGGACACCTGGATTGTCTTTGCCCAGACACCAGTCACCCTGGAGTAAGCCAAAGCCAACTGCTCGAACCCAGGTGAAGTGTAGGTTCTGTCTTTATCAAAGTTCACACCACTCCCTGGGCTTCCAGTGATGTCATCAACAGAAATGCAGTGCTAAGACCTCGATTCCTAAACAGAGCTTCATATTTTTGCCATTTTTCTTTTTTTAATATTATTTGATTAGTAGAAGCTTATTAGTTACTGTGGTGCTGACAGCTGATTGAACCTTGGCCTTAACACCGCTGCGTGGAGTGGTTTTATATCTGTATTGCATCAGGGTTTAACAAGGTGGCTGATATGGTGGATGGCGGCTTTAAATCGATTGTGTAGCCTACCAGTACTGCTATATTAGAGGAGCTATGTGAATTCTGAGTGAAGATTCATATTATGCATACTGAGTTAAAAGAAAACACTACTGTACTGGACACTAAAGTGAAGGGCTTGGAGCAGCAAAGAAGTCTGTTCAAGTTAAGGATACCCAAGTAAACTACTGGAGCAGGGTGTTGGTGCACCTTTTACAAGATCGGCAGTTCTTGGCTGATCGTTGCGAGGACCTTGAGAATTGGTCGCGAAGAAACAATATACATATTTATGGGGTCCCTGAAGGAGAGGAAGGTAGATATATATAGAGGCCTTTCGGCACCATGCAGTTTTGCTTAAAGTTGGACCAGCATAACATTCTGTGATGATTTGCATATGCAGCCCATGATGCTTTGCATTGTGAGGGCATGTGTGATTTTGTATTTTCTTGAAACTTGGCTTCCCAGCCAAATGCCCTTTGGGGTAACCCTTGCCTCAGTGTTTGCACACAGAGGTTCTTTGTCTTTTAAATAGTTTTTTATTTTAATGGGTTCACCACAACATATCCAAGACACACTGTCTTAGGGTAGCTGGTCCAGTCCACTGGGGTGTCAAGCAGACGAGGCATACTGATGAGTCCTGGTAGGACGAAACACGTGTCTATGTCTTCTGTTAGCACCCGTTGCAAACTGTGTGAGAGGCCTTTCGGCACCATGCAGTTTTGCTTAAAGTTGGACCAGCATAACATTCTGTGGTGATTTGCATATGCAGCCCATGATGCTTTGCATTGTGAGGGCATGTGTGATTTTGTATTTTCTTGAAACTTGGCTTCCCAGCCAAATGCCCTTTGGGGTAACCCTTGCCTCAGTGTTTGCACACAGAGGTTCTTTGTCTTATATATATATATATAGGCACGTTTATTCAGAGTTTTCACGCCTCTGTATTGAATATTGCGGATTTGTCCCCTATGATGATTGAGAGAGCTCATTGAGTACTTTCTCCCAAGCCGTCTTGGTCCAGTCAGTGGCCCTGCTCTGTGGTGGTGCACTTCTTAAACTATGCTGTTAAACAAGAGTTTGTTTTCAGAGCCCGGCATGAGGGGTATAAAGGCCAGTGTCTTTTTTGACAATGATTACTCTCCAGCTTTTCTAGCAAAGCTCAGAACATCTGCTCCATTGCTGCACCTTTTGAAATCCTGTAAGCTTAAATTTACTACCCAGTACACTGCTCAACTTCAGATATTTTTCCCAGATGGCCCACAGGTCTTCAGTAGCCTAGAGGATGAGGCTCAGGAACTGAAAAACAGGAAGTATGACACTGTGGAAAAGAGCATAGCGATATTAGAGAGAAGGGGACATTACCACGGGACGTCTAAACCAAGTCTACCTCCACCCCCAGCAAAAAAAGGCATACGGAGCAAGCTTTCACTGAAATAAAGACATTATTGCAAACCTTTCACCAGGAGGAGACTCCTTAACTTGAATAGACTTGTTTGCCCTAGCTTTTCGTATTTGACATTTTATTATGTTTGCTGCTGCTGTGGTTTTACAGCGTAAATGCTTAATGTTCATTATAATGGGACAAATTTTCCATATATATAGAGCTGGCGATGGTTTTCTGTACTGGATTTAGGTACTAATCGTGGAAGCTTATAATGCAGATTAAGGACAGTTTGAACAGTGTATATATAAATGTACCTATAGAGACTCTTTCTAGGGACCCTTTATAACACTTTTACTATAAAACTCATGATGGGCACTGTCAGTGGCTCAGCAGGTTGCACACTTGCCTCTGAGGCCAGAAGATCAGAAAGCTGTGGGTTCTATCTCCATACTTGGGTTAAATCCCAATACTGACACTGTAGTGCAACATGAGGGGAGTGCTACACTCCTGACGTAATGTCTTTTGGATGAGATGTTAAACCGAGGTCCCATCTGCCTGTTCTGGTGGTAGTTCAGGTGGATGTTAAAGATCCCGTGGCACTTCTCAAAAAGAGTAGGGGAAGTTTTTATTAAGGAAAAACAAACAAATAAACAACCACTTACATTATGGGGGTATGTGTGATTTTGTATTTCTTTGAAACTTGGCTTTCCGGTCAGTGCCCTTTGGGGTAACCATTGCCTCAGTGCTTGTGCTCTGAGGTTTTTTGTCATTTAGCTTATTTTTTGCTTTTATTTGGTTCACCACAGTATAACCCAGACAGACCATCTTAGGGTAGCTGGTTCATTTCACTGGGGTGTCATACAGACAAGGCACACTAATGAGTCCTGGTAGGATGAAACACGTGTCTGTGTCTTTCTGTTGGCACCCTTTGCAAACTGTGTCAGAGGACTTTCAGCACCATGCATTTCTGCTTAAAGTTGAACCAGCATAATATTCTGTGGTGATTTGCATATACAGCCCACGATGCTTTGCATCATGGGGGTATGTGTGATTTTGTATTTCTTTGAATAAACAACCATTATATCATCATGGAAAGGCAAGGACAAAGCAAGAATCAGATTAACAAAACACAAAAGCAAAAACAATAAATGAAGAAATAAAAACAAAAAGGAAAAATGGAGTTATGAGAAATAAGTAAAAAAACAGAACAACAATCAGAAAAAAGGAGGCAACCAAAGCATAACTCAGCAATCCCCTGGAAAAAAAACAGATGAACGTGTAAACAGATTATTGCATACAGAAATGAAGAAAAACAAAATATATGAAAAGCAGGTTAAAGTCACCTAGAAAGAAACAGGAGATCAAAATGTTGTCATTTAGACACTAATTCTGCGGGTGGGGGAGGCAGTGTCCTGCTGTCACCCCAGTAAATGGTGGCAAATTCTGAAGTAATAAGCTGGAGAAGAACGGCCAAGGGCACTACCTGCTGTTGGAGCGGCAAGGCACAACGGGAATTCCACAAGTAATTGTTAATCACAGTAAACACTAAATGAAGGGTGCTAGCAGGATAACAGCAACTGGACCGGTTAGTACCCAAAATAATATAACTATAGGAGAGGGAGGACCATATAGGGTTGCCCCACTGAGCAGCCAAGGTAGCCCAAAAAGTATCCATGTAAGAGCAGGTAAGGAGAAAATGTGCCATTGTTTCCAAGTGTTGGGCACAGCCATCATGTGGACAAAAACATTCCTTCACTTTCTTGTGTTTGGCTTTAGCCTTAACACTGAGACGGCCATGGTAACTCAGCCAAAGGATGTCCCACATCTTAGCAAGAGCATGTGCGTCCTTCAGGGAACAGTGGACAACTGGAATCACTGGGGGAGAAATATCAGGACACTGGGGTTCAGCTGAAAAATGGGAAGCCATAATATTGGCATAGAGACCACGGGGAGTGGTGCTCCCCAAAAAAGCAAAATCTACCATCCAGTGCCTGAGCTTTTCAACCAAAGAGCAAACAAAAGTAGGGGTCTGGCAAGCAGTATATGGAGAAAGAGTCCCTGCCCTCCAGGCAGGGAGGACAGCGTCCATCCAAGGAGCAACCCATGGGTGCCAGGGCCTCTGGGCACTAGAGAGGTACGGTTTCACTGCCCGGGTAAGAAAGTGGCAAAACGTGAAAACTAACTGGTTACTCATGTTAAGGCTACCCTTGGCTACAGGGAAGTACACCACTGACCTCTTCAGGGGATTCAGCCTACTACACCAAATCTGGAAAAATAAACTGAGAAAGCAGACCTCCAGGGATTTAGGAAGTGGATAAACCATACCTAAATAAGAAAATGAAGAAACTTCTTCAAAATGATGACCTTTTTCTTCTTGGTCTCTTTCCAAGATTTCCAGATCTGAACCCGAGGGGCACAGGAGGTGATTTTGGCATCCCAGTTATGGGCGTCCATATCACCAACCCCAAAGGTGAGGCCCAGGATCTGGAGTGGTTCTGTAGTTACAGGAATACCACCTATGTCGGCAACGGAACAGTCCGTTGCCCCCAACCGATGGTAGGGACATTGATGTCCATTAAGTCGGGCACCTGAAATTGGGGTGAACGAATGAATTAAATTCAGAGCCATACAACCACACGGCTCTTTCCAGACAAAGAGCGTAACATCATCCACATAAGCTGTAAGTTTAACGGCATCCAACCCATCGGGGGCCAAAACACCCAGGATTTGTGGATGGGATTGTATTTTATGGATGTTAGGGTCAATCAGCAATATGTACAAGCGCTGGTCAGAGCTGATATGGCTGTGGAGTGCTTTTAGGAGCAGCATGAGCATTGAAAACAATATGCAGTGCTTTCGACACACTGGAGTCAGCCGTAACTAATACTGCAGCAATTACAGTACTGCGCATGCGTGATACTCATGCATGTGCAATTTGCCATGCGCAATATGGCATCACTGACATGACTGTGTATGAATGATAGTCTCGCATGCAGTGTGTTTGTGTCAGAAATCCCCCACCCATGCCTTAACCAGCATGCCTGTCACACCTGGCTGCTGCAGACCCTTCTCTGTGTTTGCCCCTCACCCTTTTCTTTGCCCACACTCTGCCCTCTCAGCAAAAGTGGCATGGCCTGGACTCCAGAATAGTTAAAGCCCAGTCATCAGTCCCCTGCATCAAGCCTAGAGTCCCTTAAAATGTTAAATTACTATGTTACAGTGAGGGGTTGGACATGATGGACCCAGTGTCACTTACAACATTAAATTACTATGTTACAGTGCGGGGCTGGACAAAATGGACCTCCAGTCCCTGACAACATTAAATTACTATGTTATAGTGAGGGGTTGGACATGATGGACCTCGAGTCCCTTACAACATAAAATTATTATATTACAGCGAGGGGCTGGACTTGATGGACCTAGAGTCCCTTACAACGTTAAATTACTATGTTACAGTGAGGGGTTGGACATGATGGACCTCGAATCCTTTACAACAATAAATTACTATATTACAGTGAGGGGTTGGACATGATGGGCCTAGAGTCCTTTACAACATTAAAGTAATATGTTACAGTGAGAGGTTGGACATGATGGACCTAGAGTCCCTTACAACATTAAAGTAATATGTTACGGTGAGGGGTTGGACATGATGGACCTCGAGTCCCTTACAGCATTAAATTACTATAGTACAGTGAGGGAAACATAGAATCATAGACTTTGACGGCAGATAAGGACCGCTTGGCCCACCTAGTCTGCCCATTTCCCTACCTAGAGGATAAGCTGCAGATCCTATTTAACCAACAGCCTATTTCTTCCTACCCCCCACAAAAATTGCCTTATGTCTGTCCCATGCATTCTTGAATTCTCCCACAGTTTTAGACTCCACAACCGCCTCAGGAAGGCTGTTCCATTCGTCCACCACCCTATCGGTGAAAAAATACTTCCTCGCATTGCCCCTGAGCCGTCCCCCCTCTAGCTTCAGATTGTGTCCCCTTGTTCTTGCACATCTCTTTCTGAAAGATGCTACCCTCTTGGACTTTGTTGATTCCACTGAGGTACTTAAATGTTTCTATTATATCCCTCCTCTCCCTCCTTTCCTCAAGGGTATACATATTAAGCCCCTTTAGCCTCTCCTCGTATGGCTTCTCTTGCAGACCCAACACCATTTTAGTTGCCCTCCTCTGAACTGTCTCCATCCTGTCTATGTCCTTGCGGAGATGGGGTCTCCAGAACTGGATGCAGTACTCCAGATGGGGTCTCACCAACTGTCTGTACAGGGGGATAACAACTTCCTGTTTTCTGCTGGTGATGCCTCTCCCTATACATCCCAGTATCCCGCCAGTCCTCCCTACCACCTTCTCACGTTGCTTGCCAACCTTAAGGTCATCTGATATGATTACCCCCAGGTCCGTTTCCATTTTTGTTGTTGTTACTACCTTCCCCCCATTGTGTAATCTTCCCCTGTGTTTTTGTTTCCCAAGTGCATTACTTTGCACTTCTTGCATTGAATCCAAGCTGCCATACTTCTGACCATTCCTCCAACCTTGCCAAGTCCCTTCTCATCCTTTCCACGCCTCCTTGTGTATCAACCCTGTTGCAGATCTTTGTGTCATCTGCAAAGGGGCACACTTTTCCTTCCAGTCCCTCTGCAATGTCACTTACAAAGACATTAAAAAGGACTGGACCCAGTACTGAACCCTGCGGTATCCCACTAGTAACCCCTCTTCCTTCAATTCTCCATTTACAGTTATCTTCTGTGTTCTGTTGTCCAGCCAGTGTTTTACCCAGGCTACCCACTCCCAGGCTGGCTAATTTGTTTATTAATCTTTTGTGCAGGACTGTGTCAAATGCCTTGCTTAAGTCTAGGTAGTCCATGTCCCCACAACCCCTCGATACACTGAAAACTCCAAAAATGTGTGCTTTGGTATCCCATTTTCCCAGCTACAGCAAGACGGCTGCAGACTCTGCCCACAGTCGTAATAAAGGAGGGGGCTAAGAGGACAGCCCTGACAGACACTAGTCTTAATAGAGAATACGCGGCCCAGGTGCCTATTTATAAGTGGTAGCAATGAGGCTGCCCCATAGAGCTTATGAAGCCAATCACAGAAAACAATTGGGATACCATAAAGTCTGAGAACATCTAAAAGGTACCAGTGGGACATGTGAGCAAATGCTTTTTCCTGGTAAAGCGTTAGAACATAACCCAGACTTCCATTTGACTCTTCCCAAGGCAAATACCTCACGTAACACAAGTAGATTGTCAACAATGTGGCGACCAGGGATTGAACAAGCTTGGATAGGGGAAATAAACTGGTAAACAGAGGCCAAACATGTAGTCAATAAATATTCATCAATAACTTTAAGTCCGTGTTCAACATACTCGGTGACCACCAGTTATTTAAATCAGAAACATCCCCCTTAAAAAGCAAGACCTGGATGACCTCACCGAAGGGTTGGGTTACAGTGCCTTCCAACAGAAGCCAGTTAAAGACTTCCATCAGAATAACAATCATGAGTGCAAAGAACCATTTTATAGAAACCTGACATAAGGCTGTCAGGCCCAAGTGCAGCCGAGGGTTTGAGGCGGGCAATCGCCTGCTCGACTTCAGTAGCTGAAGTGGAAGAAGTTAGGTGAATAAGGTCCCCCAGGAGGAATGGGGGGGGGGCCTAAACTGAACTCAGAAAGGTGGCAGCCGGCTCTGGTGGGAACTGGGTGCCAAACAAAGATAACAGGTGAGAGTTGTGGCAGAGCCACACGAATGGCTCTTACCACAAGGACATTTCCTCTTCACTATTTCCCCTTTCTTTAAGCCTACTGTAGTAGCATTTTGTAGTCTATCTTGACTATTTTCCTTTTCTGCTACAATATGGTGGCCTCCCACTGTAGTATCTTCTACTATTCTGCCCTGCTGTTTTATTCTTTTTCCGTCCCTGGTGGTATTTCTGTACAGGCAGTGCTTTGCCTCCTACCTGTACACAGGCCCTTTTTTAAGGGGCAGTAAATCCTATAGGTGGTTATTAATGTACAGGGTTATTATTGCAGAGGGTTATTTTTCCCAAAAATAAAAGGGAACTGTTGCACAGAAACCTATTGAGGAGCTAGCCAGCTCCGTTGTTATGGCACCGGACCTTGAGCCTACAGGGACGCCTGTGGCATTTGGTTTGGTCTGAGTGGCCATAAAAGTGAGAGAGGCACCTGTATATGCAAGAGAAGAATGTTAGTATTAATACGTAAAATAGGGTGCAATTACACCCGTATTTAAACATTCTGGTGCTCCGTTTGCTCCAGGTGGTGCATAAGTTAATAATGTGTACCGCTTTCTGCGGCTGTTTTAGCTCCCCAAGGGTGAGTCTATAAAATGATAAAAAGGTGCAGGAGGCACACAAGAACAGAGCAGATGCCGCATTGGAGCAGTTGTCCTGAGGTGGACAAGTTAAAACACTATAGTGGCTGTTAGGAGAAAGCAATCCTTCTCTGCAGAAAGCTCCATGCTTCTCCGGTTTTAACACAGGCGCCAGCACATGAAGCAGGAGAGCGAGGAGAATTTAAAGCACCGCAAGCTGCGTGTCCCAAAGCATAGCAGAGCAGTAAAAGAGCTCCGGTGGTGGCGCTATTGGGAAAGGTACGGTGCTCGGTTCCAGAAGGCAAACTGGGCCTAGCACTGCGCACCGTTATAAATATTAAAATACCAAACGGAAAGGGCTCATTAAGAAAATGCCCTAAGGCAAAGGTAGCTTTTTCTAAATGATAGAAAAGGGCCATTTGGATGCCCTGGTTTGGGGAAAAAAAGAGAAACAAGGCACAAATGAAATAGCAAGCCATCCGCTGATGACTTCAGCTGACAGTACATTGTCCTACCATAATAAATGGACTGCTGCCCAACTCAAATGGCAGAGTAAGGGAGAACATACAAAAAACTGTTTTAAACACCAAAATACAGTTTCTTTTAAAAGAATTACAGACCTAAGAAGGGGAAGCTATCCCCAGGTCCTCACCTGCTTATGCTGTCCTGTGATATGCCCTTAGGATGCAGCGGGCCCAATTAAAAGCTTATTTATAAGGACATGGACAGTCCATAATACTGTTCTGGGGAGGAGTTAAGTGCTTCAAGAGACCCTTAAGCATATTTAAGTCCAAATGCTGGCTGCAATGGGACAAAGGGATTCAAAATGACAATATAGTTTGCTTTTAAGCATTATTATAGTTTGGTCCAGCTAATCCCCCATTTTTCTGTATTAGAATAGTTTTCTTCTGTAAAATACAATAGGGTGGATCAGATGAGCCTAGGTAAGCAGTAGGGAAGTAAGTACTGAAGAACTGTATAGCACAGAAGATAGTGGTGAGACTGTTTGGAGTTTGATTATCCACTCTGGCAGCACTGCTGGGGCAGAGCAGTGCTGATGCTCAGTTACAGCTACTTTATTTTGATTTTCTTATTTTGTTCTTTTCATTTTTTTGATTCTGAGTTAAGAATTTTAAAGAAAAATAAAATTCACACAGAACCAATGTGTGTTTCAAAAACTTAAAAACTGTTTCCGTGTTGTTGACTTACCACACCCTTCCATAGTTTGGTGTTAGCAGTGGGATAGCTAGTTGTCCGAGGTAGCAGGGGGAAACCAGCAACTGGTACTAGACCTGGTACCCAGACAACAATGGATATGGCTGAAGGAGCTGATGAAAAGAATCAGGGAGCAGTAACCCGTGCCCAGATGGAGCAGACCGGAGAACCGTTACACACAGGGCTGGCATTCGACGTTCGGAGGAGGACCCAGAAAGACGAGAGCTACGAGGAGGGTGAAGAGCCAGCATCTAGGGAGAGACACTAAGAGCCCAGAGAAGAACCACCAGAAGGCCTGACGGATTTATTGAGGTGGCTGGCGGTTCGCCAGATGGAACTTGAGAGGCAAAGAGACCTTGACCTTCAAGAAAGAGAGAGGGAATGCCGAAGGCAGGATCTCAGGTGGACAGACACTATACAACTGATATGGGGACAGGGCACGGATCTAGTGGGGATGGGGCAAACCCCAATGCCAAAGATGTAAAATTAACGAAAATTACTGCATCAGATGACATAGAGTCATATTTGACAACATTTGAGAGGGTGGCTAAGGCATGCGGGTGGCCTCTCAATCAGTGGGTAGTGCACCTAGCACCTTATTTAATGGGAAAAGCTCAGCTAGCATATGGGAATATGGACTCTCGCTTAGCAGATGATTATGATTTGGTCAAGCAAGAGATTCTAAAACGATACAACATAAATGCATAAACTTATCGGCAGAGATTCCATGCTCTGAAACACGCAGCACATGAGCCCCCCAGAGAAACTTTTACAAGACTAAGGGAGCTGTGTTTCAAATGGATTCAGCCAGAGGGGAAGTCTCACAATGACATTATAGAAATATTTTTAGTGGAGCAGTTCCTGCAGATCCTGCCTGTGGATGTACAGATATGGGTAAAGGAACACAACCCCGAGTTAGCTGAAGTGGCCATCAAATTGGCAGAAGACTTTCTTGCTGCCCACCAGCCTTATTAAAAGGGAGGACAACAGACACCTGACCCTCCTGCAGCAAAGGCCCCCCCGACAGCCGGTAAGACCTAATTTGAATTTTCTTAACAAGAAATATGAAAACAGGAGTGGGTCTGGTTGGAGAACTTTTCCTCAGAACATAGTATGCCATAATTGTTAAGGACTGGGTCATATAGCTTGATTTTGTCCCACTAAGAAAGTGGATACGACACATCTGGGATTGTTGAACACTAGATATTTTCTAACTGATGTACAGATTGCAAATCAGACTGTATTGGGCCTGATAGATTCAGGTAGTAAAAATACTCTAGTGAGACCTGAACTGCTGGGACTAACTAAAAAAGGGCCCCCTATGAATGTAGTCTGTGTACATGGGAATATGCACCAATCTCCAACAGCAAAGGTAGACATAAATGTCAAAGGGAAGACTTCTGAACTTATGGCAGGACTTGTCTCTAAATTGCTAGTCCCTGTAGTAATAGGACGTCATTTTCCAGACTTTTCTTCATTGCTAGTGAAAAAGAGGACTATTGCAGCACTAACTACCAGAGCCCAAAGTAAGAAAGAACAATTACTTGAGGGAACTGTTTCCCTTTGCTTGAGAAGTAATTGATGCCCCTGATTTATGTATTTATTTATTTAGCTTTTGTTGACCGGGTAAGTGCACTAGACAAATCCTGCCTATTTTCAGGCACAACCCGGAGGAGGGGGATAAAACCAGGCAGTCTTTGAATGCCAAGAAGAAATAACAGAGGAAATGGCATCAAGACCAAAAAGGACTACCAGAAGAAATTAAAACTTTTTTTTTGTAAATGCTGATGTTGGCCTAAAACAAAAAGATGATATAACCCTGAAAACTTGCTTCCAACAGGTGGAGTAAGATCAAAAACTAGGTGCCCCAGAGATGAGGAAAATAAATAATTTGTTATACATGGTTTGTACAAATCCAGGTACAGGAGAGAAAACAGAGCATTTAATGGTACCCATATGTTTCAGATGAGATCTGATGTACCTGGGGCATGATTTGTCCTGGACAGAACATGCCGGGAGGAACAAAACGCTCAGTAGGGTCCTACAGAGATTCGTCTGGCGTGGAATCCACGAGGACATAGCCCAATATTGTCAGAAATGTAAGGAGTATCAGTTGACAGCCCAGACAGGAAAAAAACATGTTGTACCCCTTATCCCCTATCTTTAGTTACCACTCCATTCGAGAGGATAGGGTTGAACATTGTGGGGCTCCTGGCAAAGAGTTCAAAGGGGAATAGGTTCATCTTGGTGGTATGTGATTATGCTACCAAGTACCCTGAGGCCATTCCAATGAGAACAGTCACTACCCCAAAAATAGCCGATGAGTTAGTGAAACTTTTAGTTGGTTGGGAAAACCCAAGCAGAATCTCACTGACGGGGAGTAATTTTTTTTTTGTTTTAAAATCGTTTATTAAGGTAGGACAGACAGAGGTCCAAAGACGCATTACAATCAGTTTGCATATTCCTTTTCCAACATTAAGGAATCTGCCATACAGTACATGGCATTATCCGTCATGCAACCAATCACCTTTATCTTGCCTTGGCCTACCGTCTGGCCCACCAACTCTCCCCCCCCCCCACACACTATGTAATTCCCCCTATTTACACCCTAAGTATGTAGAAGTAACATACGAGAACATCCAAGATACAAAAACAACGCACCCCTCCCAAAATCCATACCTTCCCCTTTCCACTGTTATGGCAATTTATATGTATTTTGCAGTTTCTGCCCCTTCCATTACCTCCCTCCCTCCCTCTCTCATCCTTGACCTTATCGGTTCTCCGGCCTCCAAGATGTAATTGTGTAACTTACCTGTGAGCTGGAGTCCACTTTCCATCTCCACCTCCAACGTTACACCGCCACTCACAGGCGTGCTCACCTCTGCTGTCTGGAGAACCGGTCCAGGCCCCTTCCATGTGCTTCGCCACTAGGAGACAATCATAAATCCTTTAATTCAGGTTATACCCTGTCTTAACGCCATGGCTTCCCCCATTGGAAGAGAGCTGATGAACACCCCCCACTCGTTCAAAAAAAGTTCCTCTTTTCCATATCTTTGATACGTTAAACTCTTTAGAGCCAGATTATTGATGACCAGTGTTTTCCATTGTTCAAGGGATGGCTTAACATGTGATACCCATGTGTTCTGCATACAGTGTCTGGCCAACGCTAATAAGACCCTCACCGTTCTTGGGTAAGCTTCCCATTCCTCCCCCACCCCTCCACTCCAAACAGTAAGGAGACCGCAGAATCCCTCACCCTCACCTGCATGATCCATCACACTTCCCTTGCAGTCTCCGCCCAGAAGGGCCATAACTCCCCACACTCCTAGAAATAATGCAGATATGTACCCCTAGCCACCTGACATTTCCCACATATTGGTGAGATCACTGGGTGGAATTTATTCACCACCACCGGTGGGCAGTATAGTCTGTGCAAAAATTTGAATTGTGATTCTTTAAACTTGCTGCATAGCAGTAGCCCCATATGAGACTGGAGGACCAGCCTCTAGTTCTCCTCTGAGATCTGCATGCCCAAGTCCCTTTCCCACAACTTCCTAACCTTGATAGTCCTGTCTGGGAATACATCCCTATCGTCATGCCCGAGCTAGCAGACCCTTGGGGTTCACCCGTGCCAACCAAATCAAGTCCTCCCAAGTGTTCCAGTTGCCTTATATCAGGTTCCTGGCCCCTCCTGGCTGTACTGAAGGCCCGGACCTGATAATATTGATACCTATGTGTGACTGGGATCCTATATTGATTCCTTAATTCCTCCATGGACTTGAACCCCTACTGCCCCAAAGATCCCTAAGGCAATGTATGCCATTATGATCCCATATCTCAAACTCCCCTCCTTCCAACCCTGGCAAGAAGGCAGGATTGCCCACTACCGGGACCAACTCTGACATCTTTTTCTCCGCTTTCCTCCTCTTGAGAGCCTGTTCCCAAGCCTCCAGAGTCCAGTCCACCAATGGATTCCTACTGTGTACCCTAAGATACTTTCTCCATCCCCCTGTATCTAAATATGCCGTCAGGCGCACCTGAGTGTCTTCCCCTTCCAGGTCTACCCAGCTTGCCTCCTTTCCGTGGTGTACCCAGTCCTGAATATATCTGGACTGCATGGCTATTGAGTACCCCTTTAGATCCGGGAAGTTCACCCCACCCCGCTCTATCCCACCCTTCAACCTCTGCAAGCTCATCCTGGGTCATTTATTTTGCCAAATAAACTTACTAAATTCTCTATTCATGTCTTTATAATCCCCATTAGTCAGGCCCATTGGTAACATTTGCTACCTGAAAGATCTCCTTCATCCCTACTGTCCCCACCGCTCTCTCCGATCCACTGATGAGGGATTGCTAGAGATTCCCAGGGTTCGTTTGAAGACTTCCAGGGCCAGATCTTTTAGTTTTATGGTCCCGACCCTGTGGAATTCTCTACCTCATCAGGTACGAGATTGCCCAACCGTCCAAACTTTTAAGGGAGCACTTAAAACATATCTTTTTAAACAAGCGTATAATGATTTTTAAATATTATTAAGCTTGGATAATTTTTATTGTTTTTAGTAATATTGTTTTATTATGTGATGTACAGGCACCTTGGTTTTAGAAAGGAGCCTTTTTATAAATAAAGTTTTGATTGAGATATAGGACTCTGGGTAATACATTCATTTTCAGGAGATTAATTTGCCCCAGCCAGGAAATGGGGAGTGCCCTCCACCTTTCCATGTCTGCCTTAAGAGTCTGCAGGAGCGGACCATAATTAATTCCATAGAGGCCTGCCAGATCCCTACCCACCTTGATGCCTAAATAGGTGGGATGAGTCCTGATCACCTTAAACCATGTATCCTTATCCCCTGCTCCCCCTGATCCACCCACCCGTAACATCTCTGACTTATCAACAAAAGCTAAATAAAAATAAATATTTAAGTTAAGCTTATAACCCGAAAACCCCATAAACTCCTGTATTACTGCCAAAAGAGCCGGTATAGTGGTCTCTTGGTGTGTAGTGAAGAGCAGCAAATCATCCACGTATAGAGTCAGTTGGTGGTGAATACCCGACCTCCCCCTCACTCCCTGTACTCGCTCATCCTCCCTAATCTGAATAGCTAGCGATTCCATCGCTAAGGCAAAAAGAAGAGGTGACAGCAGACATCCCTGTCTTGTCCCTCTGTGTAATTCAAACATGTCGGAGCATCCCCCATTAATCAGGACCTGTGCTTTCGGGTTCATGTACAGCAACCTGACCATCTTAATATAGTCTGCCCCCAACCCAAACGTATTTAGTACCTTGAAGAGGTACGGCCATTCTGTTCTGTCAAAGGCTTTCTCAGCATCCATGGACAGCACCACCACTTGTCCTGGATGCTGGTTACCCCAATGGATGATGTTTAGGAGCCGCCTCATGTTATAATACGACTGACGCCCCTGAACAAATCCTGGCTGGTCTGCTTGGACCAGCAGAGGCAGAAGCAGTTCCAATCTCCTAGCCAAGACTTTTGCATAGATTTTAAGATCACAGTTCAAAAGTGATATTGGATGGTATGATCCACATTCTTCTAGACATTTTCCGGGCTTAGGGAGCACACAAATCATGGCTTGCAGGCATGAGGGTAACTCGCCCCCGCCTCTTCAACATCCCGGCCATAGGCCCCCACCAAGTCCCCGAGTTCATAGTATTCCATGACAAAACCATCAGGCCCCACCACCTTCCCCTGCTTCATGGAGGCAATATCCCTGCCCAGTTCTGCTCCTGTAATTTTGGCCCCTAATTGTTCCCGTTGGGCTTCCGATAGTTCCGGCAGCTTAACCTTGCCTAAGAACTGTTCCATTTGGCCCTTTGAGTTACCACATTCTGACCTGTACAGGTTTGTAAAGAAAGTGGCAAACCGCCCCGTATTTTATCACTCTAGTTGGTCAGATATTCACTCCCATCTCTTATTGCAGTGATCAATGCTGTGCCTCTTCTCTCCCGTGCCAAGCGGGCTAAGATTGCCCTGGTTTATTACCTCATTCATACAACCGCTGCCTGGCATAGAACAAGGATGTGCTAACCTCCCCTGTAAGCAACAGATTGAGTGCCCCCTTCAGTGCAAGCATTTCTGCCTTCAGTTGGTCGGTGGGCATGGAGATCATTCTTAACTCAGCATCTTTTAGTTGCTGCTCAAGATCTGTCTCCTATTCTTCCTTTCTTTCTTGTATCTGTTGACATAGCCTATTATCACTCCCCACATTTACGCCTTCCCAGCCTCCCGGTACACTACTTGTTTCGGTGCCATGGCCTCATTGGTTTCCCTGTACATTCCCCATTGCTGCTTCAGGAATTCCCTGAACTTCTCTGAGGCCATTACATAGGTAGGGAAATGCCATCCTGGGCAGGACATCTTCTCCCCCACCACAGATCTGTTCAGCACCACCATTGCATGGTCGGACACATGTATGGGGCCATGAGCTACATCCAAACCCCAATGTATCTTTCTCTAGTGACACATATGTAGTCCAGCCTGGACCAGGTCCCATGAGGGTTCGAATAAAATGTATATTCCCTAGCCCCCGGGTTAGCTGCCCTCCCTACATCTATCAGGTCCAAATCCACCACTCCTTGTTTCCATTGGTTCATAACCCTTGCATGTCGGCTTCTTCCCTCGGAATGGTCCAGGCTGGGCTCCATTACACAGTTCAAATCCCCTCCCATACAGAGGTTGGGGAACTGTTCCCTCACCAGCACATCCAAGAGTTTTTTGTAAAATTCCACCTCAAACACTGAGGGGGCATACACACTAAAAATATGTGATACTCTCTTGTCCCACCTTGCCTTGTACGAAGATATACCTGCCCTCCTCCGGGTCTGCTACCACTCATTCCACCTCTGTCCCATAGTTTTTATGGAATAGCACTGCCACCCCACGTTTATGTGAGTTGTAGGGTGCAATGTAATAGGCTCCGACCCATACTCCTACCAGTTTCCTATGCTCATCCTGGCTCAAGTGTGTCTCCTGAAGCAGCGCCACCTGTACATGTTTATTTTTAATGGCCTGGAGAACTTTCTTGCGCTTGATGGGGTTATGGAAGCCCTGAATATTCCACGAAATAATCACCTCAGTATTAGCCATTTTTAATTCCATGGGTTGTCCTGCCCTCCCAGTCTTGTAGGAGGCTATGCCCCCCTCTATTTGCAAGATCGTACATATGCCAATGTAACAGTACATTTCTGGATTCCATCATACATAGTACCCTCCCCGCCCCCCAACACCAGTACCTACAACCAGCAAAGCACAAACTTGAAACAGTAAACAGGCATAAAAAAGAACCAAACTATAACTCGTGTAACTCTTGTGTCAGTTGTCTGTAGCCATCTACCCTCCTTCCCTTCAGAAGCATCATCCTCCTATGTCCCGAACATCCCTCCAGGACCTGAAGAATATAGTAATATCCACCCCTCCTTCCCCCCCTCCCCACATTGTCACAAGCAGAATTAAGCACAGGCATACCCCCCCACAGCTCCCCCACCACCATAAAAGACTAATCTTGTTGAAATGGCCCCAGTTAGTTGCCGGTGTGACCACCACGAGCTCCTCCCCACCCTTCCTTGTCCGTGTACCTCTGTTGGTACCCCCAGCTGTTCCTTTTCTAAGGTCCCGGGCCCCGCCACCGGGGGCTTCTACTTAACCCTGTCCTAGAGCAGCCAGACAATCAGTGTCCATCCCCACATCCGTCGAGCATCCTGGGTTGCATTGGATCCTTGCTCGTTCCTCTGATGAACACTGCCTGTTAGTTAAAAAGGGTTAGAGCCCATTACAGCTTCACACCGATCATTACCCTCGCACGTCCAGCATTTCCTCTGCTACCACCCTCTACCTTCCCGTGGTCCCATTCCCCCTATCCTCCCCATGTGATAATGCTGTTGGTCCCCAAGTTCTTACCTTCCCATCTGCTGACTTGAGGCAGGGCAATTCCCTCCGCCCATCCATTTACCTGTAGCCCCCCCCTCACCCCGCATTACCGCTGTACCACCATCCTCTGCTGACTAGGAAAGCTCCCTTCCCCAGGAAAAAGCAGACAGGGGTACCCACATCCTACCTAGCTCAGAAACCAGCAAGAAAAAAGAGCACAAAAAACATTTTACATAAAAAGACAAGACTGTTCGTGCCAGTAGAGTCCATGTCCCCGTTTGAATTGTTGCATCCGGCGTCCTTATATTCTCAGGCCTTCCACCTCATGTCATACCTCCACCAGACAACTGTTCCATTAATTAATCCCCCGGTGGCAGGGACAAACCTTCCCCATACTCTCCGAATGTCAAATTGGGTCGGGAACAGATTAACTGAATTCCATCCCCCCCCCCCCGAGATACTCGGCTCACTGCATCCCCACTCTCCTTCGACCACCAAGCTGGTCGCTACAGAGGATACAGGAGCATGAGTTTAGGTTCTAATCACGGCAGGCCCCAGTCCAGACACATTCCATACAGAGACACCCCGCTTATGCACACATCAGACACCTTGATAACGGGTCGCGGCCTCCCTTTGTAATCTTCAAAAAACTATCTGCCACATGAAGCAAGGGTTCATTGAAAACATGCAAGTTTTAAGTGGACTTGACCCCCCCATCCCTCGTTCCAGCCGCTGGACAAAGCATGCCCTTCACTTATCTGGACTGCTTGAAGGACCTGGCGTGGCGTCCCTTCTCCGATTGGGCTCCAGGTTGTTCAGAAAATGCTGTACCCAGTCCACCTCGTGTAAGGTATATGTTGCTCCTTCCTTGCGGATCTTAACGGTGGCTGGGTACAGAAACTGGAAATCAATTTTAGCAGCACGGAGTGCATCCAAAACTGGATTGAAGAGCCTACTTCTCCTCTGCAATAGCTTCGAAAAATCCTGTTATAGAAACAGCCTCGCTCCCTGATACAGGACCTCATTACGTTTTTTGAAGGCAAACCAGATGGCCTGCCTGTCCCCAAAATGATGCAGTCGGAAGATAATCTGGCGCAGCAGCTCCCCTGCTGCCAGTTTCGGTGTCAAGGCCCTATGCACCCTTTCTATTTTGAAGCGACCTGCTTTTGGCTCCAGACCCAGTAAACCGGGACGCACCCTGCCGCAGAAGTCCTCTGGAGAAGTCCCTTCCTGTTCTTCAGGGAGCCCTCGAATCCAAAGGTTGTTGTGGCACTGGTAGTTTTCCTGATAATCTAACTGTTCCCGGAGCTCCCCCAGTTCCCTCCGAAGGTCCCCGACTATGTTCAAAAGGTGCTCTGTGCAGTCCTCAAGCTGCGAGATGCTCAGAGATTTTGGCCGCTTGCCCCGTGAGCTGTTCGGATAGCTCCGAGATTTTTGTGGAAATTATGTCCAGTTTAAGAGAGACCGCCGCCAGCACTTGGGCTGTTAAGGTTTGGCCTACGACCTCCATTTCAGTCGCCGAGAGTGTGATGACATTTGGGCCTCCTGTTGTACCTGGAAGAGCAGCTTTCCTGCCCGATTTCACCGCATTCCGCGATGATTTTCCCATATTGGAGGCCAAATACTCATCCATTATCCTTTCCGATTGCTGATGGTAGGTTAGTTTTGGACCAAAAACCACCTTTGGAACCACTTTTATTCAATGTAAAGTCCTGTGGTGAGAGAGCTGTGCAGAGACGTTACCAGTCCGTTAACTGCTCATTTGCAGTCCCGGGGGTAATTTTAATGCTGAACTCTTAAAAGACCTTTACCGCCTTCTGGGAATAGTGGAAGTCCGTAAATCTCCATACCACCCACCAGACAGACGGTTTAGTGGAGCGTTTTAACCAGACGTTCAAGAGAATGCTGAAAAATTCATGCAGGAAGGGAAAGATTGGGACAAATTTCTTCCTTTTGTTTTGTTCTCCTATAATGATGTTCCCCAAGCATCGACAGGCTATTCCCCCTTTTCTATACTTTTTGGCAGAAATCCCCGAGGACCTCTAGATGTGGTTAAAGAGTGTCGGGAGGAGGGTAAAGACATGAAATACCCAGGTATAGCCTCGTACATGAAGGAATTAAGAAAAAGATTGCTGTTATATACACAGAGGGCACATGAGGCAGGGGTGAAAGCACAAGCGGTTCAAAAAGAGGGGTATGACCTGAAAGCCTCCAAAGGAAAAACATTTACAGAAGGAGAACAGGTCCTATTGTTGTTGCCAACCTCCACAAATAAACTACTAATGAAATGGTAGGGGCCATATAAAGTGTTGAGACAGACGGGGCCTGTCACCTATGAGATAGAGACCCCTGATAGAAGGTTTAGAAAAAAGGTGTACCACATCAATTTGTTGAAGAGATGGCATGAAAAGACCAACCAAAATATTGAATTGTTAGTAATGCCAGAGGTGGTAGATAACGAGTTGGAAATGGCGTATAGAAGACTAGAGACAGTGCAAGAGTAAAAGGAGGTATTCATAAATCCTGACTTAGACCAGTCCCAACAAAAAGGGTTATGAAACCTGGTAAATAAATGTAATACAAGCTTTACCAGTATCCCGTGGCAAACCAAGGGGGTAGAATACCAGATTCATACAGAATCACCCCCTATCAGAAAAAAAAACATATGGGCTTCCTGAGAGGGTACGAAAGGAGGTACAAACTGAAATTCAGAAACTACAGGCACTGAATAATTTCGATCCATCTAAAAGTGCTTGCGGTTCCCCCCATTGTTGTAATACCAAAAAAGGAGGGAGGCATTAAGTTATGCCTAGATTTCTGAGGTTTGAACCAGGTGGCCCCGTTAAGTGCCTACCCAGTGCCCAGGGTAGATGATATACTGGATAGAATAGGGAATGCCAAGTATATATATCCACTTTGGACCTAACAAATGTATACTGGCAAATTCCCCTGTAGAAGTTGGACAAAGGAAAAACAGCTTTTAGTACACCAGTGGGTCTAATCCATGTTAGAACGATGCCATTTGGACTCCATGGAGCACCAGCGATATTTCAGCGCTACATGGATAGGGTGCTGGCACCACACAGTAATTTTTGTGCAGCATACCAAGATGACATTGTCATTTTTAGTCCAACTTGGGACACCCACTTGGTGCACTTAAAGGCAGTGATTACTTTCATCAAGCAGGCTGGAATGAACAATAAATCCAACTAAGTGTGCTCTGACAATTCAGGAGACCAGATACTTAGGATATATATTGGAGGAATGGTATGATCAAACCAGAAATCAACAAAGTGGAAGCTGTAGCCAAATGTTTAGCACCTGTCACAAAAAGACATGTTCGGTCATTTCTAGATTTGGCTGGGTATTATGGACGATTCATCCCTAATTTTGCTGCAGTTGCTTCCCTGTTGACAGATTTAACAAGAAAAGAGTGTGGAAACAAGGTGAAATGGTCACCATGTGAAAATGCCTTCCAACAGATTAAGGCAGCTTTGTGTTCCTCCCTAGTTCTAAGAAGCCCAAACTTCGATCATCCCTTCGACGTGCATACTGATGCCTCAGGGACTGGGATCGGGGCTGTCTTAAGCCAAACAATTGAGGGAGAAGAACACCCTGTGGTATATATTTTGCGCAAACTACATGACCAAGAACAGAAATATTCCACAGTGGAGCAGGAGTGTTTAGCTACCAAATGGGCCATAGAGGCCTGAGGCCTTAAGATTTTACTTGTGGGGAGCTCCTTTTACAGTGGTCATCGATCATAATACGTCATGCTTCATCTCCCAAATGAAGGATGAAAACAACCAAATTATGAGGTGGTATTTAGCCCTACAACCATATAAATTTACTATAAAGCATAGGGCAGGTTCCACACATGTAAATGCTGATTTTTTTGTCTAGATATGGTGCAACCAATGAGACATGAAATGTATTAGAAAGTGTACTGTAACAGATATGAGACACCCCAGGATATTTAATTTATTTATTTATTATTTATTTATTAATTTTTCGGAAACAACCTAATTAGAAAGCAGAATGTAAGATGCTAACAGCAGCACAAAATATTGTTAGTGTAATTGATTATTACTGTTGTTTTGAAGAAATAGGGACTCTGGGGTGGAGCTCCCAACTTTGTAGTGGGTAGGTTGTCTTGAAAACCAGTATCTAGGTCACGACTTGTTGTTTTCGCAACCTTGGGGTATGTGGCGAGTGCCCCGTTGCTGTTACCATAAAGACATTTCCTCTTCACTATTTCTCCTTTTTAAGCCTACTGTAGTAGCATTTTCTATTTTTGTAGTCTATCTTGACTATTTCCCTTTTCTGCTACAATGGGGTGGACTCCCACCGTAGTATCTTCTACTATTCTGCCCTGCTGTTTTATTATTTTTCCGTCCCTGGTGGTATTTCTGTACAGGCAGTGCTTTGCCTCCTACCTGTACACAGGCCCTTGTTTAGGGGGCAGTAAATCCTATAGGGAGTTATTAATGTACAGGGTTATTATTGCAGAGGGTTGTTTTTCCCAAAAATAAAAGTGAACTGTTGAACAGAAACCTATTGAGGACCTAGCCAGCTCCGTTGGTATGGCACCAGACCTTGAGCCTGCAGGGATGCCTGTGGCATTTGGTTTGGTCTGAGTGGCCATAAAAGTGAGAGAGGCACCTGTATATGCAAGAGAAGAATGTTAGTATTAATGTGTAAAATAGGGTGCAATTACACCCGTAGTTAAACATATTCTGGTGCTCCGTTTGCTCCAGGTGGAGCATAAGTTAATAATGTGTACCGCTTTCTGCGGCTGTTTTAGCTCCCTGAGTGTGAGACTATAAAATGATAAAAGGTGCAGGAGGCACACAAGAACAGTTCAGATGCTGCGTTGGAGCAATTGTCCTGAGGTGGACAAGTTAAAACACTACAGTGGCTGGTAGGAGAAAGCAATCCTTCTCTGCAGAAAGCTCCACGCTTCTTCAGTTTTAACAGAGGCGTCAGCGCTTGAAGCAGGAGAATGAGGAGAATTTAAAGCACCACAAACTGCGTGTCCCAAAGCATAGCAGAGCAGTAAAAGAGCGGTGGTGGCGCTATTGGTTCAGAAGGCAGACTGGGACTAGCACTGCCCACCGTTATAAATATTAAAATACCAAAGGCAAAGGGTTCATTAAGAAAAAGCCCCAAGGCAAAGATGGCTTTTTGTAAATGACGAAAAAAGGGCCATTTAGATGCCCTAGTTTGGGAAAAAACAGAGAAACAAGGCTCAAATGAAATAGCAAGCTGTTGGCTGACGATTTCAGCCGACAGAACATAGTCCTGCCATAATAAATGGACTCCTGCCCAACTCAAATGGCAGAGTAAGGGAGGCCATACAGGACAAAGTCTCCTTACTGTATGTCTCTGTTACCCCTGACAAAGCTCGCTCTCGGGCTGCATCCCTTTGTTCTCTGTGGCCCCCTGCTTTTCCAGTTACTCCTGGGTGTGTAAGGTTCACATCTCCCATGTTACTGTTTTTTATTTTCTCTTCGTTTTTTCCACTGTTTGGTGCATCTCACAGCCATAACCTGCTGTACGTGCTGATTGATTTACCTTTTACACAGCATTCTGAGTTATATTTCTCACTGCTACAGATTCTGCCATTATGAGATTTCATCATCGCTCCTATTTAGCCCTCGTTTATGTCTGAGTACCGCCCATTCTCACTGCTCTGTGCGAAGTTCTCACTGTGTCAGCCTTGCATTCGCATGTTACTGTTTAGATTGTATTGTTGTACTGTTGTATTGATGATTTGAGTGCTTTGTATTCTGATGTGGAACCTTTGAAAAAGAGCATCTGCCCAAAGGTCTTTCCAAATATCGATATAAATAAAACATACAAAAAACTGTTTATTTTAAAAGAATTACAGACCTAATAAGGGGAGGCTAACCCCAGGTCCTTACCTGCTTATGCTGTCCTGTGATATGCTGTTAGGAGACAGCAGGCCCAATTAAAAACTTATTTGTAAGGACAGGGACAGTCCACAATATTGTCCTGGTGCCTCAAGATACCCTTAAGCATATTTAAGTCCAAATGCTGGCTGCAATGGGACAAAGGGTTTGAAAATGACAATATAGTTTGCTTTTAAGTTTTATTATAGTTTGGCCCAGCTGATCCCCCAATTTTCTGTATTAGAATAATTTTCTTCAGTAAAATACAATGAGGTGGATCAGCTGACCCTGTGATGTCAGAGGCTGGTCCTATATAAGCACCTCTGGTGCTCAGTCAGTCAGGTGAGCCCAGGTAAGCAGTACGGAAGCAAGTACTGCAGGACTGTATATACTTTGGTTCGGTTTTTTTAGGACAGCAGAAGGCAAGGCCCATAATTGCTGTCTCCCACAACTCAGTGGTAATGATCATGGCCAAATTCCTTGAGGTACTGGTCTAGCTTGTTCTTAAACAATGTAAAGTTGTCTGCCTCGACGACCCTGTCGGGAAGTTTGTTCCAGAGTCTTACAGCACAGTGTACGTAAGCATGCTTTTGTAGTTCACTATTAGATTTTGTTTCAATCAGTTGTTGTTTATGTCCCCTCAGATTGTATACATGTTCCTTAAATACTAGTCTTAAATCATCCATGAGGATGGGATCCCTTATCAGTCTATATAGAAGGATATCACCTCTCTTCCTTCTTACTGTTAAGTTCCATAAGCCTAGATCCCTTAGCCTGTCATGGTGTGGTTCATTTCTACAGCAGGATATAAGCCTCGTGACCCTCCTCTGGCTTTTTTCAACAATATTAACATCCTTTTTCAAGTGGGGGCTCCACTGTGGGGAACAGTAATCCAGATGAGATCTGATATATGATCTATAAAGTGGGATTAGGACAGCTTCAGATCTAAAATGGAATGATCTATGAACACAGTTTATCAAGTACCCGGTTTTATTGGCTGTTTATGGTGTTGGGAGATCTTGAGGTTATTGCTAATGCATATGCCCAAGTCTCTTTCATTGGTAACTTTCCTAAGCTTAACCCCATTAATAAAATAACCCTGTTGGACGTTTGCCTACCAAAATGCATCACTGCACATTTCTCCAAGTTGAATGGCATTTTGTTGTTGTTAGACCAACTTACAATACCTTCCAATTCACTGGTAAATTTCCTTTTATTATCATCAGTGTTAACTATATCGCCCAGTTTGATGTCATTGGCAAACTTGACAACTTTAACACTATTTGTGAATAAAACATCACCGATAAAGACATTGAATAGCAAGGGACCCAGCACCGAGCCCTGGGGCACCCAGCTAGTAACTCCCACTTCTTGTGATACAGAACCATTTATTCTGACAGACTGCGTACGATTGGTCAACTAGTTCTGAATCCATTTAATAAGATAATGGTGTATATCAAACTTTATTAATTTTGATATTAGGATATTATGAGATAAAGTGTTGAATGCCTTCCTGAAGTCAAACATCAGCACATCAACTTCTCTACCAATATCCAGCTGTGACCCCACACAGTTATAGAAGTTTAGGAGATTAGTGGCACAGGATCTGTTGTTCACAAAACTATGCTGGGTGATGTCACGATATCCACTTGCCTTAAGAATTCTGCTCAGTTCTTCCTTAACTGTACTCTTAATTATCGTACCCACTATGGAGGTCAGACTTATCGGGCGATTGTTAGCAGGACTCTCTCCCCTTGTAAATAGATATCACTATGGCTTTACACCAGTCTGGAGGTACAAGACCTTCGAAAAGAGATTTTTTTTACCTATGTCAGCTATAATGGGGGCTAATTCAGTGGCATGTTCCTTCAGGAGTGTTGACTTAGTCCATCAGGGCAAGGGGATTTACTAGTTTTGAGTTGTAGCAGTTTTGTTTTTATGATCTCTGCTGTAATAATGTAGTGTATGTCCAAGGGTGGTATCGTTGGTGGTAGTATAATCACATTATGCTCGGGGGACTGAAAACTGATCCAAAGTATTTATTAAATTCCCCTGCCATCTCTTCTGGTTTATTATACGCTGTGTTGTTAATTTCTAATGGTCCTATTGTCCTATCAATGCCCTTTTTTTCATTTACGTAGGAATACAGTTTTTTAATGTTTCCTTTATTATTTGCTAGTCTGAACTCTGTGGAAGCTCTTGATTGTTTAATTGCTTGTTTCATTTGTTTAAGAACTTTTGTAGTTAGTAGTGTTAGCTACTGAAGGATTTTTTTTCATTCTACCATATCTATTCTTTTTTTTATTAATGAGCTTCCTAATGATATTACTGAACCGTAGCACAGAAGATAGTGGTGAGACTGTTTGGAGTTTGATTATCCACTCTGGCAGCACTGCTAGGGCAGAGCAGTGCTGATACTCGGTTACAGCTACTTTATTTTGTCCCTTTCATTTTTTTGATTCTGAGATGAGAATTTTAAAGAAAAATAAAATTCACACAGAACCAACGTATGTTTCAAAAATGTAAAAAACTGTGTCCGTGTTGTTGACTTCCCACACCCTTCCACAAGAGTGTATGTGGGACATAATCCCAGGTCCATCCATAATAACCGTTGTTTGGGAAGTGGCGAGCTTAGTCAGATGTCTACAATGCACCCTTTCCTTACAGGTAATTAAAGGGTCTCCCAGGCGTTTAGAACCCTGGGTGCCAGCCATATGTTCCATAAGAAGGGAGTGGTCCCTATCATACTCGAGGCTAGTCATTTGGGCTTTTAGAGTCGCAACCAATGGGTCATAATTCCCGTCACCTGAAGGGGACAGGGACAAAGCCCATGCCAGCTGCATTCAGAGGGATAGATAATCAATATAAGCAGTCTTACGTATGAGAAATACTTTTCGTCATCTTTACAACAGATAGTTTGGTATCAATCCACCAGTCTAGTAAACTATCCTCCATGCATGTCAGGGTTTGACGAGCAAGGAGGAGGTCAGTCACCTTGGCTTGTACAACAGCATCCTCCAGTTTCCTGGTCCAGAAGAAAAGGTACGAGAGTCAGAAAAGGTACCTCTAAGCAGGAGGTGATCTGAGAACTCAATTGGGATCAAATCCGCATAATGAGTATGGAGGTGAGCCGAAATAACTAAGTAATCAATGTGTGTCGCTAAACCAGAGCGATAGTACGAGAAGCCTCTGGACGGGTGTTGGGTCCAATAAGCATCCACTAAATTGGCTCTACAAAGGATAGACTTCAAAAAAAAGGGAATCACTGAACATCTCATCTGTCCAGCACCCCATCACAGTGAGCAAGGAAACAATTAAAGTCACCCCCAAAAGAAGTTGACGAGAAGTGTGTTTAAAAAAAAAAAAAAAAAAAAAAGGACTGTTCCTGGTAAAAATGTAAACTCTGGCTTTTTTCATCTGTGGGGCATACACGTTAATAAATCTATAGAAGGTTCCATGGAATTTGGCATCTAACAATAGGGCCCTACAAGGTTCTGTGTCTACCAATCGTGTATGTGATAGGCCAGGGGACAGGAATAGTATGCCCACCCCGTCGAAGGGGTCAGTGCCGATGGACCAAAAGGACGACCCCAATACCAACAGTGTTGTGCTTGGGTCATATCACCCAGGGAGGTCAATCATTTTTCCTCGACAAGCACAGCATCAAATGCCAAATCTTTAAGCAGGGCAAAAAGCATAGTGCATCTAGCTACATTCTTAATGCTATTCACATTAATAGTGGCTATATAGAAAGGAGTGGCCATAGTAGGAAATGGTGGAAGATGAAAACCAAAACATTAAGAGTCACAATCCATAGCTTGAGCTGGCGCTTTCTTAAGTACCACCTTAAGTTTCTTCTGGTGCTTCACTTTAGGCCGTGCCGGAAGAGGATCTTCCTCAGTGTCTGAGGAGTTCAGCACAGCTATGGAAGGATTAGAAGAAATCTCTGAATGGGAGCTGTGATCTGAGTCTGAGCAGCCCCGTCCAAGGCTGTGAACTTGTTCTCTAGCGGGATGGAAGATGCAGGAAAAAACACAGTCAAGGGCTGGAGGACAGCCTTATGGGAGTGATGGGAGTGCTTACGGCTTACAGCAATCCTATCAGGAGGTGACATAAGAACAGTATCCGGACTCTGCAAGGGAGCTAGATCCATAGAGAAGGGCTTCTTCAGAACAAGAGGCTCAGAGTCAGAAGGACGAGACAGATTGGGAAGAGTCGTCTCTGCCGCTGGAGGAGGGTGCTGCTGAAGAGGAACAGGATCCGGAAGAAGTCGGTCACTGACCAAAGAAATGGTCTTGTGGGAATACACCTAATGAGCCAAGGTGGCTGCCACTTCCTTATGGAGTTTCTGTTGCCTGGCTAAGCGAGCATTCAGCAGTAGGGCATCTTTGGTATCCACCTTATCCTTATTATGCTGGGCCAAGTGACAATTCCTGTAGGAATGACCTGACTCCTTGCACAAATTGCAGCAGAGAGCATTAGTACAGTGTGCACTGACGTGCCCCAGGGACAAACATAAATTGTAATGAACTTTATCACAAGCATTACTGAGGTGATTGTCAGAGCTACAGCGAAAGCAAGTCTTAGGTTGCCCAGGATAGAAACATTGGGCTCTGTCCCTTCTCAAGAAGAAGATGCTGGTGAGGTGTTGTAATCCAGTATGGGCATGGTGGAGCTTTACCATAAATTGCCAGTGGCTCATCCAGAACACCTCTGAGTCCAGGATCGGTTCAGGAGCACCCACCACCTCACACTGTTAGGATAACCAATAATAGATGTCCTGCACCTTAACCCCCTCATTCTTCAGCATAATCATAACTGACCGAACCGCAGGTTTGGTAAGCAGAATAGCCTTGAAAGGAAGCCAGAGTGGTACTTCCTTCACCAAGTTATAGGAAGTCCAAAACCTATCAAGATAAACCAGGATCTGAAAGCTGAGATCAAAACATTCATCAGAAGGGGAATGCAGAAGAGCATAGAGTTCATTGGGGGTGATGTGTAAAGATTCTTTCAGCAGAAGTTTCCCCGACATATCCTCTGTCGGGCTGTGGGTCAAGGCCTCCAGTGTATAAAAGCCAGTGTCAGTGGCTCAGCAGGTTGCACATTTGCCTCTGAGGCCGAAGATCAGAAGGTTGTGGGTTCTAGCCCTGCACCAGGGACTTGGATTAAATTCCAATACTGACACTGTAGTGCAGCATGAGGGGAGTGCTACATTCCTGAGGTGCCGTCTTTCAGATGAGACATTAAACCGAGGGCGTGTCTGCCTGTTCTGTTGGTAGTTCAGGTGGCTGTTAAAGATCCCATGGCACTTCTCGAAAAGAGTAGGGGAATTTCCCTGGTGTCCTGGCCAAATTTCCCCCATTCACTAAAAATATCACTAACAGCTTAATCTGGTTCAGTGTCAGCTGGTATCCATCTGTATTCCCCTCCCCAGGGATGAGGCTGACAATAGGCAGAATTGTCTAGTCCTCCTTTCCCGATCAACAGAAACTAAATAAATAAAATAAAAGACTTGGAGCATTCTGGAGCTGTACTGGTGCTGGAGACTGAGAAATTGCAGGTTTCTGTTGAAATCTTGACCCACCTGCACAGGAGGTGGGGGAAGGGTCAAGGAGGCAAGGGCAGCCGAACCAGAGTCACAGGGGGCAACCTCAGCCGATGCCTCCTGATCTGCCCATGAGGTCGGACCATCCATGGCAGAAGTGCCAGCTGGCACAGATGAATTCAAGTAGCAATGGTGCCACCCAGTGGGTCAGGAGACACTGGCAGAGGCACAGGCATGAAAGAAGAAGTAGAGGTCTCCGACAAAGCGTTCAAGGGGGTAGTCATTTCAGGGGAATCTGCTGATTGAGAGGGGTCTGTCAGAGGCAACTGAGGCATGGTAGGTTGTCGTAGAATGAACATGTCGTGTGTCAAGGACCCCGCCACATCAGTTGAAAAAGTCAAAATAAGATCCATAGGCCTAGGGCCTACAGAGGAGGTGGCAGTTAACAAGGGATCCACAGCAGGCAAAGTGGCATCCAGATGGGCAAGCTGAGGAGCAATCTCCAACAAACAGGAGGGCTCTGTAGGTTCCTGTGATGTCCCGGAATGCCATTGACCCATGGCATCCCATGTACAGCCTGCCTCATCCAGCACCTGAACTGGGGACCAATTCTGTGGTGGGTAAGCAGCAGAGCTAGAGCATCTGGGGGTTGCAGGAGCGGCTAGGAACTCATTGTGGCTGTTAGTGTCCTGAGCTAGAAATGCAGGCCAGGGAATAGCATCAGCATGCACATGGCCTCCGGAACTACAGTATCCATGGTGTGTTGCCCGATCGGGTGCTTTAGCGGAACCGCCAAAAGTGGCTGTATCAGTGGCACGGCAGCCACCATTATCATGTGCACAGGTGGACAGCCAGCAGAACCCAAGCGGAGTTTTGGGGCAGCCAGGATGGGAGCCCACGGTCTGGATCCAGATGATGTGGACTGCAGGAAGGCAGAACACGCCCCAACAGTGGGCACAGCCTCCAACTCCACCTGAGCTGCTCCACCCGCACCTGACAGTTGTTCCATGGATCCTCGATGAATCAGGGGAATCGAACCCTGGAGGGCAAACAACCTCTCTTTCAACACCAGGTAGGCCGCATCTTTGTCAGCAAGTAAACCGAGGAGGAAAGTCCTTTTTTTGTCTCAAAAGCATCTTGTAGGAACATAGGAAAGTATTGGCAGAAAAGGACCTCCAGGTCCACCTAGTCTGCCCATTTGCCTAGCACCCCCTAGGCTTGCCCCTGATTTCCTCTCCTCCTTTCAACAGCCTCCTGTGCCTGTCCCACGCCCTCTTGAACCTCCCCCCACTGAATTCTTGACCACCACTTCCCTAGGCAGCCCATTCCAAGTGTCCACCACCCTCTCGGTGAAGAGGTTCTTCCTGTTGCCCCTAAACCTGCCCCCCTCTAGCTGGAGATTATGGCTCCCTTTTCTGGGACACTTCTTTAATTGGAAGGGGTTCTCAGTAGTCACCTTGTTTATCCCTTTTAGATACTTGAAGGTCTCTATCATGTCCCCCCCTTTCCCTCCTCAAATCCAGAGGGTACCTGTCCAGGGTTCCCAGCCTCTCCTCATATGGCAGGTGACTGAGCCCCTTTACCATCTTGGTTGCCCTCCTCTGTACCCGCTTCACCCTCGCCACATCATTCTTCTGGTAAACTGGACCCCATATTCCAGATGAGGCCTGACCAGCTGGGTGTACAGGGGAATCAGGACCTCTCTCTTCCTGCTGGTGATCCCCCTTCCAATACAACCCAACATTCTGCTGGCTTTTGCCACCACCCTGCTGCACTGCCCAGCCACCTTCAAGTCCTGAGAAATGATGATGCCTAGGTCCCTCTCCTCCATGGTAACCGCTAGCAGCTTGCCCCCCAGCCTGTATTTCGTTCTCCCATTTTTTCCACCCAAGTGCATGACTTTGCATTTCACCATATTGAGGGATAATCTCCACTTCCTGGCCCACTCCTCCAATTTCCTTAGGTCCCTCTGCATCCTTCCCACTCCATCCTCTATGTCCACTCTATTGCAGATTTTGACATCATCTGCAAACAGACTCACTCTGCCCTCCAATCCCTCCGCTGTGTCACTTATATAGATGTTGAAAAGCAGGGGCCTCAGCACCAACCTTGGGACATGCCGCTCATGACTGCCAACTCACCCGAGGGGACCCCGTTAACTAACACCCTGTGCGTTCTGCCCGCCAGTCAGTTTCCCCCCCACCCTATAACCACCTTCCCTGGCCCCAGGCGCTCCATTTTGTGCACCAGCCCACCGTGCAGTAACGTATCAAAGACCCTCCTGAAATCCAGGTAGGCCACATCCACCAACACCCCCGCCGCCCCGATCCACCACCATAGTGACCCAGTCGAAAAGCCCTACCAGATTTGTCTGACAAGATCTGCCCTTGGTAAAGCCGTGCTGCCTTGGGTCAAGCAGGCTGCCTGCCTCCAGGTAGTCGGTGATTCTGCTCTCGAGCAGTTTTTCCATGAGCTTACCGACCACTAATGTCAGACTCACTGGCCTGTAATTACTTAAGTTCTGCCTCCCCCCTCCCTTATGCAGGGATGGCACATCCGTGCACTTCCAGTCCTTCGGGACTACCTCGGTGCGTAAGGACTCATTGAACAGGTGGGTCAAGGGAGCTGTTAGCACCTCCCCTAACTCTCTCAACACCCTAGGGTGAATCCTATCCGGCCCCATGGCCTTGTCCATCCTAAGGCCCCTAAGCTCTTTTGAGATCTCTTATTCCCGGAATGGTCCCACATCCACTTCTACCCCCTCACTTTCTGTTGGACCACTAACACCCTCCCCCCCTCGTGAATACTGCACTGAAGTAACTTTTCAGTAATTCAGCCTGCTTCTGGTCCCCCTCTACCTTTTCCCCTGACTCAGCTAGCAGGCCAGGTACTCCAGTCTCACCCTTCCTCTGCTCCCTTATATACCTAAAAAGGGTATTTTCCCCCTTCTTGACCCCCTTGGCTATACTTTCTTCCATTCTTGCTTTAGCCTGTCTGACCACCGTCCCGGCTTTCCTTTGCTTATCCTGGTGTACCTCACTGTCCCGTTCGCTCTGTGTGGTTTTGTATCGCCTGAATGCTCGTTTCTTGTCTCTGATGCTTTCTCCCACCTCCCTACTGAACCATAGTGGCCTCCTTCTCTTCCTGCTCTTACTTACCTTCTTAGAGCAGTGGTCCATGACCCCCACGATTGCCCCCTTAATCACGGCCCAAATATCTTCCACCCCCCCTTCGTTCCCCCACTCCCCCTAATGCCTGACAGGTATACTCCTTCATCTTTCCAAAATCCCGTCCAAAATCCAGCACCCTCACCTTGGTCCGGTGGTGCAAGGCCGATGCACGTATAGTGAACCACATTGTTTCGTGGTCGCTACTACCTAGGTTACCCCCTACCGTTACCTCACCCACCCTGTCACCATTTGTGAGTATCAGATCCAGCACCATTCCCTCCCTGGTTGGTTCCTTGACCAGCTGGTTTAGGTGGGTTATCAGTAGGGAGTCCACATTCAGATCTTCTTCTGGATGAGGTCGCAGACAGAGATTGCCACTCCACATCCAGCAGATTCAGATCTCCTATCAGCAGCACCTCTCTCTTGGCCGCCATCCTTAGTATCTCCTTGACCATCTGGTTATCCACCCCTACTGTTTACCCTGGTGGCCTATAGACGATTCTTGTGTGCACCAACTCACCCTTCCCTGTGGCCAACGAGACCCGAAGGGCCTCAGTGTCCCCCCCACCTGCCCTGTGTCTCCGATGCCTGGATCCCCTTCCTCACCTAGAGCACTATGCGGCCCCCTGTCCTATCACCCCTGTCCTTCCTGAACAGCTTATAGCCCGGGATGTTCATGTCCCATTCCTGTCCATCGTGGAACCAGGTCTCTGTAATTTCTACCAGGTCCAACTCCTCCTCCATCATAATTGCTGCCAGGTCAGGGACCTTGTTGCCCAGGCCTCTGGTGTTAGTGCACATGGCCCTCCAGTACTCTCTTTCCCTAGCCCCCGCCTTCCCTGTCCTAAAGGTCTTTGCTTCGTCTGTACAAGCTAATCTTGCCCCTGCCGGTTTGCTTGTCCTTTGTGGAGGGGGACAGCTGTCCCCCTTGCCGCGTGCACTCCTTGGTGTCACTTGCAGCTCCCCCCATGTCAGTTTAAATTGTATTGTACACTAAAGAACTCCTCCAGTTTACCTTTGAGCACTTCCTTGCCCTGTCTATTAAGGTGCAGCCTGTCCGGGGCATAAAAGCTGTCATCCTGCCAGGTTGTCCCCCACTGGCCCACCACACCATAGCCCTTCTGTGCACACCATTCTGAGAGCCAGCCATTGAACTCCACTGTCCTCTGCTGCCTATCTCTGCCAGCTCTAGGGACTGGAAGCACCTCCGAGAATGCCACTGACCGAAAGCACAGGTTATTACAGAAACGCGACAGGGCCTCAAACCTCGGTTGCACTTCCATCAGGCTGTGCCCAGCTAGGTCGTTCGTTCCCAAGTGGAACACCAGGTGGGTCTCTCATCCTGCAGCTTCCCCAGTGACGGGATGTAATGAATGACCTCGACTGCCGTCATTCCTGGCAAGCAACTGAGCAACATCTGGCTCCCCTTTCCCCCCCAGGTGATACCCCTAACCATGGAGTCCCCTACAAGCATTACCTTTTCCTCAATCTTCTTGCCCCAGCACCACTACCTCCCTGTACCCCTGCTTCCCCCACCGACTTGATCCTATCCTCAACCTTGCCTTCATTTGCTCCAACCCCTGCCTTGCCCTCTGCGTCCTCCCCCTTCTTATGACCCACTTTCCTGGTTGCAGGAACCTTCTTTCTAACCACTGGTCCACTCTAATTGGCCCCCTCAGTAAGACCTCCCCAGGTGTTTGCCATCCAGACCCTCTGCCTTGGACTAAGTGGTCCTCAGCTGATTTATATCCATTTTGAAACATGGCCAAGCAGCAGTGAAGCACTGCATTGCAGCTGTAAGTAGTGCAGTCATTGAGTCGAGGTGCCACAGACTGTAGAGCGGACTTGAGCAGGAGGCAATGGAGGCTTGTGGCCTGGCAGAAGGGGGGGCTCTCTGTGAAGCTGCTGGAGAGCTGTGGAGGAGCCGCTGTTGCTGTCCGTGCTGCTTGCAGGAGCGCCGGGCGCACACTGATTTGCTGAAGCTGGAAGTAATGGAGCCGCGGTTGCTGTCCATTTGGCTACAGGCCCCCGAAGAAGCCATGGTTAGGTTGTAGATCATAGGAGGGCTGAGAGGCTGTTTTGTCACTCCATGGTTGCAGGGGCAAGAGGAGTACTGTTGCAGCAATTTTCTTTCTTGCATTCCTTGGGGGAAGCGGCACTGATCCGCGGTTGTTGTAGGAGGCAAGAGGGTCGCGAGGTAAGCGGTCCCTCGAGACATCCATGAGCCTCTTTGAAAAGAGCAAAGCAGTTTACTGTATTTATTGATTTGTTTTCTGTAGGAGCTGCGATCCTAAGTGGGAGAGGTTTTGGGTGGGAGATCTACAGCTGAGAGGCATTTAGGGAGGTTGGATGGTAAAAATGGAAATGTTTGAGAGGAGCCCTGCCATGAGGTAGGAGCTGGGGGAAGGGTTGCGGTCTGTGGAGCTCCGTGGGGCAGAGGGCTGGAAGAAATAATTTGCTGACAATGCTTAATGGTTGGCTAGCAATGCTGAACATTTCTTATGTTGTTTGACCTCAGTACAGTACAAGGGCTGCATGTTCTTGCACGAAGCAGGACACAGTTCATATTTTTCTCTCTGCAGCCAAGGCTGTGGTGTAAAGATCATTCAGACTGTTCAGGAATACTGGGGTGATGACTATGGGTATCCAGCGACGCAGACAAGCGAGATGGGGTCTGGACAGACGAAGGGCTGCATTCTACACCAAGTGTGATATTTTTGGTTTTGGTCTGCCACTAAAAGACCCCTTACCTTCTCTATGGTCTGCCAGGCCCTTCAGTTGCTGCTGGTGAGGACCCCTTGCTGGACTGTTTGAATAACTGATGGACGCAGAAAATAAGGAATAAAGGTTTATTTTGTACAGCGGACATGTTCTCTTCCTGAGGACTAGTCCCAGACTGACAAATTCTTCTGACTGACAGGCATTACATAGCACTGCCAGACAGTGCAACAATTTGCTACATACAGGTTCTAAGTGTTCTTTAAGGGGCAGCAGCTAACAGTAAGCCCCATGCTTAATGTGTGCTTCACACTGGTAAGACTGTAATAGGCCTATAGTTCTGAAGTATTGATGTTTCCCCTTTTTAGGGCTGCATGTAGGCAGAGCCTGCAGCCCTCTTGCATCAGCTCTAAAAATGAGCTACCGGATTCAGACCGTGGAACACTTCCTTTGGAGTTTTCGAATGATCCTTCCACGTCTTTGCAGCCCTTCAGTTTAACCATTGCAGTGCTGCAGACTGAACATCTGTCCAGATCTCAATCAGATAGGTTCATTCTAGTTCTTTCGGCAGCCTAGGGATTAAGAAACAAATGCTCTGGAGAATCACCTCTCCTCCCCAGCCTTGTAGTGCTTCAGTGAGTACAAGAAACACGTTTTCTTTTGAATCTAACTTGGTAAACAGCAGTTTTAGAGCTAATGTAAGAGGGCTGCATACAACCATCTTGCTGTCTAGCTGGAGAAATGGAGTACCAGGGCATACATTTTTGGAGTTTTCAGTGTATCCTTCTCCAACTTGCCAGTTAAATAAAATACTCTCTTGTCTCTGTTGAGTAGATCAATTCCAACACTATTTTCTCAGCTTTTTTTATTGCAATGTGATTTGCTATCTTTGGAGACTAATAATTTACTGACATGACTTTCAACCGATAACAGCATCTAACTGCAGAGTAGTTTCAAATTACAGTCTTGATCATCTCTCCCAGTGTGTGTGTGTGTGTATGTGTATGTGTTGCAATGATTTACAGTATTTCCTCTGAAGAGTTGATGAAGCAATAAGGCACGACAAGGTGTGTGTTATCGTGTAATAACCTCACTCATAGGGTGGTTTGAAGCACGAGGCAAAGCCTAGTGCTTCCACCACCCAGGAGTGACGTTATTACAATAACAACACACATTTGGAGTCTCTCTTGGTAATTATACAATGGTCCGATGTTATACAAAATAAAAAAAAATTTTAAAAACGTTTTAGTAGATTTTTAGTGTAGCAATAGATCTTTGTTTCTGAAAAATAAGAGGTTGACATCTGCCAAATCCATACAGTGATGCTATTGTGTAATAACATCACTGTCTGAGGCACACACTGACCAGTCAGAGTCGAGGAAATTTTCTTGCCATTGTATAATTTATGTTAACCCTTTCTGGACCTAATTAGTGGTATTGGAACTCTCATGGTTTTATACTTGTTGGAAGGGTAAATAAATAAATGCTAGGCAGCTAATGTTTTATAGGATTCATAGGAAATATTAAAGCAATTGCAGATATAAATCCTTATAGCTTGCCTTAAACCAATTTAGATTATCAAAAATCATTAACACTTAATCTAAATTCCATGTCCAATCTTGATCTAAATGTTTCCATGTCAGGACTATCTATTGTTTTTGATGATTCGTTCCAGGATGTCACCACCTTTGAGTGAACCATTTTTTACGTAGCTTTAAGTTCCACCTCAGCTGCAAAAGTTGTTTGGAGTGCTTTCTTGTGCTTACACAATCATTATTAAATTTAATGCTTAACTCATCCTGTAGATTATAATCACTTAGTATTCTATAAAGCATGCACATGTCTCCTGTAAATCTTCGATATGTAAGAGAGTACATTCCTAAAATGTTTAGCCTATCGTTATAGGATTTATTATGTAGTCCAGTAATAGCTTTTGTCATTCTTCTTTGTATACCCTCAATCCTGTTTATGTCTTGACATTTATAAGGTGACCACACCAGCACACAATACTCAAGATGTGGCCTGACAAGAGAATTAAACAGTGGTATTAGAACTTTAGCTTCCCTACTGGATATGTGTCTGAGAATACAATTTAAATTCTGGTTTGCCTTTCTTATTTGAAGAGAACAATGATGACTAAACGAGAAATCTGGGGTAATACAAATTCCCAAGTTTCTTTCCTGAGTAGTGTCTAATAGATTAACTAGTCCAATTTTATATGTTACTTTTGGATTATTTTTACCCAAGTGCATAATTTTACATTTAGCTATGTTTAGTTCTAATCTGTTAGTTTCAGTCCAGGACGCTACCTTACTGATTACTTGTTGTAAAGTTAGCACATCAGATGAGTTGCTTACAGTAGTTCCCAGTCTGCAATCATCTGCAAATTTGGATAACCAGATATTCGGAATATTCATTTTTAAGGTTGATATATAGGCATTAAATAAGCATGGCCCCAACACTGAACCCTGAGGCACCCCACTAGTCACCAAACCCGATTCCGAATGTATACCCTTAACCACCACTCTCTGCCTCCTATCATTCAACCAATCCCTAATCCAACATATCACATTTGTCTCAATCCCCAGGTTTTTTTAGGATGGCTATCAATTCTCTATGTGGTAATTTATCAAAGGCCTTTGAAAAATCCATAAAAACAACATCGACTGGATTACCTTGGTCGAGTGCTCTATTAACCTTCTCATAGAAGGTTAAAAGATTTGTTTGACAAGACCTTGACCTGGTAAAGCCATGCTGAGATATACCTGCCATGCCTTTTTCATACAGGGAAACTGTTATCCTTTCCTTTATTATATTGTCCAATATTTTCCCCAAGAGTGATGTCAGACTTATTGGTCTAAAATTTGAAGGTAATGTTTTAGTGCCCTTTTTGAAAATAGGAATTACGGTAGCCTCCTTCCAACCTTTCAGAACCACTCCTTTGTCTAAAGATGTCTGAAAAATATATGTAAGTGGTGCCGCCAATAAATCAGCTATTTCCCTTATAACCCTAGGATGTATTTGATCAGGGCCAGAAGACTTATTGATATCAATTAACTTAAGTTTGTCTAATACCTCACCTGGATCAATAACAACTGATCCTGGAATTGGATTATCTTGATATTCTTCTTGGATTATGGGTTTAGTATTGAATACTGAACAAAAATAATTATTTTGTATATCGACCATTTCCTTAATTGACAAAGGCTGTTGCGATTTGTCCTTGAAGGGACCAATCGTGTGAGAATTTGTCCTCTTACTATTTATGTAAGAACAGAAAGCTTTTTTTATTATTGCTAACTTTAGAGGCTAATGATAGTTCCATGTTAGCTTTTGCATTCCTGATGTTTTTTTTTTTTATTTTAGATTAAATGTTTTTAAGTGCAGCCCTATTTGTCAAATTGGGATCTTTTTTAAATTTTTTATAAATTTTGTTTTTTTAATTAACCAATTTCTTTATTTTAGAGGAGAACCACTGAGGTTTTAATTTCCCATTATTATATTTTTTTACTAATAGGTATATATTTTATCATTAAGTTCTTCAAACATCCTAATAGTAGTTCTCACATCTCATTAACTGATATATTATGAAACACTTTGTTCCAGTCCCAATAGGAAAATTCTTGTCTGAATTTATTAAAATTTGCTTTTCCAAAATTCAGTCTGGTTGTTACAGCAAAATCATTTGTAACTTGAGATTTTATCATTTTAAATAGTACAGTACTATGATCACTGTTGCCCAATGGAGTGTTTACAGTTACATCAGATAAACAGTCCCCCATATTAGTTAATATAATGTCAAGAATATTGTTTTCCCTGGTGTTATCCATTACAGCTTGTCTAAGGCCTAGCTGGTCGAACACATCTAAAAAAGATCTTTCTAACTTAGAGGTGCCTTGCCACGATGCCCACTTAATATTAGGTAGATTTAAGTCACCCATGATTAAAATATTATCAGTTGGGTCAATAGTTTGAAGTTGTTTTATTAAGTCTAGGTCCTGATCTAATAAGTAGGATGGTGGTCGGTATATTAAACACAAAATTATTTTTGACCCATCATTTGGGAGTAATTTAACCCATAGGGATTCAAGATTGGATTTCTCTTTTATTATTTCTTCACTATTAATAGATTTGTGCATATAAATAGCCACACCACCCCCCCCTTCTGTGATCTCTGCATTTAGAGTATAATGTATAGCCTTCGACTTGATAAATAAATATATCATTATTATCCCACCATGTTTCAGTAATCAGAGTGATATGAATATGCTGGATGGATAAAAGGATTTTAAATTCCTCACATTTATTAGTGAGGCTTCTAGCATTTGTTAGAGAAGCCCTCCGACATGGAAAATCCAGAACCTTATTATTTAGGTCAGATGGGATTATATTCTCTAAACCCACCTCCCCTCCCCCCTTTTTCTAGTTTAAATGGAACCAAATTACCTCATTTATTTTTTTTGCTTAGGATTCTGGTTCCTGCATAATTTAGGTGGAGCCCATCTTCTTTATAGTAGGATTTTTTATCAAAAGATGAGAAATTATCCATAAAGCCTATTTTTTTCCTTTAGACAATAACAACGTAACTATTGATTAAGATATATTATAGTCTCATTTTTGTAGGCATGGTATCCATTTTAGCGACAAAGAACCTCTATGCGCAAACACTGAGGCAATAGTTACCCCAAAGGGCATTTGGCTGGGAAGCCAAGTTTCAAGAAAATACAAAATCACACATGCCCGCACAATGCAAAGCATCATGGGCTGCATATGCAAATCACCACAGAATATTATGCTGGTTCAACTTTAAGCAGAATTGCATGGTGCCGACAGGCCTCTCTAGAGGTTTTCAGAGGTTGCAAGGGGCATCCTAGGGATTTACAAATAATGATAGCAGTGTCAACTGCAGTGTTCCTAGATTGAACAGAGCATTGCTATGTAGGGCACCCTCCTTTTCCTTGTATTTTCCATGTAAAACTGGGACAAAACTCCTGTACATTTTCCTGTGTGCTCAAATCAGTAAATGCATGAACGCAACTGACTTCATTATGCCTGTCAGTAAAATCACTATAACAAATGTTAAGGTTGTTTTTATTTATTTTAAATGGTAAAACTCATCTGCAATGTATCACAGAGGCTCTGGAAAAATGTTGGAATCTCTCAAGCTTTGCTGTCAATGTTCACGTCTCCAGAACCTTCTGATGGTATTATAGCACTGTTGCAATGTACTGACACAACTGGATAGCTTGGCTGAGATGCAGTATTTCATATTCAGTGAGGTCATACTTTTATCCATTTTGGCAGTGTGCTGACACAGGATAGCTTTGTTGAGATGCAGGATTTCATTTTCAGAGGTGTCATAATTTTACCCACTTCTACAATGTACTGATACAGGTCAGTCTGGCTAAGATGTAGTATCTCATTTTCAGTGGGGTCTTACTTTTACCAGTGCTGACTTAAACTATGCATATGTGAGTTTGACGCATATGTAGTCGTGTCAGTGCTGCCATGTTACGGCTGGCTACAGGGCAAACTGCACATGAACGAGTATCACACATGCGCAGTTCTGTAATCACAGCAGTATCAGTTGCATCTGACTCTGGTGCGGCGAGAGCACCGCATATTCTTTTCAATGCTCTTACCGCTCCTAAAAGCTCTCCACAGCAGTATAGGCTCAGTGCTGGCAAAACCTAAGGGATGGGCAACACTGGGGACCACTCTACTGTCTTCATGTCCACAGTCTCTGTTGGCAGGTCAGTTTAGAAGGCCGTCACCTTCTGAGATAAAATATGCTTCCTAATGTTACCACTAAATTTGCCATCTGTGACCTTCAGATCATGTCCCTGTGTCCTGCTGGAGAACATATCTATGTGTTCAGTCCTGTCAATACCCCTGACAATGGGAAGCCTGAGCTCATGTCCTATCTCAGCCTGCTGTTCCACAGGGACAAGCAAAAGGAAGAGGAGGAGCACCCACATATGCAGAAAGCACCAGGACCACAAAAATACTATTCACATCCTTTGGTTAACTAAAGTGCATAATGTACCCACACATAGTGAGCATAAAGTGGTGACTGAGCCTTTCGGCATCAATATTTTCCTGATTCCGCCAGGCATCACCGCCAGTGATTCACCTGATGATGCCTGGCAGGGGCTAGGAGAAGCGTTACTTTCAGAGCGGCTCAGCCGTCACTTTTTTATGCTCACTACAGAATGCGTGGATGCACTATGCACTTTAGTTAAATAAAGAACTCGGAATAATAATTTTGTGGTCGTGGTGCTTTCTGCATATGTGGGTGCTCCTCATCCTTTTGCTTGTTTCAGTTTATTCATTGCTGAGCACTATATTACTTGTCCCGCCACTCCGAATCCATTTTGCTTTGTTCCACAGGGAGAAGACGGTAACGACTACTAGTAAACATAAATGCGGATATTATCTGTTACATCCTTCTGGGTATTCATGTTTTGAAAATGCAGCTTCCCCTTAACAATGGTATCCAAACAGAAATCCTACCAGCAAATGTATTTTTATTTTTAGTACTGAACACATTCTCTTTACTGCTCCAGTAAATGTAAACACTGGAGGAAATATGAAGAAACTGATAGAGGGAAGCTTACAAAGGATGTCCGTAGGCATTTTATGCGACTGTATAAATATGCAGAACTGAAAAATGCTACATAAATTTACTGCCACTAAGCAAACGGCAGACGGGGAAGGGATTTGTCAACTCAAAAAGGGGGCTTGGGTTGCACTCAGAGAGGAGTGAGAAGGTCAGTTTTCCTATGTGGGACAGCGACCCACAGGGTGTAAAAAGTTGGGGTTATTGCAAATGTGATGGATCATGATGGTCTACAGAGCCCGTTTTCTTAAAGCAGCAGTTTTGTCATCAAAGAAGAAAAGAGGTCGGTTGGAATTGACAACCAACCATCTGACATTTTTCACAATCACCCACTCAAAAATAAATACGGACACAATTTAAAGGAGAAGTCTTTTAAAAAATGTATACAAATGCAAATCTGAAGAGTAGACATATTTTCCATTACCTTGTGTTCTGCTGTACTGAAGTACTTCTTGTCCTCCAGCCATATTTCAGTTTTTTTATTCTTATTTTGCTCCGTAAAAAACATGTTTACCGTGTTGTGTAATTTGAAGCGTGCACCATTTTGTGATACATACATGCTCAGATATGTTGCTTGTCACACTCGCAACACGTCATCACCACAATAGCGTGAGCGTAGTCCCAGGTGAGTATCATAGAACGTGTGTCTGTGTCTGGACATTGATAAGAGTGTTGCCCTGTTACTGCATAACGTTTTTAAATAGAATGTGTTCCAAAAACTTGTGCCTGTGTTTACTTGTGTTGGTCAACTCTGTGTACTGTGTGAACTGTAGCAGCAAGTTTGTCATAAAATATCGGGTGAACTGTTAGTGTAAATCTACTCTCCCGTACCCTGTTTTTTTTCTTTCAGCAAGCTATTACACCCGACGTGTCATGGTACTCCAATATTTCTAAATTGTGACACAAGGTCCCTCAGGTTACCTCATCACTAAATCTATTTAGACAGTATTTTAATATGTAGCATTGCTTACAGACAGGTGCTTTTCTTGCAGTCACTCTTCTGATTTTGGTTAGTGTCACACAGTTTTTGCAGATCGCTGTGTATGCTGCTACATACAAATCATCGCACTGTGGTGTTCAATGAGTTTAACAGTATTTTCATAATCACCTGTCTGAAAGTGTTATCATTTGCTGTGTAGTGGTAAACATTTATCATCTTTTGTGTAACGATCCTAATTTACCTTGCATCATTTGTGTCCCGCCATGACAACTGTTTAGCTCGCTCTTGTGATTATTCTCATGGGGTCTTGTCATTTTGCCCATAGTGTCATCCGTGCCTATGGTCCCTTTTGGGACTTGACAGTTACATTATGCTATAATCATGTTTGTGTGTTCCCACTTCACTTTTCACATCACACCATTTCCACCTTTAGCTGCACTGTAAAGCCAGCCTGTAGTAACTTGAGCAGCTGGCTGACTTATCTGCCTTGTCTGTAATTACAGTGGATGTTCTACATAGCATCCCCCCCCCATAAAGTGTACATCAGTTATAGCACATATTCTGTGCCATGGTCCCCCCTCCCCCCACCACATCATGCTCATGGGACATCTGTATCCACTGACTCACAGTAGCAAGCTATAGTGATCTGCCTCTGAGTAGCCCCACCCCCACCGAGTCTTCACAGGGTAAGGATACTTTGCAATATCCTGAAATCACTTACCAAGTTTGCCAGATGACTCTGTATGTTTCATGTTCCTGTTTGGCACAGATGTGCAATGACATACAAGTCATAATGAGCAAAATCCTGCACCAAGTCTGAGGTTGACCACCTCTGTCACGTTTGTCCACAGTGATGTACAACCAACTTGGACTTAGTGTCAGTGCAGAGTACCCCCCCCCCCAACACACAGGTGAGCTGTCCTTTTGACGCAGAATCTTCCCTACCCATTCCCGAGTAACCAGTGGTGGTAAGGTAAGGTCCCTCTCTACAGACACAGTGGTGAAACTTGCCAAGATTGGATTTCATGAATACTCTGCTGCCTTTTGATAATCCTGATTTATGTTTACCTTTTTCCTCTGTTTCAGTATACCTCACAGCACAGCAGAATGACATATTGATTTTTATACAGTAAAGTGAGGAACATGTTCACCACTGTTGTGCATAATGATATGATGTGTCAGCGGTACCTCCGTGCTGTTGTTTTACATGATACATACAGTGTACATGATTCGTTGCATGTAGTGCTGAAGGCTGTTACAGGTCCATCTCTACCACTCCTTTACAACCAATCAACCACCAATGACCCCAGCATGAAATGTAGAGTAAAGGAACACCATTGTGCCATTACTTTTTATTTATTTATTTTTCACATTGTTTTTTCTCCTGGGGCCCCGGTCATCTACCTCCTTTCCAGGCATCCGCTCTTGTCCTCTGGCTGCCGTCCATCCGCAACAGTCCCCTAATCGGGCCAACACTTTGTTACCCCCATGGCTTACTCCCTGTGGTGGGGTGGCTGGTAGCTGCCAACTCCCCACCAGGACCGGTTCAAGTACAGCTGGCGCCCTTGGAGACGATGAGTTAGGCAGACGGCCATCAAGCTGCTCGACCTGGCCATTTTCTTTGTTTCCTGGTGGCGGAGCGTGCAGTGCTGGCAATGGGCATGCCACGTGCGTGTCCACATGCAGTGCACCTGCCGGCTGCTCCGCCTCTGTACCCCACTGTGTTGACCAGGCATGCCAACACCTAGCCTCCGCTAGATGTCAGGCAAATGCCTGCCCCTATTCCCCACCCTTTCTGGGAGAGAAGGGCAGTCTTCCAGATGCTTGATCCTCTCCCACCCCGGCTGGCCCCCAATGACCCACTCGCACCATGAACATGGGTCGCCAGTGTGGCAGGAGATAAGGCATCACTGCCTCAGCCCTCCACTCCACCAGGCCAGCCTCCAGTGCCATTACTTTTCACATAATTTCTGCGGCTATCATCTTCTATTAGTGTGCCCCTTCCCTTTCACTAGATACTAAGGAAAATGTAGTGACCAATGGTGAATTTCCTTGGAGAGCATGGAGGTGACAGTAAACATCAGGGGAATTATGAATTAAATGGGGAAAGGGATCCAGGTTGGTGGGGTGGAAGCTAGACACCAGGGAAATGATTCAGACAATCCCTCATGACACCTGTATAAGGGTACGTGCAGGGGTCATCTACCAGCACTGCCTCCCTGGCTTGCTGTCCAGAGCGGGGCATGTAGTTAGACCGTGGTCAACAAATGCCAGTACTAGGTCACCGGCAGGGAACCACGGCTGGCGAATGTGGTTGGGGGAGGGCGCGTCATTAATGAAAGCCACTATTTTTTTTTAACAAGAACCCTGTGGGGATGTGGCATGCAATGACGTAAGGCACCAAAGTGCCAGCATCCAACATGCCCCCCCACCCCATAGAAACATAGACTTTTTGATGGCAGATAAGGACCGCTTGGCCAACCTAGTCTGCCCATTTCCCTACCTTTTGGATAAGCTGCAGATTTTAGTTAACCAACAGCCTCCTACCCCCCACACTATAATTGCTTTATGTCTGTCCCATGCATTCTTGAATTCCCCTACTGTTTTTGACCCCACAACCCCCTCAGGAAGGCGGTTCCATGTGTCCACCAGCCTCTCCATGAAAAAATATTTCCTCACGTTGCCCCAGAGCCATTCCCCCTCTATTTTCAAATTGTGCCCCCTTGTTCTTGAACGTCTTTTTCTGAAAGATGCTCCCCAGTTGGACTTTGTTGATTCCCTTGAGGTACTTGAAAGTTTCTATCATGTCCCCCCCCCTTTCCTTATGGGTATACATATTTAGCTCTTTTAGTCTCTCTTCATATTGCTTCTGTTGCAGACCCTGCCCCATTTTAGTTGCCCTCCTCCGGACTGCCTCCATCCTGTCTGTCTCCAGAACTGCACGTACTATTCCAGATGGTGTCTCACCAACTATCTGTACAGAGGATAACAACTTCCTGTTTTCTACTGGTGATACCTCTCCCTATGTATCCCAGTATTCTGCCAGCCCTCCTTACTGCCTTCTCACATTGTTGTCTACCTTAGGGTCATCTAATATGACTACCTCCCGGTCCCTTTCCATTTTTGTTGTTGATAGTACCCCCCCCCCCCACACCACTGTGTACTCTCCCCCTGAGTTTTTGTTTCCCAGGTGCATTACTTGGCACTTCTTTGCATTGAATCTAAGCTGCCATACTTCTGACCATTCCTCCAACCTTGCCAAGTCCTTTCTCATCCTTTCCACACTCCCTTGTGTATCAACCCTGTTGCAGATCTTTGTGTCATCTGCAAAGAGGCATACCTTTCCTTCCTGTCCCTCCGCAATGTCTCCTATAAAGACATTAAAGAGGACCAGTCCCAGTACTGAACCCCTGCGGCACCCCACTAGTAACCACCCTTTCTTCAGATTGTACTCCGTTTACTATTACCCTTTGCGTCCTGTTGTCCAGCCAATTTGTTACCCAGGCTACCACCCTTGGACCCATTCCCAGGCTGGCTATTTTGTTTATTAACCTTTTGTGTGGGATTGTGTCAAATGCCTTGCTAAAGTCTAGGTAGACCATATTCACAGCCCCTCCCTGGTCTTCTACTTTGGTCACCCAGTCAAAGAAATATATTAGCTTTGTCTGACATGATCTTCCCGCTGTGAATCCATGCTGCCTTGCGTCCTGTGCCTCGCTGGCCTCTAGGTACTCAACAGTTCTTTCTTTCAGAAGTGATTCCACCATTTTCCTTACCACTGAGTTTAAACTAACAGATCTGTAGTTTCCTGCCTCTGCCTTGTTCCCACTTTTATGAAGTGGAATCACATCTGCCCACCTCCAGTCCTCAGGTACCACACCATCCTCCCATGCTGTCTAGGCATCTAGAACTGCTGATCCAATGGCCTCCGTCAGGTGTCAGTCAGGCACAGAGTACATGTCAATCCTCCCGCCGGGAGGAGGAGGTGAGCTGTCCTAGGGATGCTTAATCCCCTCTCCCCCGACCAGCCCTCTGACACTCAGGTCCTCTTCTGAACCCTGGATGTCGTCATAATGAGCAGAAATTTTACCATTGTGCTGGTGGTCCAGCAAAAACCACAACTCAAGTAGCAGCAGCTATTGAGTGACTACCATTCATGTTGTTTATGAGATATTCATACAATATCTCAACTCAGTGAGAATAGAAAACAAGGTGGAATACCATACTAAACTACAAAAGAAGGCTTAAGGACAACTGTAATTATTCAGTGGGTTTAGACCTATAAGAAATGGGGCCCAAAAGTGTTATTGTAAATGTTGTAAAAAAAATAGAGTATGAGAGTTAATCCTTACAGATAAATGGACTTTTTCCCGTCACTGCAGCATTGTGTAATATACAAATATTGACCAGACTTGATGGAAATTGTGGGAAAATATTGATCCCAATGGATGAACTATTATTACCTGTCAAAAGCTATCCTGCTGTAGGCATTGCAATATGACTACTGAAAGGCTAAAATTCATCCAGAGGTGTTTTTATTTTCCCACTATATTCCCGACGACCACAGCCAATATCAGTTTTATTAAACTTTGCCTGGATTATAGGGATTAGAACAGGTGAAACTTGAAAAAACTATTTCCCATTTCTAATGAACTGTTGCCTGATTCCAATGAACTTCAGTGTAGCCTGTTGTAATAGCAAAAATTTAAAAACACTGTATGTCATGTGACTGTTTTCCATCCAATCAGTTACCAGGATTTTTTTTACTAAGGTTTAATAAACTGAGGATAAATCCTTTATCCTCATTTTGGCCATTTATCCTCACTTTAGAGGGGTCACAAAGGAACCCTAAACCAGTAAGAGCAAAATGGGGGAAGAGGTACTGGCAACCACAGAACAGAAAATAGATCTGAGTATTATCATATCTGATGATCTAAAGGTGGCCGAACAGTATGACAAGGCAGTGGGGAGAGCCAATGGGATGCTAGGGTGCATAGGGAAGTGGTGTTACCTCTCTATCAATCTCTGGTAAGTCTCTACCTAGAGTACTGTGTCCAGTTCTGGAGTCCTCATCTCCAAAAGGAAAAAGACAGAGTTGAGGCAGTCCAGAGGAAGGCAACTAAAATGGTGCGAGATCTGCATCAGAAGCCCTATGAGGAGAGACTGAAGGAGCTCAATAGGGGAGATACGATAGAGACTTTCAGACACCACAAGGGTATAAACGTTCAAGAGGGAAGCCTTTTTTCACAGAAAAGGATGCACAAGAATAAGGGGTCATGCAACGAAGTTGGGGGTAAAATCAGGGGCAGTGTAAGGAAACACTTCTTCGCAGAAAGGGTGGTGGATGCCTGGAACAGCCTCCCTGAAGAGGTGGTTGGATCAAAAACTGTAATGGGATTTAAGAAGGCATGGGATAGGAAACCTTAGAAGCAAAGAAAAGGGGGGGGGCAGGAGCCAGAGATCGAGAAGGCAGTAAGGAGGGCTGGTGGGATAATGGGATGCATAGGGAGAGGCATCACCAGTAGAAAATAGGAAGTTGTTGTCCCTCTGTACAGACAGTTGGTGAGACTCCATCTGGAGTACTGCATGCAGTTCTAGAGACCCCATCTCCGCAAGAACATAGACAGGATGGAGGCTGTCCAGAGGTGGCAACTAAAATGGTGCAGGGTCTGCACCAGAAGACATACAAAGAGAGATTAAAGGAGCTTAACATGTATACCCTCAAGGAAAGGAGGGAGAGGGGGGACATGATAGAAACTTTCAGGTACCTCAAGGGAATTAACAAAGTCCAAGAGGATAGCATTTTTCGGAAAAAGAGATGTGCAAGAACAAGGAGGCACAATTTGAAGATGGGGGGGCGGCTCAGAGGTAATGTGAGTAAGTATTTTTTTCATGGAGAGGGTTGTGGCTACTTGGAACGGCCTTCCTGAGGAGGTAGTGGAGTCAAAAACAGTGGGGGAATTCAAAAATGCATAGGACAGACATAAGGCAATTCTAGTGGGGGTAGGAGAAAGTAGGTTGTTGATTAACTAGGATCTGCAGCTTGTCCATTAGGTAGGGAAATGGGCAGACTAGGTGGGTTAAGTGGTCCTTATCCGCCATCAAATTCTGCGTTTCTATTGCATACATATTGATGTATTTTAATCTCTCCTCAAATGTCTGCTGGTGCAGCCCGGCACCATTTGTGTTGCCCTTCTCATCACTGCATCAACCCTGTCTATGTCCTTACAAATATGCGGTCTTCATGACTGCACACCGTACTTTACATGAGGCCTCACCAGTGTTCTGAACAGTGACATCACCAACTCCCTTATTCTACATGTGATACCCAATTATTGTACAACCCAACATGCCACTGGCCTTCTCCACTGCCTTGCTGCACTGTTTGGTCACATTTAGGTAATCTGAGATGGTGATGAATATAGACTGAGATATCCCATCGGCACGGTCTGCTAGGAGTGAGGAGATCCTAGGGACACACCAGGGTGCCTTCCTGCAGCGGCTGGTCAGGGAGCCCACAGGGGAGGGAAACATACTTCACGTGGTCCTAACCAATGGAGAGCAGTGGAGGAAGTGGTGGTGGGGGCTAGCCTGGGAGATAGTGACCACAGCACAGTGGGCTTTAAGGTCAGAGTAGGATATGAGGCTAGTCAAACCACCACAAATATTCTACACGTCAGGCAGTCAGATTTTCCAAGGATGAGAGAGATATTCCAGGAGGAAGTGAGGGGGTGCGAGGTGATGGAGGGAGGGGCAGAGGATTGATGGAAAAAGATCAAGGGGGGGGTCTCCTTAAAGTGACAGAGGAATGTGTAAGGAGGGTGAGGAAGAACAAAAGAAGGGGCAGTAGGGGAGAAGGAAAGGTCATTCAGGGACTATAACAGGATGCAGGGAAAGGAGGATAGGGAAAGCTGAGGGTGGCAGGATAGAAGATTAGGAAGGTTAAAGCAGAAACAGAGGAGAGAATTGCTAGGCAGGTCAAATGGGGAGATAAGATGTTCTTTCGGTACATAGAGGAAAGGAGGAAGGTAAGGCAGGGGGATAGTAAGGATTAAGGGGGAAGATTGCAGGTGGAAGGGAATTTCGAGAAAGCTCAAGTGTTGAATGGTTACTTCAGCTCAGTTTTCATGACAGAGGAGGAAGGAAGGGGACCAGCACGAAGTGAGAAGGGAAAGGGGAGAGGGGGAGTGGATCATAGCACAATCAGCGTGGAAGAGGTAAGGGAAGAATTAGGGAAGTTGAGGGTGGACAAGGCCATGGGCCCAAATGGCCTACATCCTCGGGTGCTCAGGGAATTAAGGGGAGTACTAGCGGATCCATTGACGGGGTTATTTAACTTGTCCATGGATACAGGATGGGTACCAGAGGACTGGAAGAAGGCAGATATGGTGCCACTTCACAAAAGTGGCATCGGGGGTATGCAGGCAATTATCGCCTGGTCAGCCTCACATCAGTTGTGAGTAAACTAATGGAGGCAATACTGAAACAATTGGTGGTTAGCTATTTGGAGAAGGGGGGGGATGCAGGTCATTCGGCAGCATGGATTCACTCGGGGATGGTCATGTCAGATGAACCTGATTAAATTCCTCAATGAGGTGACGAGTGTGGTTGATCAGGGTGGGGCAATGGACGTGGCCTTCCTGGACTTTGGGAAGGCCTTCAACATGGTGCACCACCAAAGTCTGGTAAATAAGTTGGGGAGTCTAGAGGTGGGGCAGAAAATAACAAGATGGGTAGATAGCTGGCTGATGGGTAGAAGCAAAAGGGTAGTGGTCAATGGGGATGAACTCTGGGGAGACGGGTGATGAATGGGCTCCCCCAGGGGTCAGTGCTGGGGCACATTTTGTTTAACGTCTACATCAGTGATGTAACAGAGGGGCTTCAGGGGGAAAGTCTGCCTTTTTGCGGATGACACAAAACTCAGCAACAGGGGGGGACACCTCGGAGAGGGGGTGTAGGAAATGAAGAATGACCTAAGGTTACTGGAAGAGTGGTTGGAAACATGTCAGCTGAAATTCAGTGCCAGGAACTGCACAGTGATGCACTTGGGGAGGAGGAATCCAAATACCACATACACATTAGGGGGTAGATAATGGCTGCAATCAGGCAGGAGAAGGATCTAGCAGTTATAATCACTGATGACCTTAAGGTGGGGACCCAGTGCAGCAAGGCAGTTGAAAAAAAGAAGACCGGATGCTGGAGTGCATAGGGAGGGGGATAACCAGCAGAAGGAGGGAGGTGCTGATGCCACTCTACAGTTCCATGGTGAGGCCACACTTGGAGTATGGAGTACAGTTCTGGAGGCCACATCTACCAAAAGACATAGATGGCATGGAAAGGGTGCAGAGAAGGGCCACTAAAATGGTGTATGGGTTAAGTGGAATGACATATGAGGAGAGGTTGAAGGAGCTGGATTTGTATACTCTGGAGACAAGAAGGGAGAGAGGAAACATGACCACAACATTTAAGTATGTGAAGGGGATCAACAAAGTGGGGAGAGTTTATTTTCAGGGACGGTAGATACAAGAACTAGGGGACATGGACTGAAGGTGGAGGGGGAAAGGTTTAGTGGAAATGTTAGGAAGTATTACTTTATGGAGAGAGTGGTTGAGCCCTGAAATGGAAACATAAGGGGTTGTCAAGGGGAGGAAGGAGGGAATCTTGGCGGGGGAAGGGCAAGTAGAGGGTGGGAATGGCAGACTCGATGGGCCAGGAAGGTCCTTTTCTGCTGTCACATGTCTATGAATCCTGCTTCCACTACTGACCCTCACAAAGTGAAGTGCAGGGACCACAGGGATCATTTTAAAACAGTTTAGGCTGTTAATACAGCTCTGTGGGCTAATTCCAGCCTCTTGTGCATTTTCACCACACCACAAGTAGCTGCTGTGAACTTCTACTCCAGTGTTAAATAAGGGCCCCCCTCTAGCTAGAGGTGGCCTAAATCTGAGTGAACTACTACCTGGGGCATCCCTGCAGCAGAGTGTTCTCTATTATCTGTGTGCTATCTCTACAGTATAGCAAACAAAAGATACTGGAAAAAGTGAATATTCCGTGTGTGTCAGTGTGAGATATCAGAGTGACTGTCTGTAGGAAAAACTTGTACTAGGGCTGCTGGGAGACAGAAGGAGTTTGAATCCTGCTTCCACTACTGGCCCTCACATAATGAAGGGCAGGATCCAGAGGGATCATTTTAAGACCATTTAGGCTGCTAATGCAGCTCACTGGGCTATTTCAGGCCCATTTAGACTTTCTAAAAATGTTTTATGTTCTTCTGCTAAACTGAAAGTAGTAAATATGCACTTCCAGTCTAGTGTCTATTAGGCTCCCCTCTACCAAGCAGAGGCAAGCATGTCTGCCAGCATCAGCCAAAAGGAAGCTCGAAGCTAGGAACTCTGTCTGTAATACTTTTGCCTAACAAGGTAAAACACAGATAATTACAAAATGGGTATGGAGTTAGTCAAATTAGAGAATGGGGAAGTTGGTATAAAATGCATAATTGCTGATGGGGGACCTGAATATGCATGATGTTGACAGGAGCACCTTTGCTGCAGCCACAACCAAGAGCAGGGCCATTCTTGATGCCCTACAGGGGGCATGCCTCAGACAGCTAGTTTTGGAACCCACTCAGGAGAGAGCAATCTTAGACCTGGTACTCTCAAATGGGGATGGAGAGAGGATCTCTGATCTTGAAGTGGGTAGCCATCTGAGAACAAGCAACCACCAAACAGTGTGGTTCATGATAAACTTAGCTGTAGAGTCAAGCCACACAAAAGTGAAAGTACTGGACTTCAGGAGGGCTGAGTTTGTCAAAATGGGAGAGTGCCTCAGAAAAGCACTAGCAAACGGGCAAGAAGGTGGAGTGGAGCAACAATGGGGAAACATCAAAACCGCCATCACAGAGGCAACAAGTCTTTGTGTGAAGCAAATAAACAAATCAAAACGAATGAGAAAAACACTATGGTTCTCAAAAGAGGTGGTGGGGAAGGTAAGGGAGAAAAAGATAGCATTCAGGAAGTATAGGGAAACAGAGAAGGAGAAGGAGCAGGACAGAGAACTGTACCAGTTAAAGCAGAAGGAAGAGGGTAAGGCAGTCAGAATAGCAACGGCCCAAACTGAGGAAAGGATAGCCAACTCCGTTAATAAGGGGGAGAAAACATTTTATAGGTAAATTAGGGAGCAAAGAAAGACTAAGGCAGGGATACTGAGGCTGAACAAAGAGGAAGGTGGTTGGGCAGAGAGCGACAGTGAAAAAGCAGGGATACTGAACGAATACTTCTGCTCAGTATTCACAGTGGAAAAGCAGGGGGAAATACCTAATCCAGTCAACAGAAGCACTCTGGATGGGGGGTTGATATTAGTCCTTTCACAGAAGAAAGGGTTCTGAAAGAACTCTTAAAACTGAAGGTGGATAAAGCAGTGGGGTCTGATGGGATTCACCCCAGCATTCTAAAAGAACAAAGGGAAGAACTAGTAACACCACTGACTACCCTTTTTAATAAATCATGGGAGGATGGTGTGGTACCTGAGGACTGGAGGAGGGCGGATGTGGTTCCCCTTCACAAAAGTGGGAGCAAGACAGAGGCAGGAAACTACAGACCTATCAGTTTGACCTCAGTGGTAGGGAAAATGATGGAATCACTTCTGAAGGAAATAATTGTTGAGTACCTAGAGGCCAGTGGAACACAGGACCCAAGGCAGCATGGATTCACAGCGGGAAGGTCATGTCAGACAAATCTAATTGATTTCTTTGACCGGGTGACCAAAGCAGTAGACCAGGGAGTGGCTGTGGACATGGCCTACCTCGACTTCAGCAAGGCATTTGACACAGTCCCGCACAAAAGATTAATAAATTAGCCAGCCTGGGAGTGGGTCCCAGGGTGGTAGCCTGGGTAAAACACTGGTTGGACAACAGGACACAGCGGGTAATAGTAAATGGAGTCCACAGTGGGAAAAGGAAGGTTACTAGTGGGGTACCGCAGGGTTCAGTACTGGGGCCAGTCCTTTTTAATGTCTTTATAAGTGATATTGCAGAGGGCCTGGAAGGGAAAGTATCTCTCTTTGCAGATGACACTAAGATCTGCAACAGGGTTGATACACAAGGTGGGGTGGAAAGGATTAAAAGGGACTTGGCAAGGAATGGTCAAATGTATGGCAGCTTAGATTCAGTGCAAATAAGTGCAAAGTAATGCACCTGGGAAACAAAAACCCAGGGGAAGAGTACACAATGGGGGTGAGATACTGACAACAACAAAAATAGAAAGGGACCTAGAGGTAGTCATATCAGACTACCTAAAGGTGGGCCAGCAATGTGAGAAGGCAGTAAGGAGGGCTGGGGGGGATACTGGGATGCATAGGGAGAGGCATCACCAGTAGAAAACAGGAAGTTATGGCCCTCTGTTGGTAAGACCACATCTGGAGTACTGTGTACAGTTCTGGAGACACCATCTCTACAAAGACATAGACAGGGTGGAGACTGTCCAGAGGAGGGCAATCAAAATGATGCAGGGTCTGCATCAGAAGACATATGAAGAAAGACTAAAGGAACTAAAGATGTATAGCCTCGAGGAAAGGAAGGAGAGGGGACATGATAGAAACTTTCAAATACCTCAAGGGAATCAACAAAGTCCAAGAGGGTAGCATCTTTCAGAAAAAAGATGTGCAAAAACAAGGGGGCACAATTTGAAGATGGGGGGGACCTCAGAGGTAATTTGAGGAAGTATTTCTTCACAGAGAGGGTTGTGGATACATGGAACAGCCTTCCTGAGGAGGTCGTAGAGTCAAAAACAGTGGAGGAATTCAAGAATGCATGGGACAGACATAGGCAATTCTAGTGGGGGGTAGGAGGAAGTAGGCTGTTGGTAACTAGGATCTGCAGCTTATCCATTAGGTAGGGAAATGGGCAGACTAGGTGGGCCAAGCGGTCCTTATCTGCCGTCAAAGTCTATGTTTCTATGTAATTTGTAGTAAATTCAGCACAGATGAAATTGGTATAAAATGCATCACTTTTTGGCAAATTCAGCACAGAATCAGTGCAAGGTTTTGTAGCATTCATGTACAGCAGAAATAAAGGAGCTCAAAATTAAAATAATGAAGCTTGAAATGGAAGTTGGGGCACGTCAAATAAATATTTGCTTCAAACAATGGAAAAGTATGGAAAATAGCAACAGAACATAAAAAGATCATACTGAAAATAACAAAAAAGACAGAATTAGATAGTGAAGAGAATGAGGAATACTGCACAGTTAGCAGGAAGAGGAGAAACAAAAAAAGGAGGCAAGCAATGGATTTTGAACCAGAAGTGACCAATACTGAAAAACTGTATTAAATGTTTACCTTAAGATTTGATGGATTTAGACTTGTATAGTTATAATGGACCCCTCATCAGTAGAAAGGACAGTCAAGTGTTGGGCAACAGAATCAAAACTCAAATGTTTAAACTAGACAGCAGGGGGTCTCAGGTTTCTATAATACATTATAAATCAATAAGTTACAATAGTCAAAACTTATAATAGAGCAGTCTCAACCAATAAAGGAGAACTTCATGAAATGGAGTTGGAAAATATACTCAGAACTAGTAATCTAGAGACATTATGGTCTATTCTTAAATAGAAGATTTGTAGTACTGGAGAAAATGTTTATCACAGATAAAAAAAAAAATCTTTAACAAAATGGGAAAGTACCACAATGGTTCTCAAGTAAAGTTAAAAAATTAATAGGCAGGAAAAATTCTGCAGCAGAATGAACAAACATATAGCTAATGGCAGAAGTAAAACATTGGTGCCAGGTATAGTACAGAAAACAAAAGTGTATAAAATGTTTTAGACAGAAGTAAATAACACAGACAACACTGGTGATGTTATATCATTTTATTTGCAAAATAGTATGTGTTTTGGAAGATATAATACCTAAATACAACATATTCCTCACAGAGAACATGATTCTGATGCCTGTTCAGCATGCTAATGCAGGTGCATGACACTGAAATGTTTCCCCACCACTGGGGGAACCAAACTACAGTGCGCGTGTTGCACGTGGGACTGCATTTACTGCAACAAGCATTCTCAAGTGTTGCGGTGATGACACTCGGGAGGCACCGCTATGTCAAAATGGAGGACAAAGAAGGAGAAAACTAGTTTTAGCTATTGTAAAATAATGGTAAAAAAAATGGTGATTTTGGAAGAAAACGCGGTTGGGACATCAGGAGAGTCTGCACAACACATGACCAGCTTGCAGTGAGTAAAATGCAACTGTTAATTGTACAAGACTTCCCCTTTAACTTGCTGCACTATAAGACCACACCAAATAATTCAGCATCTATGCCAAGGTGGTGTTTCTCTGCTTAACAGATGTGTTCACAAACAAAAACTTGGCACCACGTAATCACTGTGCAAGAAATCCTTTAATCTTTTTCAAAAAGTGCTCCAGTTCTCAAATTCAAAGCAAGCAGTTGCCCCATAGGACGGACACACCTCGACTGATTTCGTATATAGCGTGCGCCTTCAAGACATATGTGTTGCATTCATTCAGTAGGATCTTTGTATAGTACCAAAATACATTTTCTTTACTTTATCCTCACTTCCATCTGAATGCACCCTACCCCCTTTCTGCCCTGATATGATATTTAGGGCTCGATTAAGTAAAGCTGAATCCACCTTTCCTCCCCATGGACCAAGTTAAACTTTTTCAAGGCCAAAAAAAAAAAAAAGACTAGGAATGCATTCCCTGGCTTTGAATACATTTAATATGGGGTGGTATTATATTTTGCATATTCTTGTGTTCTATGATTCTAGTATGTTCATCTGTTAAAACAGCAGTGCAACAATCTGGTGAAAATATTGACACATGCTTTTTTATGCCATTTTAGATTGCTACTTACCTTCTGATTTGTATGATACCCTTCTTTCCACAGTTTTAATCTGCTTTAGTACTTTTTTCATGTCTGAAATAATAAAAGGAGCACACCTTTTAACCCTTGCTCTGCCATGGATTGATATGACAGTCCAAAATATCTATTATGTTCTAATTCTTTCAGCAGTCTAAGGGTTAATATGGTGCGGACCAGGTCTTCATCAGTATTTTCAGCTGTTTTTGTCCACCTGTTGTTTATATATCATTTCTCTTGTGACTAAAATTAACTATTATGCAGCAGGCAATGCTCTCTGACCTTACAGAACAATAGTTGTTCAAAAACAGCTACAGATACTGATGAAAACCTGGTCCAAGCCATATTAAAAGGACTGTGCCTTTCATTCTTTCAGTCATGAAAAGAAAAAAAGTACTCACGCAGACTCAAACTGTGGAAAGAAGGGTATTGTACAAGTCAGGAGGTAAGTGGCAATCTAAAATAGCATAAAAAATTTCACCAGATTGTGGCACTGCTGTTTTCAGTTGTGAGGCTATGCTGAATTTCACAAATGCAGGCTCGTAACTTTGGTAAGATTCAGTTTTTTTACTACAACATTTCAACATAGCCATTTTGGTACAGTGTCTCATTTATGTGAACAGCTGTCATTTTTGAACTCCTGCCCAAAATGTGTGTTTGCAGCCCAAAAGTTGATTTTGCAGTCCCTGAACGACATCACCTTTAGGCCAAGAGTTGAACATTTTTCTCTGCCCTTTATGAGGCAGGTTCATCACAAGGTTGTGTCGAAAATTAGGTGTAAAAATATTTTTTTTTCTTTAAATTTCAATATTTTTAACCCAGATTCCTCTCCTGCAGCCCTATCGGCTCTGGCCAGAATTTGTTTAAAGATATCGACAACATGGGCTCATTTCCATTCAGTTGAGATCATTTCTGTATTTAATGATTGCTCAAATAGTAATTTTAGTGGCAATATTATATGTTCTGCCATGATTTGTAATAATTTAGCTGATATTTTGTCTGATCCTGGTGATGAATTTCTCTTTAGGTTTTGAATTTTACTCCTGATTTCTTCTTCGGTAATTACGATTTTATCATTTTTCTGTGCATATATTATGTTGTGTGGTCGTAAGTCCTTGTTGTAGACTTCACAGAAATAGGTATTAAATAATTGTGCCGCTCTGCATTATCCTGAACTATTTTGTTTTCGTGTGTGATTGGGCCTACCGAAGACTGTGTTTTTTTTTTTTTTTAATAAATTGATGTATGCATAAAACTCTTTTAAATTATCTTTTTTTTTTTTGCTTTTTGTACCAATTTAACTTCCATATTTTTTCTAGCTTTCCTAATTTCTCTTTTACAGTTCCTTTGATTTTTTTTTATATGCTTCATTGATGTTTCTGTGGGTGACAGTCTCTGTTTCTCATATAGTTTCTTTTTCTTTTTGAGGAGTCTCTTAATTTTTTTTATTTAACCATTTTATTCTTTTGGTGTGATTTTTTTTTTGTTTCCTTTTCTTTGGTATATTTTCATTTGTTGTGTTAATAATGTTTGTTTTTATGATCTGCCACATTTCTTTTGTTGGCCTGTTTTGTAGTACACTATCCCAATTTATGTTTTCCAACTTATCTTTTATTTGGTAGATATTGGCTTTTTTCAAATAGATATATCTCTGTACTACATTTTAATGGTATGAATTCAAATAGTGTGATGAAGCTAACTGAATTAATGTCGTTGATTCCTAGCGGAGGACCCACTATGCATTATTCCATTTGGATTTGCTCAGAACGTATTACTAAATCCAATAAATGATTTGCTGTAGTGGTCTGTCTAACATGTTGTATTAGATGATTTTTATTGCAGTTTTCAAAGAACTGTTTACCAATACAACTGGATGCTGTTTTCTTCTCCCAATCAATCTCACTTATGTTAATGTTTCCCATAACTATCCGATCCCCTAATTCTCCTGCTTTTTCCATTTCCTTAATGATGTTTTAGGTATTTTCCACTGTGCTACCTGGAGGGCAGTATATAATTCCTATGATGCTTGATCAGGGAAAAACCTTTTTCAGCTTAGTCCGAAAAATATTTTTATGACTTGGAGCAGCGGATACCAATACTACTTCTAAGCCCTAGTCCATAAATATCAACTCGCTGGCTGAGATACAGTGGTAGTTCTATAATATTACTACAAAAGAACCCCAGAGCAAATGTTCTGAGGCATGGGTTATCCCGGAGGATATTGGTCTTGCAGCCAAATTTTACAGAAAACACAATTGCACATACCCCAATGATGCAAAGCATCATGGGAAACATATGCAAATCCCCATGAGAGAATTTGGACTGGCTCATCTTTAAGCAGAATTGCATGGTGCCGGAAGGTCTCACAGTGCAGTCAGTAAAGGCTAAGAACAGCAGACACATACACGTGTTTCATCCTCATTTGGACTCATCAGTGTGCCATATCTGTGTCTTAGCCCAGAGAGAGAGAGAGCGCCATCCACCCCTTAAGGGGGATATTATTTGTTTGGGTTATATAATGTTGACTACTTCGAGGTAAATGTTGAGGTGTCCTGAGGCACTTGAGTTAAAATCTGCATTACTTGTAATGTGATTCTGCGTCAGCATGTATGCCAAATGCAACTCAAGCACTAGCTGGAGGTGTGCAACAATAAGACTGATGTGAGAAAATCAGATATACATTTTATTAAGACCATTCATTTTTAATAACATTCACTGAGGTATCAGGAGCTCCATTTGTTTACATATCTGGTCATACTCATTGTTTGTCCCACTCCAGTCCCAGTAGTTACTTTCTGAGGGCGATGTTCTTCCTAAAGTTAGCTTAAGCTTCAATAGCTTATTAAAGTGGGACCAGATATAATAAGCTTTAGCCAGAGCTGATATGATTGTGGGGTGCTTGAAGAAGTTCCAAGTAACGAGCACCATGAGTGCCACTGAATGCCATCCCACATACACCATGCAAGGAAACCTTCAGCATTGACAAATACTTGTTTTTTTGTTATCTTTGCATGGCTTCCAGCAGTCTGAGATGAAGACATAATCTCTGATTGTACACTGCAGTCACTAAACATTTTAGTATAATTCATCGTGCTCTGTGCTGTATATTAGAATGTAATCCAGTCTACCCATTGCTCACCAGGGAAATTCGAAGTTGGAAGAGCATCGCTGACAGATAGCAATGCTCGTAGACAGGGGTGCCAGAAGATTGAAATAGATGGGGTGCTGAAAATTGGAGGGGCATTTGTTAGGGTATAAAGGCATTTTTTTAAAAACCATGTTTCGATATACAGTACACCATAATACAACATCATAAGATACTGTCAGCCACAGAGATTAAGTATTGCCAGTGGCAGCCACTCTAAAGCCACTCTGACTCTGTAGTGCAGCACGAGAGGGGTGCTGCACTTCTGAGGTGCCGTCTTTCGGATGAGACATTAAACCTAGGTCCCATCTGCCTGGATTGGTTGTAGTTCAGGTGGCACTTATCAAAAAGAATAGAGGAATTTCCCCGGTGTCCTGCCCAAATTTCCCTCATTCACTAAAAATACCACCAACAGCTTAATCTGGTTCAAGGTCAGTTGGCATTCATTTGTAGCCCCCTCCCCCGGGTCTTGCCTGAAAATAGGCAGGATTTGTCTAGCGCACTTACCTGGTCCACAAAAACTAAAAATAATAAATAATGTTTTGAGCCATTAATTGCAAATATTGTATAGTTATAAAATCTGCTTTTAAGTATGTGAGATAGTTAGAAATATACTGATTATGAATGCATTGCATCTTTTGCTAAAAAATAAAATTGATGTTGATAAATGAATACTGCTGCTTTAAGTGAACAAACCCCTAACATAATTTTATGGAAAAAATATGCAGAAATGGGAAGTACCAGATATTAAAAGTGTGAAATTATTACCATTCATGTTATTCAGACTTTATAACATATGAAGCATTACTCCACTGAAAACATGGTGGTGCATCTCAACTGAACAGTCTTTCTGTCTGTATACACAAACACACACACACACACACGCGTGTTTAACAAATATGAGCTATGCTTTGAACTTTTACTCTGAGGTGCGAAATGGTCATGGTGCCCCCAGTCCAGTTACGCAAACAGACCTAGTGAAAATTAATACAGCAAGCTATCCTAAATCTTACCAGCAATCGCACAACATGACATTGCTGGACAGGCATGTTCACATCATTGTATTACTTTTGTTATAACAAATGTGACTTCTTTTAGATTCAGACAGAAAGGCACTTTTTTTACTAAGAGGCAGTATAGCGTAGTGGTTAAGAGTACTGATCTACAAAGCTAGAGACCTGGGTTTGAATCCCATCAGCTCCCACTTGCATACTGTGTGACCCTGAGCAAGTCGCATAACTTCCTTGTGTTCCCAGGTTGCACCTGGAAACAAGCTCTGGATTAGTGTGCCTTTCCTGGTTAAACACGTCCCGTCCCCCACCCCCACTATGCATTGCCTTGTTAAATGAAGTTTGGCTATAAATAAGAGCTCTTGCTTGAATATTCAGAACTTAATGTAGTGAATTGTGTATTGAAAAAAAAAAAACATTTTGCATGAGAAGTGCTGCATGTAGTGGATACATGTCTGAACCAAAACAGAAAATGTATATTGTCTATGCAAGTAGGCACTATAGTATTGTGGTTAACAGCACCGAGCTACAAACCTGTAAAGTTGGCTTTGAATCCCATCAGCCTCCACTTGCATACTGTGTGACCCTGAGCAAGTCACTTAACTTCTCTGTGCTCCCAGGACACACTTGGAAACCAGATCTGGCGTAGTGTGCCTTTCCTGGTTAAACAATTCCCCTTTTCCTTTCCCTACATCTGTCAGGGTTATATCAGGAAGCTGGTATGCATAAGAAAGATGACAAATAGTGATATTGGAGGCAGCCAAGTTTGAATGAAAATAAGTGCATCGCATTGTGTATAACATTAAGTGCTGCAAATATAGTTCTGTTTGTCATTCATGCTAAAAATAAATATTAAAGTGATTACAAGGTCTTACAAAGGTGACAGTTTCCCTGTTTCTCAAATGCATTTTTTACATCCATAAACCATCACTGGATCTCATTTTCAGTACCAACCATATGGCTTTTTAACACAGCAAAAATCATGGTGGAGGTGTCAGAAAAACACTCTTTCATTAAGTGTATTTATTTATTAATATACCATTCATGGTTGCATTTATTGGATTTTGAGTCATTCAACTTTAGAAAAACATATTGCTGTAGGGGAAATCTTTATTTAAAAAGAAACTGGTTAACAGCTAAGAAAGCAAATGAAAGTGAAGACAGTCACTTGTTAATAATGTGCTGGTCTACTTTGAAGGCTATTAAGAATAACTAGCAACTGACTGATTAATTACAGTCACAAAGCTTCAGCCAGCCAACTTCAAAGGTATAACTCAGGATTTGCTGTTAAATTAGGCATGGCAAGATATAAACTGTATGTTGGTCTCAGCGTAGTAATTTCACAAAGCAGGCTGTCTGAAATGCAATAGAAGTTAAACACAAAAAAGGGAGTATTTCTTTGACTGCCATAGAGATTTAGAGAATGGAAGGATACACAGAAAACTCCTAAAAGATGTGTTCTATGGAAACACCTTTTTTCAAAGGAAAGCAGGATGACTGTAGGCTCCGCCCACAGCTATAAAAAACAGGGCTTAGTCTATATGAATAAGTAGCCATCTGGATTTTGTTCTTTGGCTCTTTTTGTATGTATAAATCTTTTTCTTCCTTTTTTGGTTTTCAGGTCGGCTCTTGGATCAGTTTCACCATCATGACCCAGTGTCTGCCAGGTAAAACATGCATTTCATTTATTTTTTTTTTTAAGTGGCTAAAAGCTGAAATTTCAGGGTTTATCAATAGATAATACACTACCTGCAGCTGGAGTCTGTAAGGTCTCGCCTTGACTGTAAACGATGCAAAGAAATTCAGATCTGTACCTTTTGCTTTAATTTGCTGCTCCATATTTTATTTGTTTCAAACGTTTAACCAGGATGGCAAGCTGAGCTGAAAAACAACTCGTTTCCAAATGCATCCTGGGGGAAGGGAATGGGGAAGTTAAACAATACATAACATCAGAACTAAGTGCACAGTAGACAAATGTGCAAATTACAGAGGAAGTGTACAGCAGTGAAATAAGTATGCAACTAGTAAATCAGATGTACAAAGAGTAGAACAAATATGCCAACCATAAGGCAAAATTTAGCAGCATTAGCTTGAGGTGTGCAACCATAAGACTGATGTGCGAAAATCAGATATACATTTTATTAAGACCATTCATTTTTACAGCTGTGGGCGGAGCCTACAGCCGTTTGGGGATCGATCGTAGCTTACAAAAACGGCCGATCGTGGAACCTTCCATTGGACTTTTGGAAGTATCTTTCTGCAAGTCCAGCGGAGCTCGAAACCCTCCGGCACGATTGGCTGCTATGGAATAAAAGCTACACTATTTCGGCTGTTACTTCTGCATTCCGGGCAAGAACTACGCATGCACGACTTGTGTGCAGTTCCCCATGCGCCATCATGTTGTGAATGGCAAAATGGCATTCACTGCAACTATGCATACACCAGTGCTGCGCATGCGCAATTGCATCGCTGCCGCCATCTTTTGGATGGCACTCCTCCTGAACCCTCCCACTGCTCCTTTCCTCCCCACTCCCTCCCAGCACCGGCAGGAAAGAAAACCCTCCCACTGCTGCTGTCCTCCCCGCTTCCTGTGTTCCCTGCCCCCACGCCATCGTGGTCCCCAATCCCTGTGTTGGCATTATGTACCCCCCAACTCATGTGGCACACTGGGAGCCCACCTCAGTGTGCCCAAATGCATGTTATTTTTTTCTTTCATCCTGTGCCAACATCGGGACGCTCAGCCCCCGTGTCGGCATCATGTACCCCCCCAACTCATGTGGCACAGTGGGAGCCCACCCCAGTGTGCCCAAATGTATGTTTTTTTTCCTGTGAATAAAGAAAACTGTCCCCCATTGTGTTCCTTTCACCTGTAAAAAGGAAAACGGTCCCTCGTTGTCACCTCCTCCCCACCCTCCCACTGAACATCCGCCTCCACGCAACCCCCCCCTTACCCCATACTTGCTCCAGAGGTCGGCGCTGTCATCTCTGGACTGGGACATGTCTACACCCTTCAAAGCCGAACTGCAATCTGAAGAATCAAAGGTAAGCATGCTATAATGGCACTCAATTGGGTTTTCAACTTATGTTGATAAATCAGCCATTTTATGGAATTTTGGCCCCAAATTTTCAGCATGGTGTTCTTGAGACCCCACCTCATGAACACTGTCACTGTCATTTCGTTCCTCGGTCTCGAAAGGTGATTTCACGGTCGCTGAGCGGAATCACCTTTCTGGACCGATTAATGAAACAACAGTGCCACTGTTCATGAAGTGAGGTCCCAAAAAGTCCATGTTGCAAATCTGGTAAAGACATTCCAAAAAATGACTGCATTACGAACATGCATTGCGCAGTTTCTACGTACGCTCCTAACTTCTCCAATTTTTAATATTTTCCCTCCAGATTTTCAACATTGCCATTTTTGCATACCTCATTATTAACAGTACAGCTGACATTTTTCACATCCTGCCCAAAACATGTTTTTGCACCTGTGGCACAGAATGGCACAGTCACTTTGTGAAATTATCTTTCGGGACAAGTGAACAAAATGACACTGGCACTCTTCATGAGGAGGGGTCCCAAAAAGGCCATGTTGAAAATTTGGTACAACATCTCCAAAAACTGGCCAAGTTACACCTGGACATTCAACATTTTCTACGCGCACGTGTAACTTTGGTCATTTGGCAGCTTGTCACAGCTGTATCGGCTCTGGCTATAGCTTGTTAATAACAGTCAGCAAGGTATAAGCTAAATCAAAACATGAAAACGAAGAACTGGGACAGTGCTTGATAAAAATCATTTATAAACTATGATGAAGTTCAACAAGGCAAGCAGCAGTCTTTCACACAGAGAACGCCAGAAGCAATCTGGTTACAAAAAAGTCCACATGGGATGAGTAGGAAGGGTAAAAGTAACAAGGTTCTGCAAGGTGTTATGATGTTGGTTGATCTTACTTTGAGGAAGGCGGGCGGGCAGCAGGCCAACCCAGTAGGACTAAGCCACCAGGCACTATGACCACACGGAAAACCTCTAGCTAGTAGTCTACCACGGGGACTGCCCCCTGCTGACATCAGTCAGCTGATGTCAGCATAGCCTATACAGTATAGGAGGGTGGTCCCCCACTCCACCTCAGTTCTTTTTCTGCCGTCGACCCATGCACATTAGACCTTAGAGGATGCCGCAGCTGCAGTCGACTGCCATTTTCCACATTTACTACACTTTATTTTCATTTTTTCCTTCATGTAAAACATTGAATTTTCGGTGTTTTTTCGAGCGGCGTGGCAGAGGCAGGGCTTCTATGTGTTCCCCTACTTGGACGACTGGCTGCTAGCAGCCTGCTCCAGTGATGGTCTGGTTCAGACCCTGGATGACACCTTCCATCTATTCCAGGCCCTGGGGATCACTATAAACCTTTGAAGTCCTGCCTCTCCCCTGCCAGCGCCTTCATTACATAGGAGCAGTTCTGGACACCAGCCAGGGCAAGGCTTTTTTGTACAAGGACAGGGCAGTGCGACTGATGGAGCAGGTATGTCTGGTTTGTGCAGCCGGCAGGTCTCCGTTAGTGTTTAAGAAACAATGGACGCAGTATTTCAGATAAAGAATTACTTTATTAGTATATGAATCACCAACAGGTAGCACAAACATCAACTAGACGTCTAGTTGATGTTTGTGCTACCGCTGTTTGTGATTTTCATATGCACAGTAAAAATTAATTTTTACAATGCAAACGCTGGTGCTGCTTCTGCTTGCGTTCTTGATATATGCATGCTGGCCGCCCATTTTAAAGTACAAAAGCACTATGCCCGTTTGAGCTGTGTCGCTTGAACTTGTTTTTGAAAGTAACCCTACCAGTGTTTTCCTGCATTTTCTGGGGCATATGGTGGCGGCGATTGCCACAATTCCCGTGGCCGCCTGCATATGCGCATTCCTGAATGGACCTTGAGAGTCCAGTTGGACCAACGCACGGATGACCTGGATCAGTTGGTTCTGATCTCCGATCCAGTTTGGAGAGTTCTGTCATGGTGGCTGGATCCAGGCAACCCCCAGTGCAGGGTCTCCTTTCAGCTGCCAACCCCCTGGCAGATTCTCATGACAGATGCCTCCGGCCTGGGTTGGGGTGCTCATCTGGCCGACCACCAGACCCAGGGTACTTGGATGGAAGTGGAACAAGGTCTTCATATAAGTGTCCTGAAGATGCAGGCAGTCCATTCTGGCCTTCCAGACTCATCTCCTCCCTGATCTGCTGCTAGTGCAGACGGACAACATGTGTAGTCTGTTATATCAACAAACCGGGGGGGGGGGCATTCTTAACCCCTGTGTCAGGAGGTGATGAAACTATGATATTGGGCACAGTCTGGACCTGTTGGTCATTCATGTTCCAGGCAACCAAAACATCCTGGCCGACAGTCTTGGCTGCTCCAGGTCATGGGGTAACTTGTGAACAAGGTGACCACAATTCAGCGCTTATAAAAATGGTGACTCAATTACGAAGCCTATGTTCAGGGTTACCTGGCAGGGGGGTGACCGGATACCTGAGTGGGTGAGGTAGGGCAATGAGAAGTATGAGTGTATACATCTGCGGGGGAGACACAAGAGGGAAGATATGTGGGAGGGTGTAGCAGGCAGCTGCAGGCTGGTCCACTAGTAGGGTGGTCAGTTGGGAGGTGCAGGGTTCGGTCGGTGGCACGGTTAGTTTTTTGGCCTTTTATTAACATTTCACCCCCACATGCACCCCCAGAGTTGAGGATCTTTTAGTAGGGATACGGGGACACAGCTCCCCACATGAAGAGGAAACCCATAGATCTTGGGCACCCTTTTCCCGTTTGCCGCAAGTGTGCATCGCTGAAATTCATTTTCGGGCATGTACACTTGCCCTAACAGTGATTGCTATTCCGCAGTTGGCGTTATGACATGGAACCAGTCGCGGGCTTACGAGTGGAAGCTTCTAACCTTGATGGTCAAAGATTTCTTCGACAGGTGGGGCCATCCAGAGTTGGACCTCTTTGTGTCCCCACTCAATGCAAAACTGACACATTTTTGCTCGCTCAATCCGGGGCCTGGAGTTTTCTGGCGAGACACATTGCCTCTCTACTGGAAGGGGAGGTTTCTGTACGCCTACCCTCCCTTCCCCCTTCTGCAGAGGGTTCTGCTGAAGCTCCACCTAGAGGGGGCAGAGATGATCCTCATATCTCCCCTTCTGGCCATGCCAGATTTGGTTCTCCCTGCTGCAGGAATTGGCAGTGGAACCTCCAGTGCCCTAGTCCCTGTGCACCAGTTTGCTCTCCCAGGACCAGGGCACAATGTCCATCCAGACCTCAAGTCCCTGCATCTATATATGTGGCTCCTGCGGACCTTTCCATTGCCTGCTTTGGGGTCTCCTCTAGAGTCACAGATGTGCTGGTGGCCGCCAGGAAACCCTTCACCAGAGCCACTTATCCTCTGAAATGGAAGCAGTTTTCCATTTGGGCCGCTGCTCGCCATATGGATCCTTTCACCTGTCCAGTGAATCAAGTCCTGGAGCACCTCCTTTCCCTTTTGGATTTAGGCTTCGGATGCTCCTCTCTTAAGGTGCACCTTTCCACCGTCTCTATGTACGATGCACCTATGTCACCCAACTTGAGGTATTCCGCACATTCCTGTGGGGCATTTTGCATCTGAAACCTCCCATTCAGGAGCTGATCCTTCCATGGGACCTTAACTTTATGTTGGAGAAACTCACTTTACCTCCCTTTGAACCGGCTGTGAGTTGCAAGCTGTGCTTTCTGTCATGGAAAGTGCTCTTTTTAGTTGCTGTTACTTCTGCTCGAAGGATTTCCAAACTTCAGGCTCTGATGTGTAAAGAGCCTTATTTAGTTTTTCATAAAGACAGGATGTCTTTGTGTAGTAATCCTAAGATCTTACTTCAGGAGGGCTCTTGAAGTAGGTAGTCGCCTTGAGGACTGCACCCCCTGGCATCAGGACCACACGGAAACCTTTGCTAGCAATATCTGGTGGGGGACCGCCCACCGACATCTTGCGACCGACATCAGCGTAACACTATGTAGTGGGCAGCCCCCACGTCCGCCTTCCAGTCCTTTCCTGCCATCGACCTGAGCATGTCTGAACTCGCAGAGATCGTCTGCAGTTCGACCGCCTTTTTTGGGATGAGTATCCGTTTTTTCTTTTGTGTTAAAAGTCTTATTTTGTGCATGCCTTCGCCATCTTCTATAAAGTTGCATAAAAATAAGTGTGATTCTTGTGGCGCACAGCTACCACACAAAGACGCTCACTGCCTCTGCCTCTTCTGCTTAGGCCCGGGGCACACGGTCAGGGATTGTGAGGCCTGTTCCAGCTTCAACCAGGCCACACTGAAGCATCACCAGCAGGCCCTTGAGGCCCATTTATTAAAAATGAAGATGGCCGCGATGGAAACAGAACTCCAGAAGCTTAGAAGTGCTTCTTCCTCTACTACGGACTCCCACAAGTACAAGAAAAAGAGGGATAAAGAGAAGCACCGGGACCAGGATAGGTCCCCTTCTCACCCGCGGCCGCCCTCAGGTCCCTCGGGTGACCAGCGGTCCTCTTCCTCCAAGAAGTTTGCTGCTGCCTCCAAGCCTGCCCCACCCTCTGCAACCACTAGTTACTGTGGCCCTGGGTGCCTCGGCAAAGTCTGAGGCTTCCGCTGCTGTTACGCCCATTTCTACCAGAGGCTGTAAGCAGTCTGATGGGGCCAATAAGTCACTCTTTGGGCCCTCTGACACCTGCCTGGCCACAGTTGATAAGCCGGTCGTCGGACCTCCCAACGTCCGCCCAACCGATCAGCTCATGTCGGGGTCCGGTGTGGGTCCCGACAACATCCAGCCAGATGAGAGGCTACTGCCGGATTTATCACAGTTGTCACTGGTTGGGTCTCCCCAACGGTCACCCCAGCCTCTCCTTTGGAAGAGTCTCCACCGCCCTCCCCAGATCAGCGAGGTGCAGAGGATGGGGGTCATCCGACAGGTGGCACCTTTCCTAGTTCACCTCCGGACCTGAAGTCAGATCTTCCAGGTAACCCTCTGGACCCCTCCCCAACAGATCCTCTGGCAGGGATGTCAGTGCCGATGTCAAGCTTGCCTCCTGACGGTCCTGTATCCAATCCGGTTTTCCCTGTCCCTCTGGACCGGGTTTCAGGCCTCCTCTGGGTCCTCCTTTGGGTCCCACGGCACTGCCGTCAGGGCCCCCATCAGGTTACCCTCTGTCAGGTCACCCAACGCCACATTATACACCAGCCTACATTTCTTCGGGCAGCCCGTCATCAGGCTGGCAGATGCCAGGGTATATGCCCGCTTACTCTATACCGGGATACCTGATGCCAGGGTTCTCTCTGGGGTATCCACTGGTCTACCAGTCTCCTCTGCCTCATGTGGCCTTCTAGGCCATTCTCCAGTCCTGGTGGTCGGAGATCAAGGCTCAGCTCGTCTCGGAGCTGTATAGCTGGCACCCCCCCCACCAAGAGATGTTGTCCGGGTTCTGTCGAACCAGACACCCAAGTCCACCCCTACTCGCACCCGCGTCAGTCTGTGTCAGACCTGACGAAAGAGCCTGTGGCTAGGCTAACGATGGAGAAAGCCCATCCTAGCTGTCTGGAGGCCTCTCATCCTGACATCCAGTCTTTGGAATCCTGGGATCCAGGCTCAGATTCAGACTCCTCTTCCTCTGTGGTTTCAGGGCTTGAAACTCCTTCCATAGAGGAGCCTGAGCATAAAGAGTCCTCTAAATCCCCTCCTGAGGACCCTTCTTTCACAGACCTTCTGAAAAAGATTGTGGAGGTGTATGATTGGAACTCTGATGCTCAGGATCCCAAGCACCAAAGACTGGCCGAGCACCTGGACATCCAGGAGGCAGCTCCCGTCCTCACACCTTCTTGGTTAGAGCCACATGAAGATCTGGCCTCTTCCATTTGTATGATGCCCTCTTCCATAATGGCAGTAGCCAAAAAGGCTGACAGGTCGTACAGGACACCAGAGGGTAAGGATCACCTTAGTGTGCACCCCAAGGTGGACTCAGTAGTCATTATGGCGGCTCATGACAGATTCACTAAGCCAAGACACATGAGACCCTCCCCTCCTGACAAGGAGTCGAGGAAATTGAATCGGTTTGGGAAGAAGTTCTGTTCTTCCTCCACTTTGGCCGTGCGCGCCTTAAACTACATGGCACCATGCTGGTCTATCAGAAGTCTCTTTTCCATTAGCTGGAACCTGTCACTGAGGCTATGCTAGACTCCGTGTCTAAAACTGTCTTGGCAGACACTATTGGGTCCGCCAAGGTTGCCTGTCATCACTCGCTGAGGGCCACATATGATGCTATAGATTCCTCGGCCAGTGGCACCGGTACGGCAGTTTGCCTCAGGAGATACTCCTGGCCAAGGATATCTGGCTTGACGTCTGACATCCAGGCAGCAATCCAAGATGCTCCCTTTAGGGGTTCTGTCATCTTCAGAGGTGACTCCCAGGACATTATTACCAGCCTTCAGGACAAGGAAAAGGCCTTTACGGTCAGTCCACACCATGTACCACCCAGCTATAAGGCCAAACATCCATTTCATCACCAGGCTAAGCAGCAGATGAAGCAGCAGCAGAGACAGCCAGACGTCAGGCACAACGTGGGGCACTTTCAGCAGCAGCCGCCCCTCGTGCCAAAGCTGAAAGGGCCCTCTGGCTTAGCTCTCCACAACCCTCCCTCTGTCTCTTGACTCATGCCCCCGGGGAGCCAGTGGACAGATGTTTTGCCAGTCACTTGCTAGGGTGGGAGACAGTCACCTCAGATGCCTGGGTCCTGCAGCTGGTGAGCCAAGGCCACACATTAGAACTCCTGGAGACACCTCCAAACAGGCCTCTGGGGTTGTCTCACTACCCAAAGGTGCACATCCCCCTCATTAGGGAGGAAATCTGGGCTTTTCTATAAAAACAAACCATAGAGCCATTCCCGCAAACCAGGTAGGAAAGGAGTTTTACTTTCACTTCTTCCTGGTTCCAAAGAAAACAGGAGATCTGCATCCAATTCTGGACCTCAGCACTCTAAACCAGTACATTCAGTACAAACTGTTTTGAATGCTGACTCTCCCAGGTCTGCTGCCCCTCCTGCAGCAGGGACAACTGCTGTATGCCATGGACATGCAGGAGATGTGTACCTACATATCCCGGTGCTTCGGTCCCACTGCCTCTACCTCAGGGTTTCTTTCCAGGGGGGGGAGTATCACTAGTTCAGGGCCCTTCCCTTTGGACTGTCCTTGGCACCTCGGGTTTTCACCAAGTGCCTTCCGGTGGTGGCAGTGGTCCTGAGACGCCAGGGCCACTGTGAGTTCCTCTACCTTGATGACTGGCTTCTGTCAGCCCTATCGAGGGAGCAATTAAACCTTTCCCTTTCTGTTACCCTGGACCTCTTTGCGGAGGTGGGGGATTACAGTCAGCTGCCCCAAGTACCAATGTCTCCAGTTCATTGGAGCAGTGCTGAACATGGCCCAGGGTATGGCTTTCCTCCCTCAGGACAGGGCAGAAACCTTGCAGAAGCAGGCTCGTATGATAGCCTCCAGCACATGGCTTTCGGCCAGGTCAGTTCTCAGGCCCCTTGGCGTTAAGGCAGCAGCCATCCCAACTGTTCCTGTGGCCAGACTCCACATGCGTATCTCACAGTGGATGCTCAGAGTGCAGTGGGATCAGAGGTAGGACAACCTAGACCACAACATCTCCTGTGGTGGCAAAATCTCAGCAGTCTTACCAAGGGGTACCCTTTCAGTCCCTTCCCCCATCCACTCCCTGACTACAGATGCTTCAGGGATGGGCTGGGGAGCTCATCTGGAGACTCACCGAACACAGGGGTTGTGGTCCCAGTTGGAACTCTCCCTACACATAAACGTGCTGAAGATGAGGGCACTGTTTTATGGTCTTCAGGCCTTCCAGCACTTGCTGTGCCAGGGCCCACTGTTAGTCCAGTCGGACAATGTGTGTGTAGTCTGGTACCTCAACAAGCATATCCCCTCTACAGGGAGGTGATGCAGGTGTAGAACTGGGCAGTTCTGCATCGAATACACCTCATAGCAGTTCACATTCCGGGCATGTAAAACGTCCTAGCGGGAATTCTCAGCCGCACCAGAGTGAGCCCACATATGGGAGTTGAAGCACGAGGTGGTCATACACATTTTCGACCTATGGGATAATCCGCACTTGGATCTGTTTGCCTCCCCATACAGCATAAAACTACCCAAGTTTTGCTCGCTCGCTCCAGGGCATGGTGCTTTCTGGCGAGACGCACTCTCTCTCTGCTGGACAGGGAGGTTTTTGTGCGCCTTCCCTCCCTTTCCAGTTCTGCAGAGGGTGCCGCTCAAGCTTCAAGTGGAGGGGGCTCACATGATTCTGATTGCCCCACCTTGGCCTCGCCAGATATGGTTTCCACTTCTCCAGCAGCTTGCAGTGGAGCCTCCGGTTCCCCTGCCCCTCTGCCATGATCTCCTGGTGTTGCTCCATACCTTGGATGTACACAGGACATTGCAGTATTGCACAAACTACACAAAGTCCCTTAGGAAAACTGATCATTTGTTTGTTTCATTTGCCCCAAGAGAGAGGGCATTCCTGTTTCTAAACAGTGTTTGTCTAAGTGGTACGAACATATGAAAACACTAGCAGGAGCAGGCCTTACGATCTATCGAATCTACTCGATTTTGAAGCTAGCCCCTCAGCATGCAGCTGCCCCTCCCTCCCCACCTCTCTTCATCATAACCCCCCTTCACCCTATCCCAACCCCCTCTTAAAGCCACCCACCGTTCTACAGGACACCACCCCCTCGGGCACAGCATTCCACCTGTCCACCACCCTTTCCGTGAAAAAATGCCTCCTGATTCCCTCCTGAATCTTACCACCCTCCAACCTCAACTGATGTCCTCTCGTATCCCTCCCTATTCTAAACTGGAAAATCTTCATATTAACCTTATTTATCCCCTTGAGGTACTTAAATGTCTCGATCATATCCCACCTATCCCTCCTCTCCTCCAGGGAATACACGTTCAGCTCTGCTAACCTCTTCTCATAGGACTTCCCCTCAGATTCCCTGGATCATCTTTGTCGCCCTACGCCGCACCCCCTACAGCAACTTGATGTCCTTCTTCAGGAATGGGCACCAGTACTGCACGCAGTACTCCAGGTGAGGCCTGACCAGAGACCTGTACAGGGGAAGGATCACCTCCCTATTCTTGGAGGAGATTCCTCTCGCTATTAACCCTAGCATCCTATTGGCCTTTGCTGCTGGCTTCCTGCACTGAGCCGAGTTGTTCATGCTGCCCGTTACAGTCACCCCAGATCCTTTTCTTACTCGTTGCTTTCCAGCTGTACCCTCCCAGCTGATATCTCCTCCCCTGGTTCCTAGCTCCGAAGTGCAGTACCTTGCACTTCTTGGCATTGAACCCCAACTGCCATGTTACTGACCACTCCTGTAGTTTGTTCAGGTCCTCCTGCAGCCCCGTCTAGCCTTAGATGTTGTCTACCACAGCTGCCATCTTCATATTTTCCAGGTGATTAGCGAATTGCATTGTTGATTGTTTATTGCTAACGCAAGTACAGCAAACCCCTTCCGGGGGTGGTCAAAGGGCATTCCTACAGGGTATGGCAGCCTCCATGGCTTGCTTTCAAAATGTGTCCACTGCAGACATCTGTGCAGCTGCCACCTGTAGTTCTGTCCACACTTTTACCAAGCATTACAGTCTGGACTTTGCCTCTAGGTGCAGAGACAATTTCGGCCTAGCAGTTCTTTAGGGCCTTCTCTCCAGAGCTTCTGACTGCAGATCTGTCCTCCCCTCTATGGTGTTATCCTGGTGATAACTGGCACTACTTGGGACTCAGTCCTACCGGTATGGCCTGCTGCAAGGGCCTTCCTCGAAGTAACACAGTACAGTTATGTAAGAACTTACTGTAACAGTGGATCTTCGAGAGAAACTCTTGCAGCATGCCCTGCTTTCCCTTCCTCCTTCCCCCTGCTGTTCCTTTTCTCTTGAACTTCTTTTTGTCTCTCAGGAAACCTCCTCAGTTCTCCTTCAGCTGCCTCGTATGTGGTCTCCGGTGGGAAAACTGAGGTGGTGTGGGGGATGGCCTTCCTATATAGGCTGTGCTGACGACAGTTGGGGGGGGGGGCAGTCCCCTGTGGTAGACTGCTAGTTAGAAGTTTTCTGTGTGGTCCGAGTGCCTGGCTGCTTAGTCCTACCGGTGTGGCCTGCTGCAAGAGCTTCTGTTGAAGATCTACTGTTACAGTAAGTTCTTATGTATCTGTACTTTAATCAGATCAGGGAATCTTTACTGCATTCTGGCTTATCTTCTTTGTTTAATCCACTGCTGGTTACTCAGAAACCTAGAAAGTGAAGGCAGAAGGGGACCGCATGGTCCATCTAGTCTGTCATGTTATTAGATGAGACGTGCCTGGTTTATAAAGCATTATACAACTGGGTTCGAGAATCGGGGACTCTGACTGGCACCTTTCTGCCATAGTAAATCCTGACATAACCCATGCAAAAGGTGCCAGTCAGCCTCCTCTGCAATGTCCACATGAAGAAATCTCTCCGACACCCCCCCCGAAAAGCAAACCATTAAAACTGTTATATTGATTACCTGCTAAACCACAATGCAAAGTGGGAGATTCAAACATACAGTCCCTTTTGAATTGATACACCCCTTCCCCAAACCCATTTTCAATACCACAGAACCATTTGTTTTTAAAAAAATATATCTAGTGCACTTTTTAATCTGCCCAAAAGGTTATTTACCTCCAAAATGCAATGCAGGCCAAAGTTGGATGGTGGCTTTGTCTTCTCAGCTTCGCTACATATGGTTCCTCAATGAACCCTCCAGTTGGGATGAACCTTGTATTCATTACCCGTATTCCCAGTGCCCTCTGGTAAACTGCGACTCAGCATCTGTCATTTCTCTTGTGGTCTCTATTCTGGTCGTTTTGGAAAGTTTGTACATGTCTTACATTGCCTGATCACCCACTACTCTTGTAGTGGTAACAGGATTCCTGAACTAGTGATCTTGATGTAAGAGGGAACCCTGGATATTGTGGCAGTTACACAAACATGGTACACAGAGAACCATGACTAGGATATCAGCAACAATCTACAAGAGGGACAGGGAGGGTAGAAGAGGAGGAGTAGCTCTCTACATAAGGAAAGGGATCAGAGCAACAGAACTAAAGGGTACACATGGAGGAGAGGAGGCACTGTGGGTCACCCTGGAGACAGGAAATGGCACCACAATCTGCTCAGGGGTTGTATACAGACCCCTATCTCTGGGAGGAAATGGACAAGGAAATGATAGAAGGCATCCTTAGGATTGCAGAAAAAGGGGAGATTGTTTATGGGGGACCTGAATATGCCAGATGTTAACTGGAGCACCTTTACTGCAGCCACATCCAAAAGCAGGGTCATTCTTGATGCCCTACAGGGGGCATGCCTCAGACAGCTAGTGTTGGAACCCCCTCGGGAAGGAGCAATCTTAGACCTAGTACTCTTAAATGGGGATGGAGAGAGGATCTCAGATTTAGAAGTGGGTAGCCATCTGAAAACAAGTGACCACCAAACAGTGTGGTTCACGATAAACACAGCCGTAGAGTCAAGCCATACAAATGTGATGGTACTGGACTTTAGGAGGGCTGACTCTGGCAAAATGGGAGAATGCCTCCGAAAAGCACTAGCAAACAGGCAAGAAGGAGGGGTGGAGGAACAATAAGGAAACATCAAAATTGCCATCACGGAGGCAACAAGCCTTTGTGTGAAGCAAATCAGTAAATCAAAATGAAGGAAAAAAACACTATGGTTCTCAAAAGAGGTGGCAGGGAAGGTTAGGGAGAAAAAGATAGAATTCAGGAAGTATAAGGGAACAGAGAAGGAGCAGGCAGGACAGAGAACTGTACCAGTTAAAGCAGAAGAAAGCGGATAAGGCAGTTAGAATAGCAAAGGCACAAACCAAGGAAAAGATAGCTAACTCGGTTAAGGAGGGGGATAAAACCTGTTATAGGTACAATAGGGAGCGAAGAAACACCAAGGGAGGGATAGTGAGGCTCAATAAAGGGGAGGGAGGGTGGATGGGCAGAGGATGGCAATGAAAAAGCAGGGAAATTGAACGAACAATGTCGGCTGTACAAAATCTGCTGGGGGTCTGACCATCACCACTAGTAATATCTGTAGCCTGATCCCTAAGCTTGACGCCATCCAAGTCTTTGTAAACCAGCACAGACCTGATATTCTAGCAATTGTTGAAACATGGCTGTCGCCAAAAATCCCAGACTCAATGATTGCACTGCCAGGATATAACGTCTACAGACTGGACCACATTTCCAAAAGAGGTGGAGGTTGTGCAATCTACACCAAAGACTATCTCATAGGTTGCCCCCTCTCTACTCCTCTCCATGACTCCACTGCTCAGATCTTACCTATTAAGCTACTTTTAGGAGCACACAACAAAATCTCACAGTAATCACCGTCTACATCCCCCCCCAAAGACCAAGGGAAGAGCCTCACAACTGTTCTGGATTTCATCTAATCTCAACCAGTAGGTGCGGAGACAATTACTCTAGGTGATTTCAATATTAATAGGCTCATCAGATGCTGCTATATCTCGGGATGCCATATCACCAGCAAACCTCTCACAAATGGTTCTCTCCACCACCAGAAAGAACTATAAAACAGGCACTAGTAGCTTACTGGACTGGGTCCTTACCAGTCATCCCTCTCATATCGCTAGCACTTCTGTCCTTCCTGACTCACTAAGCGACCACTCACCCATTATATGTGAATGGTCAAATAAATTCCATAAGCTCCCACCCAAAGTCATCACTGGCAGAGTGCTCCCACGTGGACAGCTAAAACACCTTAAATCCTACCTCAGTTGGTTTGATTGGTCTCCCATTTTCCTCTGAACAGATGTTAACACAGCTCTTGACCTCTTTATCTCCTCCTTCAACACGGCCTGTGACACCTACGCCCTGCTTAAAAAATGAAAAGTCAAAGCACTCTGTAACCTGGAGAGCTACTTGCCCAGCTAAAGGCTCAGGACCACCTTTGGGCCCTGACTAGAGACTCTGGTGCCCAGCATGACATACAAAACTACAAATGTGCCCGCAATAACTGCACTAAATCCATACGGCTACTGAAAAATGCCTACTACAAAGAAGCTGTCTCAAACTCCTGGGGAAAGGGGTCAGATTTCTGGAAGAATATCAAAGAAGTTACAGGAAAACAAACTAAATCCTCTCAATCATGCTAAAGGTTAATGAGGCCATCACCCTGGATCCTCTGGTCATTGCGAACACCTTTAATGATGCATTTGCTGATCTCAGCAGCGTCCTTCCCCTGGATTTTTTCCTTGACACTACCCATGCCATCCCCGATGATCCTCCTACCACTCTCCTGCTCTTCCACTTCAAAGAAATTAACCTGCATGATGCCCGAACACACATCACCAAAGCAATTTCAAAGTCAAGATCAAGTGGAGACTCACTGGATCTAAAACTCCTAACCCTCACTATGGATGAGGTTCTAGTCCCATTAACACACATTCTCTCAATCTCTCCCTTAGCACTGGTCAGTTCCCTGACAAATGGAAGGTGGCTACAGTTACTCCAGTCCACAAAAGCGGGGATAAGACCTGCCATGCGAACTATCGACCAATTTCAATACTACCACCTCTGTCCAAGGCACTTGAACGCATAGTATCCAACCAACTCACGGACTACCTGGACAAACACAATCTCTTATGCCCACAACAACATGGCTTCAGAAAAGGTCATAGCACCTCTCTGCATTACTGGAGTTCACTGGAGCCCTGCACGGCACATTGGATATGGGTCACTTAACTGGGGCAGTATTTGTAGATCTGACCAAGGCCTTCGACACAGTCCACCATCGTCTGCTGATCCAACAACTCCAGCATTTAGGACTCTCTCCTGACACTGTCTCATGATTCAACAACTATCTGCAAAACAGACCTCAACAAGTCAAAATTGCTGGGACACTCTCGGACCTCAGACCAGTCCGATCAGGAGTCCCTCGGATCCATCCTGAGTCCGTTACTCTTCAGCCTTTTTCTTAACACGCTCCCGAAATCTTGCACTGAACAGATTATCCTCTATGCTGATGACGCTGTTATCTTCTCCTCCCACAAGGACCCTGTGCTTCTGCAGACCAATCTTCAGCAAGGCTTTGCCGCAGTGGAAAACTGGTTCATTCATCATAAGCTTGTCCTCAGTCATAAAAAAAACAAAGTAATGCCCTTTAACAGCTCTCAAAACAGGCATAGATCTCGCCCCCTAGCTATCTCTACCACCAATGGCAACACCCTTGAGTAAGTGCAGTCATTCAAATACCTAGGGTTATCCCTGGACTCAACTCTCGTCTATGTGGCACACATAGACAATGTTGCAAAATCAGCAAATATGTGCCTAGGCCCACTTTACTGACATAGACAACACCTTACTGCAGACACACTGAAGATTGCCATCCAAAGCTCGGTGGTCTCCATCATTGATTATGGTCTTATAATCTATGGCTGTGCCTCTGCCACTGCCCTGAGACGAATTTCAACATCACTTAACAAGGCCTGCAGGCTTATCTCTGGTGCTCATCGTCTCACTCATACATGTGATCTGTATGCCCGATCTGTCTGGCTTCAAACTTTCAAATTGCATAAAATACCAAACCTGCATTATGGCAAAGAAAGCAACCATGGGCCTCGCTCAGCCGGGAGTCCAAGCACTGCTTAGTTCTAGACTAAAGCCATGAAACACCAGGGCTCTGAATACCAGCTCTTTCAGGTTCCCGCCATTGCACCTCTCAGGGCCAAAGATCCTTTGCCTTCAGAGCGCCTAGCTGGTTAAATGCGCTCAATCCTGACATCTCCTCCACTACCACCCTTGGCTCATTCAACATGAACTCCACCTCCACCTTACTAACTCTAGCTCCTGTGAATGCTACCTATAATCTCCTCAGCCCTCTTGTTTTTGTTCCCTCCAACTATCACCTACCAGCTCTCAAAACAGGCATAGATTTCACCCCCTAGCTATCTCTACCAGCAATGGCAACACCCTTGAGCAAGTGCAGTCCACCCCCTCCTTTTCCTCTGTTACTTCTTTACTTCTTCTTTCTTCCTTCTTTTCACCATTCCTGACTCTCCCCCCTTCACCCCCTGCCTCTTCTGAGCCCTCAATAATCTTTCCCTTTTTGTTGACTAGTTTCAGCCTGCTCCCAGTTGAGGACCATGCCCTTTGGCTGCAATTTCTGCCCTCTTCAACTTCGCTTCTCACGTTTATCTTCATCTTCCACTGTCCCTCCTACTTATACCTCTGTTACTCTGTGTTCCCATGTATACATTCTACTTATTCTAGCTATTGTATTGCTCTACCATTGTAATTTAATATGACAACCTATTTATTGTTTTGTTCCTATTTCTGTAACTTGTATTGTATTTGTTCTCTGACGCGGAACCTTTGTAAAAGAGCCTGACTTAAACGTACTTGTAATCCTAGTTGTAATAAAAAAATATATATATACTTCTGCTCAGTATTCACAAAAGAAGAGAAGGGGGCAATACCTAATCCTATCAATAGAAGCACTTTGGATAAGGGGGGGGTGATACCAGTCCATTCACAGAAGAAAGGGTCCTAAAAGAACTCCTGAAACTGAAGGTGGACAAAGCAGTGGGACCTGACGAGATTTGCCCCAGAATTCTAAAACAACTAAGGGAAGAACTAGTGACACCACTGACTACCCTTTTTAACAAATCATGGGAGGATGGTGTGGTACCTGAGGACTGGAAGAGGGTGTATGTGATTCCCCTTCACAAAAGTGGGACCAAAGCAGAGGCAGGAAACTATAGACCTGTTAGTTTGACTTCAGTGGTAGGGAAAATGATGGAATCACTTCTGAAAGAAAGAATTGTTGTGTACCTAGAGGTCAGCGGGGCATAGGACCCAAGGCAGCATGGATTCACAGCAGGAAGGTCATGTCAGACGAATCTAATAGATTTCTTTGACTGGGTGACAAATTTTCACAGAGAGGGTGGTGGACACATGGAACAGCATTCCTGAGGAGGTTGTGGGGTCAAAAAACAGTGGGGGAATTCAAGAATGCATGGGACAGACATAAGGAAATTTTGGTGGGGGGTAGGAAGAATTAGGATGTTGGTTAACTAGTATCTGCAACTTATCCTGTAGGCAGGGAAATGGGCAGACTAGGTGGACCAAGCGGTTCTTATCTGCCATCAAAGTCTGTTTCTACAGGAAAACGCCAGATCGGGAGTATCATCTGCTATACTCTGGGATACTCTGAAAACTGTCATACGGGGAGAGATTATAGCATACTCCTCCGGAAGGCATAAAGAGCGAGAAGCTCATCTCCTGAAGTATCATGATGAACTAAGGACCTTACAGTCCTTCTATGCGCATGGAGACCGAACGGTGAAACCACAGATACAACAGATAAAGCAACAGTTGCAAAAGTTAGTAGATCAGAAAATAATGTAGCAACTATTTTATCTGAAGCACACCTGTTATGAAGGGGGAAAGGGGTGAGAAACCTGGCCCACAGACTCTGGATGCATAAGGCTAAGGCATGTGTCACTAGCCTTCTTGACCCTGAAACGAGGACACTGACTACCCACTCTAAGGAAATCAAACAAGTCATGGCCAAATACTACAAAGTATTATACAAGACTGAAACCCACCCTCCCATCATGCAAATAGAAACCTATTTACAGAACTTACAGCTGCCCAAAATGACCACAGCTCAGAAAGAGGCGCTGTTAGCCCCAATAACCAGCGGGGAATTAGAGATGATAATGAATTTATTTATTTATTTAGTTTTTGTTGACCGGGTAAGTGCACTGGAAAAATTCTGCCTGTTTTCAGGCACGGCCCGGGGGAGGGGGATACAGATGAATGCCAACTGACTTTAAACCAGATTAAGCTGTTGGTAGTATTTTAGCGAAGAGAGCTAAAACCCTGAAAGCACTGGGCCCTGATAGCTATCCATTTGAATTTTACAAAGCATTTAAGGAGTTATTACCTCCCTTATTATCAGCGTCTCATGAAGTGCAGGGAGGTGACTCTTCACCACCCTCCTAGAAATACGCCGTAATAGCGGCCATACCTAAACCCAATAAGGACACTAAGCATCCCTCATCCTGTCGCCCGATATCCGCTCTAAATTTTGATTATAAATTTTATATTTCAGCCTTAGAACATAGATTTGTAAATGTACTTCCCTCCCTGATTGACCCTGATCAAGTTGGTTTCGTTAAGAGTAGACAGGCGCATGATGCAACCAGGCGTACTTGTCTCCTGAAGGATTATGCATCCCAGAGGACTATTCCCTTTGTGCTCCTGGGGCTTAATGCGGAGAAGGCCTTTGACAGGGTTGCATGGCCTTTTCTATGGGTGACCCTGTCATAGTTCAGCTTCCCGGAGGAAATTACTAAGCAATTCCAAAGTATTTATAATGCACCCCAAGCCTGTTCAAAATTGGATGGCTTCCTGTCCGATCCTTTTACACTACAGCGTGGGACTCATCAGGGCTGCCCTCTGTCGCCTCTGCTCTTTGCCCTTTACCTTGAACCCTTGGCCCAGGCAATAAGGATCCACCCAGAGATAGAGGGGATACCTATTGGGGGGAGGTAAGTCTTAAAAAATTCCTCTTTTTGCAGATGACAGCTTGCTGACCCTAACCTCCCCAGAAACATCAAAAGACAGGTCCTGTTATGTGACTATGTGCCCCCCCCTCTCTAAAATCAGTCTATCCCTTTAAGTGGTACAAACAGACCATGAGGTACCTAGGAATTAAATTAACAAAAAATCTGATCCATGTTGAATGAGCTAATTTTGAACCCTTAACACAACAGCTTGTGGAAGATATTGCTAAATGGTCACACATCCCCTTAAGTTTTTTGGCAAGGGTGGAAGCAGTTAAGCAAAATACATTTCCACGCATACTGTTTTTTTTGCAGACACTGACGGGCGGGGGGTTATTTCCAAGCCTGGGATCCGCTAATCTCACGATTTGTTTAGAAGGGGTCGACCCCCCAGCATCTGGTACTCCCTGCTTCAACTTTCCTGGGAACAGGGTAGCCTAAATTTACCTAATTTCCAGAGATATGCTTTAGCATCCCAGCTATGAACAGCCTTCTGCTGTTTAAATCCTGGTTATGAAGCCCCATGGAAACAATCTGAATCTCATTGGAGTGACCTGTTTAATCTTACAAGACATCTCTTTGGGTACCCTCCTAGATGCCAACCACTTTCCAGATTCCCACAGCACACAGCTGAACCTTTTCAGCACTGGCTAATCCTGACACGCGACACGCAAATACCTCACCCCAGCGGAGAATCTGTATATCTGAGCACTGGCGACAAATACCTCCTTCCCTCCTAACAAAATAGACAGGTCCCTCGAACAATGGCACCACTTCAGGCTGAAATATGTATCTCAGTTAGTAGGCCCCGTGGGTATCCATTCATTTGCACACCTACAATCCCTCTTTCAAATACCACAGACATTCTTCCGTAAGTCAACACACACACACAAAAGCGAGCACTCGGGCCAAAAATAGGACGCCACACATAACGCGGTTTGTGTGCAAGGAACCCGCAGCACAACTACCCAAGTGCTTCGTGTCCTCTCCGGGACACTTCGTCGAGTGGTGGAGTTCTGATGCTTGGGACTGCTCTTTTATCGAGAATATTTTAAAGTGACAGTGCAGTTTTGTAAATAATTAATACACCAAGCATAAAAAGATCCCATAAGTCACACCACACACACTTTTATATCATTACAAAAATGGTGAAATAACATAGATTTAAAATTAAAGCATGAAATGGAACAGTAAGCAGCAGACAAGTGGGAGGTCAGGCATAATGCAAAAGGTCAGAAACTTAAATTTAGACATTAAATAAAACTTAATAGAAATGTATATATAGTAAGGAAATATTGTAGTCTGGGTCAGATTAATGGCCCAAATTTACTTGAAAACATAAAAAAATTCCCCTAATTTAATGTCAGTTGGATACAAATCACAGAGAAGGGCCCCACCGGACATGAAAAGGGAACAAAAATAAGTTCCCTTATTCTAGGAGCGTGGATATGTTGTTCATCCACACTGTCTGGCATGTCCCTTTCCCCTTTAAATCTTGCCGGAAGTCTTCAAGCTGGCTCCTCCCATCCACCTGGGTGGTATATACCTCGGCTCCGCCCCATGACGCCAGATCTTCCTTTCCGCTGGAAGATACAGGTTCCCTCGTGCTACTTTTCAAGTACTGTAGGCCCTGGAGTCTCATCAACGGTTTTCACCACATTTACTCTCTCGAAAACTCGTTAGAGTTTACGACTCTGATCCGAACGCTTCGGATATGGAAGACAAGTCGTCCCCCGGGTTTCGACGGTGTCCTTGCCGACAGAAAATGTCTCGCACCAATCCTCACCTCTCATGCGTTTATTGCCAAGGCACTGCGCGTGATACCTCGGCCTGCACCATCTGTTTGGCCTTCCATCCCACCGTCCTGTAGGACCGCAAGGTGCGCTTTAAGCTGGGGAGACCGGAGCTTCACAATCCACCGGTGAAATCGAAGGAGGCCAGGTGGGCGGTTTCCGAGGCCGCGGGATCCGCCGAGTAGCTTGAACAGATGGCGGCTTTCAAGGAGGAAGCTGCCCAAGCTTCGGCCAACCAAAGTTTTTTCGTCCCGCTCAACCTGGGCTCCACCTTTATGGGGTCCTTTTGGGAGTTGTGCCAGTCTCTCCCTACCAAGGGTGAGGCGCCTTCGGGCTCGCACTCCTCCCGCTCCAAGAAAAAGGACAAGGACCCCAAATCATCTTCTTCTAGTCAAAGAAGATGTTCCTGGGACTGAGAGCAATCCGATACTCAGGATCAGGCGGCCTCGGTCGAGATCGCTTCCTCGGCTGCCGGCTACTCGGACCTTCCGTCAGGCCAAGGCACTGAAGCCAAGGATACGGCAGAACCAGACGAGATTTCTCTCGACCTGATCGAGCCGTTGTCGCTGATGCCTGTCGACGACTCTTTAGAGAGGACTCCCATCCTCTCCTTCCCCGACGAGGAGACCCATCCTTTGTGTATCCCGATCGAGGGACAAGGGCCGGTCCCTCAGTTTTCGCCGGATCCGGCTTCTCCCAGTCGACAGAGCCGACGCCGTTGGTCTCAATCGAGGAGTAGGACCCAGTCAGTCGAAAAGCCGAAAAAGGGTCACAAACACTCCCGGAAGAGGCGCTGCCGCCGTTCCTCATCCTCCTCGGATGAGGAGAGACTTAGACGGAAGCTCGGTCAACGTTAAGAGGACCTCATGTGGCAGCAGCTACTTTTGACCGGTCAAAAGCTGTCCACTCCGGCTGTACTGGCCATTACTTGGCCCCAGCCTCTTCGGCCGACGCTGACTCCCTCGGTACCGAGGACTCCGGTTCTCCCTCCGGTGGGACCAGCACGCATTTCTGGTCGGCCTGTTCTGGTCTCCCCACCAATTTTGATGGAACCACTGCCTAAACAGCCTCAGGGAAGGGCTCCCTCTAAGGAGGATCGGACAAATACGGGCTTGCCCCATAGGCTGTCCATAACTGTTACTCTTGATCGCCCTAGGAGCATTGAAGGGGACATAGGTGGGAGACCCCTGTATCCTGACTCCTCGGACTCTGATACTACTGACCTTCACTCACACCCCGATGATCAGTTGTCAGTGACAGGCCTGGAGGAAGGTCCTTCTTCCTTCCAGGGCATTCTTCAACTCATTGCTGAGTCCACAGGTATGCCTTTGCAGCCTATACAAAAGAAGGCGGAATATCCTCTCGTGGATATCCTTAAGAGGGGGGGATACCCCAACAGAGGCCTTTCCAGTGGCCAAAGCCATTGTTGGCCCAGCCACTGAGCTTTGGCAGCGCCCTGCCTCTTGCCCGGCTCCGTCTGCCTATATGGCTCGCAAGTACTTGGTACCCATGGGGTCCTTGGCAGGCTTCACTGAGCATCCCTCGGCCAAGAGCCTTGTGACCGCCTTAGTGTTTCGGCGCACAGGTAGCTCTGCGGATACTGACCGCCCTCCGGACAAGGTGTCCAAAAATATGGACCACTCTGCCCGGAAAGTCTATGCGGCATCATCCCTGGGCCTTCATCAGGCCAGCTCGGCAGTGATTATGGCACACTTCTCTCACGCCCTACTGGGGTCATTTGATGAAGTTCTCCCTCATCTCCCAGTAGACATGCAGACCACGGTCAAGCAGGTCCGTGACCAGGGCCATGCTGTTGCAAAACAGCAGCTCCAGACGGCTCTGGAGATTGGAGATTCCTGTGCCCGTTCACTAGCTGCCGCAGTGGCCACTCGCTGCAGGGCCTGGCTGAGGTTATCCTCCTTTCCAGCGGATACTCAGCACAAGCTAGCTGGTGTGCCCTTCCTTGGCACTGACCTTTTCGGTCCGAGAGTGGCAGGTCATCTCCAGCGCATTGAACAGTCTAATGCCACCTTAGATGCCACCTCTGCTAAGGGTTCGTCGGGCAAGAATCAGCAGAAGCGCAAGAAGAAGCCCTTTCAGCACTCTTCCCCTGCGGTTAGACAGCCGTCCTTCCAGGGAGGTCAGCAGCAACAGCAGGCTCAAGCTTGGTGCCCTAGGCCCAAGCAGGGTGCCTAACAGCCCCGCAAAGGAGGCCGAGGTGCTGGTCCAGGAGCCTCCTCCTCCAAGCCTGCACGGTGACGGGTCTGGGGTGGCCTTCTCTACACCCGTCACACCAGTTCTGGGTCCTCCCGTGGGGGGTCGGCTCCGCCACTTTCTTTCCGCCTGGTCCGGTATCACTTCGGACAGGTGGGTTCTGGAAGTAGTCGGTCAGGGACTGCCTCTAGAGTTCGAGCAGTACCCCCCCCCAGCCGAGCCTGTGCACCACGGGAGGAAAGGATCTCAGTTGGCACTCAGTCGACCCTTCGGGTCAACATTGCTCAGCTCCTCTGCAAAGAGTCGGTAGCTCCAGTGCCAGATCCTCCAACAGACCCAGGCTTCATGTCCAGGTATTTCCTGGTGCCCAAGCGGAGGGGGGGTTGGCACCCCATCCTAGATCTCCACGACCTGAATCAACATCTCAGGTCTCGCACCTTCCAGATGGTAACTCTGAACCAGATCATACCATCTCTGGAGTGAAACATGGTTCTGTTCACTGGATATACAGGACGCGTTCTTTCACGTCCCAATCTGTCCATCCCACCAGCGGTTCCTCTGCTTCAGGGTCGAAGGGACCCTGTACGAGTTCCGAGCCATGCCGTTCGGCCTGTCATTGGCCCCACGGGTCTTCACCAAATGCATTGCAGCGGTGGCAGCCCATCTACGGTGTCAAGGGGTTCGTATATACCCCTACCTCGATGATTGGCTCCTGGCGGGTTCCTCCCTGCAGGAGGTGGAGAAGTCCAGGGACCTGACCCTCCGAACCTGTTCCCATCTAGGCCTCCTGATCAACGAGGCCAAATCAGAACTCGTGCCCTCTCAGGTGATGGGCTTTATTGGGGCAGAGCTCGACTCTCGTCAGGCCAGAGCTTGGCTTCCGGCGGACAGGGCGGAGGTTCTTTCCTCCTTTGCCCAATCATTTCTGGTTGGGCACTTAAGCCCTGCCCGGGACTTCCTGCGCCTTCTGGGTTACATGGCAGCGTGCACTTCAGTGGTCCGTTGGACCAGATTGCATATGCGCCCCCTCTAGTGGGAGCTGGCCACTCAGTGGTCTCAGCGTCAGGGCCTTTTCGACCAGTTTGTCACTGTCAACCAGAGGATGTGGGACGCTCTCCAATGGTGGACCGTCCCGAGTCATCTGTGGGAAGGGATCCTGTTTGTCCATCCCGAGCCGATGGTCATCCTCACGACCGATGCCTCTCTCATGGGCTGGGGAGCCCACATGGGGGACCACACAGCCCATAGGTTCTGGACCCTCGAGGAGTCCTGTTGCCACATCAACCTGTTGGAGCTCAGAGCAGTCAGACTCGCACTGTCAGCTTTTGCTCCTCAGCTCCGGGGTCAAGTGGTTCAAGTCCAGATGGACAATACCACGACCATGTACTGCCTCAACAAACAGGGCGGCACGCACCCCCATCTGCTATGCTAGGAGGTGCTCCAGATCTGGACTTTCATCAGCCAGATGGAGGCGGATCTCCTTGCCATCCATGTGGCAGGGGTCTCGAACCAACTGGCGGATGCTCTCAGCCGCATAGGCCAGACATCCCATGAGTGGTCTCTCCATCCAGAGGTAGCTTACAGTCTGTTCTTCCATTGGGGCAAACCATTGGTGGACCTGTTTGCCTCCAGGGAGAACACCAAGCTGAGGCTGTACCATGCCGCCCCCCCTCAGCAGGGCTCACTGCAGGGGGATGCCTTCTCAAGGCTGTGGACCCCAGGCCTCTTTTACGCCTTCCCTCCATTTCCCTTGATCCACAAGGTGTTACTCAAGGTGAGGAGGGACAAGGCGAAGGTGATTCTGGTAGCCACAGATTGGCCCCGCCAGTTCTGGTATCCAGATCTCCTCAGCCTCAGCTGCAGGGCCCCGTAGCGGCTTTGTACACACCCGGACCTGATATCATTGAACCAGGGGAAGGTATTCCACTCGGACCTTCAGTCCCTGCACCTCACAGCCTGGTACCTGAGCGGCTAGAGTTCCAGGCTCTGGGTCTTTCCGAGGATGTCTACACTGTGGTGGAGGCATCTCGAAAGGAATCGACCAGGAAAAGGTTTTCCATTTTGTGTCAGGGAAAGAGTCTGGACCCCTTATTCTGCTCTGTGGCTAACATTCTAGACTACCTTTGGTCTCTCTCCAAAGGGGGTCTTCGGTCATCGACCCTTAGGGTGCACCTGGCAGCCATCTATGCTTACTGGGCATGGGCCAGTCAGTCGACATTGGCACAGGAGACAGTGGGCGGGCATTTTTTCAAAGGCCTGGATCACATATCCCCTCCGGTGCGTGAACCTCCACCTCTGTGGGATCTTTTGCTGGTTTTGGCAAAGCTCATGGGCAAGCCATTCGAACCCATGCACAAGTGTGAACTCTCACACTTGTCATGGAAGACTGCCTTCCTGGCTGCTATCATGTCAGCCAGAAGGACAGGGGAGCTCCAGGTGCTCTCGGTGGACTCCCCTTATCTGGTCTTTCACAGGGACAAAGTTGTCCTGCGCCCCCACCCGAAATTCCTTCTGAAGGTGGTGTCAGAGTTTCACTTTAACCAGGTGTTGACTCTGCTGGTATATTACCCTAATTACACCTTGGACGCTGAGTACAGGCTCCGTACTGTGGACCTCAAACGTGCTCTCTCCTATTATAAGGAGAGGACGGTGGAAATTCGGGGAGAGGTTCGCCAGCTGTTTTTCACCTACGCTGAAGCCGCTTCTGGCAGGCCTGCAGCCAAATGGACTATTGCAAGATGGATCACATCATGCATAGGTCTGTGTTATGAGTTGGCGGTCAAGGAGCCTCCCAGAGGGTTAAGAGCTCATTCTACCCGACATACTGCTGCATCGGTGGCTGCTTCCAGGGACATCCCTATCCAGGAAATCTGTCGGGTTGCTACTTGGAAGTCAGCAAACACCTTCATTTCCCACTACCACATCGACCTTGAGTCACGCCGAGATGCTGGTTTTGGGGCCTCGGTTCTCCAATCTTTCTTTCCTAAGTAGGGGGTGTGCGCCTTGCCTCCCTCCTCCTGGAGAACTGCTAGGAGTCTGCCAGACAGTGTGGATGAACAACATATCCACTATCGTAGAAAAACAGATTACTCACCTGTAACAGTAGTTCCAGGAGTGGTATATATTGTTCATCCATACGCACCCACCCGACTTCCCCGGCTTTAGACGCACCACCTTGCTTCCAGCGGGCTAAGATCTGGCGTCATGGGGCGGAGCCAAGGTTTATACCACCTGGGTGCGTGGGAGGAGCCAGCTTGAAGACTTCCGGCAAGATTTAAGGGGGAAAGGGACATGCCAGACAGTGTGGATGAACAACATATACCACTCCTAGAACTACTGTTACAGGTGAGTAACCTGTTTTTTGTTTTTTTTTTGACACTCACTGAAAATTCAGTAAGAGGTAACAAAACTTTGTGGATTTTAGATTTCAATAAATAAAAACCAAAAAAAGCCAGTGAGGACCTGACCAGGAAAGATCCCAAGACAATTAAAGCCTCAAAATACGTGTACAGACAAAAAATAAAAGAACAAAAAAAAAAAAGAAAAAAATTATTTTCATGTATAAGAAAAATGTTAAGACTACATAGAACACTATAAACTATAGGAATGGAATAATATCCAGACATTCATTTAAGCCCAAAGGAGACATAGACCAGAGGGTATAGATCCATCTAGATTTTATCTGGAGCAGTTTATTCAATCTATCCCCACCTGTTATAGTGGGACGTACATGTTCAAAACCCAGAAAGGAAAAGCTATCTGGTTTTCCATTATGGCAAAGCAAAGTGAACACCAATAGGTGTATCAAGTTCTGTTTTTTTTTTTGTTTTGTTTTTTATGCGCCTCCCACACATACCCCGACCAGCCACTCCTTCGGGGCGCCAGTGCCTTCCTGCCTCCCTTCGACCTCCTGCCACCTACTCCCAGCCCCAATTGCAGCCTACCTTGGGTAGCCCGGTCGTATCCCTATGCCGGGAGGGTCCCTCTCTTCCGGGGGAGAATGGTCTTGCATAAGCACGCAGGGAATTCCTGGGGCGTGGGTGTGTTGAGGCACCACATCCCCAAGCTCGGTACCAATCTGCCCACAGGTCCCCAGGCAAATCCCCCTCCCCCGGGAGGGAAGCGTCCAATGGATGCTTATAGAACCCTCCCTTGTCGGCCTCCACTCCTGGTACTCGGGCTTGGGGCACGAACCCGGGTCGCCAGTGTGCCAAGCGAACACCCTTCGCTCGGCGCCATGGAGCCGGCCCAAGTTCTGGTTTTAAAATCACACGAATGTGCTCCTGCGTTCTTTCTTTAAGGGATCTCTTAGTGCGCCCCACATGCAACATGGAACAAGAACATTGAATAACATAAACCACATAACAGGTTGTGCATGAAATAAATTCCCAAATCTGCACTTTTCTATTGGAAACTGGATGAACAAAATAGCTTCCCTGAATTCAATAACAACACACATTGCATCTTCCACATCGAAAACTCCCCACTGGTGGGGGTGGTAGCCAAGTTGGACAGTTTATCTGAGGGGAGTTTATATACAGGCTATGAGTTAATATCTCACCCAGATTTTCTCCTTTCTTGTATGTGATCCTGGGGCCCTTTCCCAATATTTTAGACATAGAAGAATCACCTTGAAGCACTGACCAAAAGTCTCTAACAATTCTAGATATCTCAGGGGTTAAATGATTAAATTCAGTGACAAAAGTCACAGGTTGTTCAGTGTCCAGTTTTCTAACATTGGACAATGCACTTTGTTCTAAGGTTCTAGCTTTATTTAAAGCAACAGACAAAGTATTTTCTTTATATCCTCTTTGGAGAAAATGTTCTTTCAAATCTTTTTATTCCCCCCAATTGTTTAACCAGGTGAGACGCACTAAGCTGAAAGCTTGTTTACAGGTGCAGCCTGGGAGCACAGGGAAGTTAAGTGACTTGCTCAGGGTCACACAGTATGCAAGTGGAGGCTGTGTGATTCAAGCCCAGGTCTCCAGATTTGCAGGTCAGAGCCTTAAACCACTGCGCTAATGCTTGTTTCTCAAAGTCCTCGGCTGAATAACAGTTATGCTTCAGCCAAAGAAAGTGACCATATGGAATTGCATTTTCAATATGGCCAGGATGTGCATTTTTAGCATGTAAAAGTAGATTCCCGGTGGCGCTGAGGGTTGAGGCGCTGGACACCACACCTCGCACTACGCCGGCGACCTGGGTTTGGGAACGGACTCGGGTCAGCGTGGGTCGGCTGAGGGAGGGAGGATGGAGCATCCCAACGGATGCTCTCCTCCCTCGGGGTGGGATGCCAGGAGCGCTTTGGAGTGCTCAACATCCTGAGAGGGTCGGTGGATGCACCAACTCTCGAGGGGCTTGGCGGCTTCGTCTACCGGAGCCAGGGAGGGGAAACGTCGTTAGGCGCTTGAGAGGAGCGTGCATCAGCACGCAGACTCTCTGCACCGGCGTCTCAGGGGGCGGGGTTAAAAGGAAATGAACACTACTTGGAGGAAAAATGCATTTCAGTCGCCTAGATGAAGTCCTCCAGAGCCAGTCTCACCATCCACCAACCAGGGGCAGACCCCAATGTGCAGCTCGCCGTAGGAGAAAGGGGGAGGTTCTCTCCTCGCCATGCCCGGGGGGGGGGTAATCCGGGCCATCAAGGGCCCCAATGGCAGTATGGCAGTCTAGGAACAGACCAAACTGGTTGGTAGAGGTTGGGGAGGTAGTCACTCCTTGTAGGACAGAAGGAGTGGTGGTTGGAAGGTACAGTAGGAGTGGAAAAAGAATAAGTATGAAAAAAAAAAAGTAGATTCCCCGATGTCAGTTTTCTAAAAGTTTTAGTCTTGATTGGCTGGCCATTAATGCCCATAAATTCCAAATCCAAAAAAGTAATAGATTGCAACTCCATGCCAGAAGTAAACTGTAAACCTAAATCATTTCTGTTGAGAAAATCAACAAAGGAGCCAGCTGCTCAAACATTGCCCTTCCAGATTACTATGATGTTATCCAAATAACGCTTCCATAGATGAATATTGGGAAGGAAAGGGTTCAGTGAGTGTCAAAAATTAGGGAACTTATTTTAGTTCCCTTTTCATGTCCAGTGGGGCCATTCTCTGTGATTTGTATGCAATTGACATATTAAATTAGGGGTATTTTTTTTATGTTTACAAGTAAATTTGGGTAATTAATCAGACCCAGACTACAATATTTCCTTACTATATATACATTTCTTTGTAAGTTTTATTTAAGGTCTAAATTTAAGTTTCTGACCTTTTGCATTATGTCTGACCTCCCAGTTGTGTGCCGTTTACTGTTCTGTTTCATGCTTTAATTTTAATTTTAAATCTGTCATTTCACCATTTTTTGTAATGATATAAGGTTTATGGTGTGACTTATGGGGGATCTTTTTATGCTTGGTGTATGAATTATTTAAAAAACTGCACTGTCACTTTAAAATATTCTCAATAAAAGAGCAGTCCCAAGCATCAGAACCCCACCTCCTGACGAAGTGTCCCAGAGAGGACACAAAGCGCTGGGGTAGTTGTGCTGGGAGTTCCTTGCTCACAAACCGCATTACTGTATGTGTGACGTCCTATTTTTGGCCTGAGTGCTCACTTTTATGTGTGTGTTTTCTGTTTCCAGTTATAGCTGTAGCACCCACTCGCTCCATTACCGCACTCGCCTGTGTGTTTTTTTGTTTCTTCCATAAGTACTTACAGCTTAAATCATATTTACAACCCCTTGAGGAGGCTCTCTCCGCTGTAGTGGAGAGGCCCTCTCTAATAATAACACTAATTCTCACCCAAATTGTTGAGGCCTCAGTGGAACACTTGATAAGTCTTGTATACAAAGCCCTAAATGAGAAGCCCCAGGACTCAACTGAGTCCATAAGAACTGCATGGTCAAAGGAGCTAGCAGTTGAAATCCTGGCCACAGATTGGAAGGCAGCTTCAATGCCAATGCTTAAGGCCTCCAGTTCACCATATTGGAAGGAGTATGCGTGGAAATGACAAACTTGTTTTTTTCATACCCCAGCAATAGTAGCCAAATTCTCTATGGCCCCACTGGGAGAGTGTTGACGGGAGTGCAGCTGTGAACATGCTGATCAAGCACATATATTATGGGAATGTCGATTGCTGACCAAAGTCTGGCAAAAGATTACCCAAGGTATTATACAGATTTATGACTGTCTTGAGCTCCTCATCTCCATATATATATTCACTACTACTGTCCCTCAGGGAGTAAGAGTTGACAGGAACACCTTCAAACAAACTACTCTATTAGTACTAGTAGCAAAAAAGGTTATAACCAGGTTGTGACGCACTACAAGGATTCCCACCAAGGAGTCCTGGTGTATTCTAACGAGAGAAATCTACTCACTTGAGCGATTGTCAGCCAGATTGAGAGACAGAGTAGGGAGCATTGATATCAGATGACGTAAATCGGTGATACATCAGTTGGCACACTACCCTGATTTTGTTCCTTGCATTTTGAATGTAGAGGGGGGCCCTCACAGCAGGGAGACTTGAGGGTTGGGACCAAGGGAAGGCCTCTCCCCTCCATATATAAACTGTCTCCTATATGGGTACTTTAATGCTTTGGAAGAAACTCAGTTATATTCTTACTGTTGTCATTTTAATGTCCTCACTGATCCACAGGTGTGTATAATGTAATGAATATCGCAGAGCAATCGGGGAAGGCTTAATGACTTAAGACTTAGGAGGATGTAAAAGACCGTTAAGGGAGAAAACAAACTAGTACTGCTTCTAATATGTAAAAGAAATTTACGGGGAAGGAAATATGTTATAGATAAATGTGATGGCATTCTGTGTACTTGTATGATACCAATAAAAACAACAATATATAAAGTCTGTGTTTCTATGTAGTAAACTAGGGAGGGTCTGTGGACATGGCCTACCTAGACTTTGCAAGACATTTGACACAGTCCCACACAACAGATTAATAAACAAGTTTAGTCAGCCTGGGAGTGGGTCCCAGGGTGGTAGCCTGGGTAAAAAACTGGCTGGACTACAGGACACAGAGGGTAATAGTAAACGGAGTCCACTCCGAAGAAAGGGGGGTTACTAGCGGGGTACCGCATGGTTCAGTACTGGGACCCGTCCTTTTTAATGTCTTTATAAGTGACACTGCAGAGGGACTAGAAGGAAAAGTATGCCTCTTTGCAGACGACACAAAGATCTGCAACAGGGTTGGTACACAAGAGGGGGGGTTGAAAAGATGAGAAGGGAATTGGCAAGGTTGGAGGAATGGTCAAAAGTATGGCAGCTTAAATTCAATGCAAAGATGTGCAAAGTAATGCACCTGGGAAACAAAAACCCAGGGGAAGAGTACACAATTGGAGGGGAGGTACTAACAACAACAAAAATGGAAAGTGACCTGGGGGATAGTCATGTCAGATGACCTAAAGATAAGCAAGCATTGTGAGAAGGCAGTATGGAGGGCTGGGGGGATACTGGGATGTTTAGGGAGAGGCATCACCAGTAGAAAACAAGAAGTTGTTATCCCTCTGTACAGACAGTTGGTGAGACTCCATCTGGAGTATAGCGTGCAGTTCTGGAGACCCCCATCTCCACAAAGACATAGACAGGATGGAGGCAGTCCAGAGGAGGGCAACTAAAATGGTGCAGGGTCTGAACCAGAAGCCATGTGAAGAGAGACTAAAGGAGCTTAATTTGTATACCCTCGAGGAGAGGGGTACATGATAGAAATGTTTAAGTACCTCAAAGGAATCAACAAAGTCCAAGAGGGTAGCATCTTTCAGAAAAAGAGATGTGCAAGAAGGGGACACAATTTGAAGATAGAGGGGGGACGGCTCAGGGGCAACGTGAGGAAGTATTTTTTTTTCCGGAGAGGGTGGTTGATGCATGGAACAGCCTTCCTGAGGAGGTCGGGGGTCAAAAACAGTGGGAGAATTCCAGAATGCATGGGACAGACATACGGCAATTCTGTTGGGGGGTAGGGAGAAGTAAATTGTTGGTTAACTAGGATCTGCAGCTTATCCAATAGGCAGGGAAATGGACAGACTTGGTGGGCCAAGCGGTCCTTATCTGCCATCAAAGTCTATGTCTATGTTTCTATGTGTACTAAGCTGTTTCCAGAGTGAGCGATTGCAATTCATAACAGAAATGGACAACTGTGTGCTGTCCTTTTTTTTTTTTTTAATTTATACTTTATTGATATTTTCCACAGGAGCAGGTTACATATTCAGTCACTTATTTGTTATTACATGATCAGTTGAACATACTTAATTTTATATTTACAGATTCATTAAGATCATTGATATCTGAGTAAGACACTTACGTTGACTCTAAAGCAGGGTTTCTCAAATGGTGAGGCCAGCCTCCCTTGGGAGGCCCCAACCTGTTCCAGGGGAGGCTCAACCAAGTCTGAAAAAGAACTGTATTTAAATTTTGAGTTTTAGGTATTTTGTGTGAAGGGATGAGGCAATCTGAAAAAGGATAATAGTAGATGAATTTATGTATTTATTACAAATTGGTGACCAGGAAAGACACTCTGAACCAAGTCTCATTTCAAGTGTATCTTGGGAAGTGTAGGGAGTGAATAAAATTCAAAAGGCAACTACAAAACAAAGCAATGCAAAATGAATAACAGTAACAAATAGGAACAATCAACAAATAATGAGAGGTAACAACTGACCAATTAGACTGGTGGCAGAATAACCTAAATACAAGACTTAAGCAGAGACGTTGTAGGAGCAAGAGCAGGAGGAAGCAAAAGGATCTCTGAGAGGATGTTTAAGAGCAGGGGAAGAGGGAGAGAAGTGGGTAAGCATGTTATTCCAGATAGAGGAGAAACAGAGAAAGCAGTCTGACTAATGAAGGCACTGCAGCAAGGGGTAACAATGGTTTGAGAGTCAAAACAGTGGAGCAAGTAGGCTGGCCTGGGGAGGGGGGGTTACAAGGAGGAGTACAATAAACTGTATAAAATGAGAGCTAACTACTCAAATGAGTTTCACTTTATTCCTGAGGTACTGTGCTAAGATGTTATTTTTTTATGGGGAGGCTCAAGACTATTTCAATGTTTGGGGGAGGCTCAAGACCTTTTCCATGGCTTTGGGGAGGCTCACCATAACAAAATTTGAGAACTAATGCTCTAAAGCATTGGTGGTTTCAAAACTGTTCTTTTCATTATATAGCCCTCCTTCCCCCCACAGTATCATGGGATAATTTTGGGTCTGTGGTTCATAATCCATAGCAACCATTTGTTCCATAAAGTAGTAAATCTTTTCAACTTAAGGTTAAGGCCTGCTGTTAGCTTCTCTAGTTCATAGCTTTGCTGGACTGTGTCTTCCCACTCTCTCTGGGTGGGATATCCTGAAGCCACTTCCGAGTATAGCCAGCATAATTTTCGTATGGCTATTAGTTATATGGGGTGGAAAATGTAGTAATAGGGCAGTAGCTGGTGTCAACTCTGGCAACAGCTCCACAAGGGCTCCCTCTACCAATTGCCAGAAAGGTTGTAACTCCCCACAACCCCAGAACACATCTGAGTGTGTGGCACATATTTCCCCACATTCCCTCCAACACTTTGATCCCCTAGAGGTATCATATTTCCCCGTTATTTGAGGGGTCTTAAAATATCTGACAACACATTTTCATCCATATTCTCTCCAAATATATGACTTTATTTTATGGTGCAAAACATTTAGTTTTATCCAGTCTCCATCTGTCATCATCACTTTTAATTCTTGCTCCAATCTGGCATGTATTTTGTCTGTGGGTTGTACCGAGTATGGAGGCTTAGCTACTGCCAGGAGTACAACTGTTGTGAAGCAAGCACTTTTGTTCTTTTACAAACGAGCAAGTAATTTGAGAGGATCCCTGAGCCCTAGTTTCCATATCAGGAAACGGGTAGAGAGTGGTAGTTCCAAGGCTGACACTAGGACTACAAACACTGCAGAAGTAACTAAATTATTTGTTTGCGGACCTGAAATCCTGTGCCGCCTTGCGCATGAGCAAGGGACGTACAAGGAGTGTTTTAAAATTTTAATTTTGCAACTTTTGTTGCGATCAACTCTGCGACCTCCCAGAGGCATTTCCGGGGCATTTTCTAGTTAAAAGAGCTGCCTGTTGTGAGCGCAGTCTTATATGGAGGCTTAGCTGCTGCCAGGAGTACAACTGTTGTGAAGCAAGCACTTTTATTCTTTTACAAACGAGCAAGTAATTTGAGAGGATCCCTGAGCCCTAGTTTCCATATCAGGAAACGGGTAGAGAGTGGTAGTTCCAAGGCTGACACTAGGACTACAAACACTGCAGAAGTAACTAAATTATTTGTTTGGGGACCTGAAATCCTGTGCCTGCCTTGAGCATGAGCAAGGAACGCACAAGGAGTGTTTTAAAATTTTAATTTTACAACTTTTGTTGTGATCAACCCTGCGACCTCCCAGAAGCCTTTCCGGGGCATTTTTCTAGTTATAAGAGCCATCTGCAGTGAGCAGGGCGAGCGTGAGCAGGGCGCGTGTCATACGTGTCAATAGGGGCAGTAGGGCAAAAGGGCCAGTAAAGTGAGTTGCATCGCGGTGTTACAGTAAACAAGATAAAATGGATCTACTGAAAATAGGAGACTATCTAACTAACACATGTGGCAATTGTCAAATGTTCTCACTGGGTGAGTGTACAACTAACTTCATTTGTGCAAAATGCAAATTAATAGAATCCTTGCAGGCTGAAAATGTAGCACTCGGAAACAGACTGAAAATATTAACAGATATAAGTAGCTTAGAAGATTACATAGATAATGTTACTGAAGAGGTAGGTACCAGCAGCATACAGGAAGCTACAAGCCCATGCAGTATCATCACATGCAGAGGAGAAGGCAGAACAGTGGAGTATAGTCCCCCAGAAAAACAGGAAAGGGAGGCGTAACATTGGAGGGTTATCACATGTGTTAACACCAAACAGATATAGCCTTTTAGTACAAGATGATATCACGGTACAGGAGACACATCAGCAAACCCAGCAACTAGATGACATCAAAGTAGTTTGTTACAAAAAACAAGCAGAACATGTTGACACTGAAATCAGCATAGCCAAAAGGGATGTCTAGGTGATAGGAGACTCAATGCTCAAATATACAGACTCCATTTTATGTAAAAATAGGATAACCTCAACCACTGTGAGTGCATTACCTGGTGTAAAAATCTCAGACATAAGACATCTTATACCTGGTCTTTTGGAACATAATGAATAACCATTGGTGTTGATTCATGTAGGCATAAATGACGTGGGCAAAAGAAGGACGCTTGACATTCAAAGGGACTTTGAGTATATAGGCGCAGATTTAAAAGCTAGAGGATGTGACCTGATTATTTCAGGTATTATACCAAGCCCCGGGGTAAACTTTCACATGAAATCAGAAATTGAGAGCTTAAATGGATGGTTAAAAAGGTGATGCCTTAGAGAAGATTATGATTATTTGGAAAACTGGGGAAACTTTTTTGACACAAGGCTATTTGCAAGGGATGGCTTTCATTTAAATAGGGAAGGGAAATGCCGCTTCTCAAGATCACTAAAACAGAAAATTGACAATTCTTTAAACTTCCTGAGTGGGGGGGTATATCCCAAACGTCAATAAAGCAAGGGTTAGTAAAATCAAAACACTGGAATTGTCTGTTATTAAATGCAAGAAGTCTCAATAATAAATTGGATGAACTAGTATTTACACTAAATACATACAATATTAGTTTATGTGCCATTATTGAAACATGGTGGAAACTGGAAGATTCATGGGACAAACAAATCCCCGGTTTTCATCTCTATCATAGAGATAGGCCACACCAAAAGGGTGGGGGTGTTGCCCTTTATATAACGGATCATATTACATCATAAAGTGTAGAAATTATTAATAATGATACAACCGAGTTGATTTGAGTTAGTTAGCCCCCCCCAAATGGCCAAATTAAATGTGGGTGTGGTATATAGGCCGCCAGCTAACACACAGTTAAGATGACCTCAAACTTTTAGAATGCTTAGATAACCTCACCCAAGCTGGAAATTCCTTGTTAGTGGGTGATTTTAATCTACCAGGGTTGAGTTGGGACCCCCCAAATGCAGAATCACAGAAGGAGCAAAGATTCTTAGAATTTTTTCTGCTAAATAACCTTGAACAATATGTTAAAGATCATACTCGGGGAAATCATACTCTGGATTTGGTACTCAGGAACCTGGATTATGATATACAGGATTGCAGAGTCTTACATCCCTTAGGTTCCAGTGACCACAACATGGTGAAATTTAGTATTGATGAGGTTTCATCAAAGATGACTAGTACGACAGTGGTAGATAATTTCAGTAGGGCAAACTTTAATGATATTCGCAAACAATTAGTTTTATGGAACTGGGAGGTAGATTTTAGTGGAGTGATGATACAGCAAAAGTGGGATATTTTAAGTAACAAAATTAAAGCCCTGGTGCAGGAATTTACTCCTAGTCTTAAAAAGACTACAAACTCCAAAAAAAAAAAAACATGGTTTACACCACAAATAATTAAAAGTGTAAAATGTAAAAATAAGGCATACAGAAATGCAAAAAAAAGTGGGCAGCTAGAAAGATGGGTTGAATTTAAGTTTGAACTGAAAAATGTAGATCAAGCATCAAAAGTTAAAAGAGGCCTATGAATATAACTTGGCAACCAAAGTCCAAAATAATTATAAATCTTTTTTCTCATACATAAATAATAAAAAGGGTGTAAATAAATCAATAGGGCCCATAAGGGGACCACATGGTGATTTGATATTGGACGATAAAGACATGGCATGCCATTACAATGCATATTTTGCATCAGTGTATGATCCAAAAACCCAAAACACCTTACAACATCAGGTAAAGGATGTAGGTTTTCCCCTTAAAATCGAGGTTGATGATGTGAGAGACCGATTAAAAGCCTTAGACCAGAATAAGGCACAGGGACCAGATGGCCTCCACCCTAGGGTGCTTAAGGAGCTGGCTGATGTATTGGCCCAACCAGTAGCCCACTTATTTCAGCATTCTATAGATAAATCTGAAGTCCCGGTTGAATGGCGGCAGGTGGATATTATTCCAATGTATAAGAAAGGGTCAAGACAGGAGCTATCAAATTATAGACCCATCAGCTTGACATCAATATTGGGAAAAACCCTGGAAGACATCATCAAAACCCATATTACCAACATGTTGGTTATGTCAGGAGATCTAGACCAAAATCAGCATGGTTTTAGAAAGGGTAGGTCCTGTCAGACAAACTTGTTGGAGTTTTATGATAAAGTGAATCAGCGTCGACACCCGAGTAGCAGTGGATGTTATTTTTGGATTACTCAAAAGCATTTGATATATACTGACATGGCCTCTTGATTGAGGCCCTAATTAAGCAGGGTATACATGCCAATATTTCCCTATGGATTGAGAACTGGTTGACAAATCGGAGGCAGAGAGTATCAGTGAAGGGATCCTTGTCGGAGTGGGTAACAGTGACTAGTGGGGTGCCACAAGGCTCGGTTCTGGGCCCCTGCCTTTTCAACTTATATATTTCATCTGTGCAAACTTCAACAAATGTGTGGTTGTCAAAAGTTTGAAGACAATACAAGAATAGGGTATCGGATAAATCTTACTTCCAGAAACAGCTCTTGCAGCAGGTTACACCATTAGGACTGAAGCCGGCAGGCGTCAGGACCCCACGGAATTCTTCTAGCTAGCTATCTTCAGCGTGGATCGCCCCCGACGCCGGGTCCCGCCCGACGTCAGGCTTAGGGTACATAAGGGGCGTCCCTCAGATTCTCCAGTTCTTTCCCCGCCGTCGATTTCATAGTATGTCTCACCCTTCGGCTCGCTTTCTAGCACGCGATACTGGTTAAGTTCTTCCTTCGGAAAAAGTTCGCTTTTTTGGCTTTGCTGTCTGATGTCCCTCCAACCTCCATTGAAGGCCATCCTCGAGTGCGCCTGTGGGAAGCAAATCCCGTCTAAGGATCCGCATTCGGCCTGCGTCCGGTGCCTGGGCCCAGACCACGACACCCGGTCCTGCTCATTTTGCCAGGGGTTCGACAGCCGGACCCAGATCAGTCGCCAGAAGGCCCTCCAGGCGTTCTTGCTCGAAGAAAAAATCAGGGCCATGGACGCAGCCTCCAAGGGGAATCCTCAGAGAAGGCCCGGAGACACCCTGAGAAGCACAGGGAGAGACTTAGATCCAAGTCCCCGTCTAGGGCCTCCGACTCCAGTAGCTCCGGCCCCCGGTCTGACCGCTCTCCTTCCCGGGCCCGTTCTCAGCCTCCCCGCAGCGGTGAAGACCCCTTCGGGCTCCTCTTCTGTCTCACAGGCCAAGACCTCCAGGCCTTCTTCATCTTCCTCTTCTAAGGCCCTGGCTAGGTCAGGGGACCGTCATCACCACCATAAGTCTGGTTCCCGCCGTTCTGAACCTGACGTCAGGTCTGCCTCCTTGCCTCCTCCTCCCCAGAGGAAGGCCAAAGAGCTTACCTCCTTGAAGAAGTCATCGGACCCGGCGCTGGCCCATCCGACGCCGGCCCTACACCAGGTCCTAGGAACCGCGACCGCCAGACGCCCACGCCGTCAGGTTTGACGCCTTCTCGGTCGCTGGCTGGGGGACCAAACGTCTGCACTGCACTCCATTGAGAAGAGGACCCCGACGCCTCCCACCGACGCCGGTCAGGAGATGATTACGGAGGAGGAGCTGACCCAGCCCGAGGACCAGACGGGCGAACCCGGTCCTGTCGCACCCCCCAGGGAGCCCTCTCTGGAACCTGAGACCCCTGGGGAGCCGACGCCGGAACCCGACGACTGGCCATCGGCACCTGGTCCGTCTGGCCTCTCCATAGCCAAGGTCAAGGAGTTGTTCACTTACTGGTGGGACACCATAAAAAGGGATGTGGTTCCCACCCCTCCTCCACCTGCGACCCCTGCGCCCCTACTCCGTCCGGGGCGGCAGGCCAGTGCCTTCCCCAGGAGCCAGCGGATCCTCCTAGGGGAGACCAGACAAAGGAGACCTCCATCCAGATCTTCTTCAGGGTCACCCAGCCCTAAGAGACCCAGAAGACGCTGCTCACCTTCGACGGAGGACATGGGATCGAATTCTCGGAAGGATCCAGATCCCCTCTGATCCACATCCCTCTCCGGACCCACGTGAACTTCCTAGATCTCCTCCGGATGACCCATCGTTCTTAGAGATCATGAGGCATATCCAAGAGAACATGGGCTGGGATGCGGAAGAATTAGACCCCGAGAGACTACGCCTCACCAGGTATCTTTGGCAGAAAGATCTTAAGCCTGTGGTGGTACCACCCTTGGTGGACACTTTCGTGGACGTCACCAAGGCAACTTGGAAGCGTCCACACTCGCTCCCAGCGATGCCGAAGAAAGCTGACCGCCTGTACAAGGCCCCTAGGGAGGACCAGTATCTGGCTTCACATCCTCTGGCCGACTCTCTGGTCATCACAGCCTCTCATGACTGGTCCCAGAGACCGCAACATTTGAGCACCCTGCCACCGGAACCGGAGTCCAAACAGCTGGACGCTATGGGCAGGCGCATGTATGCTTCCGCTACTTGCGCCATCAGATCCCTGAACTACTTAACCCACATGGTACAGTTCCAAAATGCCTTGTGGGAGCAGGGACTGGACCTGGTGGACAAATTGCGAGACGGTGAGCAGAAGGAGGAGATGTTGCAACTCCTCCGCACGGGTTCGGACGTGGAACCCAGGTGCTGCGAGCCGTGCATGATTCCGCTGACCTCGGCCAGAGCGCAGCTTTCGTGCATGCCTCGGAGACACTCATGGCTCTGTGTCTCCGGATTCACCCCGGATGTCCAGAAGAACATCCTGGATGCCTCTTTTGATGGAGAGTTCTTTTGGTGAACCTCTGAGAAGGTCCTCACCAAACTCCAAGAGGCGGAAGGCGGTGAGGTCGGTCCAGACATGGACAACCCAGGCTTAGTTCCTTTCATAGGAACTAAAGTCGCTTTGTTGCCAAACGCAGAGACAGCAGTCCCAAGACCGACCACACAACAGAGGGGCCTGCTGCAGAGCCCAGGGGAAAGTTTCCCCGGTCAAGTCAGTGCCCAGCTGCCGGCTCAGCCCCTGGGCCCCTCCGCCACCACAGCATGACTCCTTCCGGCCCCCCCTCAGGATCAACGGGATATCAAGGTCAGGGGTCACATTGTGGACTACCTGCCAGGGTGGCAGTCCATAACCACCGACAGGTGGGTCCTTCAGTTGGTCGAAGAGGCCACTTTATAGAATTCGAGACAAGCCACCGTCGAGGCCTCCTCTGCTCTCCCGTTACTCGGGTCAGCACAGATTGCTTATCAGGCAAGAAATACTCGTGCTCCTGCAGAAGGGAACGGTGGAGTATGTTCCAGAGAACCAGATAGGATCCAGATACTATTCCCACTTCTTTCTGGTTCTGAAGAAAACAGGGGACCTCCGTCCAATCTTGAACCTCAGCGACCTAAATACATTGGTCGCCATAAACGATTTTTTGCATGGTGACCCTTCAGGTCTCATTCTATTGCTAAGGCAGGACGCCTCTCTTAGCGGCCCCTAGACATGCAGGATGCCTACCTGCATATCCTCAGGCTCAAGCGACAGGAGGTTCCTGCGCTCGAAGTTTCTCGCCACCATTTTCAGTTCCGAGCTCTTCCGCTCGACTGTCATCAGCCCCCAGGTCTTTACCAAGTGCATGGCAGTTGTGGCAGCATCTTTAAGGAGACAGGGCCACTATGTGTTCCCGTACTTGGACGATTGGCTTCTCATGGCCGCCTCCAGAGAGGAGTTGTTGCTGGCTATCCAGAGCACCCAGGCTCTGTTCCAGTCTCTGAGCATCCTCATCAATTACGAGAAGTCTCTCCTCGTACCGTCACAGAAGCTGCAGTTCATAGGCGCAGTTCTGGACACCGTCCAAGGGAAAGCATTTCTTCCCGACGAAAGAGCCGGAACGCATCAAATCCCTCATCAGGGACCTCTCGCTAAGAAGACTGCTCCTGCCAGGCTGGTCCTTCGCTTGCTCGGACACATGGTTGCGCTATTCCAACTGTCCCTTGGCAAGGCTCCACATGCGGGTAACTCAGTGGATGCTCAAGGTGCAGTGGGACCAAAGGCAAGACCACATGCAGCAGCCGGTCAGAATCACGAATGCCGTGATTCGAGACTGGCAGTGGTGGCTAGACCCAGGAACACTCTCTGCGGGTGTTCCGTTCACAGCGCCATCCCCGGAGGTGATTCTTTCCACAGACACCTCAGGGCTGGGGTGGGGAGCACACCTGAACGGGGTGAGGTCCCAGGGAACGTGGACCCATCAAGAAGCTCATCTCCACATCAACATTCTGGAGATGAGGACGGTCCTTTACGCCCTGCAGGCCTTTCAGTCAGAGATCCCGCCGAATACTCTCATGCTTCAAACAGACAATATGGCGGTGATGTATTACCTCAACATCATATGACACTTTACCCCTTTGCAGGGAAGCCGATGAGAGTGTGGGATTGGGTAATCTGACACGGCGAGAGCCTGATTGCAGTTCACGCTCCCGCAGTGGGCAACACAATCGCAGACGGCCTGAGTCGTTCCCAGGCCAAGGTCCACGAGTGGGAACTTCTTCAAAGGGTAGCAGAGGGTCTGTTTCTTCGATGGGGCACTCCAGAACTGGACTTATTCGCTTCCCCATCCAATGCAAAACTGCCTAATTTTTGCTCGCTAGATCCAGGGCCTGGTGTTTTCTGGCAAGACGCGTTGTCCCTCTCCTGAGCGGACAGATTCCTCTACGCCTTCCCTCCCTTCCCATTGATCCAGAGAGTTCTTCTCAAACTGCGCAGGGAGCATGCAACAATGATCCTGGTAGCCCCATTCTGGCCCAGACAGATCTGGTTCTCTTGCTAACGCAGCTGTCCCGGGAACCTCCAATCCCGTTGCCTTTCAGCTCCCATCTCTTGTCTCAAGAGGAATGTTCTCTAGTTCACCCGGACTTATGCTCACTGAACCTGCATGCATGGCTCCTAGTGACATAGCCATTTTGCGACACGGGGTCTTGCAAGAGTGGCGGAAGTTCTTTCCGTGGCCAGAAAGCCGCAACGACAAGCGACGACGCCATGAAATGGCACCGCTTTTTGCCAGGTCGCAAGCACGCTGCCTTCCAGGATGCCCGTGAAAGTGGTGCTGAATACCTGCTTTCCCTATTCCATTCGGTCTCGCTACTCCTCTATTAAGGTGCACCTCTGCGCGATTTCTGCTTACCACTCCGTGGACAGCGCACAGTGGCACAGCTTGATGCCTCGAGATTTCCTGAGGGGTGTTACACCTTAGGCCACCCATTAAGGATCCAGTTCCTCCATGGGACTTACTCTTTGTCCTGGAACAACTCACGCTTCCCCTTTGAACCTGCCGCGGATTGAGAGCTGCGTTTTCTGTCATGGAAAACGTTATTTTTGGTTGCTGTCACATCAGCAAGGAGAGTTTCCGAGCTCCACGCTCTCATGTGTAAGGAGCCTTATTTAATTTTCCATCAGGACAGAGTATCTCTGAGGACGAATCCTAAGTTTCTGCCTAAGGTGGTCTCTGCCCTCACTCTCAACCAGGACATTGATTTACCTGTATATTTTCCTAAATATTCCAATAGAGAAGAGGCATTGCTTCACACCCTGGATGTTCACCGCTGTCTAAGGTATTACCTGAACAGAACTAAGCAGCTTTGCAAATCGGAGCAACTATTCGTTTCCTTTGCTGAGAGGATGCTGGGCCAACCAGTCTCAAAGCAGTCTCTTTCTCTGGCTTGTCCAGTGTATCTCATTTTGCTATGACAGCTAAACAGAAGCCCTCCCGGTACAGTCCGGGCCATTCGACAAGGGGTGGCTACCCGGCTTGCAGCACTCGTAACGCCCCACCTCTACCATTTGTGCCGTAGCTACTTGGAGCTCTGTGCACATTCATTAGGCACTATAGCCTGGATATTGCATCACGGGCGGAGAGCCGGTTTCGGCCTGGCCTGTATACAAGGTCTCCTGTCCTAGAGTCAGGACTTGTCAAAGATCTTTCCTAGTTTCTTCCTCCCAGAATGCTTACAGGCGCTATTGCTTGGAAATCAGTCCTAATGGTGTAACCTGCTGCAGAGCTGTTTCTCAGGTAAGATAGTACAATTCGTGGAACTTACCGTAACAGTAGATCTTGAGAACAGCTCTTGCAGCAGTACCTTCCGCCCAATTGCTCCCCTTGAGGAGGCATGGCTCACCGAGCCTTGGGCAGGGGCTTACACCCTTTGTCTTTGATGACGGATCCTCGGTCTCCCATTCTGATGTCATTCTGCGGCGGAGTCTCGAGGCGGAGAACTAGGAATCTGGCGGGACCGCCCTCTGTAATACTCGCCTGACGTGGGGCGGGGGACCGACATCGGGCGGTCCCGCTGAAGATAGCTAGCTAGAAGAATTTTGGGGTCCTGACGCCTGCCGGCTTCAGTCCTAATGGTGTAACCTGCTGCAAGAGCTGTTCTCGAAGATCTGTTGTTACGGTAAGTTCTTACGTAACTGTACTATTCTAAGGAAGACTCAGATACCTTACAACTAGCATTAAGAGAAATCAAAAACTGGGCAATAATAAATAAATCTACATTTAATGTAGATAAATGTAGGGTTATGCACCTGGGGAAAAATAACACCCATTATGAATATACACTAAATGGAGTAGTGTTGCAGGAAACATCAGAAGAAAAGGACCTGGGGATTTATATTACCAATGATCTGAGTTTTAAGACACACTGTAATCACATTCTCAGAAAATCTAGTGGTCTCCTACATTGCATAAACAAGCATATTAAAAGTAGAGACAGATCGGTGGTAATGCCTCTATATAAGGCTCTGGTCCGCGCATCTGGAATATTGTGCCCAATTTTGGTCACCTGGGGAAAAAGGGACAATAAAATCACTGGAACAGGTACAAAGGAAAGCAACACGACATGTGACAGGCCTTGAGGGATTAAGCTACCAACAGAGACTGGTAGAATTGAAACTGTATTCACTGGAATTCCGGGAGGCTCCGAGGTGATATGTGTATGGTATACAGAGCACTATCAGATGATGATCTGTGGCATTATCTGGGATTGGAGTTAAGGATGCAGCCATATGATACAAGAGGTCACCCATTTCAAATCCGGATCAGCTGTTTTTGTACAAATGCTAGGAAAAACTTGTTTAGTAAAAGGATAACTAGTATATGGAATGGCTTACCATTGGAAATAGTGGCGAGTTCGTCAATGAATATTTTTAAAAATTCCTTGGATGAATACCTGATTAAACAAGATATAACTGGTTATTAACTAAGCAGGCCGTTATGGACTTTGTCTTCTTGGCCTTGTAATAACCTATGAGATTATGAGACCTATGCCTGGATTGCTTTCACAATGCATGAGATGACATGATCTGGAGTCCTCCCTTCCAAAGTACCAAGGACCAATTGGATACAAGGGTGTGCCTCTACTCTGTCCCAGATCAACCTGAATCTCTCTGAGAGATAATGTCTCACTTGCAAGTATCTGAAGTAGTCCTGTCTTCTTAAATTATACTTTTGCTGTAACTCTTGAAGGGTTTGAAAGTTGCCCTGGTCATAATATTGATAATCATGGATAAGTCCTAACCTTTGCCATCTCTCAAGGGTATGGTCTGATTTAGCAGGACCAAAATTTAGATTTGTTGTCAGTATTTCTAGATATCTAGTTGCTCTAATTTCTGATCTAGAGAGTGCTTTACTCCAGTCTGTCAGAATCTGACTGGTATTTCTTGATTGTGTGAGATCATCTGCCTCAGTGTTTTAGGGCCGCCTGTTAAATTGCTGTTTGAAAGATATTCCCTTTGTCCCTGGCAGACCAGCTCCTTCCAATGATGGTCTGCTGTCCTATCAATCCGTTGTAATGTGTGTGTGTGAGTTGTGTTGCTTGGCAGTATTTTTCTAAGTCTGGTAATGCCAACCCCCCCCTTAGGAAACTGTAGCAGGGTGTAGGCCTTACGGGGCCTGCCTCCTGCCCACATGAAGGTAGATATTAATTTGTCCCATTGTTTAAACTCAGTTTTACTGGGAATTAAAGGGATATTTTGGAAACGATAAAGAAATCTCAGCAGGGTATTCATTCTAATGGTTTCTGTTCTTTGAGTTAAAGCCAGAGGTAAGTGAGTCCATCTTTGAAAATCCTCTCAGACGGCTTTGGTCATAGGGTCATAGTTTACCTTTTAGTTATTTATTTATTTATTCAATTTTGGTGACCGTGTAGGCCCACTGAGCCCCAGAGGTCCCTTTTTCAGGGGCGACCCGGGTTACATTACAGAGTAAAGTATGCAGAGAAGACATATATCACAGTTTACAAGGCAGTAGAATATATCATATTTCAAAGGCATACATAATTGCATACAATAATAAGATCTATTAACTTTATAAGAGTCAAGAGCGCAAGGAAGGAAAAGTATGATACAGCAATGAGGAGAGACAAGCATTAGATAAGGTTGCCGGTATTAGTTAGGTGTGTGTATGGGAGGGATATCAGGCACCGTGGCAGTGGCATGTGCTAGCTTTTAGCATGTGGGCTTTGAGTCTAGTGCGGAAGGTTTTGATTGAAGGGGCTTCCTGCACTGAGGGAGGGAGTCTGTTCCACAGAAATGGGGCGGCGTAGGAAAAGGACTTGCCACTTGTCTTGGTCTTCACTCTAAGTACTTCAATAAAAGTTTGGTCTGAAGTCCGGAGGTTCCATGGATTGCACTTGGAGGCAATGAGCCCAGTGAGGCTGGGTGGAGGGGAAGGGCTAAGTAGCTTGTATGCAAAGGCTGAGCAAAGGATACTGGAGGCGAGCATCCAGTGAGGGCCAATTTAGTAGTGCTAGGGTGTCACAGTGTTTATTTCTGAACTGAGCCTGTGTGGCAAAGCAAGCCACCTTGTTGTACAAGACCTGCAGTCTATTGACCTTGAGCTTAGCCATGCCCTGCATGACTGGGGCGGCGTAGGTCAGTGTGGGGAGTAGGATGCTGTTAGCAACAGAGATCCTGGCTTCTGGGATCAGCTGGTCCTTATAGGCAGTAGAGGGTTCCAGATTTGCTGTGAATGGTTTTGTTCACTTGGTCAATGTGATTCTTTAGGATAAAACCTTGGTCTGGTGTGAGGCCTAGATATTTTAGGGAGGCCACTACTTCAATACTGTTGCCAGAGACAGAGCTGAGTTTTAGGGCTTGGGTTCTGTCTTGGCCCGAGGGATCTTGGTCCAGACAGCATGGCCTTGGTTTTGCCAGTGTTGAGTACCATTCTGTTCTCTTTTAGCCAGGACTCCAGTGACTTTGTCAGCTTGGAGAAGGGGGCCAAGTTGTCCAGGGTATGGTAAATGACGGCGTTGTCAGCATACTGGACAACAGAGCTACCCCCACAGTGGCCATTTAGAGCATTCGTGGACAGGGAGAAGAGGAGGGGGCCTAGTTTAGACCCTTGCGGTACACCCTCTTTTAGGGGAAGTGGATCAGATATAGCATCCTTCCACATGACTGTGTACAACCGGATAATTAGCTCTCAAACTATTTGAGAGCATGGGGGGTCAAGACCTAGTCTAACCAATTTAGACAGCAGTAGTTTGTTGCCGACAAGGTCGAAGGCCTTGGAAAGGTCAATGAAGACCGCTGCTGTTGGAATCCCTTTGTCCATGGTGCTGAGTACATCTTCCAAGAATTTTGTCAGGGCTATGTCTGTGTCATGGTTTGTTCTGAAGCCATGCTGGGAGGGAGTAAGAAGCTGGTGTGTTTCTAGATGGTCCTGGATTTACCCATAGACAAGTCTTTCCTGGATTTTTGACAGAATACACAGCAGGGAGATAGATTCCTACAGGCCACCATTGTGGATAGGAACCACATGAGCCTGCTTCCACAGGTCAGGGATGAAACTCTCCAGTAAGGATCAGTTTATGAGCCAGGTCAAGGTCTGGAGAGGGCTGGGGCTCTGGCCTTAAGCAGCCTGGGGTTGACCCCATCAGGTCCTCCTGAGCCCTTTGTTTTCAGGGACTTCAAGAGGATGAGAACCTCTTTTGGCTTGACCAGCCTCAGGTGGAATGTAGGTCAGTCAAGGCAGGGAGACTCAGGTGTTCTGGACTCCGTATTTAGGGGGTAGTCCAGTCTTGTATGAGTCCATGTTTGTGAAGTGGCAGTTGAGGGATGAGGCGATCTGGAGGTCCTCGCTCAGCAATTGACCACTGACCTCAATGGGGCCAGGTTCACACTTGCCTTTACTCTTGATCAGTTCATTAATGTGCGACCAGAACAATCTGGGGTTGTCTAGGTTGGTTTTCTGGAGGTGTGTGACATACTCTTTTTTTTGCAAGTTTAGTGGCCTTCTTGCATTTATTTCTGAGGGTTTTGTATGACACAAGGTCGACAGGGAGTGAGGAGTGCCTGTACTTCTTCCAGGCCTTGTCACATTTGACCATCAGGATCTTTAAGGATGGCGTTATCCATTTGTAGCAGCTGCGTTTTGCTTAAGAGTTTTTTCCGGGGTGCAAAGAGGTTGGCAGCCATCATGAATGATTTCTGGAAATAGTCCAGAGTCTCGTCCAGTGTTGGGAGGAGTTTTAATAGGCTCCAATCAAGGTTGCGTAGGTGGTCATTGAATTGATCAGCTATGAATTTAGAGTAATCGCGCGTAGTGAGTATTCTAGGTTGGACCTTAGGCGCCCTGTTCTTCCAGACACACAGTATTGGGGAGTGGTCACTCAGGGTGTGAGACATGGTGCCAGCTATCTGAATATTTGAATGGTTGGACCCCAGAGCCTAGCCTAGTATGATGTGGTTCCCTGTTTTATGATTTAATCTAGTTGGTTCTGTGATTACTTGCACAAGATTTACCTCTTGAGCAAGGGCCTTGAGGGCTTTGAGTCATGAGCCCAGTTGAGGTTAAAATTCCCTAGGATATGGAGTTCAGATGAGACGTCTTGAACTAGGGCTTTTGTGCTAGCCTCAAGGGATTGGAGAGCATTCTTGGGAGGACTGTATACACATCCAGTGGTGAGGTGCTTAGAAAGGCCAAGGGTGATATGTATAAAGATCGATTCACTATCTGTGCAGGCAGATTTTGTGATGCATTTAGTGTATCTTTCACGTAGATGAGTACACCTCCCCCTCTTTTGTTTTCCCCTGTCTTTTCCAGAAGGTGTTGTACCCTAATGCAGCAACCTCGTGTGAGAGGATGTGGGCCTTAAGCCAGGTCTCTGAGACAGCAAGTGTATCCGACTTGTAGAGGTCAAGCCACATTTGCACTTCATGTATCTTGGGGTGTAGACTGCAAGCATTCATAGACGCAGTCTTCATCCCCTTGGAGGACAACCAATGCGGGTCCTGAGGGGAGAATATTGAGAGACTGGCAATTGGGGGACCTGGGTTAGGCTGTATTTCGCCCGAGAGGAGCAATAGGGCAGCAAGCAGACAAACTAGTTGGGGTTAGTAGAGGGAAGTAGGTCCCATCGGAGTAGTCTCCATGAGTAGCAGAGCATGCCGTAGCAAATGCCCTTCTTTGCTGTTTCATAGGCAATCAGGAGGGAGTTTGTGCCACGGTGGGTGGGGCAGTTGTAGTGGTAAATGGGATGGGTGTTATGACACCAGTGTTCTTTGTTATCAGGGTCCCCTTGGCGCATGAGCCCATCCACCCAGAGGAGAGAGAATATACAGTGATGCCAGGAGTAATCCCCTGCTGGAAGGGTAAGGGTAATGTTTGCTTGGCCTGATAGGCGAGTGGTTCTGTAGGCTAAAGGTGGGGCTCTGTCCTCGGGGTGCCATGACTGGAGGGCAGTATGCCAGGTAGTGGGGTAATTGTGGCCGTTTCCTGAGGTGGCGGGTGGAGCAGGCCTCACTGAACTTGTACTTATGCTGTTATGTGGTGAGCTTAAACAGCAGAAATACTTAAGTCAGGGCTATCCCTAAGTTACAGTAATAAGTGGTCAGAGCAGTTAGAAACTAGGGTAGATTATTAAAGATTTTAAGCTAAGTTGAGAGCTATATGCACAAGATATAAACTTGAAAGTAGCAAGGAATGAAGCAGCAGTTTAGATCATTTGTTACTCTAGAGGCTGTTAGTGGAGAACTCTGTTAAACCACATTTACTTAACTTGATCTACTAGCAGCTATGTTCTATAATGTGTTTGCTTATCAAATCTACAGACAGCTATGAGGTAGGAGACAGTTGAGTATAATTAACATGGCATTATTATCAGGAGAAAACATTGCATTATTTGTTAGAGCACTGAAAACAGTTCTGAGAATTAGTTCTTAAGGTAGCGAGTGTTCATAGGATTAAAGCAGCTAATACAGGTGTAGCTACTGTTGATTGGCCCCCTGGAGCTTGTAGGCGGGGTTAGAGTGCCTTTAACGGGAGGAGGGAAAGGGGGGTGGGCAGGAAAAAATTTCTGTCCCAGTCTGAGTCTTGCTTGGGAGGTCTGCCCGCGCGGAGCTGCAAGCCGGTGCCTCAACCCCGAGGATTAGAGCTTTTGAAGAACGATTGCAGGGCAAGTCCGTGGTGGGGGGGTTGGGGGACCTGCTGCAGAAGGTCTCCCTCACCACACCTGAGGATCCGTCGCTGCTGGAGTATAAGGTTGTTAAAATTGTTAAATATTGTGGGATTATAATACCTAAGTATTTAAATATATTCCCTAGCCAGCACAGTGGAAAAGCCTGCTTTATTGTTGTGGGTGGTATATAATTAAAATACAAAACCTCTGTCTTAGTTTTATTAAGTTTGTATTCAGATAGAGTCTCTATTTCAGTCATAAAATGGAATAATCTAAGAAGCGAGGTTTCAGAGATTGGCATGTATAGTAACAAATCGTCCGCGTTGAATGCCACTTTGTGTTCGGTATTCAGGATCTTAAATCCTGTAATTTGAGAGTCCAATCTCAAGGCCTGTGCTAGAGGTTCCGTGTAGATCGCAAACAGTTGAAGGGAGAGAGGACACCACTGTCTTGTTCCTCTGGTTAGGGGAAGCATTCAGAGTAAGTGCCATTAATTTTAATAACTGCCTGAGGGTTAAAATGTAGGTGTTTAATTATTTGACAGAATTGTTCTGGGAAATTAAATTGTTGTAACGTATGTATAAGAAATCTCCAGGATACCATATCAGATGCTTTTTGTGCGTACATGTTGAGTAACAATAGGGCTGTATTATTATTATTTCTAATTTTTTCCAAAACGCATAATGTATGTTTAATGTTAGGCATGCTGTCCTTTTGAAGTACCGCTAGCTTACTTGTCCAAGACACGATGTGAAGCTGCACAGCACTGCAGTTTCATAGTTTAAACAAAGGTAGCAGAATGTTTTTAAAAAGCGGTTTCTAGAGCAGCCACATTGGGGGGAGTTTAAACATGCCTGGGACAGGCACAGGGGAACCTTGAGGTGGTGGTGGTGGTGATTTAAAGCCACTGACCAGATAGGGCCTACGGGCAGACTGGATGGGCCTAGCGGTCCTTATCTGCCGACATTTTCTATGTTGGAGGGAGCAGTAAGACCTAGCAACCCAACTGAAGCCCTAGCAACCCAAGACTATCATTGAGAGAGTTTTTAAAAAGCTGTTTCTAGAGGGAGCAATAACACTTAGCAACCCAACTGAAGCCCTAGCAACCCAGGACTATCATTCAGAGAGTTTTTAAAAAGCTGTTTCGAGAGGGAGTAATAACACTTAGCAACCCAACTGAAGCCCTAGCAACCCAGGACTGTTTTTTGTGTTGCAGCAATATGGAAACAGAGAAATTGTCAGCAGATAAGGACTGCTAGGCCCATCCAGTGTGCCCATAGGCCCTTTACTTGTATGCATCCACTCACCCTAAGTGGTCAGTGGCTTTTCATCACTCCCTTCCTGCCCAAAGTTTCCCTGTGCTTGCCCCAGGCATGTTTAAACCTCTCCACTGTGCTTGCCCCTACCACCTCTAGTGGTAGACTATTCTAGCGTTCACCACCACTCCCGTTAGAACAACTTCCTCCGTTACCTCTTAATTCCCCATTTCATATCGTCCCCCCTTATTCTGGTATCTTTTCTACACTGGAAAAGATATCCCAACTGCACCTTGTTTATGCCCTTGGGGTACTTAAAAGTTTTTATCATGTCGCCCCTTTCTCTCCTCTCCTCCAGTGAGTACATATTGAGGTCTATTAGTCTCTCCTCATATGTTTTGTGGTGCAAACCATACACCATGTTTGTCACCCTTCTCTGGACAGCCTCCCAGTACTCCAGGTGAGGCCCTACTAGTGTTTTACATAATCGCATCACCACTTCCTACCTCCTACTAGTAATACCTCTGCCTGTGCACCCCAACATGCCACTGGCCCTCCCTGCAGCCTTTGTGCACTGCTTTGATACCTTCAGGTCATCAGATATGATAACCCCTAGGTCCCTCTCCTCTTTGGTGATGGTCAGCACCTCCTTCCCTATCCTGTAGGTCTCCCCAGGGTTCCCCCTTCCCAGGCGCATTATCTTGCACTTTTTTTCATTGAACCTCAGTTGCCACACCTCTGACCACCCTTCAAGCTTCTCCAGGTCCCTCTTCATTATCTGCACCCCTTCTGGAGTATCCGCCCTGTTGCAGCTCTTGATGTCATCTGCAAACAGGCAGACTTTTCCTTTCAGCCCCTCTTCCTTTCAGCCCCTGTGCAATGTCACTAATGAAGACATTGAACAGGACTGGTCCCAGTACTGATCCTTGTAGCACTCTGCTGGTTACCCCTCTCTCCCCAGATTGGATCACATTTACCACCACCCTCTGCCTTCTGTCTGTCAGCCAGTTTCTAACCCACTGTATCATCTTACGCCCCATGCCCAGACTACTCATCTTGTTAATCAGTCTTCTGTGTAGGACAGTATTGAAGGCTTTGCTGAAATCCAGGTAGGCAATGTCTACGGCCCCTCCCTGATTCACTTCCCTAGTCACCCAATCAAAAAACTCTATCGGATTCGTTTGACAAGACCTTCCTGATGTGAATCCATGCTGCCTCAGATCCTGGGCACCAATAGATTCCAGATGTGCCACTATCCTTTCTTTCAGCAGTATCTCCATGATCTTCCCCACCACTGAGGTGAGGCTGACTGGCCTGTAGTTCCCCACTTCCACCCTACTGCCACTTTTGTGCAGTGGGACTACATGCACCTTCCTCCAGTCCTCTGTAACCACACCTTTGTTGAGTGACTCTGTGAACAGGATGGGCAGAGGTGCTGCTAGTTCCCTCCGCAGCTCCCTTAATATCCTCGGGTGTATGTCATGTGGCCCCCTTGGCTTTATCCACCTTCAGCTTTGTGAGTTCCTCTGGCACTCTCTCCACTGTGAATGGACTGGTGTCTATCCCCCACTGATTGCCTCTACTCCCAGCTGTGGTCCTTGACCCTCTCCTCCTCAGTGAATACTGAACATAAGTATCTGTTCAGTGTTTCTGTCTTGCCTGGATCCCCCTCCTCCTCTCCTCTTCCCTTTGAGCCTCACAATCCCCGCCCCTCCCCCCAGTTTTTCTTCTATCGCTGATGGTACCTATAGAATGTCTTGTCTCCTTTTTTCACAGACCACGCTAAACTTTCCTCTGTTTGTACCTTGGCTTTCCTAACCGCCTTCCCTGCATCTCTGAGACATTCAAGGTTCACCTCCCAGTCCTCCTTCCTTTGGGTCCCCTTATACTTCCTGAAACTTGCTCTTTTAGCCCTTACTTTGTCTCCCACCTCTTTAGAAAACCATAATGGTTTCTTTCTTCTTTTCCCTTTGTCCACTATCATAATGCATTGGTTAGTTACCTCCAGAATAGCTCCTTTTAGTCTCCCCCACTATTCCTCCACCCCCACCATTACCTCTACCTTCTCCAGGGCTGCTTTTAAGCATCTACCCATTTCATTGAAATCCACCCTTCTGAAATCTAATACTTTTGCCCTTGTGTGGCTTAATTGAGTCCCTGTCTCCATGTCAAACCACACCATGTGGTGGTAGTTGGATCCCAGCTGCCCTTGCACCAGGATTCTTTCGACTCTGTTCCCATTGATCCATACCAGGTCTAGAATCGATTTGTCCCTGGTTGGCTCATGCACCAGCTGTGAGTCCAGCTCCCTGCAGGGATTCCAGGATGGCCATGCTACTGGCTAAAGCAGTTGCCTGGGTGGTCCAATCCACGTCCAGCATATTGAAATCTCCCATTGACAGCATTTCGCCTTTAGCTGCCATGTCATGAATTTCCTCCACTAGTACCATGTCCACTTCCTTCCTCTGTGCCGGAGGTCTGTGGATCACCCCATACGTATTGTTGTGCCATTTCCCAATTCAAGGGTGACCCACATTGCCTCGTCCTCCCTCAGCCTTCCCTTTACTTCTGTAGACTTTATGCCTTCTCTGACGTACAGGGCCACCCCACTCCCTTTTTACCTTCCCTGTCCCTTCTGAACAGTGTAAAGCCTGGTAGATTGACGTCCAAGCTGTGAGTAGCAGAATATCATGTCTCTGTTACTGCTGCTTTGTCAAGGTCTGTATCCATCATCAAGGTTTCCCAGTCTGGAACCTTATTTCCCAGATTGCAGGCATTTGTGAACATGACCTTCCATGTTTTACTCCCTGCTTTCCCTCTGTTCCTGTTTTCTCTACTTTGCCTGTTTCTCCCCCCCCCCGCCCTGGTATTCATGCACATGTGGTCTTGCCCCCCTTATCCCCTCTTATAAAAGTGTCCTCTGCCTGCCCCTCACTGCTCGTTTGTTCCCATTGTCAGTTTGTACTTTTGCATGTTCTTGCGGGGGGGGGGGTTCCTAAGCCACCTGTCTCTTCCCCCCCTTGGCCAGTTTAAATGCTGTCTGCTGAAGCATTCCAACTTCTCACTAAGGACTGAGGTCCCCTTTCCAAACCGATGCAGGCCATCCTCCTGATACAAGCTCACATCTGCCCAAGGCCCCAGTCCCCTGTGAAGTCAAATCCTTTCGTTCCACACCAATCCTTCAACCAGGAGTTTTTTTTTCAAACTCTGTTTGTCCCCGGCCCATCCTTATGTCCCACTGAACTCTCTCTCCAGCGACCTTCCATTCCACTGACTCTACCTCCCTGCGTGACTCGACTCGTCTCCTCGGCACCATGCATCCCCCAGGTCTACCCTTTGGGGAAGAGCCGCCCCCGTCCAGGGCGCTCTTTCTTTTAAGTATTGAGCACCAGGCTGAGGAGGAGGGGCAAGGAGAGAGCTGCGTCCAACTACTGGGAATGTGCTCCTTGGGTGGGAGGCGCCTTCGCCTATTGGAGGGAGGAGGGGAGGGTATTTTACTAAGTTTTTAACCCTGTGGAGCTCGACTGCCAAGGCAACACACACCACAGCTCCACTCCCTGGCATATGCCACAATGCTCTTTCAGCTACCCCCAGCCTCTGCCAGAGGTCGCTCGTTGAGCAGTCGTTTTCTCAAGCCCTCCCCAGAGAAAAGAAAGCAGTCCTTCGGATGCTCAAGCTCTTCCTCCCCCTGCTGCCCCCCAGCCGCCCGGATCCGTTCCCAAACCCGGGTCGCCGGTGTGATGCGCGGTGTGGCGTCCAGTGCCTCAACCCTCTGCGTCACTGGGCCATGCTCAACCAGGAGTTTGGATGTGGAGTGCCCTGGCCTCCCTCATGCCTTGGACAAGTAGCACCTCCAAGAATGACACAGAATGTGCTACCCATTTCAGGTCCTCTGCCAGCTTCTGGACTCCAACTCTACCCTTCTCCTCACCAAGGCATTGGTCCCCAGGTGGACAATGACATCCAGCTCCTCCCTCCTGGCTATCACCTTAGTGATCCTATGGATTTGCTTCCCATCCCTCCATGCAGCACTTCCTGCGAGGCACTTGACCTCCCTCTCCCCCCCTGCTAGTTGTCCCTAATTTCACACCCCGTACAATAGCATCCCCCACTAGGAGAAGCTTCCTCCTCCTCTGGGGTCCCTTACCCCCCCTTCCCTGGGACTCTAGATTGGAGGTCCTGACCAACCTCCCTGGTCCCAGCTGTGGGTGCCTGTGTGGGGCAGTCCCATGCCTCCAAATCAGCGTAGGAGTGATTAAGCTGGACTGGTTGGGGAATGTCTCTGACCCCCTCCCCACTCTCCCTGAGCCCGCTGTGGTCCAGTCATCCTTCTTCCTGGGCAACCTTTGAGGTTGATGCTGTGGACTCAGTGGTCGCTGGGTAGGGGTGGATGCCGCCTGTAACCTGACCACCTCTGCACGGAGGCAGGCAACCTCCCTTAGCCCAGAGAGGTACCTGCAGATAGGGAAGCATCGCAGCCTGCAGAACGTCTCCCTAAAGACTGCTGCTCCACAGCCACTGTACTGCACCACTCCTGTCATGTCTGATTTTGACCTGACGTGCAATATAACCTAGGTATGCTGTCTAGATGAACCCCTGTGCTCCTCCCTTTCTTCAGTGTGGAACGTCCTGTGTGATGTAGGAAGGTGTAACACTATGGGCCCACACCCTATAAAAGGAGGACTAGCCCAGGGGTTGGATTACCTTCTGGCTGAGTCCAGAAACAGTCAGCCAAGGACCTCTTTACCCTATGTTCGCAGAGGACAAAGACCCAAAGAAAAAAGAAAAAAACAACAACAAAACAAAAAAAATTAAAAAAAGACATCCCCCCAGATCCATAGAAATATGAGACCTGCCCTAAAGGTAACAGACTCAAACAAGTACAAACAGTTGCAAGCTTACCAGCAACAAAATCCTTCACTCCTGCCTCTCCACAAACTTAGCAGCAACAGAAAGGTACATCTGCCTGAGCCAACTAAGTCTGCTTCTGCACTACTGCTGTGTGAGAGAACCCACTGGTATTTAAATCACAATGAACTAGCAAATAAACAAAACGAAACAATGTAAGAAACCACTGTGGTTCTCAAAGGAAGTGGCAGTGAAGGTTCAAGAGAAAAAAAAAAGCATTCAGGAAGTACAAGGAATCACAGAAGGAGCAGGACAGAGAACTGTATCAGTTAAAGCAAAAGGAAGCTGGGAAGGCAGTCAGAACAGCAAAGGCCCAAACCGAGGAAAAGATAGCCAACTCAGTTAAGAAGGGGATAAAACCTTTATAGGTACATCAGGGAGCGAAGGAAGACCAAGGAGGGTTAGTGAGGCTTAATAAAGGGAGGGAGGGTGGGCAGAGGGTGACTGTGAAAAGGCAGAGATACTAAACAAATATTTTTGCTCAGTATTTACAAAGGAAGTAAGGGAGGTACCTAAAACAAACCGTAGAAACACTCTGGATACAGAAGTTGATACCAGCCCATTTACAGAAGAAAGGGTTCTGAAAGAACTCTTAAAACTGAAGGTGGACAAAGCAATGGGGCCTGATGGGATTCATCCCAGAATTCTGAAAGAACTAAGGGTAGAACTAGTGATACCACTGACTACCCTCTTTAACAAATCATGGGAGGATGGGGTGGTACCCGAGAACTGGAGGAGGGCAGATGTGATTCCTCTTCACAAAAGTGGGAGCAAGGCAGAAGCAGGAAACTACAGACCTGTTAGTTTAACCTCAGTGGTAGGGAAAATGATGGAATCACTTCTGAAGGAAAGAATTGTCGAGTATCCAGAGGCCAGAGGGACACAGGACCCAAGGCAGCATGGATTCACAGCGGGAAGGTCATGCCAGACAAATCTGATAGATTTCTTTGACTGGGTGACCAAAGTAGTAGATCAGGGAAGGGCTGTGGACATGGTCTACCTAGACTTTAGCAAGGAATTTGACACAGTCCCACACAAAAGATTAATATACAAGTTAGCCAGCCTGGGAATGGGTCCCAAGATGACAGCCTGGGTAAAGAATTGGCTGGAGAATAGGACACAGAGAGTAATAGTAAATGGAGTCCACTCTGAAGAAAGGGGGGTTACTAGTGGGGTACCGCAGAGTTCAGTATTAGGATCGGTCCTCTTCAATGTCTTTATAAGCTGACATTGCAGAGGGACTGGAAGGAAAAGTATGTCTCTTTGCAGATGACACAAAGATCTGCAACAGAGTTGATGCACAAGGCGGGTGGAAAGGATGAGAAGGGACTTGGCAAGGTTAGAGGAATGGTCAAATGTATGGCAGCTTAGATTCAATGCTAAGAAGTGCAAGGTAATGCACCTGGGAAACAAAAACCCAGGGGAAGAGTATGCAATGGGGGGTGAGATACTAACAACAACAAAAATGGAAAGGGACCTGGGGGTAGTCATATCAGATGACCTAAAGGTGGGCAAGCAATGTGAGAGGGCAGCAAGGAGGGCTGGGGGGATACTAGCATGCATAGGGAGAGGCATCACCAGTAGAAAACAGGAAGTTATTATCCCTCTGTACTGACAGTTGGTGAGACCCCATCTGGAGTACTGCGTGCAGTTCTGGAGACCCAATCTCTGCAAAGACATAGACAGGATGGAAGCTGTCCAGAGGAGAGCAACTAAAATGGTGCAGGGTCTGCACCGAAGACATAATGAAGAGAGACTTAAGGAGCTTAATATGTATAGCCTCAAGGAAAGGAGGGAGAGGGGACATGATAGAACTCCAAGTACCTCAAGGAATCAACAAAGTCCAAGAGGGTAGCATCTTTAAAAAGAGGTGCAAGAACAAGGGGGCACAATTTGAAGATAGAAGGGGCGGCTCAGAGGTAATTTAAGGAAGTATTTTTCACAGAGAGGTTGTGGATGCATGGAACGGCCTTCCGAGGAGGTTGTGGAGTCAAAACAGTGGTGGAATTCAAACATGCATGGGACATTCATAAGGCAATTCTAGGGGGTTGGGGTAGGAAGAAGTAGGCTGCTGGTTAACTAGGATCTGCAACTTATCCATTAGGTAGGGAAATGGGCAGACTGTGTGGGCCAAGCGGTCCTTATCTGCCGTCAAATTCTATGTTTCTATGTAGGGGTATTCTGAGGCCTCCCTGCCAATCACCGGCGTCTTCTTTGGGCTCTCAGACCAATAAGGCCTGGGACAAATCTTCACAGAGACATTCTCATTGGGACAAGGACTGGCCTATGGACCATTCCCCCCATCAGCGAACCCTCCTCCTGGGCCAGACTTCCTGACGCTGGACCCTCAGATGCCAGTCCCTACGCTGGCTGACCCGACATCATCCGGCATCCCTTTACCTGGCGATAGGCCTATCCTTCCATCAGGTCCTTCGGACCCTCTCGAGGTTATACCCACACCAGGCCAGACGCCCGAGGGGCCAGCGTTACCACTGTCTGGCCCCACAGCAGGGCCTTTGCCGGATCCCTCTGCTCCGTTAGAGCCCCTGGCCCTCGGGTACCCAACATCACAATACCCGGTGCTGCAATACCCAGCTTCTGAGTATCCGGCGTCCCAGTACCCGACACCGCAATATCCCTTCCCCCTTTCTGACACCAGAGGAGAGCCCTCTGGCACCTGAGGAGGGAAGGATTCGCGCCCCAGGGAACTCCCTAGAGGGGCCGTCCCTCCCCCCCCTCGTAAGGAGGAGTCTTCCTCCTCTTCATCAGAAACTTCTGACTCGGACTCAGAGTTCGGCCACTCTGACCCCGAAGATGAGCCCCATACTCCAGAACGACTCCTCCGAAGTCCACTCCGGAGGACCCTTCTTTTCTGGAGTTATTGAGGAAAATCCAGGAAGTACATCAGTGGAGCCAGACCCACAGCATAAAAAAGGTGCCAAGACCGCTCCTACGCTGATTCCACCCTGGATAGAGCTTCACGCGGATCTTGTTTCCACCATTTGGAAACAACCTTTTGCGTTAGCCTCCCTTCTGAGGAAGGTAGACAGGCTATACCAAGCTCCTGAAGGTGTAGACTTTCTTAGCTTTCACCCAAAGGTGGACTCGGTTGTCACCCGCACCGCTCACAGCCGCTCCGCCAATCCCAAACACCACAGCTCGTCTCCGCCTGATAAGGAATCCTGGCTTCTGGACCAATACGGGAAGAAGTTCTATTCCTCTTCTACCCTTGGTATTAGGGCTCTTAACTATGTGGCACATATGGGGGATTTCCAGAAGACCATCCTTAGCCAGGTGGAATCCAAATTGAACTCCCTTCCTGAATCACAGACTAAGCAGGAAGTGGCTGACCTTGTCTGTTCTGCTCATTCGGCCAGTCAGCACATGCTTCGTGCCACTTACGACGCAGTGGACACAGCTGGAAGGAGCTCGGTCTTCGCCGTAGACTTACGGCGTCATGCCTGGCTTCGCGTGTCAGGTTTGGTCCCGGAAGTGCAGTTTGCCATTCAAGATGCTCTCTTCAGGGGTTCGGTGCTGTTCAGGGGTAATGTCAAGGACATCATTACCGAACTGCAGGAGAAGGGCACTGCACTGAAGTCTGTCAACTCTATGTACAGGCCCCCCTCAAGGGCAGCAGCATCCTTTTCGTTGTCATAACCGACAAAGACGAAAACCACAGGGCAAACGTGCCAACAAACGTCGGGACCCTCCAGCAACCAAGACTCCCCCCCAGCAAAAAAGTAGTGGGAACCCCGGCTGCTGCGCAGCCCCACACCTCCTGACTCCCTGCCTCTCCCATTGCCTCTGGAGGTTTCAGAGGAACCGGTAGGGGGGAGATGCACCTCCCATCTGCCAGGCTGGGAGAGGATGCTTGGGTGCTCCAGTTGATATCAGCAGGACATTCTATAGAGTTTCTGCAGAAACCACCCCGAAGACCACCGCCCCAGTCGTCTTACTCCCCGCAACATCTTCCTCTGGTCCTAGAGGAAATCATCTCCCTTCTCTCGAAGGTGGCAATAGAGTCAGTTACCACCCATGTTTGGGGAACCGGCTACTATTCCCATTTCTTCCTAGTTCCAAAGAAGACAGGAGATCTGAGGCCTGTACTAGACCTCAGCTCCCTGAACATGTTCATGGAGTACAGATGCTTCAGAATGCTCTCTTTGCAGAGCCTTCTACCTCTTCTTCAGCAGGGACAGTGGCTATAAACTCTGGACATGCAAGATGCCTACCTTCATATCTCCATACTGTATGCCCTTCCTACCGCAAATTCCTTCAATTTTGATTTCAGGAGGACCGCTACCAATTCAATGAGCTCCCATTTGGTCTTTCCTCGGCCCCCTGAGTGTTTACCAAATGCCTGTCTGTGGTAGCAGCCCACCTGGGTGCACTCAGGGAGTACAGGTATTCCCGTATCTGGACGACTGACTCCTGGCACCCCCATCCAGGGAGGAACTCCTGCACTCCCTTTCCCTCACTCTGCAGGTTTTCACCAGGTGGGGTGTCACCATCAATCAGGCCAAGTCCCATTTGGTCCCATGCCAACGCCTCCAGTTTATAGGGGCGATTCTGGACATGGCCACTGGCAAAGCCTTCCTGCCTCCAGACAGGGTAGGCACCCTTCAGACTAAAGCCCATGTTCTGTCTGGTCGCAGGAGGGTCAGAGCCAGGTCAGTCTTCCGCCTCCTCAGGCTAATGTCGGCTGCCATTCCGACAGTCCCACTTGCTCGGCTCCATATGAGGATCTCTAGATGGACGCTTCGATCTCAGTGGGACTAAACCAGGGACAACCTAGACCAAGAAGTTCTAGTATCTGATCCCGTGATCAGGAACTTGCAGTGATGGATGGTTCCGGAGAACCTATGCCTGGGGGTTCATTTCTACATTGATCTGCCCTCCCAGACGTTGACGACAGACGCATCGGGAGAAGGTTGGGGTGCCCATCTGGGGTCTCACAGGACTCAGGGCAGCTGGTCCAGGTTCGAACAAAACCTGCACAAATGTGCTCAAACTGAGAACAGTCCTTTATGCCCTCCAGGCTCTACTCTCATTCATCCTCCCTGGTCATTTTCTCATACAGTCAGACAGCATGTGCATTGTCTGGTACCTCAACAAGCAGGGAGGGGCACTGTCCTACCCTCTGTGCCGGGAAGCGATGAGAGTCTGGCAATGGGCAGCCCAACATCATCTTCACTTGACAGTAGTCCACGTTCCAGAAGTGGAAAATACACTGGTAGATCAACTCGGTCAGTCCTCCACTAGGTCCCACGAATGAGATTTGGATCAAGACATTGTAAATGACATCTTTCAACGATGGGGAACACCTCAGCTAGACTTCTTTGCCTCTCCCCAAAATGCAAAGCTTCCCATCTTCTGCTCGCTCGCTCCAGGGCGAGCCATTTTTTGGCAGGACGCTCTATCTCTCGCTTGGAGGGACAGATTAGTTTATGCCTTCCCTCCCATTCCTTTAATTCCAAGGGTCCTGAAAAAAACTCAGATCGGAGGGAGCTCGAATAATTCTCATCACTCCCTTCTGGCCAAATCAAGTTTGGTTCTCTCTTCTGCAACAGCTTTCAGAGGAACTTCCTCTGTTGCATCAATTGTTGACCCAGGATCAGGGGACCCTTGTTCATCCAGGTCTCAGATCCTTTCATTTACATGCGTGGCTCCTGCAGACATAGCTAAAGCCCGCTTTGGAGTTTCTCCTCTCATAGCGGACATTTTGGTAGAGGCCAGGAAGCCTTCTACCAGGTCCACCTACGCCATGAAGTGGAAGTGGTTTTCTGTTTTGTCCAGTTTGAAGGACTTCAAGCCTTTCTCGTGCCCAGCCAATAAAGTCCTGGACTGCATGCATCACCTCTTCGATCTGGGTCTCAGCCATTCCTCGTTAAAAGTCCACATGGCCGCTATCTCAGCCTACCATATTCCCTTTGGAGACAGGACTTTTGCGCAGTTGGAAGTCTCCAAGCCTTCCCTCAGAGGGGTTCTCCATTTGGGCCCCCCCCCCGGTCTGCATTCCTGCCCCTCCTTGGAACTTGAATTTTATTCTGGAGAAGCTTACTCTGCCTCCTTTCGAGCCGGCAGCTACATCTGATTTAAAGTTCCTTTCTTAGAAAACACTCTTCCTAGTGGCCATTACATCTGCTCGGCTCATTTCCGAGCTTCAGGCCTTGATGTGCAAAATCCCATACTTGATTTTTCACAAGGAACGTGTGGCTCTACACACCCAAAGTTTTCCCCTAAGGTGGTGGCTGAATCAATCCATTTAGCTACCTGCTTTCTTTCTGCAACACTCGAATCAAGGGGAGTACCTCTTGCATACTTTGGATGTTTACAGAATTACTGAGATACTACACCAAGGATCTCAGGAGGACTGATCAGCTTTTTGTTTCTTTTGCTTACAAAAGAGAAGGCAATGCTGTTTCTAAGCAATGCCTATCAAAATGGTTGGCTCATTGTATCACTTTCTGTTACAACAAGTACAACAAGACCCTTTTGGGTCAAATCAGAGGTCACTACACCAGAGGAGTAGCTGCCTCTGCGGCTTGTTTCAAGAATGTGTCAGCGGCAGACATCTGTGCAGTCGCAACTTGGACTTCTGTCCATACCTTTATGAAACACTACAGTTTGGACATCACCTCTCATTGTAGAGCGGGCTTCGGGTTGGCTGTCCTACAAAGTCTCCTTTCATGAGACCCATTCAGCCCTGAGGTACCATGCTATGGATAACAATCCTCCTCCCGAGTACTTTTCCTTGTTCCAGACTGCTTGGGACTCAGTCCTATATGTGAATACCTACTGCAAGAGCCCTCTCGAAGTAAGATAGTACAGTTACGTAAGAACTTACTGTAACAGTAGATCTTCGAGAGAGGCTCTAGCAGTAGGTATTGCCTTCCTGTCCTCTGTCCCCTTAAGCTTATTTGTTCCATTTCCATGGGGGGAAATATCCTCTTCTCTCTCTCGTCTTGCCTCTTTTGACCTTTGGTGGGAAAGAACTGGAAGGTGGGCATGGGAGACCATCCCTTTATATCGACATCATATGACACCGGTCACCTGCCGTGGGGGTGGTCCCCCACCAGAGACTGCTAGCTAGAAGTTTTCCCGTGGAGTCCTGATGCCTGGCAGCTTAATCCTATATGTGAATACCTACTGCAAGAGCCTCTCTCGAAGATCTACTAATCTTACTTCGAGTGGGAGCTCTTGCTGCAGGCTATCACAATAAGGACAATGCCGCAGGCACTAGGACCCTCCAGAAAACTTCTCAGCTAACAGTACTCAGCAGGGACCGCCCCCAACTTCAGCTCCGACCCTGACGTCAGCCCTGATATAAAAGGGGGCGGACCCAGCTCCACACCAGTTCTTTTCCCGCCGCTTCCCTCACACGTGAATAGTTCTTCGGTCTTGGCTTGCCAGTACCAGCTAAAAAAGTTAATTTTTCAACAATTTCTTCAACGGTTTTTTGTCACCGACATATGTCTTCACTGTCCTCGGTCTCCTCGTCAGGACCCCATGTCAACAAGTGCGGTTGCGGCCACCAGCTATGATCCAAGGACGGCCACAAGAAGTGCGCCTTTTGCCTGGGGCCTGAGCACGACACCGCGGCCTGTTCGTCCTGCCAGAAATTTACCAGCCGGACTAGGATCTGCCATCTGAAGGCCCGAAGGCGTACCTTCTTGAGAAAAAGATGGACCTGCACACCTCATAGGAGAAGGTGAACAAGAAGGATAAAACCAAGCGGTCCCACAAAAAAGACTGTAGTCGGTTCCGGCACTGGTCCAGGTCCCGGTCTCGCTCCTGCTCACAGCCCTCTGCCAAGAAAGCCCGTGGTTCAACGGACTCAGGTGAACGTCCAAAGTACAAAGATCAGGCTGAAGCTGGGCCTTCAGGGGAGAGGCCAATGAAGCCTAATGTGGCTCCGCTAAAAGTCACCGTTAAGTCCTCAGAGGCACAAGCTTCGGCCCCGTCTTTCATGGGCTCAGCGCCACCCGTCAAGAGCGTGCCCTCGGAGTCGAAGGACACTCCGCGTCCTGGCGGGTACCCCATCATCTGTCCCCTTACCGACACTGGGTGATGGGGCGATGGATCTGGACGCAGCCAGCGAAGGGGCTGCATCTCCATCCCCCAAGTCCTCCTCCCCCCCGGGGCTCTCCTTCCAGGGCTGACGTTCCGGATATTCCCTTTCCAGGGAACACGTCCTCAGTCTTCACTAAGGATGAGCTCCAGGATCTCTTTTCCATCTGGTGGGGGCAGGTCCAGAAGCAGACCCCCCACCGATGCCAGCCCCGTCACCGGTTCCAGACCCTTCGGGTGAACCACAGCTAGGAGGTGCTTCTTCGCCGGGGAAGACCCCCAAGGGACCGCCGTCTACACCTCCTTCCAAGGCTCATTCCCATTCACGGTCCATAGACTGACACTGGGGCTCTACCAGATCTGGTAGCCGAAGCCGGGTCAGGTCTTGCACCAGGAGCCGTTCCCACTCTGTTAGATGGGACCGCTCCCGGCGTCGGTCTCCGCTCTGCCGTCGGTCCTGTGACCGACGTTGGTCTTCGGACTGTCATCGGTCGGTGAGTCACCGATGTTCGAGTGGGGCTAGTCACAGGGATAGGTCCGGCTACTCGACACTAAGTAGCCCTTCCTCCTCCTCTACCTCTTCCTTTTCAGGAATTGTGGGTTCCCCAGGAGAAAAGGACCAGCCCCGCTCACCTCCTGATGATCCTACTTTCATGGACATCATGAGGCACATTCAGGACTCCAATGAGTGGGATACAGAGAACCTGGATCCGGAACGCCGGCAATTAACTAAGTACCTGAGACAGAAGGAGCCTAAACCCTTGGTGGTGCTTCCTTTGGTGGACACATTCCAGGACCTCACCAGGATTACCTGGAAGCGTCCGACTTTGGTCCTGGCAGTTCCAAAGAAATCGGACAGGTTGTACAGAGCCCCAAGGGACGAAGCATTTCTGACCGAACACCCTCAGGCGGACTCTTCACTAATTACGGCTGCTCATTACAAATCTAAGCAGCCCAAACACCTCAGCTTGCAGCCTCCCGATCCAGAATCTCGTTTTTTGGACCAGGTGGGCAAGAAGGTGTATTCTGCCTCCACCTGCTCAATTAGATCCCTGAATTTCCTAACACACATGGTCCAGTAACAGAATGCGCTCTGGGAGCGGGCACAAGAGCTGGTGAATGCCTTGCCAGACTCTGAGAAGAAAATGGAGATTCTGAACATCCTAAAATCGGGCTCAGACATGGGCACACATGTTTTGCGTGCCTCATACGACACTGCGGATATGGCAGCCAGAGCGTCAGCGTCAGGTGTCTGCCTCAGGCGCCATGCCTGGTTGAAGGTCTCTGGCTTTCGCCAGGATCTGCAGTCCGGCATCAGGGACTTGCCGGTCTAGGGTACCATTTTGTTTGGGCAGGAGACAGAGTCTCTCATCTCTCGCCTCCAAGAGTCAGGCAAATCCATTTGGTCTGTCCACCAAATTTACCGTGGAGACCAGCGGAGACAGCGTAAGCGGCCATTTTGTAAGCCCTCAGGTGGTCAAGCCCGTAGCAATCAACAGGGCCAGAGAGGTGGCTTTCGGAGGAGAGCCGGCAACCAGCAGCCTGGAGGCGCTCCTCATGGCCCCAAGTCCTCCCAGGCCTCTCTGCCCAATGACTCCCTTCCAACCCCCCTCCTCTGGCGGAGGTTCCAGGGGAGGTGATAGGAGGCCGCTTTTCCCTTTACCTTCAGAGATGGAGCTTGATCACTGTGGACAAATGGGTCCTAGACATCATAAGGAGAGAACACACTCTCAAGTTCACAGAGATTCCTCCAGACACTCCACCAAGGTTCTCCAGATATCCTCCTTCTCATATCCCCCTCACAGAAGGAGAGATACAGGCCTTCTTGCAAAAAAGGGCGATAGAACCAGTCCCCCTGCAGCAGTGGGGAAAGGGGTATTATTCCCACTTCTTCCTGGTCCCAAAAAAGACTCAGGACCTTCGTCCCATTCTGCACCTCAGCTCTCTCAATTTCTATATAGAGTACAAAAGGTTCCAGATGGTGTCCCTCCTCAGACTTCTTCCTCTGCTGCACTAAGGGGACTGGCTCTGCTCCCTAGACATGCAAGATGCGTACATGCATATCGGGGTCTTTCCCCCTCACAGGAAGTTCCTGAGGTCCCACTTCTGGGGGTAACATTATCAGTTTCGAGTTCTTCCATTCGGCCTCTCCTCCACTCCTCGAGTCTTCACGAAATGCTTGGCAGTAGTGGCTGCGGGTCTAAGGCGTCAGGGGCATTATGTCTTCCCTTACCTGGACGATTGGCTGCTCGCAGCCCCGTCAAGGTCATGGCTGCTTCAAGCTCTTGGAGACACTTATACTCTCTTCCGAGACCTGGGGATCACCCTGAACCTTCCAAAGTCTTCCCCAGAACCCAGCCAAAGACTTGCCTTCATCAGAGCGGTGCTGGATACGGGCCAGGGCATGGCTTTTCTACCCCTAGAGAAGGGCGATCGCTTGCAGGAGATAGCCGGATCGGTCCTAGTAACTCCTTCCTCGGACTTCTGGGGCACATGGCGGCAGTCATTCCAGTCACTCCTATGGCCCGCCTCCACATGAGAATCCCACAATGGATGCTCGGTGTGCAGTGGGATCAGTGCTGAGATGACCTAGACCACATGGTCAGAGTCACAGAGCCAGTAAGGAGAACACTTCTTTGGTGGATGGATCCACTCAGTTTTGAAAAGGGGTCCTCTTCTGTCCGGAGCCCCCCTCAGATGGGGGTGAGGAGCACACCTGGGGGCCCACCAAACACAGGGCATTTGGACCCCCGAGGAGCGCGAACTCCACATCAGTGTCCTGGAGATGCGAGCAGTCCTCAATGCGCTACACGCCTTTCAAGAGGACCTTGTACCAGACTCTCTCTTCTGGTTCAGACAGACAACATGGTGGTCGTCTTCTATATCAACAAGCAAGGGGGCGATCTTTCTTACCCCCTGTGCAGAGAGGCAATGAGAGTCTGGTATTAGGCACTGGAATGGCACATCACTCACTCTGTGGTGCACGTCCCAGGTGTCCTAAACGACTTGGACGACAGTCTCAGCAGATCTCAGTCCAAGGCGCATGAGTGGGAGCTACTGCAATCAGTAGTGGATCAGCTGTTCAACACATGGGGTCATCCAAAGCTGGACCTGTTTGCGTCACCACGCAACACTAAACTGCCAGTGTTCTGCTCATGAGAGCCTGCATCTGGTGTTTTCTGGCCAGACACGTTGTCCCTTTGTTGGGCAGGGAGGTTTCTTTACACCTTTCCTCTCGTTCAGAGAGTTCTGTTGAAGTTACAGGCCAAAGGGGCTTGAATGATTTTGATCGCCCCGCTGTGGCCTCAGCCAATTTGCTTTCCACTACTTCAGCGGCTATCTACGGAACCTCTAATCCCGCTGCCAATATGCTTGCAGTTGCTGTCCCGGGATCAGGGCACGCTGGTCCATCCAGATCTCCAGTCCTTACAGCTTCATGCTTGGCTCCTTTGGATGCGGTTAAATACAGGTATGGGGTATCCCCAGAGGTGGCGGATTTTCCTGTGTCGGCAAGAAAGCCCTCCACGTGCTCCACTTATGCCATGAAGTGGAAGCGGTTCTGCTTGTGGGCCTCATCTCACCATCTGGATCCCATTACCTGTCCAGTGAACTCAGCTCTACAGTATCTCCTCTCCTTATACCAGCAAAGCTTGAGCTACTCCTCCATAAAGGTGCACATGTGAGCCATTTCGGCTTATCATGCCCTTTCGGGAGACAGGGCCTTAGCCCAGTTGAATGTGGCCCGCACCTTTTTATGGGGGATTCTTTACATCAGACCTCCCATTCGGGATCCTATCCCACCCCGGGACCTCCTTTTTGTGTTGGAGAAGCTTGCTCTTCCCTTGTTTGAACCTGCGACTGTGAGCTGTGATATCTTTCCTGGAAGGTTTGCTTTTTAGTTGCCATTACGTCAGCTTGAAGAGTTTCCAAGCATTAGGCTCTAATGTGTAAAGAGCCATATTTAATTTTCCACAGGGAAAGGGTTTCTCTGAGTACTAACCCTAAGTTTCTTCCAAAAGTGGTCTCGGAGTTGACCCTCAACCAGTCGTTGACCTTCCAGTTTATTTTCCTTCCCCCTCTAACAGAGGAGAAGCTGTCCTTCACACTTTGGACGTCCACAGGACGCTAAGGTTTTACCTTAAGCAAACGGCTTCTCGCCGTCAATCGGAGCAACTGTTTGTGGCATTCGCACCACAACACTTGGGTAAACCAGTGTCCAAGCAGACCATTTCTAATTGGATAGTGCACTGTGTTTCTTTCTGCTATGAGAAGCACAGCAAGCCCTTTCCGGGTCCGGTTAGGAGTCACTCCACCAGGAGAATATCTGCTTCCTTTGCCGCACTGCGGAACTTCTCGATTAGGGACATGCACGGCCGCTACTTGGAATTCCATGCATACTTTCGTAAAGCACTACAGCTTGGACAGTGCCTCCAGACACCGTGCCGGCTTCGGCCTAGCAGTCCTTCAGGGACTCCTGTCTTGAGCTTCTGTGTTCAGCTTCCTCTCTTCCACCTCCCGGGGTCGATCACCTCTTTGGTGAGGGACTGCTTGGGATTCAGTCCTTATTGTGATAGCCTGCTGCAAGAGCTCCCACTCAGAGTAAGATGGTACAGTTACGTAAGAACTTACCGTAACAGTAGATCTTCAAGAGGAGCTCTTGCAGCAAACGTTACTTTCCCACCCTCCATCCCCCTTTGAGGTGTGCAGAGCATCATCTTCGAGCTTTGCCTCATTCTCCTGTCAGGGCTGGTTTTGGGGGAACTGGGGTGGGCTGACGTCAGGGTGGAGCCGACGTCAGGGGCGGTCCCTGCTGGGTACTGCTGGCTGAGAAGTTTTCCAGAGGGTCCTAGTGCCTGCAGCATAGTCCTTATTGTGATAGCCTGCTACAAGAGCTCCTCTCGAAGATCTACTGTTATGGTAAGTTCTTACGTAACTGTACTTTACGGTAAGTTCTTACGTAACTGTACTATATGATTGAGATCTTTAAATACGTGAAAGGCATAAACAGAACTGATACTGAGGGGATGTTTGTGTTGAGGGGAGGGAGGGGACATAAGGGGAATGGTCTGAGGTTAGAGGGTGGAAGATTTAGGAGGGAAATGAGGCACTTTTTCATGGAAAGGGTGGTGTCTAAGAGGGACATAAAGGGGTGGGACAAAGTGAGGGGGAGGGAGGCAGTTGCAGAATTCAGGATTGCTAGCTGCACACTCAAGCAGACTTGATAGACCATATGGCCTGTATCTGCTGGCAGTTTCATATGGTCATATTAACCCATCTACAGACAGTGGTAATGGGGCTTTCAGAAACATCAGCTGCACATGCCACCTGGCTGGATAGAGCAGAACAGAGTACTGGAGAAACAGAGGACACCTTGGCTGATTTGTCCTGAGACAGGACCAAACTTAAAAAGCATCTGTGGGAGGTGCAACAAAAAGCGGAGGAATTGGAAAACCAGTCCTGACGCTCCAACATCCGTATAAGAAATTCATCGGTGGATCATCCAGCAACTGAAGCTGGGAGAACACATTGCTAAATTTCGAGGTGGAGAGAGTGCATAGAACCGGGCCCAAACTTCGGCCGAGAAGCCGCAGCATTTCCTCATAAAATACCTCAGGTATACAGACAAAGAGCAGGTCCTGTGGGCCGCAAAGTCCGGCGGTCCGATCATGATGAAAGAGGGGAGCAAGGTCTTCATATTACAGGACTATAGCAGGGAACTCCAGAACAGGTGGCAAAAGTTCAATGGAATCAAAGCAACCCCCATCTCGCAGGCTGGGAATTTGTGCCTCTTTACCCATCCCGCCTCAGGATCACAAGACCAGGCAAACCTCCCCGCTTTTTTGACACCCCACAGGAGGTCGAGAAATTTGTTCAGGAGGAAGAAACTGCAGAATCCAGTAATTTACAAACTGTCAATAACACCTCCTGACTGATGTAACTTACTAAATGTCAGTCTGCCCAATGAGTGAAATGCCCTCCTACTGAATGAGCTGGGAGCGATGTACCATCTGCCCCATGGTTGAATAGCTCCAGCACTGCAGTAAGTAAGAAATGGGGCTCTGTATTTTTTACATTCTCTGGGGTTTTAGTAACACAGGAATTAATTCTAACATACCCAGTTAAATTTGTAACGTCATAAGGATTGTCATGTTGTGGGGTAATATCACAAAAATCAAAGTAAAACTATGGCTGTGCTGCAATAGATTGAAAGTGACAATGCTAGTAGCAGGCATGTGAGCCCAGTCGAGTACGGAGTGTCCACCATCTTGACCGCATGGTCATTGTGCTGGAGGGAATATCACCTCCTTTGCAACCCGCCAGGTTCGCACGCATCATCACTCTAAAAGATGTATAAGTTCCAACCAAAGTACATGGTAGAAATAGCGGCAGCCTAGGGTGGGTGGGGTCTCAGACCCAGGGATGATTAACAACTACAGGACATCTTGCATCGACTCTAGCCTGCAGTGTACAGTGAGCATGCCGAAAGCGGTGCTGTAATCAGCTCCCCCACTAGCAGTAGTGGCACAGAAATTTAGATGTACTAGAAACTAGTGGGGAAGTGCACTTAACAAGCAAACTAAATCTGTGAGGCACCAAGGACGCTGCCGTTACACCCCCGCTCCTATACCAGAGATTCCTTCCCCACTGACTGTGTCTTGGGACTCAGGTGACAGCGGGGATGGGGTTGGGAACAGGATGATATGAAGGGCAACATTGCATATCACATCAACTTTATTCATGAGACAATTTCCTATAGATCTCTGGTGACTTAATACTGGACCCCTGTGCGTAAACGTCTATTATCCTAACTGTACGGGTGAAAAGAATTTCTGCTGTGCTGGGGGTGGGAGGGCTTTTGTGGGGGGTCCGCAGACCTTCGGCTCAACCCTGAGCTCATTGCACGAGCTCATAGTTCGGTGTATGAGAGGCAACATTTTCAGAGGGTAAGACAATATTTGCCAACTCACTTTCAGAAAGGGGTGCACAGTTGCCCCCACCTTTCCGTTCAGAATCTAAGATAATTTACAAATTGTTCTACCTGAAAAGTACATTTGTATTTAGTAAGCTAACACTAGCCCAGTGTGCCTTAATATCACCTTCATCAACAGAGGGAAAGGTGATGGTTCAGTCAAAGAACTGAACAAAAGTTTGGTTGTTGTGGGAATAAAAGTTCAGCTGTTTGCTTGCTGAAGAGACGGAGGGAAAGGGAGGGTCAGTAGGGAATGTAGAAAGGAGGGGGAGGGGAAAAAGGGGTGTTCAGGGGAAAAGTTGGTTACATTCAAATGTTTAATACAAGAATCAGAAATCTGTTTATGGATACAGGTACTTTATGGTTCACAAGCTATCTAAGTAACGCAGAGGGTGAATGTTTGCAAGCTAAAATCATAGGGGATGGTTACTCTACGCATGATTTAAAAATGGCTAACAGTATAAATATCACTTCATGGAATATTAACGGTCTTAAGAGTGTGGTTAAAAGGAAGAGGGTGCAATCTCGATTAAAGAAGCTCAAAACTAGTGTTGCTTTACTGCAGGAGACTCATATGACGCCCACAGAAGTAAAGAAAATAAAGATCTTCTGTGAGGTACCTGGGTAGTGGCAACACATTCATCCAGAGCAAGAGGGATGGCTATTTGATTGTCATGAGGGTTCCCAGATAGTGTGCTTAGCACCTATGAGGACCCGGAAGGACGTTATGTCGTGGCACAGATATAGCTGAATACTGGGTCCTGCATAGCAGTATGGTCAATATATGTTCCGAATATCGAGGACCCTAAGTTTTACCATACGCTGCTGCTGGACATGGATACTGGGAGGAGACTTCAATTGTGTGAGGGACCCCATACAAGATAGATCCAACCTGACCCCAGTTTCACTATCAAAAAATTCCCCGGCCCTACTTGAAATCGAAACCACATATACTGGATATATTTAGGCACCAACACCCCACGAGTTGGGAGTACAGTTTCCTTTCACATGCCCACCATACATATGCCAGGATTGATCAGCTATCTGTGTCTGTGCAGACAGCTCTCCACATGGGTCACATGGCATATGAGACGATATTGGTCTCTGATCATGCTCCACTCGTCTCCACATTCGGTGGTGGGTCTTTCGATGGGTCCCCCAAACCTTGGAGACTAGACCCCATTCTGCTAAAAGACAGGGACTTTCTGATACATATCCGAAGTTCCATTACTGATTATTTGGCTAACTTCACATACAAGGTGGGAAGCTGTGAAGGCCTACATTAGGGGCAAATTGTCACCTTTGTATCCCATAAGGAAAAAAATAGAGGAGCGAGATGTTGGGGAAGTAGAAAGAAAAATCTTGGAACGAGAAAAAAAATCTTGGAACTAGAAAAAGTACACATGGCTCGCCCCAGTAGGGAGCTGTACCATAGGCTGCAGCAGGTAAAATGGAAATACCACTCCCTCATTACTACAATACTTGAGTGTAGCATACTTTTGGGAAAGGTTGGCCTCTACTTTGATAGAAACAGAAGGGGAAATTACTTTCCTGGCAGTTGAGACTCAAGAGAAGGGGAAAACAGTATAAAAAGCATCGAATCCCCTAGTGGGCCCCCTGTAAATGACAACCAAGCAATAGGCCAGGCCTTTGTTAAATTCTATAAAGAGTTGTACTCCTCTGAGGTGTCCTCCACCAACCAGCAAATGCAGGCCTTCTTTCAGAAGGTATCAATTAACCCAATGGAAGAGGAGGCCTTCAATGGAATGGAGACACCCCCCCCACCCCCAAGAGCAGAAGAGATTCTAATGTCTATAAAACAACTAAAAAGGTGGGAAAGCTTCAGGGCCAGATGGACTACCAGTTGACTTTTATAAACTGTTTCTGTCAGAGATCATGGAGCGCTTACATGTTGTACTTGGGGAGTGCATAAGAGATGGGCGTCTTCCCCCTCCATGTGGTCAGCTATGATTACAGTTTTACCCAAACCAGGCAAGGACCCTGCAATGTGTTCCTCCTACCGCCCAATCTCATTGCTCATGGCAGACTATAAAATATTGGGACGGCCCAGTGGTGTTGAGGGCTGAGACGCTGGCGCCTTACCTCATGCTACATCGACCTCAGGTTACCAGGAGCCAGCTCGGGGGGAGGGTTGGAGCAGGATTGAGCCATGGCTGTCCCCTCCAAAGCAGTGGATGCCCACTCCGCTGTAGTCCCACTCCTACCAGGTGGAGGTCCGGTGGGTAGTGCTGGCGGTTGGAGTGGCGATGCAAGTCTGGGGAGGGTTGGAAGGGGCACGGATCGCCCGTATGCGTCGCCTCCGCGCGTAACCGCAGCGTATTATGCGCCCTGGCCCCAGGATGGAAGGAGAGAAATTGAAAAATACCAAAATTACAAATGAAAATATTGGCCAGAATTATAGCTGTTCGGTTAGATCTGGTGTTACCAGCAATCATACACTCTGACCAAAGTGGATTTGTTCAGGGTAGGAAGGGGAAAAAACAATATCTCGAAAAGTCTTAACGTCATTCACTACTGTGGGCAAAGTCTCATAAATTACAAGGAGCAGCAGTCCTTGCCTTAGATGCCGAGAAGGCTTTTGACCATGTGGAGTATGGGTATATGTTTGCCACATTGCAAGAGTACAGTGTGGGGGACTACATGATGTGCATGATCAAAACTCTATATTACCATCCTTCCTCCCAAATATTAACTAATGGATCCCTTTCACCAACCTTCCAGTTGCAACGAGGTACGAGGCAGGGGTGCCCACTGTCCCCGCTACTCTATGTCATGCACTAGAACCCTTGGCAGTGGCCATACGGAACCACACCAGAGTGTGAGGGGTTATGGTGCACCAGGTGACACAAATTAGCCTTACTTGCTGACGACCTCCTGTTATATCTACAGAACCCGGCCAAAAGCCTCCTACGTGTCCAGGCACTGGTGAAAGAATACACATCATTATCAAGGTCTAAAAGTGAACTCCTCCCAACAGGGGACCAAAAGAGGTGGACCCTAACTAACAATGCACTGGATGTCCAGGTAGTCATAGTTTAAGGTGAATAATTTGAGGACACATGAGGAAATGTAAACCCCAAGATATTTAATTTTTTTGAGACTGTGCTTACAAAAATGTTACTAGAATGTGAAAGATGGATGGACCTTCCCCTCATGCTGTATGACAGAATTGCCACTGTTGAAATGACAATTCTGCCTCAGTGCTTATACCTATTCCAGTCACTCCTGTGCCATATCCTTGACAGGTTCTTTAAGGCACTTGGTAGTGTACTTCACAGATTCATCTGGCGCATGAAAAAAAACGCACAAATACACAGGAAAATCTGGTGTGGATTAGGAAGAAATAGGCTGTTGGTTAACTAGGATCTGCCGCTTATCCAATAGGTAGGGAACTGGGCAGACTGTGTCAGCCAAGCGGTCCTTATCTGCCATCAAAGTCTATGTTTCTGTGTTTCTATGAAAATACTACAATAACCAATCCCCAAGGGAGGAGCGGCTTTGCCAAACTTCAGACATTATTACTTGGTGGCCTAACTAGCTTTTTTGCCGCCGGGAATAGACCCTGTGATACCAATGTGGATGAGTATCGAGGGAGGGGGACCTACGCAAAGATATTCTCACTTCTACTCTACAGCCTCAGGGTCATAGGGAAAAACATGCCAACCCATTCGCTGACACACTCCTGAAGGTCTGGAAAGTGGCCTGTGAACACATCAGTCTTAAGACCACCATCTCCCAATATGCATCTATATGGTCCACATTGAAAAATGCCCCCAAATACAACGTATTCCTCCATGGAGACCTACTACATTGGCAGAGAAAGTGGTTAAGGCAAATCGTATAACTATATGAAAGTAAGAGACACCTCAAATTCAGTGAGTTGCAACAACAGTGGCAGTTGCCACTGTGGGACTTCTCCACATACCAACTGGTCCAGCAAAGACTGGTTTCTCTTCAGACCTCCCACCTCGGTTAGTCGCAGCATGACCCATATATGGAATAGCTGTTCAGGACCCAGCCTCTAACTACTGCCTGCATCAGACATCCTTCCCAAATAAAAACGGCCTCCAAATTCAAACTGAAAAGATGCCTGAAAAAGTTCTGCCGGTACACTTTCCTGAAAGATCTAAGCAACATTCGTTGGCAGGATTTCTATCTAGCCCCCACCTTTAACGAAGCATTTAACATCTTTCAGTTCTTACTGGGGCTAATAGACAAACACGCCCACTAAGACCGATCAAATCAAAAAATAAACTCCTGGCTGGTTCTCTCCCATCCTGAAGAAAGCACTTAGGGATAGGGACTACTGGTGGAAAAGCGAGGAAATCCCACCTGGAGGCCGATTGGGTAGCATTTCCTACCACTAGGAATGCTTGTACCAAGCTAATTAGGTCAGAAAAAGCAAGGTACTTCCAGAAAGAACTAGAAGACAATAAAAACAACTCTGCCAAATTTTGGAACATACTCAAAGAAGTCAAATGTCAGTCCACTGCAGCACCCCTTCCAAACAAAATTGTGTCTGATGGTACCACCTATACGGACAAAGCTGATATACTAGAGAAGTTTAATGATCACTTTGCCACTGCAGGGCTTGCCTTTGACACCTCACCTATCAGTAAACTTAGCCCGGCAAGAGACTACATTATTGGCTTCACTGATCACCACAACCATAACCACCCGCATCCCACCCCCTTCAGCTTCCTCACAATTACGTTCAAGCAAGTGGAGGACCTCCTTCTTTCTCTGGATTCAAAAAAAGAGTGCGGGTGCAGATAATATTGAACCTTACTTCCTAAAATCCTGGCCATACCTATCTGACCGCCTCATTACACATTTATTGAACACTCTCTGATTCAAGGTGAGCTACCTGTCCTGTGGAAAACTGCCCACATCCTACCATTATTCAAGACTGGGGATCTGAGTGATCTGAACAATTACCGGACTATTTCTATACTATCTGTCCTCTCTAAATTACTTGAAAAAATTGTCAACATCCAACTTAGAGAACATTTGGATTCACAAAAGTTGCTAAACCCGGCTCAGTCCGGCTTCCGAGCCAAACACAGTACAGTATCAGCTCTTGCCAAAGTAACTACAAACTGGCAAATGGCCTTGGACTCTAAGAAGCATGTACTGTATTTGCCCTCTTCCTTGATCTAAGTAAGGCCTTCGATACTGTGGATCATATCATCATGCTTACTGCACTGAGTAACATCGGACTTGATAGTTCTGCCATTAAATGGTTCACCAGCTACCTAACCAATAGGTTATAACAAGTCAAAGCCATAGGGGATCTGCCCCCACAAAAATCCTTGTTATGAGGAGTCCCACAAGGCTCCATCGTGGGCCCTATCCTCTTTGCAATATACATCAATAATCTGGACTCGCAGCTGGGCACAGCAAATGTGCACTTATTCGCAGATGATACTGTACTCTGTACCACAAATTCATCATTGGATTTGGCCCATGAGTACTTACAGAAAGACTTCATCACCCTCCAATACAACCTTTCCACTCATAAGCTCCTCCTCAACGCCAAAAAGACTAAAGCAATGATTCTATCACCAAAGTCTACTTCCGGATGTCCACATATCACACAGATCCGAATACTCTTAGATGAATCCCTTGAAGTAGTTGATACCTTTAAATACCTAGGGTTCTGGCTGGATAATAAGCTCAACTTTCTGAGCCACTTAAATGAAACCTCGAAGAAACTAAGACAGCGATTAGGTTTATTCTATCGCATTAAACACCTACTTAAGTTAGAAGCCAGAATGAGACTAGTACAAACTACATTCCTACCAATACTGGACTACGCTGACTTCCTTTACAGTCATTGCCCATCAACGATGCTAAACAAACTGGACACCCTTTACCACCGGGCTTTAAGATTTATCCTAAATCTACCCCGTGGTACACATCACTGTCATCTATACTAGGTTTCAGGATGGACCTCACTCTCAACTAGAAGAAAAAGGAATGCTCTCCTCTGGCTTTTTAGAGCATTATGTTATAACCTCCTTGCATACATCTCAAACCTCTTCAAATGGGCTAAACGTTCCTATGGCCTGGGATGCTTTTCCATAATCTGCTTCCAGATTCCTAGAGTGAAAATTACCCTTGGCTCAGCAGCAATCAAATTCTCACTTCCATCACTTTGGAACACTATGCAAGACTCATTAAAATTATCCTCACTTCCAAGCATTTTCACATTCAAAGCTCTATTAGCGGATTATCTGAAGGAATCATGCAACTGTTTCAGACGCCGATGACGCCTAAGCCCCAGGTGCCACTCTCAAATCCTATGCCTAAGTATCTCATCCACCCCACATTCCTAACAACAGAAACCTAGGACCTACAAGCCTAGTTCCCTAATCTGAGATGGCCCTGCCTATTCTATACCTTTTACCTATTCTGGCCTCCCTCTTGGCTGCCTACTCTTTCACCCCAATTTTTACCCTATTCCTTAATACCCCCTTATTTTTTATCATTTAGGTATGAGCTCTTACTTAGCGGAGACTGTATGGGATTGTTGTCTCTTCTCATTCCAGTAAAGCTTATCATTATGTACCTTTGCATGTTAATTATGTTGACCGGTGTGTATAGGCCCATATTGACCGGCACCTTCACAATGTTTTTTTTTTTTTTTGCACCGCTGTCCACCATAATTGTAATCCTAAGTGTACTGTATTGTATTAATGCCCAGGATCACCTTGAAAATGAGCTTGCTCAATGGTGTTTATGCCTGGTTAAATAAAGTGATTGATTAAACCACTATCAGTATTCTATAGTATATTAATGGGAGGGGGAGAGGACCCTACACAATGTGTCAGGGATATCTGAGAGGCAGACCTAGGGGCGGAGATGTCTGCGGAAATATGGTCGGGGGCAGTTTGACACCTTAACATTTGCTCCAGAAGCAATAGACTGTGCCACACTCAACTGTTTATACAGGTCATACATCACTCCAGGTAAAAGGCACGCCTTTGATGCCATAAAATCGTCCAAATGCCCCAAGTGTCTGGTTGAGGATGGTACCTTCCTGCATATGACACTTACGTGCCCTAGAATCTTGGCTTATTGGCACAAGGAACATAGAATCATGACTTTGGTGTTAGGGGTGCCCCCAGATCTCCGCTAGAATTCTTATTCAGAGCTGACCAAAGTAGACGAGGCCTCAGAGAGAGACCTGCCCCTGGTCCCTGGCCTTAGTTAATGCACGACTGCATTGGCACAATGTTGGGTCTCGGAGACCCCCGACCATACAACAGTGGGTCAATAATCTACTTCACTGTCTCAAAATAGAGAGGACCCAGAGTACAGTGGCAGGCATGGCCAAGGTATTTGATCAAGTATGGAGTAAGCTGGAGAAAGCACTGGAGAAGGATACATTTACACGAAAAATTTGAAATCTATAGAAATATGCCACAAACCGTACACATACCAGCACTTACATAAAACAACACAAGACAGTCCTAATCTCTGCCAGCAAACTGATTTAGACAGGTTATGTTAAAGCTTCAAAACTGTTCTAGATTATATCAATTCATTGCTTTCACATGTAATGTACAAAATGTATCCAAAATGTTTTGGGCATTGGTTTAATGCCCGACATGTTTGTATTTGTTATCGTTTGTTGACTATACAATAAAAATATTTTACAAAAAAAAAAAAATAATATCCTACCCTCCCCTTATCTCTCACGTTTTGATCCAGTGCTCTTTTAAACTGTGACATACTGTCACTGGCAAACTATTCCACTCAGAAACAATCCTTTGGTTAAACCAATGTTCTCTTTTTTTTTTTTTTTAAATGTTTCCCTTTTAACTGCCTATTGTGTCCTCTGAAATCCCTTTCACTTCTCCTAGCTTTCAGTCCCAAGCATTCCCATAAATCACTACTTTTGTGCGCCTTATAGACAAGGCATGTATCACTTCTAAATCTTCTATATCTTATGGAGAACATACCCAAATCTCTCAGCCTCTCTCAGTCAAACACACCCCCAGGTCCTCCCCGGTGGACCCCTCTTTTTTTCAACGTTGTGAAACAGCTCTCTTCTACTGTGGGGTTTCAGACTGAGGAAGAGGATGAAACAAATCTGGTGGACTTCCCAGAATCTCCACCCAGAGTTATCCCTCCTCTGTTGTCAGCACTGAATGATGCCTCTGCGACCTGGCGCAGACCCAGTCTGGTGCCAGCCATGCCCAGAAAGGTTGACAAGCTTTACCAGGCACCTGAGGGGCTGCCCTTTTAGGCTGCCCAGCTGGAAACTGACTCTGTGATTATTAAGGCCGTTCATAACAGAACTTAGACCCCTAAGCACCTTAGTTCCCTACCCCCGACAGGGAATCTAGGAGGCTAGACCTCTGGGGCAAGAGAACTTTTACCTCTGCCACTCTGGGCCTTAGGATTGTACATTTCTTGGCTCATCTGATCAAGTACCAGAATACCCTCCAGAGGAAGGGCAAAGCTGCTGCTCAGGCCCTCCTTGAGGGTTCTCAGAGACGCGAGCTCCTTAAAGTGCTCCAGGCCTCGGAAGGTGTCAGTAAGCATCTCCTCAGAGCCACCCATGATATTGCTACTTCAGCAAGGGCAGCTGCCTCTGGCATTTGCCTCAGAAGGCATTCCTGACTTGGAGTCTCTGGCTTTGCGGCTGACGTCCAACAAAAGGTGTTGAATGCCCCTTTTGTGGGTCACAAACTTTTTGGGCCAGATGCTCAGGATATTATCAATGACCTACTGGCCTTTGGCAGGGCTATTCCGTCTGTCCACTCCCTTTACCTTAACCAGCCTAGGAGTAGACCGAGGCCCTCCTTCCTTAAGGTTTCTCACAAGTCTGGTTCCGGAACCAAGCTTCAGGACAAATGCAGAGCCAGTTCTGCCTTGCCTGCCCCCTCCTCTGCCTCTGGTTCTTCTGCCAGGCAGTCCAGAGGAGGAGGTGTGGCCCCAGCTGTGGGTTAAGCTTCAGCCTGGCTCCTTGACAGACCCCCCCCCCTTGTTCCAATCCAGGAAGTGGCAGTTGGAGGTCGGTTTTCCCTCCCATCTGTCCCAATGGATAACCATCACATCAAATACTTGGATTCTTCAGATAATCCAACAGGGCCATGCCCTAGAGCTTTTAGAACAGCCTTTAGATGTTCCCCAATTCCCACCTTTTATCCTCCAGACGACACAGAGGTGCTCAGGGGGACTTCACCTTGCTGTGTAAGCAACCCATAGAACTAGTGCCCAGGCAGCAAAGGAATAAGGGACTCTACTTCTGATTCTTCCTGGTTCCCAAAAGAACAGGGGATTTGAGGCCCATTCTAGACCTCAAAGAGCCGAACCTTTTTATAAAGTACAAAACATTCAGGATGGTCACTTTGCACAGCCTTCTTCCTCTGCTCAAGCAGGGTGACTGGCTATGCTCCCTCAGTATGCAGGATGCCTATCAGCATATCATGGTTTGCCCCCCCCCCCCCAGGCAATACCTAAGATTCCTATTCCAGGGGGAGCAGTACCAGTTCAGGGTATTGCCCCTTGGCTTATCCTCTGCACCACAGGTATTTACCACATGCTTAGCAGGTGTAGCAGCAAAAGCCTTTATATATTCTCATACCTGGACCACTGGTTACTGAAAGCTCAGTCCAGGGAGCTCCTGATCTTACCTGAGTCAGTCTTCATCTTTCATAACTGGTGGGTCCTAGCTGGAGGTGTCAGACCCTTATGGGAGCATTAGCTTTAAGACAATTTTGGGCTGGAGGAGCCAGTGTCGAAGACGGCGCCGCCCACAAGGCTGACGTGTTACGTGGCGCTCATGGACTGGCCAGTAACTAATGCCAACTCCCTCCATAGTAACATAGTAGTAGGTGGCAGATAAGGACTGCTAGGCCCACCTAGTCTGCACATATTCCCTTCCTGCATCAGCGGCCAGTGGCCCTACTTGGTCATAGAAATATAGACTTTGCCGGCAGATAAGGACCACTTGGCCCACCTAGTCTGCCCATTTCCCTACCTACTGGATAAGCTGCAGAGCCTAGTTAACCAACAGCCTATTTCTTCCTACTCCCCACAAGAATTGCCTTATGTCTGTCCCATGCATTCTTGAATTCCCCCACTGTTTTTGACCCCACAGCCTCCTCAGGAAGGCCGTCCCATGTGTCCACCACCCTCTCTGTGAAAAAATACTTCCTCACATTGCCACTGAGCCATCCCCTACTCTATCTTCAAATTGTGTCTCCTTGTTTAAGCACATCTCTTTTTCTGAAAGATGCTACCCTCTTGGACTTTGTTGATTCACTTCAGGTACTTAAAGTTTCTGTCATGCCGCCCCCCCCTTCCTCAAGGGTATACATATTAAGCTCCTTTAGTCCCTCTTCGTATGGCTTCTGTTGCAGACCCTGCACCATTTTAGTTGCCCTCCTGTGGACTGCCTCCATCCTATATATGTCCTTGAAGAGATGGGGTCTCCAGAACTGGATGCAGTACTCCAGATGGGGTCTCATCAAATGTCTGTACAGAGGGATAACAACTTCCTGTTTTCTACTGGTGATGCCTCTCTCTGTACATCCCAGTATCCCCCCAGCCATCCCTACTGCCTTCTTACATTGCTTGCTAACCTTTAGGTCATCTGATATGACTACCACCAGGTCCCTCTCCATTTCTGTTGTCGTTACTACCTCCCCCCCTCCCCATTGTGTACTTTTCCCCTGGGATTTTGTTTCCCAGGTGCATTACTTTGCACTTCTTTGCACTGAATCTAAGCTGCCATACTTCTGACCATTCCTCCAACCTTGCCAAGTCTCTTCTCATCCTTTCCACCCCCTTGTGTATCAACCCTGTTGCAGATCTTTGTGTTGTCTGCAAAGAGGCGTACTTTTCCTTCCAGTCCCTCTGCAGTGTCACTTATAAAGACATTAAAAAGGACCGGACCCAGTACTGAACCTTGCAGTACCCCACTAGTAACCCCTCTTTCTTCGGAGTGGACTCTATTTACTATTACCTTCTGTGTCCTGTTGTCCAGCCAATGTTTTACCCAGGCTACCACCCTGGGACCCACTCCCAGGCTGGCTAATTTGTTTATTAATCTTTTGTGTGGGACTGTGTCAGATGCCTTGTCTAGGTAGGCCATCTCCACAGCCCCTCACTGATCTACTACTCTGGTCTCCCAGTCAAAGAAATCGATTATATTTTTGTAACATAACCTTCCTGCTGTGCATCCATGCTGCCTTGGGTCCTGTGCCCCACTGGCCTCTAGGTACTCAACAATTCTTTCCTTCAGAAGTGATTCCATTATTTTCCCTACCGCTGAAGTCAAACTGACAGGTCTGTAGTGTTCTGCCTCTGTCTTGCTCCCACTGTTGTGAAGGGGAATCATATCCGCCCTCCTCCAGTCCTCACATACCACACCATCCTCCCATGATTTGTTAAGGGTAGTCAGTGGTGTCACTAGTTCTCACCTTAGTTCTTTTAGGATTCTGGGGTGAATCCCATCAGGCCCCATTGCTTTGTCCACCTTCAGTTTTAGGAGTTCTTTCAGAACCCTTTCTTCTAGGAAAGGACTGGTATCGAGCCCCCCCATCCAGAGTGCTTCTACTGATTGGATTAGGTACTCCCCCCTCCTCTTCTTTTGTGAATACTGAGCAGAAGTATTGATTCGGTATCCCTGCTTTTTCACTGTCCCGCTCTGCCCATCCACCTTCCCTTTTATTCAGCCTCGCTGTCCCTCCTTTTGTCTTTCTTCGCTCCCTAATGTACATGTAGAAGGTTTTATCCCTCTTCTTAACTGAGTTGGCTATCTTTTCCTCGGTTTGGGCCTTTGCTATTCTGACTGCCTTCCCGGTTTCCTTCTGCTTTAACTGGTACAGTTCTCTGTCCTGCTCCTTCTGTGTTTCCTTATACTTCCTGAATGCTGTCTTTTTCTCCCTAACCTTCCCTGCCATCTCTTTTGAGAACCATAGTGTTTTTTTCTTTCATTTTGATTTGTTTATTTGCTTCACACAAAGACTCTGTGATGGCAGTTATGATGTTTCCCCATTGTTGCTCCATTCGTCCTTCTTGCCTGTTTGCTAGTGCTTTTCTGAAGCACTCTCCCATTTTGACAAAGTCAGCCCTCCTGAAGTCCAGTATCCTCACTTTTGTATGGCTTGACTCTGCAGCTGAGTTTTTTGTGAGCCACACTGTTTTGTGGTCACTTGTTCCCAGATGGCTACCCACTTCTAGATCTGAGATCCTCTCTCCGTCCCCATTTGAGAGTACGAAGTCTAAGATTGCTCCCTCCCGAGTGGGTTCCAACACTAGCTGTCTGAGTCATGCCCCCTGTAGAGCATCGAGAATGGCCCTGCTCTTGGATGTAGCTGCAGCAAAGGTGCTCCAATTAACATCTAGCATGTTCATATCCACCATTAGCAATATCTCCCCCTTCTCTGCCATCCTAAGGATGCCTTCTATCATTTCCTTGTCCATTTCCTCATCCTGAGATGGGAATCTGTATATAATCCCTGTGCGGATTGTGGTGCCATTTCCAGTTTCCAGGGTGACCCACAGTGCCTCTTCTCCTCTCTGTTTACTGTTTTGTTCCATTGCTTTGATCCCTTCCCTTACATAGAGAGCCACTCCTCCTCCTCCTCCTCCTTTTCTACCCTCCCTGTCCCTCCTGTAGATTGTGTACCCTGGTATGTTGCCACCCCAGTCATGGTTCTCTGTGACTGCCACGATATCCAGGCATCCCTCTTCCATCAAGGCCACCAGCTCAGGGAGCTTGTTACCTAGACTACGGGCATTGGTACTCATTACCCTCCAATCTTTGATGGCCTTACCCTTTTTTGCCCCATCCCTGTCCTTACTGCCTTTTGTCCATTTACCTGCCTTTCTCCCATCAACTTCTCTATCTTGGTGTTTACCTCACTAACTACCCTGATTTTGGGGGGCGGGGGGGCTAGGATTCCCCTGCTCGTTTTCATTGCCTCCCCCCTTGGCTAGTTTAAATGCTTGCCAATGAATCATTTAAACCTATCACCTGGGATCCTGGTTTCCCTCCTGGACAGATGCAGACCATCACGCCAATATAGGCCTGCATCCCTCCCGGTGGACCCCCAGTCCCATTGAAACCAAAACCCTGAGCTCTGCACCAGTTTTTCAACCATTTATTGAATCCCATGGTGTGGAGCACCCTAGCCTCACCCATGCCATAGACAGGCAGCACCTCCAAGAAGGTTACCGTGCGTGCTACTTGTCTAAGGCCCCTTTCCAGCTCCACAAACTCCTCCTGCACTGCTCTGATCCCTTTCCCAGCCAGGTCATTTGACCCTAGGTGGACAATGACATCCAACTCCCTCCCCCATGCAGCTGCTCCCACGATCCTGAGGAGTCGCGCCCTGTCCCTCCAAGCCATGGTGCCAGGCAGGCACCTTACCTCCCTCTCCCCTTCCTCCCCCAGTTCTACCCTCCTAACAATGGAGTCCCCACCAGGAGTTGTTTCCTTCCCCTGTGGGGTCCCATGCCACCCTCCTGTGGGTCTCCTTTGTAGAGGTTCCTAGCATCCTCCTTGGTCTCCACTGCGGGTGCCACCATAGAGGAACCACACTATGCCACAATGGCATGTGAATTGTGGAGAGGTACAACTGGAGGGATGTGCCTCTGTTCCACCACCCTCACCCTCCCTGGTCATTGGCTATCATCTCTTTTCATCCCATCTAGGGTTCCCTTGTGTCTACTCCATATATGTTTGAATCTCCTCAATGTGTTGGCACCCACCACTTCCTGGGGTAGGCTATTCCAAGCATCCCACCATCCTATCCATGGAGAAAAACTTCCTCACATTTCCCCTTATCCTACCCCCCCCTCCAATCTCATATCGTGTCTCCTCATCCTTGCACAACTCTTGTACTGAAAAATGTCACCCACCTGCACTTTGTCCAAGCCTTTAAGATATTTGAAGGTCTTTGTCATATCCCCCATTCCCGCCTCTCCTCAAGTGTGTACCAGCCCTTAGTTCTGCCTTTCCCGCTGTCGAGACAGCACCTCGTGAGGACCACAGCTTCAAAATCTGCACTGCAATCCTACAGTACTGCTCGCCACTGACCTTTGCTCAGTGCTGCATCAGTTATCGGTGGTTACCCATTTGTTGTGTTCCGCTTTCCCTCTAGTACAGAGTTGAACGCTTTTTCTTTATTTTCTGCCACGGTCACATCCAGCTTGGGGCTTTCGAAATCTAAGGCGGGGCATTGCCCAGTGCATCGGTGCCCCTGTGGCAATCTGATGACCATCATGACAACTGCTTTTCCTGCCTGGGTCCCCAACATGATATGGATTCATGCGTTGCCTGTTTCTCCATGAATTTCTGTACCATCTGCTTCCGCGTGGCAAAGTTGGTACAGGACCTCCAACTTTTGGAGGATGGCGTTGCACCAGGTCCCTGGGCCTGTCTCCGGTACTGTATATATAGAGGGAGAGCAGGCCTACGTTTCTAGTCTCACCGAGACCGGAGGCCTGGTGGACAGTGGACAAGTGGACAGTCGGTTCTCTCCGGGGGGTCGGCTGAGCACCCCTCATAGTCTGGTAGCCCCTGGTGTTGAGGTCTCTGCTATATGCTGGGCCTGCTCCGGTGATTGCCTTAATGTCACTGGCCAGTGCCATCTCAGCTCCCAACACCATTCCCGGTGTCGGTGAGTTGGACGGCATCACCATGGCTACTGGGGCCCCTTCCAGTGCCGCTTGTGGTGTGGGGAGAGAGAGAGAGAGTCTCTGGGGTCGCTTCCTTGGAGATCTTCCTGATCTTGTCCTCCTCGATTGAGGATCAGGATGATCCCAATTGGTGGCCTAGCTTTTTGGAGCTCGGGGATTCTCCTAGGCCCAGCCTGAGGCCTTTGTTGCGGTCGGCTTCAGTCCAGCACCATTTCCGGTGCTGCCTCCTCCGAGTCTTCCGGTGCTAGACTGGGGGGGGGGGGCACTGGCCCTGGTGCTGCGGATGTTCCTCATGTTGGATCTGATAACAGTTCGGCTGGCGGCGAGAAGGGGGATTCAAATACCCATCTCAGTGCCAGATCCTCTCTTCTGATTGCGACTTTGTGAGGGTCTCCTGTGAGGGGTGGGTCTCACCTGGAAGGATGGGGGTCTTGAGGTCATGGTTGATGCCCTTGACTGTCCCTAGAGTGGCTGGAGGCTCTGGGCGGAGTTGGAGCACTGACCCACACCTCCCCCCCCCGACTGGCAGGGGTCCATGGCGGGTGGGGACAAGGGGCCACCCTTGTAGACCAGAATGACTCTATTCTCCTCATGAGCGGGTTCTTCCCCCCCCAAGGCCAACACTGCCTTCGCCCCTCTCCAGTTGGGCATTCGCATGTGTGCGGGCCATGTGGTTCTCTCTCTCTCTGGAAGCTTCTCCTGCTCGTTCCCACAGCCCTGGCAGAGGGTCTTATCTTGCCTCTCAGGACCATTATCTCCCCTGTTCTCCTCTGCCTCCTCCTCCTGCCTTCTCAGGTTTCTCTGGCCATAGGGGTCCCATGACCTGGGAACAATTCAGGGCTACGGCGTATGCATTCCCTGCTTACCTCAAGGCCATTGACAAGGACATTTTTAGACCTCGTCCCAGGTTGCTCCTATCCCAGAATCCAGCTTCTCCTCCTCCTCTTCAGCTTACTCTTCTAAGGGACAGGATGCTTTCAGCTACTTCTCCTTAGATGCTGATGTCACTTTGTATCAGTGATTCCTCTCGGAGATGCTGGAAGAGCTGCATCTTCCCAGAACTTCTGGACACAATCCTACATGTGCGATGCTGACATTATTTAGAGAATACAGCTGTTTATCTGTTGTGACACCTCCATGGCCCCAACCCTTTATGGAGGAGTTGCACAGTGCCTGGTAACACCCTTCTACCTCCTTCCCAACCCCGAGGGACTGCCAGCACAAGTATTGTGCACCCCCCAGGACTCCAGGAGCTATGCTCCATCCCTCTTCAGGTTTGGAACCTCTGCACACCCATTCCGGGCATCATCACCCGCGTCATGACTTTCCCCCAGAGTCCGACTCAGCTGAGTTTGACCATTGGGGTAGAAAGGTTTTCTCGGAGGCACGACTCATGTGCATTTAGATGCACCATGTAGCCTATGCCAGGCACCTGTGGGTGATGCTGGGGCAGATCCTCGCATCCCTGCCTGATAGCAAGGCAACCCAAGTCATTGCACATTCCACAAGGGGCCTAGAGCTAGCGAGACACCAGGCGAGGGCATCATATGATGCCAACATGGTGGCTTCCAATGGTGTGAACAGCAGTCTACATTTGGTGGATAGCATGGCTTTGTCTCTTGTGGTTGTCACCCTCGGACCAGTGTAAGGTGATTACCTCACCTTTCCAGGGTGCCCTTTTTTTCTCCCATAGGGTCAGGCGCAAGCTATCTGGGTACCCTTCTTCTCCCAGGCAATGGGAGCCTCCACCTGCCCCTGATCAGTCACAGGTCCTGCCAGACCAATAAGGGGTCCCTGCCTCCTTGTGTTCTCCCCAGCAGGAGGCTGAGGGATCATTTCCCTCAGGGTTTTGCCAGGCACCATAAGGGTAGTAGCTTGGAACTCTGACACACCAGTTATGAATGGTGAAGATTGACTCAGGTAAGATAGGAAAGTTACGTACTCACCGTAATTGTAGATCTTTCTGAGTATCTTCACCATTCATAACTGCTTCCCTCCCTCCATCCCCTCGGGACCAGGTTTATGGGGTGTACCACCTCCCTCCTTCTCTCTGTCCCTTCACGGGGCATATTTCCATTTGGCAAACCCTCAGAGATTCAGAATGAGATGAGCTTTGGGAGCAGGCTATCTCATCTTCAGCCCAATTTTTCATATGTAATTTCTGGGTTTTTGTGAGTTTTCTCCTGACCCCTACACCCATGCATCCCTAGCGTAGCACGTGCATGTGGAGGCACGTGCATGCACGGCGTTCAGGATGCCCCTCCCTTCCAGTCGCACTTATGACCGTCTGCACCGAACCTCCATTCTGTGACGGCAGGACTACAGGTGGGCGACCCCACCCCTTACCTGGGAGAGGAGAGCCAACGCTCACTCCTGCTTCCACCCTCCCGCGACCCAAGCTCATTCCTGAACCTGGGTCACTGGCATAGCGCAAGGTGTGGCGTCCAGTGCCTCAACTCTCAGCACCACCAGGCCGGCTAGCCCAATTTTTCTAAGGCAGTATCTGCTTTCCCTCTCTGTCTCTTATGGGAGTTGTTATGCCCTTTGCCCTTGGACCCATTTCGGCTCTTGGGACTACCTTGTTTTTCTTTCCAATTCACTAACACCTCGGCGTCTCAGAGGAGGTTCAAGAGTCTTTTCCGACTCTCCTTTCCTCTTCCTTTTTTCAAAGAAAGAAGGAAGGAAGGTAGGTAGGTAGGAAAGAGAAAAGCAAAGAAAGGAGTTGCTCTGTTGCCTCAGGAGGGAAGCTGTGAGCTTTTCCCTCTATGACTGGGAGACTGAGAGAGGCATGGCTCCCTTATTTATCTCTTACTTCTTGATGCCACCTGTAGTAATCTCAAAGATGGCACCTCGCCTCTCTGGGTCTGTGAGGCTACCGCTCAGTCTTTCTTAAAGCAATGGAAGTTGTCCTCAAGTTGGACTCTGGCAGGTTCAACACCTCTCAGTTCCTTCTCTTCTACCCCCAAACCCTTTATGCTAAACAAATAAATAATTAAGTCAAAGGGGGACAACAAACACTCTCTGGCACAGAAGCAGCAATGATTTCTTACTGCTTAGCCTCTCGTCTGCCCTGTTCTCTGCAGGCTATCTTGCAGTCTGTGTTGCACTCCTGCTGCTTTTATTTTCAGAAGCCTCTAACTTTTGTGGACTTCTTACTCCTCCTGCCACAAGTTGAGGAGGGCCAAAAGTCCCTCTCTGTATCCCTTCCATCTTCTCTTTCCTTCTTCCTTTCCTGTTGTGTCCTGTGGGTTCCCCAGAGGCTCTGGTCCCCCTCTCTACTCCAAACTCTCCAGTAATGTCCTTCTCTCGCTCATATTCTGTCCTCCTTTTGTTTTTTATTCCTTTCTTCTCTTCCATTCCTTATTCTATCCCTTTGGCTTTTGCCCTCCTTACTTCATATTTTTTGTTTTTGCTTTTTTCTCTTCTCCAGGGAGCAGAACTGAGGGCTGGAGGGAGTCGGTGTCAGTTTCTGGCCAGTTCGTGAGCGGCACATAACATGTTGGACTCGTGAGCAGTGCTGTCTCCGACATCGGCCCCTCCAGCCCAAACATTTCTTAAAGCTAACGCTCCCTTGAGAGTCTGGCATCTCTGGTTGTAACCCACCAGTTATGAATGGTGAAGATACTCCAGAAGATCTACAGTTACGGTGAGTACATCATTTTCATTTTTCAGCTCTAGGTCGCACACTGCAGTTATTGCAGTCCATGGATGTCACTTTCCCAAATCTGTGCTGATCGCATCTCAGTGGTTGCAGTACATAGGAGCAGTCTTGGACTCTACTTAGAACAAGGCCTTCCTCCGTCAAGATTGGGCTGACCACCTCATTGCCCAGGCCCAGGAGGTGGCTCAGAGCAGATATGTCCCAGCCAGGACATTCCTGAAGCTACTAGGCCTAATGGCCACTGCCATTGTTACGGTCCCTTTGGTCAGGTTGCACATGAGGAAACATTTGTGAAAGAGTCCAGCTGGGGACCAGAACCACGTTAGGCAGACACACTTGTGCAATGACTTTTTATTAAACCTTTTTTTACTTCAGGCAGTTGTCAGCATCATATGTGGTTATGAGTGCCTGGTTTATACATGTTGTTTCTAGTCTTTTAACCAAGAGCACCACAGCCTTGTGCGAACTCTTTCCTTGTTGGCACATGAGGATCTCGCAGTAGACTGTCAGGGTTCAGTGAGATCAGCGTTCAGACGCAAAGTGTTTCACTGGTGGATGGACCCAACCAGCCTCTTAAAGGGAGCCCCTTTATTATCTCCATTCTTCACCAAATCCCCACCACGGATGCTTCAGGTCAGGAGTGGGGAACCCATCTAGGTCCTTATCAGACCCAGGGTCTCTGGTCCCACTGGGAAACTCGCCTCCCCATAAACGTTGAGGGCAGTTCTTTATGCCTTGCAGACCTTCCAGAACCATCTCTTTCCGGGCCATCTGCTGGTACAGTTAGACTATCTCAATGCGGTCTATTACATCTTCAAGCAAGGGAGGACCTATTCCTACACTCTGTGTCAGGAAGCAATGAGGATCTGGTACTGGGCTCTAGATCGCAGTCAAGAACTGTTGGCTTTCCATGTGCCAGGCACCCAAAACGCCTTGGCAGATGGCCTCAGCAGGTTGCAGTCCAGGATGCACAGGTGGGAATTGCTGACCTCTGTTGTAGAAGACCTGTTCGACAGGTGGAGTCTCCCAGAGTTGGACCTTTTTACGTCCCCACAAAATGTAAAAATGCCACATTTGTGTTTGCTAGATCCAAGGCCTGGAGTTTTCTGGTAAGATGCGTTGTCCCTGGTTTACCTATAGCGGGGTGACATTCCTGACAACAGCAGACACTATACTGAGTGTCAGCATTGTACTGTCTGGGATGTGTGAGTGTTTTTTTCGGGGGGGGGCTGTGCCCTCGAACCTCCCATGTGAGGGGCTCTGCCCCCCACACCCCCTGGTCTTTAGGGATACAACTCTGAGTTGGAGTTGTCTCAGGGAAGGGGCGAAACACTGGGAGATGCACCGCCGGTGTCTGCGAGGACCATCACAGCGACCCAACGCCTTTCGTCTAATTCTGTCACTGTGATGGTCTTCGATGTAGCGGTTTCACTCTTTGGTCAGCAAACTGTTGTCCCTGTCCTGGAAAGGGAGGTTTCTGTATGCCTTCTCACCCTTTCCTCTGATTCAGAGGGTGCCATCCTAATTCTAGTGGTTCCATTCTGGCCTCAGCAGATGTGGTTTCCATTACTGCAACAACTGGCTGTGGAACCTCCAGTTCCCCTGCCCCTCTGCTGGGACCTGTTGACACAGGCTCAGGGGACCCTGGTCCATTCAGACCTCAAGTCCCTCCACCTACATGCATGGTTCCTGAGGACGTAGCTATTGTTCGGTTTGGTGTGTCTCAGAAGGTGACTGAGGTTCTGGTGGCTGCCAGAAAACCTTCCACCAGGGCCACTTACTCTATGAAATGGAAGTGGTTTGCTATCTGGGCCGCTTGTCGTAGCCTGGACCCATTCACCTGTCCAGTGAACCAGGTTCTGGAGTATCTCGTGCACTTATCTGATGCAGGTCTCTTAAGGTGCACCCTATCATGTGCTTATGATGGCTGTACTGTGGCACAGGTGAATGTGGCCCATATTTTCCTGTGAGGCATTCTCCACTTGACGCCTCCTATCCATAACCCGGTTTCAGCTTGGGACCTGAATTTCATTGTAGAGAAGCTGACCCTGCCTCCTTTCGAGCCAGCCAAGTCTTGCAAGCTATGCTTTCTGTCGTGGAAAGCATTATTTTTAATTATTACTTCTGCTTGAAGAATTTCTGAGCTACAGGCTGTCATGTGTGAGCAGCCTTACTTGATTTTCCACAAAGACAAGGGGCCCGATTTTCAATCAGGTTAGAATGATGCAAAGGAGCTGCGTCAAAAGTATTTGATGCAAGTTGTGATCTGAGTCACAACTTGCGTCAAACGGGATTTTCAAAGGCAGCCTGCCTCCATTCCAGACACAGCTGCACCAAAGCCCCCTTGCGCCAGGATTGCGGCCGACAACCCAGTGCGCTAGGTCGCAGTGGGACTTGCGCCATGGCAGGGCTGCCACATCCCCTTATGTGGGATTTTCAAAGCCCCATCATGGACGCAGCTGGGGGCACCTGTTACACCAGCCAGGAGGTGGTCTAAATGGTTGCGCCACTGGGACTTGTGAGAGCAGTGGACCGTGGATGCGCTAAAGGCAGGGGAGGAGCTATGAGGGGTGTCAGGGCACAGCTGTCCATCAGCATGACAAGCCTGCATTTATGGTCACATGACATGCCCCAGTAGTTCAGGCACCACCCCCATTCCCAACGCCATATCAGAACTGGTGGTATAGTGCCCCTCCAATCCCCGATCTCCCCTACACTGTTGCAAGAGTTCTTCCTGTGGAATGTGCCCCTCATCACCAATCCCCCATGAAAACAGACAAGCAACATACCCACTCAGTCTACATGGTGATGTAGTGATTGCCACCACCCTCCCAATCAGTCATTGCCAAACCACCCCTCCCGGTTCCCCATCCCGATGCTGTGAGCCAGCACTCCCTCCACACTCAACACCTGTTGGCCATGAAATTTTCAGGCGTGTACTATATAGTACACGCCCTGATAATGCATTCTGCAGCCGGGCTGAGGTGGGGAGTGGAGGGGAGTGCCAGTCCCAGCATTGGGGTGGGAAGGGGAGGAGCAGGGTAGTTCGGCTGTGCCCGACAGGGTTGGGTGGGTCCACTGGACCACCAGGAAATACTACCAGTTTGATGTTGAGTATGATCCCGGGGGGGTGCTGTTGTACCAGGCAATCACATTATAGACAAAGTGAGTTCAGGGATGGGAGAGCATTGCCACCAGGGCTAATCAAATTAATATCAGGGTTAGGGGAGCACTAGACAACCTGCAGACGATATGGACTGGCTGTGACTTAATTAACTGGAAATGCACAACACCACCATGGCACCCTGCTGGGTGCCACATCAGTGTGGCTACTCCACTGTTTTGCCACCCGCCTGCCTCTTCCCATACTCCTATGACCCAGGGCCCCTCCTGGCGCTGTGTTTCTCCATCCCCCCAAACATCCCAGCCCATGTAGTGTTGCACTGGGTGTGTGTGTGTGGGGGGGGGCTGTACCATGCATCCTTGTCGGGAGATGCGCCAATTATTTGGCGCGTCTCCCCTCTTGCGGCAAACCCAGGGAGATTGGCGCAGGGACCCTGCTTCTTGTAAAGTCGGGCGCAAGGTCCCTGACGCACCTGTGAATTGCTGCATCCCTTAAAGGGATGCAATTTGCATCCCTCTAAGGGATTTTTGTAAATTAAGCCCAGGGTCTCTTCACGCACTGACCCCAAGTTTCTTCATAAGGTGGTGTCTGAGTTTGCCCTAAACCAATACATCCACCTGTCTGTGTATTTTTCAGAGCATGCCAATCCAGGGGAAGCATTGCTCCATACTTTGGATGTGCATAGAATTTTATGTTATTATACACACACCATACGAGGGACTGCAAGAAGTCCTCCAAGTTTGTTTCTATTGCCCCTGGCAAAGAGGGTGCTCCAGTTTCGAATCAGTGCTTATCCAAATGGTTGGCCAACTGTATTATTTTTTTGTTATAGGAAATACGGTAATGAACTTCCTGGGGTTGTTAAGGGCCATTCCACCAGGGGTATGGCCACTTCTGTTGCTTGTTTCAGGGGCGTGTCTGCAGCAGAGCTTTGCACTGCTGCCACTTGAAGTACTGTCCACACTTTAATCAAGCACTACAGTCTGGACATTGCCTCCAGAAGAAGGGTGGGTTTTGGCCTAGCTGTGCTTCAGGGCCTTCTTTCTTAGGCCTCTGGCCTCCTTCAACCCAGACTATCCTTGCTCTTAGCACCGCTTGGGACTCATTCCATAGGTGTGACCTGATGATAGACATATCCCCAAGAAGATAGAATAGTTACGTAAGAACTTACTGTAACAGTAGATCTTCAAGGGAATCTCTTTCATCAGGTCATGCTGTCTATCTCTCTCTCTCTTCTCTCCCCAGCTTGGCTGTCCTGTTGCTCCAGACGCTTTGCTTGCTAGGCACCTTCACTGTCTCTTCAGTTCCTTGGTGGGATTCCTGTCTCCTATGACCTCCGGCTAGGGAAAGAACTGAGGAGTGAGTGGGTCCGCCCACACTTATATAGGGTGTGTGACATCAGAGTCTGACGTCGGCGTGGGTGGCCCCAGTAGACTGCTGCAGAAAAAGCTTCCATGGGATCCTGACGCCTGATGGCTGAATCCCATCAGTGTGACTTGATGACAGAGATTCTCTTGAAGATCTACTGTTACGGTAAGTCTTCTCCCTCCTCTCTTCCAGGGTGCATATATTGTGGTCCTTCAGTCTCTCCTCATAGGGCTTCTGATGCAGACCCTGCACCATTTTAGTTGCCCTCCTCTCAACAGCCTCCACTCTATGTCCTTCCTGAGATATGGTCTTTAGTTCTCCAGTTGGGGTCTCACCAGCTATCTGTACAGTGGCAACACCACCTCTCTCCTTCTGCTGGTGATACCCCTTCCCATGCACCCTAAGATTCCACTGGCCATACCAACTGCCTTGTTGCACTGCCTCACCACCTTGAGGTAATCAGACATGATTACTTCCAGGTCTCTTTCCTGTTTGGTGACCGTATATACCTCTTCTCCCATTTTGTACTTTACCTTTGCATTTCTGTGCCCCAGGTGCATGATTTTGCACATTTTCGCATCATTGAAACCCAGCTGCCATGCCCTTGACCTCTCCTTGAGTTTTCTCAGGTCTCTACACATTCTTTCCACCTCATCTGGAGTGTCCACCCTATTGCAGATTTTGGTGTCATCTGCAAAGATGCAGACTTTCCCTTCTAGCTCATCTTCAGTCACTTGTAAAGCTCTGTGGGACCCCGTTGGTCACCCTCCTTTTCCCGCAGTTAACTCCATTTACCATCACTCTCTGGTGCCTATCCCTTAACCAATTTCTTACGCAGTTTACCACCATAGGACCCACCCCTAAGCTGCCCAGTTTCCTTATGAGCCTCTTGTGTTTAACAGTGTCGAAAGCCTTACTGAAATCTAAGTAGTCCACGTCCACCATCTCAGTCTGATCTATTTTCGTGGGCACGCAGTCAAAGAAATCTATCAGATTTGTCTGACACGACTCTATCCCATGAATTCGTGCTGCTTTCAGATCTTCTATATTGTAACTATGCCAGGAGTCCTTCCAAAAGTGAATCACTTTACAGTTATCCATATTAAGTGCTAGCTCATAATTTCTGACCCAAAATGCTATGTCTGTCCGAATCCTGTTGTAGTGAGTGACTTTCTGACCTTCTTTATCCAGGTTTCCTTGAAACTGAAAGCAGTTTAAAGTATCCTTGATAAATATATGATTAGTTAGAGAATTACAGGATACAGTCGCTGAAAACAGTGGATATTCTCAATGGACAACCCAGCCTCCTTATGTCAATACATCCTATGAAATTGTACAAAAAAACATTCAGGCCTCATTGTTCCTTTTGTCCGGTATGGCAGTTGACTGGCAGAGACAGCAGGTTTTATACCAAAGATTAATTCCAAAGAATTAACATAGGAAAGAGCAATTTGCAATGTTAGAAAACAGAATGAAACTGTTTGGTTCTAGCTGGGAATGTTTTTTTCCCATGTAAAATCAGAATGTTGCTTACACATGATAAGCACATGTGGCTAGATTTACAGTCCAAGTGGAATAATTTTTCTCTGACCTTAAAGAATGGTATTCTTGACTCCAGCCCAGTGGCACTGAGGGTTGAGGTGCTGGATGCCTTCCCTCTCACCACGCCAGCGACCCGTGTTCAGGAATGAGCACAGGTTGCCAGAGGTCGGCAGGGGAGGAGACGGATCAAGCATCCAAGGGACTGCTCTCCTTCTCCCGGGAGCGGGGATTGCCAGTAGTTGGCATAAGACTGGCCCCTGGCGGAGGCCGGGGGGTGGTGCGCCAATGCTGTAGATAAGGGGTAGAGAGGGGGCAGACGCCTGCAGGAACGTGTGCGGACACATGCGCACTCCCTCCGCTGGTGTCCTGCACCTCTCCTCTCTGCAAGGGGGGAAAATCAGGAAATGGCCGTGGTTGTGCGACTTGATGGCCGTTTGTCGGAACATGCCACCTCCAGAGGGCATCATCGCACATACTGGATCCGGTCCTGGTGGGGAAGATGAGGGGCTTCCTGCCACGGAGGGGTAAGCCGTGGGAGTATGGTCCATAAATGTGGAGGTGCGGAGACAGATGGCGGCCGGAAGACAAGGTTACCCAGTAGATCCAACCAACCAGGGGCCAAGGAGAAACACCACCAAAAAAAAAAAAAAATGGTATTCATGTATTAAAACTCACCCGGGGTAGGTTTATACTTTTTGGAAATTAGATTATGGAATATTCTCTGATAATGTCTCATTTCTCTCTACAGTTGCTCTCTTCACTCTTGTTGGATTCATCCAAATGACCATCTGGGCAAAAGGGAAGCACCGCAGCTACCTGAAGGAGTTCCGTGACTACCCACCTCTCAGATCACCAATCATACCCTTCATACTGTGAAAAGCTCATGCCTTGTTGGCCATGTTGAAGAAAAACTGGCAAAGATTGTTCATTTTACCTGCATAAATTACTCTAAAACTGGAAAACCAATTGAGATGCTTACTTATTCTGCGGAGCTGCTTCTTTGATCACTTTTTTAGACCTATACACACTGGAACACTGGAGAGGGTGGGACCTGCAGATCTTCTCATATTACTGTCTAACTGCTTGCAACTGTGACATTAATTAGAGCAAATCTTGTATGCACTCCTTTAAGTGTGCCTGTGAGGAAAACTTCCTCATATTACAGCTAATTTGGAAAAGAGTTAGTCCGACTGTCAGAGTTTCAGTGGTACGTTATGCAGATAGGATAGATCTTCTTAGAGATAATCTCCTCCATAGAGCCCCCTCTTTTGTCGTAAGGCAGAGACTCTAGGACTCCCCAGGAACCTTAATTTTTGTGGTCAGTGGCACCGATGTTTAATGCTGATGCACTGCACCATATGGTGCATACCCCAGTACAATATAAGATGACATTGGCCCAACTTCCTCAGATCTTACTTTGAGAAACTGCTCTAGCAGCAGGTTACACCATTAGGACTGAAGCCGGCAGGCGCCAGGATCCCACAGAAATTTTCTAGCTAGCAGTATTCAGCGGGGACCGCCTTCGATGTTGGTCCCGTCTCCGACGTCAGGCATAGTACATAAGGAGGCGGTCCCCCAGTATCCCCAGTTCTTTTCCCGCCGTCGACTCGCTAGCATTGGCCTCTCAGTCTCTATGTAGCACACGACGACTAAGAACTTCTCTGAGTAGTTTTACAAAACTAATGTCCTCTCCAACTCCTTCTTCTGAGGGACACTTTTCCAAGTGTGCCTGCGGAAAACAGACCCCCTTCAAGGATCCTTATTCATCCTGCCTGCGGTGCTTAGGCCCGGACCACGACACCAAGGCCTGCTCCTTCTGTCAGGGGTTCAACAGCTGCACCAGGATCCACAATCAGAAGGCACTTCAGGCGTACGTTTTAGAAGAAAAACTTAGCAGGATGGATAAAGAACCTTCCTTCAGAGGTGATTCTTCATCGAAGGCCTATAAACACTGGGACAAACACCGGGAGAAAGCAAGGTCCAGATCCCTGAACCGGACCTCAGACTCACATAGCTCAGGCTCCACCTGATCTGACCACTCTTTCTCCAGGGCTTGTTCTCAGCCCCCTCCGGTTAAGGTCAAGGCTACAGGTGGTTCTTTGGCTTCGCTTCAGCCCATTAAGACTTCTAGGCCCTCTGCTTTCTCCACTCCCTCTCGGACCTCTTCCAAGTCTTCCGAGCGCCACAAGTCTTCCTCTTCTGCCCGGCATTGGGACCCCGACTCCAGATCGGTCTCCCAGGGGTCCGGGTCCACCACCCAGGAAGACAAAAGACCTGACGTCCCTAAAGCGGACGACGGACCCGACGTCGGCCAAGCACCCGAAGTTGGGCAGGCATTCGGGGCCGAGGACATCGGCCAAGCACCAAACGCCGGCCGGGCGTTCGCCAGACCCGAAGTCATCGACCTTACCCTCACGGGCCGAAGACCGCCCCCAGTCACCGGTGGACACCGGTCGCAGGGACTCCACGGAGGAGGACACGACATTGCCTGAAGACCAGGCGGGCGACACAGAGGATGCAGGGCTTCCAAGGAAACCCTCGCCTACCCCAGAGACACCTGCAGACCCAACGCCCGACCCTGGCAACAGACCACTGGCGCCAGGTCCATCGTTGGGCATGAACATTCAAGAGGTCAAGGATCTCTTTACTTTCTGTGGGACACCATCCGAAAAGATGTGATCCCTGTAAAACCGCCTCCTCCTCCTCCTACTCCTTCACCTCCTATGCCCCCTCCTCCACCACAGGGGCCAGCAGGATGACCACCAACCCCCAAGGAGCAGACTCCACCTCCTAGGGGTAGATCCAAGGATCGGAGAAGGCCTCCCTCAAGATCTCCATCAGGGTCTTCCAGCCCCAAGCAACCCAGACGTCGTCGGTACATTCCGTCAGGGGAGGACTCCAGATCGGATACCTTGTAATTCTCCAGATCTCCTTCTCCACTCAGCATCCCATCACCTGACCCACAAGACCTACCCAGGTCACCTCCGGATGATCCCTTCTTCTCTGAGATCATGAGGCACATCCAGGACAACATGGGATGGGATGCTGAAGACCTCTATCCCGAGAGACAGTGCCTTGCCCGTTATCTTCGGCAGAAAGATCCAAAGCCTGTGGTAGTGCCACCCTTGGTGGACACCCCGGTGGACATCAACCAGGCTGCGTGGAAGCATCTGCGCTCCACCCCCGCTGTGCCGAAGAAAGCTGACCGCCTGTACAAGGCCCCGAAAGAGGACCAGTACTTGGCTCAACAACCTCTGGCTGACTCCCTGGTCATTACGGCCTCTCATGACTGGTCCCAAAGACCGCAGCATATGAGCACACAGCCACTGGACCAGGAATCCAAACAGCTGGATGCCCTGGGGAGGCGCACGTATGCGGCTGCTACATGCTCCTTCAGGTCCCTGAACTGTCTATCTCACGTGGTACAGTTTCAGAATGCCCCATGGGAACAGGGCCAGGACATTGTCGACAAATTACTGGATGGCGATCAGAAGGCGGAGCTCCTAAACCACCTCCACACAGGGTCTGATGTGGGAACCCAAGTGCTACAAGCCACATACGACTCTGCGGACTCGTCTGCCAGAGCTGCAGCTTCAGGCATCTGTCTCCAGAGACACTCTTGGCTCCATGTCTCCGGCTTTATTCCAGACATACAGAAGAACATTCTTGACGTCCCATACAGTGGCGAAGTCCTATTTGGTAAACCCTCTGAGAAGGTTATCACCAAGCTCCAGGATGCTGGAACGCAGTCAGATCTGTACAAGCCATGTACAGATCAAGGCCTGGTTCCTTTTGTAGGAACCGGAACCATTTTTGCAGCCAGCAACAACGGCAGCAGCCACATTTTGGCCAGCAAAAAAGGGGCACCTTTCATTGTAAAGGCCATGCTAAGTCGTCCCCAGGCAAAGGCCAGCGTTACACCAAACCAGCCCAACCTGCAGGAACCAGTGCTGCCACAGCATGACTCCTTCCCGGCCCCCGCCCCTCCTCTGGATCAGCGGGCACAAAAGGTTGGGGGTCACATCGCTCGCCACTTTTCAGGGTGGCATTCGATTACCGCTGACCGGTGGGTTCTCCAATTGGTCAAGAAAGGCCACTTCATAGAATTTCTCGACCACCCACCATCGAGACCTCCCCTGCTTTCCCGTTATTTGGGTCAGCATGCCCTGCTCCTACAGCAGGAGGTGCTCACGCTTCTCGGAAAAGAAGCTATAGAGCACGTACCGTGGAACCAAATAGGTGCAGGTTATTATTCTCACTTCTTTCTGGTTCCCAAGAAGACGGGACCTCCGTCCGATACTGGATCTCGGCGACCTCAACGCTTCGGTCCTATACAAACACTTCCGTGTGGTGACCCTCCCAGGTCTGATACCCATGCTCAAGCAGGGTGCCTTTCTAGCATCCTTGGACATGCAGGATGCTTACCTGCATATACCCATTGCTCAAGCACACAGGGAGTTTTTGCGCTTCGAGTTTCAGGATCACCATTATCAGTTCTGAGCCCTCCCTTTCAGACTGTCATCGGCACCTCGGGTATTCACGAAGTGCATGGCGGTCGTAGAGGTGACTCTGAGGAGACAAGGCCACTACGTGTTCCCCTTCCTGGATGACTGGCTTCTCATGGCACCCTCTCGGGAGGCCCTGATGTCCGCCATTCATTGTACTCAGTCTCTGTTCAAGACGTTGGGCATCATTATCTATCAAGAGGAGTCACGCCTGGTTCCGTCACAGATTCATAGGCGCAGTTCTGGACACTGTGCAGGGGAAAGCTTTTCTAGATGTGGATGCATGGAACGGCCTTCCGGAGGAGGTTGTGGAGTCAAAAACAGTGGTGGAATTCAAGCATGCATGAGACAGTCATAAGGCCATTCTAGGGGGTGGGGGTAGGAAGAAGTAGGCTGCTGGTTAACTAGGATCTGCAGCTTATCCAGTAGGTAGGGAAATGGGCAGACTGGGTGGGCCAAGCAGTCCTTATCTGCCGTCAAATTCTATGTTTCTATACCCCAGGACCGAGCGGAACACATTCTTCATCAGGGACATCTTGGCAAAGAGGACCATCCCAGCCAGACTGGTCCTTTGCCTCCTCAGACACATGGCTGCGGCCATTGCAGCAGTCCCGCTAGCCCGTCTCCACATGTGGGTGACCCAGTGGATGTTACAGGTCCAGTGGGATCAAAAGCAAGATCATCTGCAGCTCCCAATTTGGATCATGAAGGCCGTAATCCAGGATTGGCAGTGGTGGCTAGATTCGAAGAACCTGTCGGTGGGGGTCCCTTTCATTGTGCCGTCTCCAATTGTGATGCTCTCCACAGATGCCACAGGGCTCGGATGGGGAGCACACCTCGACGGTGTCCAGTCTCAGGGCCTGTGGACAGCCCAAGAGACTCATCTCCACACGAATACCCTGGAAATGAGAGCAGTTCTTTACACCCTGCAGGCTTTCCAGTCAGAGATTCCACCAGGTACTCTTCTATTACAAACAGACAATTCCGTGGTGATGTATTACCTCAACAAACAAGGAGGCACCCATTCCTACGCACTTTGCAGGGAGGCCATGAGGGTGTGGGATTGGGTTTTACAACACGGCGCAAACCTCATTGCTGTTCATGTCCCAGGGGTGGACAACGTCATCGCAGACAGCCTGAGTCACTCTCAGGCCAGAGTCCATGAGGCGGAATTACTCCAGAAGGTAGTAGAGGATCTGTTTCGCAGATGGGGTACACCAGAGTTAGACCTTTTCACGTCCCCATACAACGCAAAACTGCCCAATTTCTGCTCACTAGATTAAGGGCCTGGTGTTTTCTGGTGAGACGCGTTGTCCCTCTCCTGGGTGGGCAGATTCCTCTATGCCTCCCCCCCCCTTTCCGTTGATCCAGAGGGTCCTTTTGAAACTTCGCAGAGAGCAAGCGACGCTGATACTTATCACGCCGTTTTGGCCCAGGCAGATCTGGTTCCCTCTTCTACATCAGCTGTCCCGGGAACCTCCAGTGCCTCTGCCAATCAGCTCTCACTTGTCTCAGGAGGCGGACTCCTTGGTCCACCCGGACCTTTGTTCACTGAACCTGCACGCTTGGCTCCTAGAGACATACCATTATGCGATATGGGGTCTTGCAAGAGGTAGCAGACGTTCTAGCGGCAGCTAGAAAACCGGCCACTCATGCTACTTGCGCCATGAAATGGTGCAGATTTTGCCTCTGGGCTCGAGTACGGGGGTTTTCGCCAATGGATTGTCCAGAAAGGTTGGTCTTCGACTACCTCCTGTGTCTTTTCCAGACAGGCTTGGCCTACTCCTCGATAAAAGTACACCTTTGTGCCATCTCAGCCTATCACACTCTTAGAGGGCAATGTCCCGTATCTCAGTTGGACACGGCACGAGCCTCCCTGAGAGGTGTCCTCCACCTTAGACCTCCGATTAAGGATCCTATTCTGCCTTGGGATTTACCCTTTGTCCTGGAGCAGCTTACGCTGTCACCTTTTGAGCTAGCCACGGATTACGAGCTACGTCTCCTTACATGGAAGACGTCGTTTTTAGTTGCCGTTACTTCGGCCAGAAGAATTTCTGAACTTCACACACTGATGTGCAAAGAACCTTATTTGGTTTTCCACCAGGACAGGATATCCTTATGGACTAATCCAAAGTTTCTGCCTAAGGTGGTCTCAGCTCTCACCCTTAATCAGGAAATCGATCTACCAGTGTACTTCCTCAATATTCTAATCGAGGGGAGGCTCTGTTGCACACTTTAGATGTGCATAGGTGTCTTTGATACTACCTGACCAGAACCAAACACCACCGAAAATCTGATCAGCTTTTTGTCTCCTTTGCCCACAGGATGATGGGAGCTCCCGTTTCCAAACAGTCACTGTCCAGGTGGCTCATACAGTGTATCACTTTCTGTTACCAGAAGCGCAACAAACGCTTACCAGGTGCGGTTAAGGGTCATTCCACAAGGCGGGGTGGCTACCTCCTTTGCAGCCCTAAAGAGTGTGTCCACCTCAGCCATCTGTACAGCAGCTACCTGGAGCACTGTGCACACCTTCATCAGGCATCATAGCCTGGACGTTGCATCGAGGCGAAGAGCAGGTTTTGGTCTAGCAGTCCTTCAAGGACTTCTGTCCTAGGCTTAGGTACTACTATGGATTTCTACCTTCCCTCCTCCCAATGGTGTGGGATTTCCACTATTGCTTGGAATCAGTCCTAATGGTGTAACCTGCTACAATAGCTGTTTCTCGAAGTAAGATAGTACAGTTAAGTAAGAACTTACCGTAACAGTAGATCTTCGAGAACAGCTCTTGCAGCAGGCACTTTCCCTCCCACCATCCCTGCTGGAGGTAGATTTTTGTTCCGATATCCTTCTCCTAGGATCAGGTGTTCTCAACACCATTCTGATTGTCATTTGATGGCGGATCCTCAGTCTCCTCTTCTGATGTCATCCAGTGGCCGAGAGTGTCCGGCGGGAGAACTGGGGATTTTGAGGGACCGCCTCCTTATGTACTATGCCTGACGTCAGGGCGGGACTGATGTCGGAGGCAGTCCACGCTGAAATTTGCTAGTGTCAGTGGCTCAGTAGGTAGCACACTTGCCTCTGAGGCCGGGAGATCAGAAGGCTGTGGGTTCAGTTCCCACATCTGGCACTTGGGTTAATATCCCAGTACTGACACTGCAGTGCAGCATGAGAGGGGTGCTGCACTTCTGAGGTGCCGTCTTTCGGATGAGACGTTAAACCAAGGTCCCATCTGCCTGGATTGGTGGTAGTTCAGATAGATTTTAAAAGATCCCATGGCACTTATCGAAAAGAGTAGGGGAATTTCCACGGTGTCCTGGCCAAATTTCCCTCATTCACTAAAAATACCACCAACAGTTTGATCTGGTTCAAGGTCAGTTGGCATTCATCTGTATCCCCCTTCCCTGGGTCGTGCCTGAAAATAGGCAGGATTTGTCTAGTGCACTTACCCGGTCAACAAAAGCTAAATAAATAAAAAAAATAAAAATACTGCTAGCAAGAAAATTTCCATGGGGTCCTGGCACCTGCCGGATTCAATCCTAATGGTGTAACCTGCTGCAAGAGCTGTTCTCGAAGATCTACTGTTACAGGAAGTTCTTACGTAACTGTACTTTCCTTTTTTCACACTCTCAGGTGCACAACTCAGAAAGCAGACTTTATTGCCTCTTCCTCTTTCCTGTTTTATGAGATTGTTGCCTTTTTTTCCCCCTCTGTGTTTCACTATGTCAGACCCCCTATTTAGTCCCTGTATATGCAGTAATAAAATCTAGAGACTGGATTGGCATTCAGTCTTGGGTTGTTGTTAGTTTATCTGGGGCTTTGATTTACCCTCAGTGGACCTCTGTTTTTAATGATGCTCCCATTGCTATCAGTGGAGTGCAACCCCACACTCTACAGATTCCTACATCACAAAACATAGGACTGCGGGGGTGGTACGACTGTGGCACTGGACTAGATCGGGACCAGGAAGGAGACAGGATCATGTGACCAGCTGAAACTCATGATCCTTTCCCTTTCACAGAATATCAAACCAAAAATGCTCAAATATGAGTAATTAAACTCTGGTGCTGGTAAGCTGCCAGTGGGCAGCTTATGGAAGTAGACTGAAATGAACACCATTGGTGCTCTTTGAGTGATATGTCTGTCCTTTTCTTTGTGTTTTTTTCTCTTTTTCTAGTTTCTATCTGTCATTTTGACTCCTATTTTCCTGTGCCTTTTTCCTTTGTCCTTGATGTCACAGTATGTAGCACCGATGTCATACATTAGTGCTGATGACCCAAACGTTGTGGCTCCTTAGTTCCTCTAAGACCAAAGAGTTTGACTCTGTGGAAGAGTGATGCTAGAAGATCAGGAGTTACTGTTAAGTAACTTTCCTATAGTTAAATGCTGTAGCAGAATTTTGCTGCTTCTGATCCCAGTCCTCAGAACATATATCTTACGAGATCTACAGCTGGTAAACAAACAAAAGAACAGTAAATACAGTCCAGTTGTGCGTAGCATGTCTTTTTTGAAATTCAGAGCAGTCTAGCAACCCCTTTTTGTAATCCCATTTTTACCCCTGATTTAGGGTCAACAGTCCATAATCTCTTTGTGTGTAACCACAATCTCTGCCTAGATTCAGGGCAGATTACTGCTCATTCTTTTCATAGTTTTGAGACATTCCATGATACCAGTTATACCATTCCATGCTGTTCATTAGAGGTGTGTCAAATATGTTGGACAAGGAATTCATTATTCGGTATTCGAGTCCATAACTAACAAATAAAAAGAGCCCCCACCTTCCTGCCCATCCCATATCCTGTAAACTAAAACCCCCATCCCGCACATTCTGTCAGCAGCCCATTCCGACCCTTCTCCTCTCAACACCCACAATTGGATACATATATGCATACATTTGAAAATAAATCCCATGATGTGGGATCTGTACAACCAACCCACTTTCAGGACCAGCAGATGTCTTGTACAATGTAAACACCGCTCGTTTGTACTTTAAAAAATAATTCTTATGCCCCCTACCCTGGCATCACAGTACTCCCGCCTGCCTCCCCCTCCTTGCATCCAATTCTCAGTACGTGAAAATGCACCTGCCACAGCCTGTCCTCCACTGCTGGCTACCTTCTCATGACTGAATCACTTTCATTCTTGCTCGCTCTGTATAGCAAAACCAGTTTATGACACGATCAGCGTTTACTATTACAGAGTGAGCGAGCGTGCAAGCACGATCATTCATGAGAAAGGCGGCCGGTCATGGAGGACGGCAAGTTTTGCCAGCTGCCTTTTGCTAAAGGCAGGGTGCATATGAAATATTTTTTTAAAGCACAAAGCACTATTTACATCAAGAAAAACACTGGCCAACTGTGGAGGCAGACAGGTTGTACGGTCACCCATTGTGTGAGTCTGAATTACCCTGTCACCTATGTGGTGGTCTCTTCATGGAAGGGTTGTGGCACATTGGTGGGGCAGTATAAAAAGCTTGCACTGTGACTACCCGTGCTGCATCTACCATGTGGATGAGCAAAGGACTTCAGGTTCTAGTGCTGACAATCCAGCACCTTTCATGAGCACCAACAATTTACACACACAAAAAAACCCACAGACGAGCGCTGTTTTCATAGAAACATATAATCTGTCAACAGATAAGGGCCATACGACCGCAGCCCCAGAAAAACATGGTGGTTGACTGTTGAGAGGGGCAGGTTGTTGTGAAATGTATACATATATGTATCTAGTTGAGGGTGCTGGGGGGGGGATTGGGCTTCTCACAGAGGTGGAGGGATGAGGTTTGTATTTAAAAGGTTTTTGGGAGGTTGGTGGGTCTTTTGTTTTCATTTTTTTAAAGAATAATATTTCCTGAATGTGAATAGGGGACAAATAGTCCCCTATTCGGGAAGGGCTCTTGAATATTCAGGAACCCTACTATTAGTGATATTCAGTGAAAGTATTCAGTCCCTGCACACCATTTGTATTTGAATGGCCTGGTATGGTGTTGCTAATGTATCAGAATGTTCGGGCAGAATGAAAAGAGAGAGAACAGCGACTGCCGAGGAGAAAGGGATTCAGGGTAGTTACAAAGGAACCAAATAAACAGAAACATAGAATTTGTTGGCAGAAAAGGACTGGTAGGACCATCTAGTCTGCTCTAGTTTCCCTGCCTATTTCTATACCCTGGACCCTGTTTGATCACAGGTGTCCCGCCCTCCTCCTCCTTTTCACTACCTATTATTACTCTGTGCCTATCCCATGCCTGCTTGAAGCACCCCACTGCCTTCGCCCCGCCACTTCCTCTGGCAGGATGTTCCAGGCATCCACCACCCTCTCTGTGAAAGAAGTATTTCCTCACATCCCTCTTAACCCATTCTTACAGGTAGCTCCATATGGCGTCAGAACCATCCATTGCTTAGCCCGACCCAAAATGGCTGCACAAGATAGAATGAGTTTTTAAACTCCCCCCAGCGTCATTGCATGCCCCTGTGTTTGAGTACTCTGCCTCTATGGAAATAGACTCCCCTCCTGCACCTTGTTCACCCCCCATGAGATACTTGTAGGTCTCAATCATGTTCCCTCTCACTCTTCTACAGGAAGTACACATTGAGCTCCGGCAGCTTCTCCTCATATGGTTTCTCGTGCAACCCCCGTACCATCTTGGTAGTCCTCCTCTGGACTGCTTCCACCCTGTCAATGTCCTTGCGAAGGTACGCAAAATAAAGAGTAATTAGTAAAGAAATTGTTTAGTAATTTAACACAAATGCGTTAAAACTTATCCAAATGTTGAATATACACTTAAAAAGGAAAACAGGACTGGCCGGCCCTGTGGCATAGCAGTAGTACTCCCACCCACCATGCCGGTGACACAGGCTTGGGAGTGATCTATTGTTGCTGGAAGCCGGCCAGGCTGGAGAGGATTGAGTGTCTTACAGACTGCTGGTCTCTTCCCTGGGAGGCAGGATTTTTACCTCCACTCAATGACTGCCACCAGGTGGAGGTCTGGTGGCAGTGCGGATTTGGAGCGACAACAAAGGGAGAGGGCTGCAGGACTCCCACAGCATGCACATGTGCTTCCACGTGCATGCACGCACACCAGCATGCGTGCCCCAGCAGGAACAGGATAAAATCGGAGGAAAAAAGAATGACGAGACAGGGGTTCATGATGCTCTGCATGCCAACCTTCCCACTCCACCATCAGGATGCTGTGTGGCCAAGCACTAGATATGTTTCTCCAGGAGAGAAGGCCCTCCCTCTCCTGACACCACCATGGGGGGTGGGGGGGACTGTGGGGGTACACAGGCTGGGCTGCTAAGTCCTGGGGAAGTTTTAGTCTGTGTGGGGGGGGGGCAGCAGGGGTGAGGGGAGCTGAGCCTGCCTTTGCCACAAGGAGTATAAAAACTTAGAAAAAAAAAAAAAACAGGACAGCATCTAAAGGTGTGAAAACCTGTTTCCTATCTCCTTTGAGGTGATAATAAGTAGCGAACACTGGTGACACCAAACCAAAATGAATGTTTTCTCTGTGAACATTGATTGTGTAAATCAGAACTCATTATATTAAAATATGTATTATAAATCATGTTTTTAGAAAACCCAGTCTGCTTATTTGTTGTCATTCTTGTACATCTTGTTTTACTTCGTGTGATCTAATGCTGATTGCTTTCAGGTTCTCAGTTCAGCTGAGCACTGCATTTTGCCCACCATAGTGATTTTTTTATTTGCAGTAATATTTTATTCAGCAGTTTAACTTGATACATCACAGTATGGCAACAAAATTATACACATAAATTAAACAAAACTAAACAGCTGCACAGTGCAAAAATCATAAAAATAATTCTGACGATATGAATGACATACCATATATAATTTCATTGATAATTCAGGTTGTCTTTCCTTATCCGTATCACCATAGTGTTTTTAAATAAATTAAAACATCTAAATTGTAAAGTATAATTTCTGTAAATTAAGTTGCTGTTAAATTATTAAATTAAGTAAATGTATGATATTACAACAGCAGTGTCTTTATGGTGCCAGACCCACTCAGCTTCAGCTGTAGTTTACTCACCTAGTGACATACAGTAATTACCAGAAAAACATAGAATATTCTGCGGAGGGGCACACTGTATTAAGGCTCGCTGATTATACTGCTTAAAGAGCAACAGTTGTGCTCATTACTTAACAACCCCCCAAAAAACATATTTCACCTTACCTACTCTGGACTGCAGCATCCACTTTGCAGTTTTTATTTGCCAAAATAGGGGAAGAGATCGTAAATTCTCCTTGGCTGTCCAGTCCCTTCCCCCTCCTGGAGAAGATCGTAGCCAGCTCCACCCCCATTTCACCACTGCACTCCCATGTTTTATGATGTAGAAGTTTGTAGAGCCCGGGGGTGGAAGGCTTGTGGTATGGATTCTCTGTATGATAGAAGCAGAGTTTGCAACATATTAACATTTAGGAGAGCCACTGGGGTCAAATCAAAGCCCCAGGTCAACTAACAAGAGCCTCGATAGTTGAACTGAGACTTTGATTTGATCCCTGTGGCCATATAAAACTTGTAATAACCTCTCTCTTGCAAATTGTTAATTGCCCTCTCACTACCTCCCGCTATCTCACTGTCCCCTAAGCCTGTCTGACCCACGCCTACCAATCAGGAGAGAGAGATTTCAGCTCCGTTACTTGCTTGTGTCCCACACCGATTTAGACAACAAGAAAATAACAGCTCTTTCCATGCCTTTCAGTGGGTGACCCGACCGCGGGTTCCCCCTCCACCGGAGGACATCACTGACTCGCTGAGCGATGCTGCCAGCCCTGAAACAGCCACTGCCCGTGCTCCCAAAGCCCACTGCTACAGCTCGAAGGTATGGCGCTTTACTCAGCCAATCGGAAGCTAGTGCCTTTTTTGGACTTCACCCTGATTGGCTGCTCACTTCCAGAACTCCAACTTTGTATTTTCTAAAGGCGCCTTTTGTCGTCTGCCTCAAAACTCTGAATTTATTTCCTCTGTGATGCAAATGTGTAGAAAAGCTGTTATCTCTGCTACTCTGTAAGATTGCCTAGAGTGTTTTAACTGTATTAATTGTAACCTCTATTGCCTTTTCAGAGCTGAACTGTGTTTAGTATTTGCTTCACCTCACTCACTCTCTCTCCCCGCCCCCAACCTCTCACTTGCAAATTAATTGCCCTCACCCTACCTCCTGCTATCCCACTGTCTTCTAAGCCTGTCTGACCCACGCCTATCGATTTAGGAGAAAAAGATTTCAGCTCCTTTACTTGCTTGTGTCCCATGCCCACCGATTTAGGCAACAAGAAAATAACCGCTCTTTCCTTGCCTTTCAGTGGGAGACCCGACCGCAGGTTCCCCCTCCACCAGAGGACATCACTGATTTGCTGAACAGTGCGGCCGGCCCTGAAACAGCCACCGCCCGCACTCCGAAAGCCTGCTGCTACAGCTCTGTTTCCACCGGTGCTTTGCGCTGGCTCCCCACCTCACCCACCCTGGGTTGGCTCTTGTTTTTATAGGCCCCTGAAGACTGTGTCTACTCTCCCATTGGATGCTTATATGTATGGGCAGATCACCTTTAAAGTCGGTTTACTGACTTATAAAGCCTACATGGACAGGGCCCTGACTACTTGAAAGAGCTCCTTATTCCCTACCACCCAGTGCAACAGCACAGCTGTGCTCGGCTGACGAGGAGTTGCTAGAGATTCCGAGGGTATCTTTGAAATCTTCTGGGGCCCGTGCATTTGTGCATGCGGCCCTGTTGATCTGGAATTCTCTACCCCGTCAGCTTCAGGAGTGCACGACTGTGGGGGGGGGGAGGTTAAGCAGGCAATGAAAACATATCTGTGGTGCCATGCTTTTGGTGGCACAGTTCAATCTTGGACCCTCAATTTTATTTTTTTCTGAGCTTTTATTTGATTCATTATTTTTTGTACAGCGCCTTGATAGCTGAAAGGCGCTTTTGAGAAATAACATTTATTGTTATTATTATTATTAGTATAAGAACCAACCACTAGGGGTCCTGGGGCTGCTGATCTAGTCATAGCGTTTTCTCTACTCATCCATTTTTCTCATTACTTTTAGTCACTGTGCTTCGCCTGTGGGAACTGTGTACCAAATAAAGACTGCAGCTCGAAATGGATAAGCATGTGCTTGTATTCCTCCTCACTGCCACTCTGCCATTCCTACACCTGTCCTTGGTTACAGTACTCCCTACTAATCCAGCTGACCCTACTAACCCAGCTTTCACACAGGACTTTGTCTTCTCTAACCTCCTAGTGTTTCCTCCACTTCAATGTGATTCTACTCCTCTCCTGCTAAAGTGGATCTGCAATTTCGTAGCCTGCTGTAAAGTAGCTAGATATCCCTTGCGGCAGCTTACTCTCTCTCCTTTTCTGTATCGTAAATTGTGGTACCTACTCGTTTTGGCAATTCTGCTCTTGAGTGATGTACAACTAAACCCTGGCCCCGAAACCTCAGTGCCTGCTACCCGAGGTCTATTAATAGCTCGCCACAATATCAGGAGCCTTGAACATAACTTTGCCAGACTGGAAACCTGGTCTGCCCTCTACAAGCCGGATATACTCTGCTTAACAGAAACATGGCTCAAACCCTCTGTTCCTGATTCTCGTTTCCAAATTCCTTCCCTATAACCTACTACAGAATGACAGAATTGCAAACAAAAGAGGTGGTGGCACTGCTATCTATTTCAAAAATCACCTCAACCTTCTTACGGCTTTACACTCCTCTTCCCAAGTTCAATGCAAGTCGCTTCATGCAATTCTCACACTGGGATCAAAGAAACTGCATATTGTCTGTGTTTATAACCCACCAAAAAAATGGTATGAAGGGACTGGATCAGCTGATTGATCAAACATCTTTATTTGTAGGTAGAAATGAGGTGCTTATACTTGGTGACCTAAATTTAAACTGGCTGGGTAATACCCATGTCATGTCACTCTCAAAGATTCAAAGCGTCAACCTCCATCAACTGATCACTGAGCCCACCAGAACAGCCCTGCACTCAAACAGCAGCACCCTGCTGGACTGGATAATGACAAATCATCCTGAACACTACTCTTAACTCAGGCACTCTAGCAAATGGTATTACCAACCACTCCCCTATTTCAGCATTTGGGGCAAAGCTGTCCCACCTCCGCCAAAGCCTCATCTCATCGCCTTCTGTAATTTTGCAGGCCTTGTGCCCTAATCCTTCCTACGGGATGTCTCCTGCGTTGACTGGACCAAGTTGTATGAAGCTACTGATGTTCAGTCAGCCATAAACATCTTCCTTACGAACTTCCTAGCTGTTCAGGACCATCATTGTCGTCTGGAAACTCGGTTCAAACAGAGGAAAACCAGCTGGCTAAAGGCAGATCTTCTTGCTAAATTAAGGAAGAGGGACAGAAGTTGGTACGTTTTTAAAAACTCCGGCCTACAAAGTGACTCTAATTCCTACTGAGCTCAGTGGAATACCTCTAAAAAAAGACATCAAACATGCAAAAAGCTCATACTGCAAGCAACTGCTTACAAACTCTTATGGAGACTCCAGAAAATTTTGGACCCATGTCAAAACATTCCTGGGATCAAATCAACCTTCATCTCCAAGTGACATGATTCTTGATGGCGTAAATTGTAATGATCTAGAGACCATTGCAAATTTCTTTAGTCACAAATTTTCTGACCTCACAGCTTTCACATCCTCCTTCCTAGTACAGTAATTTCCTCATACTCCTCCTGTCAGGTCAGCCCCCCTTTTCTATTTCAGGTCAATTACAGATAAGGAAGTCCTCAACCTCCTCACTAAAATCTCGGAGACTACTGCTACTGGCTCTGATACACTGGAACCCAAGCTGCTAAAACCGGCTGCCCCTTTCATAGTGGCTCCCCTAGCTAAGATCTTCACTCTTTCTCTCGGCCTAAGCCAAGTACCTGATATCTGGAAGTCCGCAAGGGTAACCCATTTTTAAAACAGGTGATCCCAAAGACCCCACTAACTACAGACCCATTGCAATCCTGTCTGTCCTCAGTAAGATCCTTGAAAAGCTTGTAGCAACCCAAACTATTGCATTCTTACAGAAATATGACCTTCTAGCAGCTGCACAGCATGGATTCCGTAAGAGACACAGCCCAAGTACAGCTCTCCTGAAATTTACATCTGATGCCTTATCTGCTATGGATGCTGGCCTTCTCACAAGGGCAATTTTCATCAACATGACGAAGGCCTTCGACCTGGTTGACCACTCTATCCTTGCTACCTTGCATTCACTGAGCTTTGCATCTAATGTTGTAAAATGGTTTGATAGCTACCTATCAAATAGGACTCAAATGGTCAAATACAATTCTGCCTTCTCAGGTAAGGCTGTTCTGAACATTGGAGTGCCCCAAGGGTCCATCCTTGGCCTTCTCCTTTTCTCCATTTTTATAAATGACATCACTTCATACCTATCTGAGACTTCCTCCCTACTATATGCTGATGATATAGTTCTTCACACCAGTGCCAAATGCATAGAGGACATAAATCGGAGGCTCTCAGCTGACTTTCAACGTACACAATCATGGTTAGCTAACCACAAGGTGGTTCTAAACAAGTCCAAGACCAAGATTATGCTTTCTGGTACCAAATCAAAAATCAAACTCCCCCCAAGCATTCTCAAAGTCTCAGTCTTGGATGGCTCCACTATTTGATCTGTTACCTCTTTTAAATACCTTGGTGTTACCCTTGACCAATCACTAAGCGTTGATCTCCATATACAAAATGCATGCAAGACTGTTAATTCCAAGCTGGGTATTGCCTATCGCACCAGCTATGTGTTAACCCCTTCCGTTAGGCTAGCCATAGCGCATGGTATTCTCCTCCCCTCACTGACCTATGGCATTGCCACCTATACTGCTGCATCAAAGTCTAGTCTACACAAGTGGGACGTCATCTACAACAGTATCTGTTGCTACGCTTCCTCTGCCCATCGACTTAAACACCACTGTCTACTATACTCGGACCTGAGCTGGCTGCCACCAAAAGAGACAAGGCTCTATCATCAACAGTATCATCAGATCTCAGACTCCTAAGTCCCTTGCTGAGTACTTCATCAATCAGCCCTCTCACTATAGGTTGCACTTTGTGGACAAGGACCTTGTCTGTAACCATAGGCACAGTTCTTCCAAGGGGGCAAGTGCCTTTGCTGTTTTAGCTCCCCAATATTGAAACTCCCTCCCACTAACTGTGCACCATGCTCCTTCTCACAGTGCCTTTAAGATGGAGCTATGCAAGTACCTTATCTCAACAAACAAATGCTCCTGTTTCAAACCCCCTTAGCCCCTTCCCATAACACCGGCACTGTCCTGCAGTTAGACTCAATTTCTGTTTCCATCTCATTTAAACTCTCTTTTCTCTCAATTTTTCCACGTTCTATGCTGATTAACCACCCCTCAGCATTGCTTCTTACCCTCCTTCATCTCCATTGTTTATAAACCCATGTGTGATTTACTGATGTAATGTCATGATGCATAGTCCTACTTTATTTCACTGTTGAAATTGTAATCTCCAATGATGTTTTTGTAAATTGTAATGTTTTATTGTTGTAGTGTACCGTATCCTCCCAGGTTGTGCCTGAAAATAGTCATGGTTATGGCTAGTGCATCTTCCCGGTAAACTAACACTAAATAAAATAAATATTGTAAACTCCACTCCCATTCTAATCAATGCAGTGTGCCCCTGCATGCTAAAAACTCCTACATCATAAAACATGAGAGCATGGAGGCGGAGCTGGCTATGATCTTCAGCAGGAGGGAGAAGCGATCGGATGGGCAAGAAGAATTTATGATCACTTCCCCTAAAGTATTTCGGCAACTAAAACTCTGCAGAGGTGGACTGTTTCCATCCAGAGTAGGTAAGGTGTAATATGGAGGTTTAAAGCACCGAAACTGGTGTAGTTTAAGGGCTCAGAGCATCAAAGCACCTGAAGTTTCATGCAGTCTTCTGTTCTACCCAGGGTCTCTCATATCTTTCATGTGATGCCAGATAAGATTTTTCTTAAAGGAAAATGCTACAAATTGGTGACCTTCAGCTTCCCAAAGCTACAGTGCCCATTAGGAATTAAATATATGAAAACTATTTTTTTTTTTTGTTACCTAAAATGTCTGTTTTAACTCTTCTGTAACTTCTGATATTAAGCACTGCCTACCAGTATCTTGAGGGCAATAGCACACTTTAGCAGTTTGTTCTATGCTAATAGTTCCATGCATTTTCAAGCTCTGCTCATTATTTATTTAGTTTTTTGTTGACCGGGTAAGTGCACTAGACAAATTCTTGCCTATTTTCAGGCACGAGAGGGGGATACAGATGAATGTCAACTGACCTTGAACCAGATTAAGCTGTTGGTGGTATTAGCATACAGCCTAGGGGTAGAAGCATGAGAGAATGTGGCAGGCAGTGCTTAATGTTAGAAGTTACAAAGGGTTTGGTAAAAAATTTGAATGGAATATATTTAGGTAACAAAAAGGGGAGGGTGCTGGGCTATCAAGATTCTTACTTTCTTTGCAGCTGTAGTAAGTCACCCAAGTAAAGAGGAGCAGGATTTTTTCAGTGTCTATCTGAAGTAGAACAGTACTCCATGGTTTAGTGGAGTTCTTTATTGCTGTACTGTGACAGATGCAAATGACAGACACTTCTTAATATGAACAATAAACTACAGTTAAAATTACTCTGTGCCCAAGGTCACCACTGTCTGCTTTACTGAAAACAATGTGGTGAGGCCAGCCCAGTGGTGCTGAGGTGCTGAGCGCCTTACTTCGTACCATGCCGGCGACCCAGGGTCAGGAGCAAGCTTGGGTTGGTGGGGGGAGAGAGAGAGAGACTTTTTTTTTATTTTTTTTATACTTACTATTTATGCCCCCTTCTCACTGCTCCAGGAACTTCTCTTCAGGGATCCCAAGGTCGTGTGCTCGTGTAGTCCCGCCCTGGGTACTTCATTCAGGTACCAGCTGCCTGCCCCATCCTGCCTTGGTTACCCCGGGTGGGAGAGGTCTCCCCTTACCCTCTCTCACACCTCAAGTATGCATCGGAGTCAGCTGGCCCCATCTCAAGAACCCGGTTATGGGTTTCTCGGGACAGCCGGTCCCATCTACCGGAACCTGCAGCAGGGTGTTTTCCATTTTCTCCCAGCCCACAGGACGTCTGCTATGCAAGGGGACCAGGAGGCGATGCTGCGTCAGGGCGTGCTAATGCTCACTCGGCAGGCAGCCCTCCTCCCTTTGTATGCTGTCTTCGCTGTACCTCCACCTGTGGTCACCCAGATGGCGGTATTGCAGCGGGACCTGCATCCCACCCCCAACCGGAGAAGGAGAGCAGCCCATGGGCGCGCAATCCTTCTCCCCCCAGCCGGCCCTTCAGTCACCCAAGTCCGTTCCCGAACCCAGGTCGCTGGTGTCGTGAGCGGTAGCCCTACCGCTGCGCCGACGGGCCAGCATGGGGAGAGAGAGGCTTGACCGTCCAATGGACAGCTGTCCTCTCTCTGGGAGGGGTGGGTCGTGGTTACCTGGCAGCAGCAGCACCACACGGAGGCGTGCTGTGCAACAGCCTGGGCCACACAAGGATGAGGGGGAGGTGACAGCGGACATCCACAGGAGGAGTGTGGGAGCATGCTTGTACCTGCGCTGGATGTCATTGCATATCTGCGCCTCTGGGGGGGCAATCAAGAAAACCAGGAAATACCCCCACATGCTGGGAGGAAGGCATCACTCCTGCCACCACACCCATGCTGGATCCACCTCTCCGGTACCTGACTGCCGTCCTCCATCACCTCCACCTGCCTTAGTACTGGATTGGAGTGTTCGCTGTGGTGCAGAAGGCTGCCCGACCTTGGGGGGAGCAATGACCAAGGGGTGCCAAGGAGGCGTGCTGCAGGTGGGTTGGAGGAGCAAGATCTCTGGCAGAGGGGATCACAGCAGGGTGGGACAAGGTAGGTAAACCGATGGGGCCCCTTCAAATGGCAACTGGAGTAAAGAGAATGGAAAAAAAAAAAAGAAAACAATACGGTATCTTCCCAGAGTTCATCTTTTCCATGAAGTCCCATTTATGAGTCCAAGACAGAGATGCTAGGACCCTACTGGAGCAGATCCTTTGGCCAGGGTGCCCACAACAACTGCTGGCACCTGCCAAAATTGTTGCTGGCTCCCTCACCTGCCTCAGTTCTGGTTTTCATGCTATTGAGTGTGCACGGGAGTGAGTCATCATCTCAGTTCATTATCCGTTCACCTTTGCCGCTTTGTTTCCAGTTTTATTATTTTTTCGTGATGCCAATGTCCAGTAAAAAAAAAGCGAGACGAAGAAGGCTTTTTTTTTTTTGTCTTTGCATGTGGCAACAAGATCAACACTCACCAGAGGTGACAAGGTGGAATGAGGCCACGACATCGACTGCTACAGCTTCTACTTAAGCATAGACTGTTTGCTTAAGTTTGGTGTTGGAAGTTGGGTCATCTGGTCGCAACTCTCAGAGTCAAACATCGGTCCAAGAGGTCCCAGGAGAGAATGTTGGGTCTTCCCCCCAGGTCCCCTCACTACTTCCACCCCCCACAATGCTCAGGTTGTGTTGGATTCCTCAGTGGCAATGGCAGATTTTCAGATGACTCCTTCTAGGTGGTTGGCAGAGAAACTGCCACAGTTTGCTTGCTCTGAGCAGCAGGGTTCCCTGACTCTGGAGTATTGACCTTTGGCCTTTTCCACTCGGATGGACTCTTCATCAGCTGGCAGTGTGACCTATGCTGTTGTCACCATTCCCGGTAATGAATCTAAAAGCAGTTACGAAGGCTGCACCAGGTATAGTGCTGACGTCGTTTGCGATGTTGGTGCAGGATTCAGTATTGTGTGGTGCCATCAGTGTCTACCCGAATGCTGCCACTGCCTTTGGAGTCAACCACAACAAAGAGGAAGAGGGCAGCACCAGGTCTAATGCTGATGTTGGTGATAGGGACGATGTTGATGTCAGGGTTGGTGCTGCAGGAGCTTGGTACCATTCGCAGTAGCACCTTGACCCCAGTGTGGAGTTCTCTCCTGGGCCTAAGCTAGGTATTGACAGTGGTCCAGGGTAAGGCTTTTCAGAGTGATCTGCTTCTGGGGTCTCCAGCCATGGTTGTTTTGCAACTTCCACCATCCTAGAAGTACCAGCAATGGGAGTCTCTATTTGATCCTTCCCAGGGCAAGGGTGTGGTCTGGTTCACTTATCCACACTTCTAGCAATCTCCCTTTAAGAGCTGATTTGACAGACTGTCTTTAAGAGAATGTCCTCCAACCACCCGAGTGGTATATCCCTTGGCTGTGCCCTGTGACGTCAGATCTTCCTTTCCGCTGGAAGAGTCAGGTCTCCTTCACAGTTCTGCGTGTAGTGTAGGTCCAGACAATTCTTAGTGCACTATTTAGCTAACTTCATTCAAACCTTTATTTTGGATGTACTCCTTGGTTCCATTCTGTGTCTACCAACTCATACTATGGACCACGGAGATTCTAAGTCAGCTCCCGGCTTCATGCATTGCATCCAGTGCAATCATACAATGTCACAGACAGATCCGTACATGTTGTGCATTTACTGTTTAGGTGACAACACATCACTGCTGGTGGCCTGTGTCAGCTTATGCTTCCCGCTTCCCTTGAAGGCCGCTACATTTATCTTCTTCTTGGCTGGCCAGCCAAATGAGAGCCTCCAGTGAAACCCAAGGAAGGTTGCAAGGCATTCCCTGTGACTGCAGGGTCCATGGCCCAGGTGGCAGCTATGGAAGAAGTGGTAGCCAAGACCGCAGCGGGCACCACATCGATCTTGGTGCTGCTCTCATTAGGGGCCAGTGTTTGCATAGTCTTCACCGGTAACGTCTGTGAGATGTGCAGGATCCTCCAGATCTTCAGGGAGAGCCTTGCCAGCTACGGTAAGTCAAATATATCGAGGAAGTCCCACCATCGGTCATGGGAACAGGAAAGGGCATGCTCTTCCCGCTCCCTCAACTCTGCCGACCACTTGATGGCTGAAGAGTACTCGGCTTCAGCTGGACCTGCTTTGGTCAAGGGAAATGCTGCTAGCTTTACGGTGTCCCTCATCAAGCTTGTCAGCCTTGACACAGGTCAAACAGGTGCTCAAGATTTTTGTCAACCCTGTTGACCCGTTGGAGAGGATCGAAGATGATTCGGTCTCCAGGACTGTGGCCTGTTGGGCCTCACTCATGAGGGCCAGGAGCAGTTGGCAAACCCAGCTGTCTCCTCTCAGGAGTAGCCTCCCTCTGGGGTCGAACAGCTGAACTCTGTATGGGTGGTCTATATTGCCCCTCTGGCCATATCTCCTTTTCTTCCTTGGTCATGTCAGTGTTTGAGGTCCAAGTCGAGGGATTCCTTGCACTTTCAGTGTTGCTCGACTGGGAGGCGTCACCATCAGTGCTCTTCTTCCTCCTCATCCTCAGACAGTGAGAGGCTTCATCAGCATGTGAGGTGGTGTTATGAAGGGGTCCTTTGCAACATTGGGCCTTAGTTGGACAGGGTAGGGCTCTACCCTCAACCCCCATGGTCTTCTGGTTGTAGTTCAGCCCTTACTGGTCCTGCTGAAACAGCTGTCCTCGACATCAGTTTTGCCACTGATTCAGGTGGAACTGTCTCCACAGTAGCCCTTTGTAGGAAGCCCCCTGTAAGGAATCCTATCCAGCTATAGGCTTGTTGTCTGTAGAAATCACACACTCGATCAAGTCCTGAGTGGTGCACAGTGGCAAATGGCCCAAGGTCACTTTAGAAGACTCCTTGTATTACTCCAGTAGGTCCTTGATGCAATCCTCAAGGACTCATGTTTTCAACCTTTATTCAGCTAAAGAACTGAATAATGACCATGTGCTGGTGTCCTTTGGGGCTCTTCTGAGGCTCATGTCAGAGTCCATGGAGGTTCCCTTGGAGCTAGTCCAGAAAAGGGCTAAATACCCCTTTACTGAGATCCTGGGTAGGGATGAATCCCTCAGGGTTACTTTCTTGTTGGCTGAGGCCATCCTGGGACTATCACTGGAGCTTTGGTAGCACCCAGCTTCCTGCTCAGCACCCTCTTCCTGTAGGGTCCGTGAGTATGCAGTCCTTACGGTCACCTTGTCCAGATTTTTGGACCATCCCTCGACCAAAGGTCTGATTGCAGACTCAGTCTTCTGTAAGTCCAGCAATACTGTTGACATGGATAAGCCCAACGACAAGGAGTCCAGAAAGCCTGACCAAGTAGCAAAGGTCTATGCTGCATCCTCCCTCTGTCTCCATCAGGTGAGCTACACCTTGACGATGGCCCACTGCCAATAAGCAGCTGGTGGTGAAAGTGGTCTGAGACCAGGGTTAAATGCTGGCAAAACATCAGCTTCAGATGGCCTTGGACATGGGTGATTCTTGCGCCCGTGCCATGGCATTGGCCATCACGATTTGTTGCATGGCCTGGCTGTGGAATTCCACCTTTACAGCTGATACCCAGCACAAGCTGGCCGATGTCCCTTTCTTGGGCACCGAACTCTTGGCCCTGGGGTGGAAGGACACCTTACCAGGACTGAGAAATTCAGTGCCAACCTAGATTCTGTGACTTCAATCTCAGAAGGACTTGAAAGGGTAGAGACAGAAGAAAGTCTTTTCAGTTTCATCCCTTTCCATCACAGCAGCCTAAGCAGCAGAAGACCCAGCAGAGGCTGTCTCAGGCAGCACCAGGTCAGAAACGTGAATGCAAAAATAGCACTCGCCAATACAGCACTGCAACGACAGCACCTGCAATATCGGCGCATGGTAGTGGTCCCAACACAAATGGAGGACCACTGCCACAGATTCATACAGAATGCAAAATTTATGTTTCTGCGGAGAGGATCCACTCCCCTTTTACTAAAATAATCAACTCCGAGTCAGCGTGCAGCTTGGGGGAGGTTGGCCGTGAGACGGGACTTGTAAAAATATTGAAAACCTGTCTCACAGAAAAAGATTGGAGACCAGGACTAGAACCCTGGTCTCCAGCACCATGCTGGCTGAGCTGCTCTCTGCCTTAGCCCTCTCTGCCAGCCACCACTTTTCTTCCACCCTTCTTCCTCTCTTCAGTCTCTCCCACTGAGGTCACAGCTACAGGAGTTATGGTTATTGCCATTCACTGTTCTACCCCTGTAGCTGCCCTCATTTCGCTGTTTACAGCATGCTTCTTACATGCACTGTAAAAGATGTGCTGTTCTGACTGGGTAAGGTTTCAGGCTTGGCACCCTAAGACCAAGTTCCCTGGTCACAGCCCCAAATAGAGCAGGGGTACGGGTTGTGGTGCCTCTCTGACAGCAGGTGCCTGTGCCTCCTCCAGTGCTGCCCAGTGACAGGTTGGGGGATGTCTACCTTCCACCCATCCAGTCTCTGCCCCAGCTCCCCGTGGAGGGTCGGCTTCACCACTTCCTGCAGAAGTGGTCTGTAATTACATCGGACAAGTGGGCCCTAGAAATGGTGGGCAGAGGGTTGCCTCTTGACTTTGAGGTTCTCCAGCCTTACTGACCCCATACGCCAAGGGAGTCCATCGTGTTGCAGAACATGCTGTCCGCCCTCAGGGAAGGCGTTGCTAAATTACTCGAGAAAGGAGCCATAGTCCATGGCAGGCCAGGGCTTCGTATCAAGGTATTTTCTGGTACCAAAATGGATAGGGGGTTGGCGCCCTGTACTGGATCTTCAAGATTTTAACCAGTTTCTCAGAAACTACAAGATCTTCCATAGATCAATCTTCATTCATTACTGGTGGATATAAGCTGGAGGCGCCACACCCCATGGGAGCATGTAGCTTTAAGCTTTTCTAGGAGGACAGGCCAAAGTCGGAGATGGCGCCGCCCTCGAGGCCAACGTACATTGTGGCACTCGAGGGTTGGCCAGTAACTGATGCTGGCTCCACAACCTCCTCAGTTCTTCTTTTCTTGCCATAGAGGTCGGATCTTGTGGGAGCTGGAAGCCGAAAACTGAAATTTAGCTGTCAGTTCTGCTGCCGCTGCATTTACTCGACACCGTACCATCAGTTTGTCAATGCTGCCCCTCCGCTGGAGCCAGTTATTATTTTCCTTTTTTCTTTTATTCTCAGTGCGTTGTCAAGTACTTTCACATAATTTTGTTTTAGTTCATTCACGTGGCCATGTCCAGTTTGGGGTCTAGTTCTAGTAAGTCTAAAGTGGAGCATACCCCTATGCATCGGTGCTCATTTGGCAAGCCGATTACCATAACGGACCACCATGACCGTTGTCTGACCTGCCTAGGTCTGTCTCACGACATGAATGCCTGTGATGCCTGCCTCTCCATGGACTGCCGTGTCCTCAAAATCCATGCGTTGAGGGTGGGTTGGAAACCTCCCAGCTTTGGAGGGTGGCACCATTCTCAGGACGCCAATGTCAGGTTGTTGGGCCTTTCCCCCGGGTCTCTCCTTGGTACTGTACGTACCGAGGGAGAGCAGGCCTCTATTGCTTCTAGTCTCTCTGGGGCAGGAGGCCTGCACGAGGGGTCAGTGGGACAGTCAGCCTCCTCTGGGGGGGCAGCTGAGCATCCCTTGCAGTCTGTCACCCTCTCTGTGGCATGGATGCCCCCGGTGTCATGGTCGCAGCTATATACTGGGCCTGAGCCGGTGGAGCCCTCAGTGCTGCCATCTGGCCACCACCTTCAGCTCCTGACGCTACCCTCGGGGTCAGTCAGCGGGGTGGTGCTGGTGTCAGCGCTGAATCCCCTTCCGACTCTGTTCACAGTTCCGGGAGAGGGAGGGTCTCTGGGGTTGCTTCCTTGAAGATCTCCTTGATGATCTCCTCTATGGAGGAGGAGGACAATCAGGATGATCCTGATTGGCTGCCTGGCTCCTCAAAGCCCTGAGACCCTCCTTTATCCAGCCTTAGGGCCTCCGGTACCATGGGGTCAGGCACCACCTGTCCCGGGGCAATCCTTGGAGCCACCTCCTCAGCATCCTCAGGCACCGCCAGGGTAATTTTCAGTGCCAATTCCAGTGCCGGAGAGGGAGGTCAGCACCAACAGCAGTGCCAAGTTGGGGTCCAGTGCTGACTGTGGTACCAGGTCTGATTCCAGCACTGTGAGCAGTGTCGGATTGGACCCCAGTGCCAGGGCAGGTCTCTGGGTAGGATCTGGCACCGTTCATGGTGCCGGGGCTGCCTCGGTACCTTTGACTTCAGGTACTAGGATCCCTCTGAGGGGCAGGTCTTGTGGGGTGGGGAGGTCGTGGTCAGTGTGTAGGCTTGTTTCCAGAGTGACTGGGGGCTCTGGGAGGAGCCAAAGTGCTGACCTGACCCTCCTTTCCTCGCCAGAACTGGTATGTCCTGCTGTTGGTGGGGACAGGGGCCAGCCGCAAGGGCCAGACTGGCTCCAGTCGCCTCACCTGGGGGTTCTTCCCAAGGGCACCCACCCTGTTTGCCCTGCCAAGTTGGGTGCTCATTGGCGGGTGGGCTGCACAACTCCCTTCTCTGGGAAGGGTCCCCTGCTTGCTTCCGCAGCCCTAGCAGAGGGCCTATTCTGGCCCGTCAGGGCTCTTCTCCCCCTTTTCTTCCTCTGCCTTTTCCTCCTTCTCTCCCAGGCCTCTTTGGCCCTTCATGGCCCATGACCTGGGAACAGTTCAGGGCATTGGTGACTGCATTCTGTAGATACCCGAGGGCCTTGGATGAGGTCATCTTTAGACCTGAACTGCCAGCATCGTCAATCCCTGAATCGAGCTCCTCGGCTTCTTCATCTTCCTCCTCCATCCGTCATCTGACGCTGATCTCACCAGCCATCAGTGGTTCCTTTTGGATATCCTGGAGGAGCTCCACATTTCCCATTTTACAAGCTGCAATCCTGCCCATGTGACGTGTGCATTCCTTGGGGAATACAACACTGATAATCTTGTCATCCCTCCATGGCCTCAACCCTTCATGGAAGCATCACACAGCGTTTGGCATCATCCCTCTGCTTCTTTTCCAGCCCAGAGGGACTGTCAGTGCAGGTATTGCATACCCCTAGGGTCTCCAGGTGCTATGCCCCACCTCTGTTTAGGAGTGGAGCTCCTGCACAGCCCTTTTGGGCATCGTTGCTCAAGGCATGACCGCCCACCAGAGTCCAACTCAGCTGAGTTTAACCACTGAGGTAGAAGAGTCTTGTCGGTGTGCCTTCTCCTGTGCAGGCCTATGCCAGGCACCTGTGGATGATGCTTGGGCAACTTCGGGCATCTATGCCTGATTCAGAGGCTACCAGGCAGGTGATCAGCCTTTTTGTGCATGGTCTAGAGCTAGCAAGGCACCAATCAAGGGGGTCTTAGGATGCCAGTGAGGTAGCTTCCAGACTGCCAGGAACTGTAGTCTGCATCAGGCGGACAGCGTGGCTTCGCCTGTCAAGGTTGTCACCCTGGCCCAGCAAGGGGTGATTGCCTCTCCATTCCAAGGTGCTCACTTTTTCTCCCACAGGGTGAGGCGCAGTTTAGCGGGGCACCTTCCATCTCCCAGGCATCAGGAGTCTGCACCTCACCCTGACCAGTCTCTGGCCTCACCAGATCAGTGAAGGCCCCCCTTCTCCTGGTGTTCTCCGCCACAGGAGGTTAAGGGAGACTTCTTCCCTCAGGGAGGTGCCAGGGCCACCTAGGTAGTGCCTGGTACTCACCTACCAGTATTGAATGGTAAAGATTGATCTATGGAATATACGAAAATTACATACTCATTGTAATTCTTGATCTTCCAAGATATCTTTACCATTCATTATGGCTTTCCCCTGCCTTCACCTCATGGGCAGACCTCTGGGTAGTGCCACCTCCCTGTTGGCCTTCTCTGGGGCCATTGTTTCTGGCACCTCCTAGCACCTTGAGTCCTTCTCCAAGAAGGGCTTATTGTTTGCTCCTAGGTAGAAGGCGAGCAGGGATACATTGCCTTCTCTAGTGTGGGGCCCAGGGACTGGAGTGGTCTATAAAATAGAGGGCTCCTGCCATCTTTTAGTTAGCAGCATGTGGCTGCCTTTTTCTAACGCTTCTAATTAGATCTCCATTCTGCTGTTGCCATCATGCCAGCCTTCTAGGTGCACCTTGTTTCGGATGGCTCTCAAGTATTGCCTCTCAGCAGAGCTCGAGTTCCTATTCTCCGACTTCTCAAGCCCTGGGGGTGCTCGTATCTTCACTACCTCTGGTGGCCCTTTCCTCCATTTTTTTCTTCTCCTTCAGTATCCCAGGTACCCTGTGTTATCGACATGGGTGGAGTCCCCGTTGACCTCCCTCATAAAGGAATACTCTACTCTGATTTTATGTGATAACAGCAACTGTGGAACAGAGTCTGGAATTGCAAAGGAATTACAGCGACAACACAAAAGGCAACTTTTCTTTTTCGCCGTTCCAGAGTCACCCGCATTACAAGCTGCCCTCTACTCCTTTCTCACTTTTGCAGGATTCAGAAATTGCTTTACTCCCTCACCACTTTTACATAGTGGTGACGAGGTTTTCCGATGGGTCACGCCTTTCTGGCTAGAAAGCGTACTTGTTAACTGCAAGACCAGGTACACCTCCATGTCCATGGGGACTCTTCCCCAAGGGTGATCTCTCACCCCTCCAGAGGGAGAGAGAGGGAGATGAACTTCTACAGTGGAATTCTTTACTCAGTTTCGGGCTGGGTCTCTTTCCCCCCCCAAAAAAAAAGGAAGTTGAAGTGGGCAGAGAACGTGTGTTCTGCTTCTCCTTGGCAGATAGCCAACTCTGTCTCTTATGACTCCCTATTAGCACCCTCTCTGTAAAGGGGTTCCTGAGACAATTCTTCCCTCTGCCACTCTTTGAAGTCCTTCCTGTATACAACTAAAACCTAGTTTCTGTTCTACATACACGTCGTCTTAACTACATTCTATAGGAATTCTGCCTGCCCTTTTTTTTTTTTTTGATGTTGCTTTTCTTCCTTGTTTGGAGCTGTGAAACTCAATTCCTGTCTCTCCCCTTTTTTTTCTCTTTCACTTTTTTATTTTGTTTCTTTCTCAATATACATCTTCTTTCTTTCTCTATGTCTCGCCCAGTGGTTTGGGTCACCCTTGCCCTAGAGTCCTTATCTCTCCCTTCTGTGGTCGGTCCTAGAGTTTTAGTTTATATCCTTTCATTTTCCTATCCCTTGGGCTCCCTTACTCCACCCTCCCTCTTTTGTCTCTAATTTTCCTCTCCGGCAAGCAGAACTGAGGACGCTTAGGGTCCAGTGTCAGTTACTGGCCAATCCGCGAGCACCATGTCGTATGTCAACCTCTGGGGCAGCTCTGTCTCTATCTGCCTCTCCTCCTAAAAAAGCTTAAAGCTACATGCTCCCATGGGGTCTGGTGCCTCCGGCTTATACCCACCAGTAATAAATGGTGAAGATATCTTGAAAGATCAATAATTATGGTGAGTACAGCATTTTCATTTCAGGATGATCATGCTGAACCAGATCAAAATCAAAATCTTTATTTAATCAGGCGAACATCATTGAGCGTAGCTCATTTACAAGATGGACCTGAGTGGTCAAGCAGTGCAAGTATTATTACATAATCAAGAATAACATAAACAGTAATACAATGACATAAAATGATAATATATAACAATTTACATATATACAAGGCACATTAAAACCATTTAACCTGTAAGAAAAGGAGGCAATGGGTATAGCAGGCATAATATATAAATTATAGGTCCTAATTGGCTTTTATGAGAGTATATCAGGTGACTGGAAAAAGAAGTAGAACTAGCATAATGGAACACGGAAAAGGGGTGGGGTGGGTAGGGTCGGGATTAGGCCTTGTGAAAGCAATTGCAGAGTTCTGGGAATAGGGTGGAGAATAATCTTTGAAGGATGTTAAAGGTAGAGGCTATTTAGCTTCATGGTTCTTTGGGTGAGTTCCATGCAACTGCTAGTGAGTAGCTGATAGCGGCCCTCCCAAACGGTGCAGGCATTGAGGACCTTTAGAATGATAAGATTGCTGATCCTTAAGTTGTATGGCCTAGAAGTAATTTGGGTAAAACAGTCTGTGATATAGGTGGGTAGTTTGCCTGATAAAGCTTTGAATATCCAGATTGCAGCATTCCTATTTCTTCTGTGTTGTAATGATGTCCAATTAACTGCCTTATAAAGGGAGCAGTGATGGGTGCTGGAGGAAGGTCAGTAATAAATCTGATGGACCTGTGATATAGGGTGTCCAGCTTATTTAAGAGGAGTGAACAATGGCCATAGAGGAAGTCAGCATAGTCAATGAGGGATAGGAATGATGCCTGGATTAATCTTTTGAGTCTCTGTTGAGGTAGTGTTTTATTCTAAAAATAGACCAAGCCTTTGTCTCAGTTTTTAGTAGCTCTTCAATATGGACAGAATAGTCAAGCTTGTTATCAATCCAGACTCAAGGTATTTGAAGTTATCAACAAATTCCAGCTTCTCTCCAAGTAAGGTGGATAGTTGTGGGGTGGTGGGTGATGGGGTAGTGGCAGAGCAACTCTTTGTGGCAAAGAACATAGCTTTTGTTTTTTGGCATTTAAGTAACTTTTATCCAGTAGATTGTGTTGCAGGATGGAGAATTCAGATTGTAACAGTTCACAGGCTTTAGGTAATGAAGGGTTGCTGACATATAATACAGTATCATCAGCAAACAGATGAATGTTGGATTGAGTGAGGTTGGCATCAATATTATTAATATAAATGGCAAAGAGGATGGGGCCAAGAATAGAGCCTTGTGGTACACCTCTTAGCGGTGGATAGGTAATTTCCATTTTTTACCAGTTGTGACCTATCTGATAGGTAGCACTTGAACCAGTTGAGTGAGGGAGAATCCAGCCCTAGTGAGCCAAGGGAGGTGATTAATGAATCATGATCCACTGTGTCAAATGCTTTACTCAAATCCAGGAACACCGCACAGGTACTGTTCTTCTTATCCATGGCAATCTGCCAATCGTTGGTTACTTTGGCTAGGGCCGAAATGGTGCTATGCCTTGATCTAAATCCTGATTGTGCTGAATTTAGGAGGTTATTGTTATCCAGGTAGTCCCTAAATTGTGAGTTTACTAACTTTTCGATAACAGATAACACCATCTCTGGAACAAAACATGTGGTTCAGCTCTCTGGACCTCCAGGAAGCATTTTTCCACATTTCTGTCCATCCATCCCACTAGTAGTACCTTCAGTTCCACGCAGAAGGGGCTCTTTACCAGTTCCAGCTTATGCCCTTTGGCCTCTCGACGCTAGGGTTCAGGGTATACCCCTAACTGGATGACTGGATGATTACTGGATCATCCAAGGAGGCAGTGGAGTGGTTCAGTGACCTGGTCCTCCAGATCTACAAAGACAGGCATACTGATCAATCTGGCCAAGTCTAAACTGAACCCCTCACAGGTGATTCACTTCATCAAGGCAGAGCTGGACTTCCTTTGGGCAAAGGGCAGACTCCCTGTGGACCAGGCACTGGATCTTACCTCCTTTACCTAATCATTTCAGGTTGAGAGCTCTTGTACTCTTTGTGGGACTTCCTGCAGCTGCTGGGTACCTGGTGTCTTGCACCAGCATGGTCCAGTGGGCCTGCTGGTGGATGTGGCACCTACAATCACCCAACCAATGTGGGATGCCATCCAGTTGTGGCTTGTTCCAGAATATTTGAAGGAAGGAGTCCCATATGTCTGCCCAGAGCCGATAGTCACCCTTGCAACAGAAGCCTGTCTGACGGTGTGGGGAGTGCTTATGGGGGACCACAGAGCCCATGGGCTCTGGACCCCCAAGGAGTCCCATCACCATATCCATCTGCTGGAGCTCTGGGCAATGTGTTTAGCTCTGACAGAATTAGTTCCTTTTGTCTGGAGTCAGGTCGTGCAAGTTCAGATGGACAACACCACGACCATATTCTACCCAAACAAGCAGGGTGGCACACATTTGTGTCGGTAAGCCCTCCACACCTGGAACCTCATGCACAGCTTGGGTGCACATCTCCTTGTGATCCAGTGATGGTGAACAATTGGGGGCTAAGGAATGAAAAAGTACAGGTTGGCCCTATAAGGGTGGATAACTCTTTAATATCAGACAGTAATGATATAGCTTATGAGCTGAAAAAACATTTTATAGGGATAAACAGGCCTAGAGATGGCAATTACACTACAGAAAATTGGCAAGTTAGAGCAAGTGACATTAGGATATCTGACAAAGATATTATGATGAGACTAAAGTCTTTCAATTCCAACAAATCAGAAGGGCCAGACAATCTACATCCTGCATTATTAAAGAACGTTGAGGAATATATAGCACCTCCTATAGCTGATATTTTTCAGGACTCTCTTGATACAGGCATAATAGTTGAAGAGTGGGGTAGGGTGTATGTGACACCACTTTTTAAAAAAGATGATGGAGGACAAGTGGGAAATTATAGACCAGTTAATATTACACCAATATCATGTAAGATGCTTGAAAATATAATAAAGGAGAGACTTGTTGAATATCTACAAGAAGCGGGACATCTGGATACATACCAGCATGGGTTCAGGGAAGGAAGATATTGCCTTACTGTCCTGAATAGTTTTTTTGAGCCAGTGAGTAGGGTTATGGACTGGGGGATACCAGTGGATGTCTTGTATATGGATTTCTCCCATGCTTTTGCCACAATATCACATAGTAAATTGTTTGACACATTGTCATATATAGGGCTAGATGCCCACATACTTAGATGGGTAGCTTCCTGGTTGGAGAATAGAAAACAGAGGGTGGTTGTACGAGAACATATGTCTGATTGGGCAGATGTGACAAGTGGGGTGCCCCAGGGATCTGTGCTGGGACCCATACTTTTTAACATATTTGTGTCCTCACTAACATGTGGAAGTACTACCTGGATCAGCAAATTTGCTGATGATGTAAAAACGGTGTGTAACAACACTGATGCGTCAGAATTCCAACATGACATACAAGAAGTTGCTAATTGGGCAGATAGAAAAGGGCTGTTTTTTAACACTGAGAAATGCAGGATAATGCATTTCAGAAATAAGAACATATGAGCCACCTATTTCCTTAATGGGGACCAGCTGAGTTGTGCGGAGGAGCAGAGAGACTTGAGTCATTGCAACAAGTGACTTGAAGTTTGATACGTATTGTGGAGACGTACTTGAGAGGAAACTGAATGCTGTATTGGAAATTGAATGTTGTATTGGGAATAATCTAAAAAAGAGAGGAGGATGATCATGCCCCTGTATAGCACTCTTGTGAGGCCTCGTGTTGAGTATTGTGTGCAGTTTTGAGCTCCTCAGGGTAAAACTCTAGTGAACAGGATGGAGAGATTGCAGAGAAGGACCATAAGAATGATGAGAGGGACTAGTGGTCTAAATCAAAAACAAGGCGCTGCGTCAGCATGTGGTCTAAAAGCAAAACACTTGGACAAGTGGAACACCCTGCCAGAGGAAGTGATGGGGGCTGAAACAATCACGGGATTTAAGAATGCATGGGATAGACATAAAGGAATTCTGGAGGTCAGGGGTAAGGGGCAACAGACTTCTAGGAAAACATAAACTGAACTTACAAGCTCAAATGGGCAGACTGGGTGGGCCATAGACCCTTATCTGCTGACACTGTCTATGTATCTAAAACAAAATGGTTATATTAAATGCACGCTGAAATAGAAAATAGAGTTAAAAATCTACGTTTCGACCTTAGGTCTTCTTCCCTTCAGTACACTGTTGAAGTATCCTCCTCTACACTGCCTTTTCTGGATATCCAGCTGTCAGTCCAGAACACTGGTCTGAAGACATCAGTCTATTACAAACCCACTGACTCTCACAGTTTTCTCCTCCACAGCTCCTTCCATCCTAAACATGTCAAGAATAGTCTGCCTTATTCACAGTTTCTTAGACTTCGCAGGTTATGCAGTGAAGAGGATGATTTTGCTGAGCAGACCCAAATAATGCATAGTTTTTTTATCAACAGGGGATACCCTAAAATCACAGTGGACGGAGCACTCTCCCAGGTCAGTAACATGCCCCGTAACCTTGACCCCCGCAGGAGGGATACTGTCACTCAAGAACAACGGCGAATTCCACTAGTTCTTCCTTTCCATCAGAGCACACCTTCTCTTCACAGGATTATCACTAGTAACTTTCCCATTTTGCAAACTGACCCTAACATTGGTGCTTCCTTTACAGAACCACCTATTGCCTCCTACCGCTGGCCACCTAACCTGTGGAATCTCCTGGTTAAAAGCAGCCTACCTACTCCTAACAGTTCCTCCCTCCCAGGTACCAAACCTTGCAACAGGACTCGCTGCTACACATGCAAATTTATTTCCAGTGTGATTGAGATTCGGGGGCCTACAGGTGTTTTTCACATCACCAAGGAGTTCTCATGCACCTCCACTAATGTGGTGTATTGTATTCTTTGCAGGAAGTGTACAGCTATTTACATCATAGAAACTGGTATGCGTCTTGCTGACCGTTTCAGGGAACATTACAGAGCAGTCAGAAATGGTGAAACTGCTAAACCCATTGTATCCCACTTTATATCCAGGGACCACAATGTCAATGACCTTTCAGTTTGTGCCCTTCAGCAGGGCTTCTGGGATCGTGACCATAGAAAAAACATGGAAGCCAAGCTGATCATCCGCATTGGCTCCCAGCAGCCCTCTGGTTTAAATGATAGACTTATTTTCCACTAACATCTTTCAGCCATCCCTTTTTTTTCCATAAAGTCTATTTGTTTTTGTACTCATTTAATTTATTTTTCATTTTCACCATATGTCTCCATTTCTGTATCCTTTCCACACATTTGTCACCTTTCAGCCTTCTTACTAGGCCCTGTTAATTAGTCTCCACCTGGGAACTTCCCCAGCTCTTTCATTCCCATTATGCTTTATCTTTCCCATCATCACCTTTTTGTTTCACAGATTCTCTCTTAATCTTACCATTTATCACTTCTCCCTGAGCCTCCCCTTTCTTCTTTCTCCACATATCTCTCTCTCATTTTACCTCTCCTCTACACTAACTTGTTTTGTTTTTTTTCTCTTTTAGATATTTCCTGAAGAAGACCTAAGGTCAAAATGTAGATTTTTAACTCTATTTTCAGCGTGCATTTAACATAACCATTTTGCTTTGCTAGTGGTCTAACATACCCTAAGAGGCTTAAGGAACTCTACATGTATTCACTGGCATACAGGAGGCTTAGGGGGGACCTATGCCTGGTCTGTAAGGCCCTACAATACCCTGATTTGTGGGAGTGTTTGTTACTTACTGGCAGGGATGCTGCAAAGGTAACCAGGGGACACCATTATAGGCTAAAGGGGGAACAATTTAGAAGTAACAAGAGGGAACAATGGTTCAGCCAAAGAGTGGTGGAGGAATGGAGCAGGCTTCTCACTAGCATTATAGAGTGACAGTATTGACGTATTTAAGAGAAGATTTGATAGATATATGTGTGAACAAGGAAGGGCTGGACATAGGGGATGTTAGGGTAATGGTCATGTCCTTGTGGCCTCTAAAGGCTTTGGACTTGAAATGTTCTTATGAATCCCATGATCCATGTCATGGGAGCCAACAACCAGCTGACAGACACCCACAGTCAGGTGGGCGAGACGTTACACAAATGGTCACTGCATCAGGAGATAGAGAACCACCTTTTCTCCCTGTGGGGCACTCCTCTGGTGAACCTCTTTGATTCCAGGGAGAATGCAAAGATGAGGTTGTTTTGTTTCTGAGTCATTCATGGAACACTACTAGGAGATGCCTTTGCGAGGCCCTGGATTCTGGATCTTTTATAGGGTGCCTTCAGGAGGGAAAAGAGGAGCAAGAAGGAAGGGGAACACAGATGTAGTGATAAAGGAGGATAGCATCAGGGAGGGACTGCTGGCACTGAAAGTGGACAAATCACCAGGCCCGGACAGATTACATCCAAGGGTACTAAAGAAACTGGCTGAGGAGCTGGCAGGGCCACTGGCAGACCTATTTAATAGTTCACTAGATTCAGATGTGGTACTGCAGGACAGGAGAACAGCATGAGTAGTGCCCCTCCACAAAAGCAGTCCCAAAGATGACCCAGAGAATTACAGACCAGTCAGTCTGACCTCCATTGTGGGCAAGCTTATGGAGACCATACTGAAGGAAAGATTGGTGGAATATTTAGAGGAGTATGGTCTACAGGATGCGAGGCAGCATGGGTTTATTTGGGGGGTCATGTCAAATGAATCTGATTGACTTCTTTGACTGTGTCACTAAGACAGTAGACCGAGACCAAGCAGTAGACATCCTCTATCTTGATTTCAGCAAGGCCTTTGACTTTGTGCCCCACAAAAGGTTGATCAGGAAGTTGGTGGATCTCGGGATTGGGAAAAAGATGGCCCAATGGGTGGAAAACTGGATGAGGGACAGAACTCAGAGGGTGGTTGTGGGGGGAGAGTTATCTGCCACCAGAGATGTAACCAGTGCAGGGTTTGGTGCTGGGGCCGTTATTGTTCAATTCTTCATCAATGACATTGGGGATGGCATTAAGCATAGGAGCCAGGTTTGTAAAAGTTTTGGTGGGGCCCAGGGGTCAAGCCCCAACCCTGACCCAGGGGTCAAGGCCACGCCCCCTGCACTGAACAAAGTCCAAAACAGAGCAGGATACACCAGGTTTTGATATCTGTAGGCTAGCAGAGGTGCCAATAGTCATGAAAGAATCCTCACCCCCCCAACCCTCCAAGTTCCCCACATCAAGTCACTCACACAATTTCTTAGCACGGTGCATCCCATTCCGGGCTGCCCTATGTGTTTAGCAGAGGATGGGAGAGATACGCTGTAGCACAAATGGAGTCAGTGCTGCATTTCATTGCATACCCATATATGCCATTATCACCAGGTAGGTAGGTTACAAAGTGTCAAGACTATGTGCCCATGGCCAGCTATGTCCAAATAACAGGCACTTATGCCTAGTGGGCCTTACCTGGTTACCAAAGACTAAAATAAAAATAAAAATTCCAATGGCACAGTTGTGTCCTAGCAATCCAAGAGCCATTATATACAGTAAACCTGCTTTTCAGTAGCCACAGGTCCACATAACAACAGTGAAGAAGTAAGAGCCCTAGAAATAACTCAAGATAGCTGGCAGCTATTGCTTTCTAATGCTTCGCTGTGCAGTTTAACAAGGAATGCAGCTGCCTTTTTTATTTATTTATTTTATTTTATCATTATGCTACAATGGCCACACTCTCCAACTGGGTTTTCTGACCTCTCTCAAGTCACACCTGTGCCCCCATCTCATCACCACACCACTTTCTTCTCCCACGTTACATAACTTGTGGGAGATGCAGTATGGTGCAGTGGTTAAGGCTCTGAGCTGCAAATCTGGAGATCTGGGTTTGATTCCATAGTCTTCATTTGCATATTGTGTGATCCTGAGCAAGTCACGACTTCCCTGTGCTCCCAGGTTGCATCTGTAAACAAATTTTCAGCTTTGTGTGCTACTCCTGGTTAAACAATTGGAACCCCCCCCCCCCCGAAATCTCTGTCAATTAATGTTGACAAATACTTTAGCAAAAAATGTTTACATCATACAGTTTTCAGCCCAACAGAAATATCACTGAACTGGGGTTTATTTCATCTCACTAGCACATATTCCACTGGGAACAAGGCTGTCATGTTCAATTATATCTTTAAGTGGATTCACAAACTTTTTGTCAATCACAATCTGAAACATGGGAAAGACTATTTCATCAGGGCATGCATACTTCACATGTAACATATAAGCCCGCAAGCTTTAATTAGAATTTTACTGTTTGTTTTCTGCCACTTAAGCCTGACACCTTCAAAAAATAATCTTTATTCTTTATTGCTAATAAGCATTTTTTCTTTTCCCTGTGGTATTTTCAAGAAACTGATAAGCAAATACATATTAATCACAGTAGTGGTGGGAATAATTTGTTAGCTGAATATGAGAACAGGCAGATGCAAAACAATGATCTGATTAGGGCTGTGACTGCACTGGCAGGAAAGTAAAGGATGCTCATATTTCAGAAACCTAACTACTAGTACTACATGACTATATTCTTGTATTTCCAAGACAGAATAAATATGCCCTGGCTGTGTTGCTGCTTTCCCCATAACAAGGCCTTTAGGATATAAACAGATACCTAGTGTACTGGCTACCTTACTAATTTGCTTGCTGAAGGCTTCAGCAAGACAGCAAGCTAGTCAGTAGGCCAGGTCTCTGTTCCCATCCTGAAGATCCCCAGGCTGTTCCCCCCCCATGCATCATACATTGCAGAGCTGCCAGAGACAGAGTTCACCCCCATGCCCATCAGAGTAGTCACACACTGCTGCAGAGACAAACCACCAGGTCCACTTCAGTCACTGAACTCAATATCCCTCCCCTCCATCCCCACAGAACAAACATCAGCAGACAATTCTGTTTTGTAATTGCCTAAATGAGGTTGTTTGAGTTGAGTTTTTGATATAATATGGTTTATCAACCATCAACATCTACTTAGTAAGAGAAATATTATAAATTTAATGTATCTGAAATACAGCGATCTGATTGGTTGTTACAAACTTTTGGTTGATAAGCCCATTTTTAATATTAATTTTGGGAAGATTCTGAGTTTTAGTATGTGGCATATTCCTCCACTAGCTAACAGGAATAATTTTGCCTAAAAACTACATTTTGTATCTAGCAATTTGATTGGCTGTTGCAACTGACTTTACACTTTTTAAATATTTGATATGTAAAAGGGTTGCTACCATTATCATGAACTAATAAGTACAATTTTTTCTTAATTACCAAATATTTTATTTGAATATTTGCTAGTATTTTTGAAAAGGAACAATCTGGTTAATAACTGATGGCAAGGATTTTTAAACTAATTAGTATAAAAAGAGCTTGAGTATTGCAAGGTTCATCCCCCGCTGAAACCTTAATTGTCAAAATGCCAGGGACCTTGCAAATACCTGGTGTGCCATCTCATCTTTCTTCAATAAAACCAATATTTTTTGTAAACAAACAGCAAATTGGAATTCTGGCAATTTGTGACTACCTTCATTGGAGGACTATCTGTTCTCCTGGCTCTGGAATGTATGGTGGTTTTTTGTTTCTACTAACATCAACATCCCTCCCATCAATCCCCACAGAGGCAACATCAGCATCCCTTCCCATCCATCCCCACAGACGCACTGCCACCATCAGCATCCCTCCCATCAATTCCCACAGAGGCATCAGCATCCCTCCCATCCATGCCCACAGAAGCAGCATCAGCATTCCTGGCTCCCATCCTTCCCCACAGAGGCACAGCCACCACAGGATTTTAAAGAACTGATTAGCAGTTTTTTTTCTTGGGACTATACTAACTGTACAGAAAGTATTTATATAGATTTTCTAGAAGTGCTGTGTTTGTTAAACCCAGTAAAGCAAGAGATATGCATTTTAACAAAGATTTAGCACTTTTATGAGCAAAATGCTAATCAATTTTTATAGTTAAATAAATCCCTGCACCATGAACATCCTTCCATGCATCCCCACAGAGGCAACATCGGCATCTCTTCCATCCGCCCCCACAGAGGCAACATCAGCATCCCTTGCGTCCAGCCCAACAAAGGCAACATCAGCATCCCTCCCAACCATCCCCACAGAAGCAACATCCGCATATCTCCCATCCATCCCCACAGAGGCAACATCAGCATCCCTTCCATCCATCCCCACAGAAGCAGCATCAGCATCCATCTCAACAGAGGCAACATCAGCATCCATCCCCACAGAGGCAACATTAGCATCCCTCCCTTCCATCACCACAGAAGCAACATTAGCATCCCTTCCAACCATCCCCACGGAGGCAATATCATCATCCCCTCCCATCCATCCCCACAGAGGCAATATCAGCATCCATCCTATCCATCCCAACAGAGACAACATTAGCATCCCTCCCCACAGAGGCAATATCAGCATCCATCCTGTCCATCCCCACAGAGACAACATTAGCATCCCTCCCAACCATCCCCACAGAGGCAACATCCGCATATCTCCCATCCATCCCCACAGAGGCAACATCAGCATCCCTCCCATCCATCCCAACAGAGGCAACATTAGCATCCCTCCCTTCCATCACCACAGCAGCAACATTAGCATCCCTTCCATCCATCCCCAATTCCCATCCATCCCCACAGAGGCAATATCAGCATCCATCCTGTCCATCCCCACAGAAGGAACATCAGCATCCCTCCCCACAGAGGCAACATCAGTATCCCTCCTATCCCCACAGAGGCAACATCAGCATCCCTCCTATCCCCACAGAGGAAACATCAACATCCCTCCCATAAAATAAGTGTAAATGTGCCAGCCCCTCCTCCAGCATGAGTTAAGCAACCCACGGAATACCATGAGCTGAAGTGCCTGAGGAGTAGCTAAGGATTGGTTTCCTAGCCTAACTGCCAGAAGACACTCTACTGTGATTGAATGTGCACCCCACGGAACAGTTCTGCTGCTGTTGGCCTACCTTTGCTTGCAGCTGATGCTCTCCTCCTCCTCTTCTGCTCCTTGAGATGACTTGCTCTGTGCTGCCACCGGCCGCCCAGACCGAAAGACCCCAACCAGCCACTTGTAGGCCTGCCACCTGCCCAATAACCTCCTTAACTGGCATGCTCAGCTCACCCACTCACTCTACTCCCCTCTGCAGCACTAGTCTGCTGCTCAGTCTACTTGTGCTTGTTGCTGCTGCCCACTGGAGCCCACATCCGCAGCGGACCTGGTTCCACTTCGCAGCTGCCCGGCCATGGGTCCTCCTCCCTCTTCCTCATCGCTGACCCGACTCCTCGGACTACAACTTGCTTGTTGCACTGCCTGGCTGCTGCTGTCCGAGTCCTCCCACATGTCTAGAGTGTGCAGAACCAGAGGATTAGTCCCTCCCACCACCTTATAAGCATGCTTTCCGTCTGGGCTCAGGTAAACTGACAACTGGACTCTCACATCTTCTCCCTTCAGAATTCACCCTCCTTGCCTCCTCCCCATTGATGACCCAGTCTTGTACATCTCTCTTTTGTGTGGCAACACAAAATCCCTGAAACTTCAGGAAAACCCAATCCTCCCTGCTCCCACCCACTCTTAAGCCGCTGCAGGCTCATTCTAGGCCTCTTATTTTGCCAAATAAAGACTGAAAAAAAACTTTCTTGAGCTTCTTAAGATCCCATTTAGTGGGCTCCATTGGTAACATCTGAATGACATAGAGAATGTGTGGTGGGGTGTTCATCTTCAGTAAGTTTATGCAACCTATCCAAGATAAGGTAACGCCCTCTATTACTCAAGTTCTGCCAGAATTGTGCTATACAGCAGCTTGTAATTTAGGGCATACAACCCCCCCCCCCAACTTACTTTCTACCTACCTTCACTCCCAAATAAGTAAGGGCCATGCCAATTGTTTTGAGACCCCATTGTGCTCTCAAACATTCTGGCAGATCCGGCCCTAAGCTCATCAGTTCTGATTTATGCAAATGAAGGCTGTACCCAGAAAACTCCATAAACTATGTAAGTATCTGTAACAAATGGGACATAAGAGTGTTGTGGGTCCATAATAAATGGGAGCATATAAAGTTAGTTTATGCTGCCTACCTACTGTATATGGCTGTGAATCCCCTATATCTCCTCTGTTTCCCTGATTGCCAAGGCAAACAAAAGTGAGGAGCGGGAGCATCCCTACCTTGTACCTTTGCCTTTCCTTTGATGGTACTCTGATGTCTCTGTCTGTTTCTATGTTGATTTTTAAATGTAAGTTTAGGCCAATGGGATTCTTAACAATTTTTTAGCTGTTTTTTTATGTCTGATCTGGGTTTAAGAAAGTGTATTCTTCCAAAACAACAATCACTGTTTTCTGATGAAGAACCCTGTGTAGTTTGAAAGCTCAAAGCACCTTTTTTCCTTTTAACATCTCTGTTGGTCCAATACAAGGTATCGTCATCTATTTTTGTGGATATTGTACCTTTGTGTAAGCTAAATTCCTCCAAAAGGGCTCCAATAACCAATATCCTAGCCATTTGTTTCTTTTTAATTTATTTTTTAATTCCTTTATTGAGCATTTAGGAATATCTTTGCTGTTATGCTTTTATACTTTTTTTCAATCTACATTTTATGCCCCTGGTATTTCTGGGAGCTGGCAGGTGGCTGGCGCTGGCCCCTTCCTTCAGAGGGTTCATTTCTGACTTCCGGTTGGTGATCCTGTCACTGGGAATGTCACCAGCACCATCATGGAGCCTGCCAGCTCTGTTTTTTTCTCCCCTCCCCTGCTGCAGTCACTCATGAGCATGTGGAGGCTCGTGCATGCAGCAATCCATAGCACCCTTCCTATTCTTGCCTCTCTCTGCCTGCACTACCCTCGGGCCTCCACCCGGGGGTAGCTGTGTGTCACGAGCGACTAGATACCTCCCGGGAGAGGAGAGCTGTCTTGCAGCCACTCAGTCCAACTTCCACCCTCCCCCCAGCCAACTCGCAATGACCCAGGCTCATTCCCAAAACTGGGTCACCAGCGTAGCACAAGGTGTGGTGTCCAGCACCTCAATCCTCAGCGTTACTGGGACGGCCACTTTTATACTTTTTTAATCTACTTGTCACATTGTGAAATTATAATGGTTTTTATTTCCTTCCACATGTCTTCAACCGGTTTGTTTTCTAGGGTACTTCCCAGTTAATGTTATCGATGGCATTTATGACACTAGCTATGTTTTCTGTGTTGTATAAATAAACTTCTGTGCTGCCCATAATGGGTGTGAATTTGAGCTTCACATTGACTCTAATGTTTTTGTGATCACTTTCCATCAGTGGCATTCCATTCTGAGATGTTGACATTTTCAGAGCTGAGTACAATATCTAGTATCCTGGAACCTCGAGTGGGCTGCTTGACATGCTGCACCAAGTTAACTCAGTTACATGTTTCTAAAATATCTTTACCGGGTCTAGACATGGTAGAATTAGATGCCCATTTGATGTCGCCAAAGCTGAGATCACCCAGAAACATTACATCACCATTATCACATGCTCGCTCTAGTTCTGAGTTGATAGTTTCATTTATGAACTTGTCAGCATGAGGATGTCTATAGCATAAGCCAAGGGTTTTAATACTGGGATATTATTTATTATTTTTAGCCATATGGTTTCCATCTCGGATTGGGTTAGTTTAATTTTTTCTGAGATGTCAGTAACCGTTATTTTATTAGAGACACATACCTGGACTTCCACTTGACTGCCGACTCCTCCTGCACCACCACCAGTCTTTGGATGCTCTCTCCAGCTTCTCTCTCTTCTGGCTGGATGCCTGGACCACTAGTCCACCACTCTCTTCTTCCAGGCCAGCCCAACGCTCACTGTGTCCCGCTGCCACACAACAGAAACCATCACCCCTACCGACACACACAGAACTGCCCCAACGTACACACGCATATCGCGCCCAATACAAGCCCTCCCCCTAGCTGATCACAGTGCAGCATGCTGAAAGATTGAACCCTAATGATTTTCTCGGGGGAGAGCATAAGGCAGCTAAGGGGGAGGGAGGTAGCAGGCCAACAGCACCGGTTTTAAATAATGTCAGCCACGGCCCGCCTAATTAAACAGCTGTAGTGCCAGGGGAAGGTGCGGGCGTCACATCACAGTCAGCAGCAGAGGGCATGCACAGAAAAATCGGGGAGGGGAAAATGCCTTAAAAAAAAAAAAGGCAGCTTGTGGCAAAATATTGCTGGGGCTCAGCCCAGATCAAAAAATATTGCTGGGGCCAGTGTCCCACGGGCCCATACAACCCGGCGCCTATGGCATTAAGGGCAAAATGTGCCTGTTCACAGATGACTCCAAGCTCTGCAGGAGAGTGGACACAGCTGAAGGGATACAGGACTTACAGGAAGATCTGGAAAAGCTGGGGAGGTGGTCCATGATCTGGCAGCTTGGCTTCAATGCCAAGAAATGAAAAGTTATGCATATTGGAGCCAAGAATCCCAGGACAGAGTACTACCTGGGTGGAGTCCGAGTATCTGCATCAGAGGAGGAGAAGGACCTGGGAGTGATGATCACTAGTGACCTGAAGCACTCCATGCAGTGCAAGAAAGCAGCAGCAAAGGCAAACAAGATGCTGGCATGCATATCTAGGGGGATCAGTAGTAGGAGAGAGGAGGTTATACTGCCCTTGTACAGGTTACTAGTAAGACTGCATCTGGAATATGGAGTTCAGTACTGGTGCCCACACCTCAAAAAGGACATTAACCTGCTGGAGAAGGTCCAGAGGAGGACTACAAAGATGATAGTGGGTCAGCAGGGTAAGGCACATGAGGAGAGGCTGAGGGCACTGAACATGTACTCCCTGGAAGATGAGAGAGAGAGAGAGAGAGAGAGAGAGAGAGGGACATGGTTGGGACCTTCAAGTACTTAAAATGGATTAATAAGGTTGATAAGGAAAGTCTCTTTAAACTAAGTGGCAACCATAACATGAGGGAGCACAGTCTTAAGCTGGAGGGTAGGAGGTTTAGGAGGGAGATCAGGAAGCACTTCTTCACAAAGAGTGTGGTGGACACTTGGAATGTGTTGCCAGAAGAGGTCATCTCATTGAAGACAGTGGGCAGCTTCAAGAGAGGCTGGGATAAACATATGGGGAAGGTAAGGATCGTGGGTAGGGAGGAAGGGCAGGGACATTGTCTCAAGCTGTGGACCTGCAATACGAGCAGACTTCATAGACTAAATGCCCTTCTTCTGCTGGTTTCTTCATATGTTCATATCCCAGGTCTCCTGTTCACCTTCCCTCCTCCCCACAAGTTGGTGGACAGGTGTGAAGGAACAAGGCACAGATGATTCTGATAGCCCCGGACTGGCCTTGGTACCTGGATCTCCTCAGCATCAGACCTCCATGGCAGTTGCCTCTGCACCCAGATCTGCTGTCTTGTCTTCAGGGGAGGATCCTGCACCCAGAACTTCAATCCCTGCACCTGACAGCCAAGTTCCTGAGCAGCTAGAATTCCAGGATCTGAGACTTTGGAAGATGTGCTCCATGTTGTGGAGGCATCCTGAAAGGAGTCGACTTGCCAGTGCTAGGACTTAAAATGGAAACGATTTTCCATCTGGTGTCAGGACAAGGAGCTTGATCCCCTTGCCTGCCTTTCTGGACTAGCATTGGTCCCTGTCCCAGCTGGGGCTGAGATCAGCAACCTTCAAGGTGCACCTGGCAGCCTTTTCTGCATACTGGGGCTAGGCTGCCATGCTGATGGTGGCTCAGAAGAAGGTAGTCAGGCACTTTTTCAAAGGCCTTGACCACTTGAACTCACCACCACCTTGGGACTTGCTGCTAGTTCTGGCAATGCTCATGGGCAAGCCTTTTGAGCCTATGCACAGGTGTGCAGTGTCACACCTATCATGGAAAACCACCTTCTTGGTTGCTATCACCCCCGTCAGAAAGATCAGTGATCTCCAGGTTCTCTCAGTGGAGTCTCCATACTTGGTCTTCCACAAGAACAAGGTTATCCTTCGTCCCCACCTGAAGTTCCTCCTGAAGATGGTATCAGTTTCATCTTAACCGAGTGATTAATCTTTCAGTTTACCAATTCATCTTAAAAGGCCGACCATAGGCTTCATACTTTGGATCTGTGGCATGCTCTCTTATTCTAGGGAACACATGGCTGAAGTCTGGGTCAAGGCTCATCAGCTCTCTGTAACACACGTTGAAGCTGCCCCAGCAGACCAGCAGCTAAGAAGACGATTGGCGGGTGGATTGTCTCCTGCATCGACCTCTGCTATAGGTTGGCTGATAGGGAGCCTACAGTAGTGCTTAGGGCTCTTTCCACCAGATATACATCAGTGGCTGCTTTCAGAGATGTCCCCATACAGGAGATATGTAGAGCGGCTACCTGGAAGTCAACACATACCTTTGTCTCCCATTACAGCATTGACCTTGAGTCATGCCAGAATGCTGCTTTTGGGGCCTCAGTACTCCATTCTTTGTTCACCAAATAGGGTTGCGCACCTTGCACCCTCCTCATGGAGAACTGCTGGAAGTCTGCCAGAAGTGTGGATAAGTGAACTATTTCCACGTCCCTTAGAAATGAGGGATCTACCTGAACTAAAAGTCTCCATCACTCATTCACACTAGTGGGACTACGCCGGAGGTGCTAGGACCCAGTGGGAGCCAAAAATCTTCAGGCGGGCTGGTGCTGAGGTAGGGTCACGCATGCGCAGCACCACAAGACTGGCTCATGTTGTACAGGCTATCTCGGTGTCGACCCACCTACCGCCTCAGTTCCTTTTATCCCGCCATCGAGTGCACTTCAGTGACAACGTCGCTTGCCCGCTGGGAGTCAAATCTTCATGTTTATATGACAGCAGCTTTAGTCGTTCAGTATTCATTTTAGTTTAGTGTTTTTAGCAGTACTGTATTTATTAAAAAAAAAAAACAGAAAATACATTATTGTTTTTAAGTGAAGTAACAAAGAAGTCTTCTTCAGCCCACCATCGACAAAGTTAACTATGAATGGTGCCGGTGACGGTAGGGAGACTTCGCTTGAAAGCTGTTTTGGCAGCAGGGCTGGGTCAGGTCTGCCGCCCTCTTCAGAGGGGTGGTCTGACCATGGGCAATCCGGTGCTCGGGAGGAAGGGTGGTCCTCCCGAAAGCACAAAAAGAAGTGAGCACGTTGCCGGTCAGGGGCTCAGCACCGCTTGGCCTTGAGCTCTTCTTCCTCCCACCAGTCGAAGAAGTGGTACCACTTGAGGTCACCCTCTGGTGCATTTCCACAGAGATCGTCTTGGTGGCAGGGGATGGTAGGCTGACCCCGACTCCATCGGGGTTGCCTGCGGCTTTGGTCCCTAGCGACCATGGTCTTTGGCTCCACAGTCCCCCTCCACTCCTGTGGGGGGGGTCTTCCGGTGAGCAATTTCATCATTGGCCCGCTCTTATGGAGCAGTGAGTCTAGTGGTTGTCTCGGCTGCCCTTGCCAGTGGACTCAGTCTCAGGGCCTTTGGCCTGCGGACAGAGCAGTTGGGTCAGCTTGATCGCACAACACCTTCGGTGCCGTCGACACCGCTCCCTCGTGCCTTTCCCCCCTCACATGGCTGCTGCGCAGGGGCCGGCACAGGTACTGAATCCTCCTCCTACTCCTTTTTTTTTTTTTTATTAAACTTTCTTTTTTTTTTCATTTTCTTATAAAAGTCATAAATAACAGGACATTATGTACATGCAGGCTGGGTCTTATCATATACAAACAAAGCATAGTATGGAAAAAAGCTCATTCTGGGAAATATCAATCCTGTATTTATATTATTACATAACATCTTATTTTATTATTGGTGATAACCTTTCTCTCTTTACCAAGCTTATATAAAACTTTATAATTAATTAATGGAACAAATTCAGGTCTCAAAGATGAGCTGTACGTCACCCATCTCTTCCATATCAATTCAAATTTATTCTGGTTTTTATTCAGCAGAGCTGTAAGATATTCCATCTGATATACCTGTATCATTATATTATGCCAATGAGTAAGCTCTACCTGCTCATCTGAAAGCCATTTTCTGGTCATGGTCTTTTGGGCAGCTAGTATTGCAATCTTAAGTAATTTTTCACTATTTGTATCTCTACATCCTTTAGGATAATCTGAAAAAAAGAATAGGGGTAGGTTTAAGCGAAGGTCTGGTGAGAAGACATATTATAGGGTCTGTTCTAATTGTTGGAAAAAAAAGGGGTTCGTTTGGTACATCCCCACATGATATGAACTAGGGCTGCCGGAGAATGTCCACATCCCCTCCAACACTCTGGGATATGGCCTTGTTGGAATTTTGCCTGTATGGCAGGGGTTCTAAAGTATCTTGTGGTCATCTTCCAAGCATACTCTTTCCAAGGTAGTGTCGTAGTGCCCCAGTGAATTTGCTCTAAATGCTTTCTCTATACCTGTTTCAGTACCTGATCCCCTATGTCCCTGTCCCAGGCTGCCTTGATTTTCTCGGGAGTGAGAACTACACATGCTAATAGTGCTAAGTATAGGCTTGAAATGATATGCTCAGGGGGGCCTCTGTTGTGTAATGCTTTCTTAAATAAATGAAAGATCTCAGGGGGATCCATCCAGGTGTCCTGCAGGAGTGATTTCGCCAGATGGCAGACCTGAAAATATCTAAATCTGTCTTGGATAGTGAGGTCATATTTCTCAATCAGTTCGGAGAAGGGGGCAAACACTCCACCCTCTATAAATTGCCAGATCAAGTGTAGTCCCTACCTCTCCCATCTTCGGAAACCCAGGTCCATTTGTGCTGGACGAAAGTCTTGTATATAGGGAACCGAATAAAGTAGGAGTCTCCATTTAGTCAGACCTCTGTCTTCTAGTACCCCTAACCAACATCTGATTGTAGTGTCATTAAAGGGGTTGGTTTCTCCTCAGGGTTGGGCTAAGGTGGGATGTGCAAGTAATCGCTTATATTTTCCAGACCCTCCTCTATTATTTCTAAGGTTTTCTATTTTGCTTGGTATCCCTCCTGAAGCCAGTAAAAGGCAGTTCTAATTTGTGCTGTTTGCTAATATATTTTAAGATTCGGCAGGGCTAGGCCTCCTTTTCTTTTAGGGAGTTGTAGTGTAGAAAAACTTATTTGGGCCCTCTGAGAGCCCCAAATGAATCTTGCAATCTTTGTGTTCAGTTTCTTAAAAAATTCCTCTGAGACGGGGACTGGTAGGGTTTGCGCAAGGTATAGAAATCTGGGCAATAATACCATTTCGACCGCTTCCACTTTTTGGATGAGGGGAATAGGGACAAGGGCCCAGCCATAAGTTTTTCAAGTAGGGGTAGGTAATTTAGTGAGAACAGGTTGGAGCTTTCTGCTCCCAAGATAACTCCCAGGTATCGCAGGGATTGAAGGTTCCATTTTAGGGAGTATAAGGTTCTAGTCTGGTTTGAAGGGGTATAGTGGAATTGTAGGACTTCCGTCTTGTTCTGGTTAATTTTATACCCTGCTATTTCTCCGAATTCATACAGTAACCTCCAGAGCGGTCCCAGTGACTGTTCCGGGTCCTGCAGGTACACCAGAAGGTTGTCTGTGTACAATGCCAGTTTATGGCAACTCTCCCCCTATCTGCACCCCCTCACCTTCTCTTCCTGTCTTAAAGCCAACACTAAGGGCTCTGGTATAGTGCTAACAGGAGAGGTGACAAGGGGCAACCTTGTCTGGTACCCCTGTGGAGTGATATTGTTACCGCTACCCTGCCATTAATCTTAACATGTGCCCTTGGGCCCTGGTAAATGTTATTTATTTTAGTAAACTCCTCAGAGAAGCCCATAGCCCTCAATGTCCGCTGCAGAAAGGGCCATGCCACCTGATCGAAGGCCTTCTCCGCATTCAGACTTAATAGTAGGAAGGGGACCCCGACCAGTCAGCTTGTCTCAGGGTATGGACAGTTTGTTTACTCTTGTCCTGAGCCTGCCTTCCGGGCACGAATCCTGTTTGATCCTGATCAATCAGCAGTGGTAGGGCCTTCTGCAGGCGTTTAGCTAGAATAGTGGCAAACAGCTTATAATCTATGTTCAATACGGATATAGGTCTGCAGGCTGAGCACTGCAATTTATCTTTATTTGGTTTTAAGATACTGGAAGTTGTTGCATAGTTCCACGTGAGCGGAAGTGCCTCCCCATCTTGTATTTCTTTTAGCACTCCAAGAAGGGTCTTACCTATCTCGCCTTTAAACATTTTAAACAAGTCAGGGGTGTATCCATCTGGGCCTGGGTTCTTATTGGTTTTAAGGTTTCATATGGCCAGTTGTAATTCCTCAGAGGATATTGGTCGATCTAGGGACTGTTGTACCTCCACAGCGATGGTGGGGATATTTAGTTTTTGGAGGTATTCTAGTATCTGATTTTTTGTTGGTTTGGTGTCGGGGGTGTATAGTTTTTGATAGAATTTCTGGAAGGTAAGTAAAATCTGATCTGGGTTTTTACATATTTGGCCTGTTTCTGGATCTTTAATTTGGGTAATAGTAGACCGGGCTATATTCTGTCTCAGTCTTTGTGCCAAAAGGTGCATGGCTCTAGGGCCGCTCTCAATATTTGTGTCTCAGGAATTGTAAGGCCTGTTCAGTCGTCACATCCAGCAATTTTTGTATCTGCTGTTTTGTGGCTAATAGCAGAGGGAGAGCTGCCCGATCACCTATTGCATGTTGTGATTGTAGATCTCGCAACTGGAGGTACACATTTTCCAGTTGACGGGATTGTTTCCTCTTATGGTTGGCTGCAAATTTTATTATATTGCCCGTAGTACGGTCTTAACCGTGTCCCATAGTGTAGCCCTTGAAATCTCTGGGGAGTCGTTCTCCTATAGGATTTGTTTGATTCTGGTCTGGACTATGTCAATTAATTATTTTGAATTCAAAAGGAAATTATTAAATTTCCACAGGGTTTGGCTCTTTTCTAATGTCCATCTTAGTTTTAAGATTAACTGGCTATGATCTGATAGGACTGAGGAGGAATGCTGGCAATCCTCCACTTGGTATTGGTGTTCCTTTGAGACACAGAAATAGTCTATCCTAGCATAGAATTTGTGAGGTGCTGAGAAATGGGTATATTCCCTTTTGCCTGGATTAGGGTTCACCTTGCATCCACCCAGTGGGCGCCCTGAAAGTATGATAGAGCTGCCCTCTGGTCCGGAGTTCTTCTGGAGGCCTTATGAAAGGAGGCATCCAAGTGGCCATAACATTGACTGTGGCCACCCTCAACCACCAGGGTACCTTTCTGATGCTCTGTTATTTTTTGTAATAACCCACGTACTACTGGGGCTGTTGTGCCTGTGGGTATATATAAGGAGGCTAATGTAATTGGGGCTCCCTTTAGCAGACCCTCCACTAAGGCTAGCCTGCTCTCTGGGTCTGTGTATTTGGAATGGAGTTCGAACTGGGTAGTCTGAAGCATCAGGATGGCAGCTCCCCTTCTTTTCCCCTTCTCATAGGAGGAGGCTACTACTCTAGAGAATCCAAACTTAGCCAACTTGTCGTGTTCTGTCTTGTTCAGGTGGGTCTCCTGCAGGAGTACAAAAGTGGGTTTCTGTTTTTAATACTGGAGATAACTCTGTTTCTCAATCAGGTTATTTAGCCCTTTGATATTCTGCGAGAGAATCACCATTTGTTGGTTTAGATTCAACATTGTCTTATATAATGTATGTTAAGGTCAATCAGACCTTGTCTTCTTCTAGATAATTAACTGAGATATTCCGATATGACTTGTCTTAATTGGTAGCCTGACAAACAAATATCACAATCAACATGAACATATTTTACAAAAACTTGTGAACTAAGTACATATTGGCTTCCAAGGTAGGGGGCCCACATTTTTGTGTGCCCTATCGTCCCGGCTGGGAGGCTCCGAGGAGTGTCCCATCTGGGCAGGAGAGATCAGGGCTATCTCCTGAGCTGTGCCCTCCTAGCCCCCAAAAATGTCAGGGGTAATGGCTAACGTCATTTCCTTCTTCCCTTGGCCATCTCTCATCACTCTGCCTTACTGATTCCTTTACCATTGTCTAATATCAGCTTCAGCTTTAACAAAGTATAAAGATTCCAGGTAAATAGCTTTTTAAAACTATATAAAAAATAGGGAGATGGGCAGACTGCTCAGGCCATGAGAGGGAGGAAAGCCGATTCTGTAAATAGTAGGCCTCTATATTCAGCCTCTTGCAGATAGGTTAAAATATAAGACAAAGAAAAGCACCCCCTGCTGCTGCTCCCCCTCCTCCACAACCGCAACCCTCTCCGGTAACCTCCGTAAGTATCATACTTTAATCATTTGGAACTGCAAGAGGAGAAAATAAGCTCCCTCCACTATAGATTGTGCTTCAGATGAGGCAAGCATGCAGTGATCTCCCAATAATTCCTTATACATATAAAATGAGGTTCTCCGATCTTTATCCTTCATTAGGGTGATTCCCCATCTCCATTATAACCCCCCCCAAAAGGGGGGCTTTGTCTATATTATTAGAATTTTTCCATCTGCAGTTCAAGTTTCATGCAGGGATAATCCTTATGAGTTACTGTTAGGTGAAAGTCTTGAGTTAAATGCATGAACAAACTCAATCACCGGGTAGAAGTTTCAGCATCACAAGTTCTGGTAGGTAGGGCTGCCGATTCCAGGTCTCGATTGATAGTGAGAAAAACAGTACAGTATTTGGGGAGGTGAGCCAAAACGTGAGGCCCTTCTGAGATCTGGAAAGAGGGTGCTTAAAAAGTCCCATTTTGGTTTGCTGTAGAATCATTAGATCCCCATGCGGAGGCATCGCATCAAAGACCCCTCTCCCTAGTAACCCCACAGTGAGGCTCGAAGGCCCAGGGACCAGAGATTCAATTATAAAGCAGAAATAAAGTGTGTCTCACCTCCATTTTCAGGTGGTATTTGTGTCCTTTGCGGTCAAAGATCCTGCAGGGTTGTTTGCTATTTGTGGCTGTAAACTGCTTAGCAGGTTCTTGATGTCCTCCATCGTTCGAGGGGCTAAGGCTCGAGCGCTGCTTTTGCTTGCTTGTTTCCCCAAGATTTGCCATTCTGGGCGGGCCATACGTTGCTTTGGAGCTCTCGGTTGCTGAATGGTAGGACTCCAGCCCTTCTCCTGGAAGTCTGGAATAGCCTCCAATGGGGAGTTGTAGATCTTAATTTCTGTACCCCAAAAGATCTTCAGGCATGTGGGATAGGTCGTTTGAAATTGAATTTTTTGATCTCTTAGGATTCTTAGCAGGGGTGAGTAAGCTGCCCGTTGCTTTGCGATTTCCACTGGGTAGTCATTGTCAAAAATTAGCCTTGCTGTATTATACAGTATGTGACCGTTTTTTGTGACCAGGCCATCCATAACAGCTGCTCCTTATCTCTGTAGCTAAACAGTTTAAGGACCACTGAATGTGGTCGTGCCGTGGGATCTGAGGTTCGAGGAACAAACGAGTGGTGAGCTCGCTCTATTTTGAAGTGGAAGTCCGATGAGATATTCAGGATGTCTTTCAATAGGTCCTCCATAAAGTCCTCCATTGCTCCAACTGCAGCTCCCTCTGGTAACCCGTATACCCATATGTTCTCTCTGCATGATCTAGCCTCCTTGTTCAATACTTTATTGTGTAAGCTTTCTTGGTAATTGAAGAGAAATTCAACTGCTCTCTGTAAAGCTACTTGATTGGAGTCGAGTTCTGTTATTTTTTTCCTCTGCTGAGGATGCCTTTTCCTCTACTTCTGTTAGTCTGTTGTGGAGGGAGCTGAATTCCTGCTTCGTCTCAGCTCTAAAGGCCCTAAGTTCCCCCAACAAGGTATCAAATCAGGACCTAGAGAGCCTTATAGACTCGCGGTCAGTGTCCGCATTACAGGTCTCGTTGTCCAATGGAGATGGGCTGTGGCTAGACCTGTCTCTGGATCTCTCTTCATCGTGCGTTGTGGCGCTAGTTTGAAGTGTGACCTGTTCGGTTTGTATCCTCCTTTATTGTTTGCAGGCATTTTTCCAGTAATTTTATTAAATAAAATGAGGATTTTAGAGGATTAGGTCGCAGAGTTAGGTGAGCGCTAGTAAGAGCCATTCAGGGGATGACGTCACCGGAAGTCCCCTCCTACTCCTCTTCTAACTTTCAGATCTCCGGTGGTGTAGTGACCTTCTGGTGCCACGGTGTTGGGTTTGGGGACCCCTGGCGCTCATTCAGCATCAGTTGTGGCACCGCATGCCTTGGTGGCAGCACTGTTCCTTGCGTGGCACCAGTTCCGACTCGGGTGCCAGGGTTCTCAGCTCCGATTTCAGGGGTGGCACCTCTGGCTCTTCTCCCTTCTTTTCCTACCTATACTATCCTTTCTGGGGTAGAGGGAGACTATGATAAGTCTGATCCTGATCTGTGTCTGATGGACGATGTGGATGACTCATTTCATGGTGTAGAGAGTAAACCCTCCAATTCAGCTAAGACTGTGGTCGAAGACCTCTCTTTTTTAAATCTCTGCTGAAGAATATGAATTCCACTCTTGCTCTCCAGACTTCTGAAGTGGACCCTGGGAAGCCTTTGCACCTGCAATATCTACATGTTCCTGAGATTCCTGTAGACCTGATACCACCAGTGCAACACTCTTTTGAGACTCTTTCACAAGTGGTGTGGGACAGACCGGTGCTAATTCCTTCCGTGTCTAAGTCTATAGATAGGAAGTACGTTCCCCCTAAGGACAGTCCAATCCTTCCTTCTCATGCCTTCACAGATGCCCTAGTGGTTCTGGCAGAGAACGGCAAAGCCATGCTCCCCCAGGAATCCACGGCTCATCCGGTAAATAAAGAATCTCATAAAATAGACACTCTGGGTAAGCAAGTGTTTGCTGCTGCTACCCTGGGCATGCATATTGCTAGTTACCAGCGCATACCTCTCAACCTTTCTTCACCAAAATGTGTGAGAAGATGTGTGACAAATGAGCAAAATGTGGGACATATCAAACACGGCACTGCAAGCTCAGAACACTATGGCTATCAGTGCACTAGTATTCATAATGTTTGCTGATAATTGAACACAACAGATAATTATGGATTTCTGCTTTAAAACCTCTGTGAGAAATGTGGAATATCACTACCTCGATGTGGGGCAAAGGATTTCTGAGGGTTAAAATGAGTGATGTACCTTGTAATGTGTGACAGTTGAGAGGTATGTACCAGGGCCATTTCTCTCAGTATGAGTACACCCTCTGGCATTTGCTCAAACAAATGGTCGAGGCTCTCCCAGAGTCGAACACTAACTCGGAGCTTCTTCAGAAGTCATATGTAGTATCTTTTTTTTCCATAACAACAGTACAGCAAATAGTGAAGTTTAAACTCATGCATTTGTTTTTTTTTCAGCTTTCAGAATTCTCAATTCCAGATCCATATCTAGACAGAAAATCAGCACTGACATTCTTTTTACCAGATTTGTGCATCACTTTAAATTTAAATGGTTGTAGTGCCAGGTACCTCTGTGCGATTCTAGAATTATAGTATATGGTTAGGGCTTATTGTGTATGGAAAACACAGGTTTTCCACATCTTGTTGTAGGGCAGTTCAAAAGTCAAAAAAAGCTGTACTATCGTTCTGACGTCACGTCGATAGTACAACTTTTTAACCTTTACCTGCCATCTGATTGGCTGCAACAGTGCTGTTTTAAAAAAAAAAAATACACTCTAAAATGGCACCTCTACTTAGCGAGCAGTGCGGTCAGGCGAGTAGTTCATAGACGCAGTTTGGACACAGACTACTAAAGTGAGTTCCATGTATCCAAATTGTATTTTGCAGGTTTTTTTTTTTTTTTTTAATTACTGGCACAGTTGTGGGACCAGAGCAGAGTGTGACTGCTCCACGAAGGACCTATATCTTCAGGGACAGGACTGCAGTGACAAGCACCGTGATTATTGGGGACTGAAATGGAGAGAATGGGCATCTAGCCAGGACCAGTGTGCAAGAGTTAACAAGGTACAAACACATTTCAGGAAACCACATACTATATAAAATAGTGGATGGTCGCCCATCCATAACTTTGGCAGTGTTTCCCATCTCGGGAGTTGATGACAACACGGAGACCTCTCGAGCTTCGCTCTCGAGGTCTCTCTGATATCAACACCCTCGATGGAAACACAGCCTTGTTGTGGATGGTTGCCCATCCACTATTCTATATTTTATCCTTCATTTGGTTAAGCCAACAGAAAGGATTGTGATCTGTTGCAAGTACAAAGTCGGCTCCAAATAAGAAAAACGTAAGGGACTCCATGGCCCACTTTGCCACTTGACATTCCTTTTCAATGGTGGAGTACCTTTTCTCTCTGTCATGCAACTTCCTACTTATGTATAGAATAGTATGTTCTTTCTCACCTATTTGCTGACTCAAGACTGCACCTAGGCCTACCGCCGATGCATCTTTCTGTAACCAAAACTGTTTCTCAAAGTCTAGGCTTCTTAAAACAGGGACTGAACAGCATACAGCCGTAAGGTTTTCCCATAGCACTTCGACAGCACTAGCGGTGACATGTCCCTAGGCGGCGGCTGCAATGCCGACTGTCGGCATTGTAGCTACGGGATGTTGGATAATCACAATCAAGGGTTGCGCTCCTGAACCCCCGGTCTCTCAGGGATTCTAACTCCAAGTCGGAGTTGGACCAGGGGCAACACTCAATGAGGCAGTCCCGATCGGCACACAGACCACCACAGTGACAGGTGGATTTGCCCGATTCCTGGCGCTGTGGTGGTCTTAGCTGCGAGGTCACTCTGATAGCAGTATGCCAACCGTATGCCCCAAAGGTTCATCACACTCTGGGGACCATTTCATATTATTCGGTACTGTTTTTTATGAGTTCAGTGAGGGGAGTAGCCAACTCTGCAAAGTTGGGAACACATCTCCGATAATAACCAGCCAGCCCTAAAAATGACCCGACATGTTTCTTGGTTTTGGGGATAGGGCTGTTAGCTACAGCTTCTATCTTGGAAACCTCTGGCTTGACTTCTCAATTTCCCAAAACATAGCCCAACTATCTGGTTTTCTGCACGCCCAGTGCACATTTGGTAGGATTAATTGTCAGACCTGCCTTTTTGATAGATTGGATAACTGCTCGTAGGTGTTCTAGGTGGCTTTTCCAGTCTGGACTGTACATCATGATATCATCCAGGTATGCAGCACAATAACCAGTGTGAGGGGATAAAATTACATCCATGTACTGCTGGAATGTAGCAGGTGCTCCATGTAACCCAAACAGCATGGTGGTGAACTGACAGAATCCTATAGGAGTGGCAAATGCAGTTTTGTCTCTGGATTCTTTAGCTAGGGGGATTTGCCAGTAACTCTTGGTAAGAGGGAGGGTACTGATATACTCAGCACTTCCCAGTCTGTCCACCAAATCATCTATTCTGGGCATAGGATAACTGTCAAATTCTGACACTTGATTAAGTTTCCTAAAATAAAGGCAGATTCTTACACCCCCTTCTTTTTTGTTTACAATCACCATTGGTGATGACCAAGCACTTCTTGACTCTTCTATGATACCCAATTCTTAAATTTTTTTAAATTTCCTTAACCACGTCTGCTCTTAACCACTCGGCTAATCTTAATGTCTTTTGTCTAATAGGGCAAGCATTCCTTGTCACTATTATGTGCTCGACCCCTTTTGCTTGGCCTGGTGCTGTAGTAAAAGTACTATTAAATGTCTTTAGCAAGTTACACATTTCTGCAGTTTGTTCTGAGATTAAGGAAACATTCGCCTTTACAGCATCAGCAGTTACAGTTTGTTCCAGTCTATCATAAGCTACATCAATAGCTTCCTTATCAGTTTCTGGTAAAACTAGCAAAACAGCTTTTGGTGTTTTTTTTTTCTACTCATTTCTTGAGGAGGTTAGCATGGTATATCTTAGGATTTTTCCTATTAGGGGTCTCAATCTTATAGTTTACTGTGCCAGTACATCTAAGCACTCTATAAGGCCCTTGCCACTGCATTAACAGTTTATTTTCTGTAGTGGGTAACAGTAGCAAGACCTTTTCACCTGGCTGAAAAACGTTTTCTTTTACCCCATGGTCATAATACACCTTCTGTTGGTTTTGGGCCTCTTCCTGGTTACTATGGGCGATTTCAACATATTTTGCCAGCTCCTTTCTCAGGGCATACATATAAGCTGTAATAGATTGTTTCTGAGTGGGGTTATCATCCCATGTTTCTTTGATTACATCTAGTGGCCCTCTAGGTTGTCTACCATACAGCATTTCAAATGGTGAAAAACCTGTTGATGCCTGTGGTACTTCTTTGTAAGCAAAAAGCAGGTAAGGCAAATATTGGTCCCAGTCTTTCCCTTCCCCTTTTATAAACCTTTTTTAACATGCGTTTTTGGGTTTGATTAAAATGCTCAGCAAGACCGTCTGTCTGAGGATGATCTTCTACTTTGGAATCCTACAACAACCTATCTGCAGTAGAAATGTCTACAGCTCTGACATCTGACAGTGGACTGCCAAAGTGCCCTGATGTTCATCTGAGAGGGACCCCAGACACCTAAAAGTCTCAAGCTGGAGGATTTTCCCACCATCCACACCGGCATGGGAGGGCTTAGTTGGAAAAGTTCAACTGTTTCTCCCTTGGTTTACTATACTTTTCTGCATGTTTAAATTGGTGCAGTGACTGGCCCTTTTAAAGGCACCCAGTCTTTTATTTATATTTATAATCACTTTAGAAATATGAGATTTGAAATTTAGATGTTAAATTAAAGCACAAAATCACAGCACAAAAGTTTATCATAAAAGTGAAGAAAACATTTAACAAAAATATGATGATTTACACATTTTTGGACTACATATCTCCAGACATGCACAGCCAACTAGAATGAACCTAGTGACATGAAGAGACCATTCGTTTCTGAGGGTAAATGCCAAATTTCATGTAAATTGCAGGAAAAGCTGTGAAGTTATTAAAGCGCAAAATGTGAAAGAATCAAAAAAGAATTTGACAAAAAAATGGTTAGGTACACAGTTTGGAACTACATATCTCCAGATCTGCAAATACAACTGGAATGAAACTTGCCACATCAAGAGACCAGTAGTCTCTGAAGGCACGTGTCAAATTTCATGTAACTTGCAAGAACTGTGAAGTTATCAAAGTGTACAGTTCGAACAGTAAATGGATATTTACTGTTCAAAGATATAAATGGTTATTTACAGTTTGAACAGTAAATGGTTATTTACCGTTTGAACAGCCTGTCTTGCAGCTATCACAAATACAGTTTTTTTTTCTAATTTCTTTCTCGCCCCGGCCCTGGTCAGACCCTCGTCTGGGTGCCATTCCTTTGCTTCTGTTCCTTCAGGCCCTTATCCCCTGTAACTCCCATGGCTTACTCCCTGTGGTAGGGCAGCAGGAAGCCCTCTACTCTGCCGCTGATATGGATCCAGTTCGGGGGTGATACCTCTGGAGATGGAGTGGCGGGGACAGCCACCAGGATCATTTTCCTTGTTTACTCCCCTTGCGGGAGCTCAGCATGCAATGACACCTGCAGCGGACTCACACGCAGCCCTGCCAAGCATCTGCTGTGCACCCAACCCATGTTCTTGCAGCAGCATGCTGCCGAGCACCAGCCTCTGCTAGGGGTCAGGTGTGCACTGGCCGCAGATACCCACCCTCCCTGGAGATGGAGAGCAGTCCATTGGATGCTCAGTTCATCTCCTCCCTGCTGACCCCTGGCAACCCGTGCTTGTTACCGAAAGTGGGGTATGGCGTCCAGTGCCTCAACCCTCAGAGCTACCAGGCTGGCACACAAATATAGTTTTAATTCAAAAATGGTACTACATTTTCACACCATACCATCCAAAGGCACACCCTTGGCACACACCCCATCATCCCTATAATTTTCAGAGCAAAATTTCATTCTGTGCGGGCTGCAGATGACAGCAGAAAATGCCATGTTTTCCTATGGGAAAAAACATCTTTCTTCCCATTTTGACCACTTTATATCTCAAAAACCTTACAAGCTGCCATCATGAAACTTTGCAGATGTTGCAGCACTGACAAAATGACAGCACATCCCAATTTTGGGGCTATTTCATGAAAAAATGCCAGAGTTTTTAAGGTGCAAAAATTGAGATTTAACATTGAAATGCTATACACACCCTAACTATAGGGGTGCTACTGTGTCCCTATAATTTATATATATATATATGGGAAATCTTACAGGATGATTACCTGATGTCTGAAATTGGGTTGGAATTCAAACAAACTAAAGTCAAAACTAGGGGCCATCCACTGTAACTGGCTTATCATAGGTTTAATTTGGTCAAAAGGAGTTATTTTTTTCACAAAGGGTCATCAAACCCTGGAGTTCTCTGCCAACTGACATTGTAATCAGCAAGTCTAAAACTTCACTTAAAAATAACCTAGATGTTTTTTTTTTTATAAATACTCTTTTGACTTTTATGGTTAAATGACAGGAGCTTCTATGGGCCTTGGCCTTCTGCTCCTTTCCCTAACCTTAGTGAATATATATCATTATATTTTGCAGCACAGTAAATGATACACTAGTTCTGCTTGCACTGTACTGTGCCTTCTGAAATTGCTGTATGGCTTCCAGTAATACTAATGGGATATTCTTTATTTATTACCTGGACAGAAAGCACAGATATATGCACTGTTACAATTACATGTGCCTTTTCAATGAACAGCACTGTATGGAGTACTGATCGCTAGATGGGGGTCAGTCAGTATTTTACACTGCAGCATGTAACAGGTATCCTAATATATCACTTATTATTCAGAAAAATTGCCACCAGGAGACAGCTGTCAAAAGTAGGAGCCCCATATACCATTACCTATGATGTAGATTTGAATAGAAATGTAGACAGTGCCAATGTCTGTATTACCAGCCCTGAAAAAAAAGACCTTCAATAATTTTCAGCCAGACAGATGGGAGTGGAGCACTATACTATAAGCACAACAGCCTAACTCTGAAAAGAGAGAGAACTTTTGTGAAGTCTTTAAAGGACCATGGCTATATAAACAGCACTCGGAAGGCTATTTCTGGCAGGAGTCTTACTATGCAGTTGCTAAAGATCTCACAATTTCTGTCGACAAGGGTTGCAAGGCTTGTAATGTGTTGCGTGTCACACACACACTGATGAAGCAAGTGTGTCAGATGATGACACAGACTCAACTACTGAGATGCACAGGAAAAGCTGTGTATCATGGACATGTGATGAGACATATAATCCTAGGCAAGCGTCCTTTGACATTATTGCACACTTCTTGAATTGCTTTGTTGCCACAAAGAAGAAACAGATGTAACTTATTACACAAAACTGATCTCTGTGAGATTTGCAAGCATAAAGGATTGCTGGGGCACTCCTTGGCTTGTTTAGATAGCAGTGCATGCAACAGTGTTTCATCATATGCACATGCTTGCTAAGCACAATCCTGCGATGCTCAGCTTTGTGCATGAAATATACCAGGTGAGAAAAGCTGTGTCAGTATGCAAGCAGCTTGATGAGTCATTGAAAGCAGGAGATATGCAAGCTTCAGAAATCGTGATACAGGATGTGCAACGTAACACTAAACGTTATGATGCATCATGTGATGACACTTCCGCCACTGCACCATGTGCTCTCTCTCTCTCTCTCTCTCTTCGGGAATCCGACATATTTAAGACATTTGGGAAATCCATTGCCAAGTCTGAACTGGCAAAGAGAGAGAAGTTTGAGTCTGTGTGTGTCTGATGTCACAGACTAATTTACAGGCACCAGACTATAACTGTTGAGCTTGAAAAGATTACATCTTTTAATGACATGTGGGCACAACTATTGGCTTACCTACTAGTGAAGCATGACCTTGACCCACTGGTTACCATGTGTCAGTGCTGTTTTACAAAGGTGAAGCATGACACTCTGCCACCGAGGTCTGTATTGAACAACATGGAGGCAGATGTGACTCCTACTGAGATTGCTGCACTGAATATGTTTGAATGGATCCTCATACAAATGATGAAACCATTTCAGACTATTCTACGCTTGACTACTAAGACATGCAAAGTGCCCCAGAAAGAGCTTGTGAAGTCTCTGAAAGAGTCTGTCATGTATTTGCCACTGCCTCTGAAACAGAATGTGGAGACAATCTCAAATGAAAACAGTGTTGTCCCAATGAAGTCAAAGGTCATTTGGCAAGATGTAAATGTGCAGAAAGTGAAAAGTGCTCTACACTACCTGAAGTTCAATAATCCTTTCTATGATGCCCTTGACATTGATGTTCTCTCTGATATGGATACTCAGTTTGGAGTGGTGGACACTAGGAAGCCAATGACAGAGAAGGTCACTGTTGCAGCTCATGAATATGTGTATGAGCAGTACACAATTCACCCTCTACATGGCAGGATCCAACTGGTGATAATATTGACCTGTATGAGATGAAACAGGTTGAAGGTAGCCCTGTTAGCATATGGGAAGAAACACTGGAAGCACGTTGCTTCCCAGATTTATTCCCTCAAGGTACAGGAGGTCATTTGGATGCATGTGAGGTACATGTTCAAGGTGCTGAATATTGTACATTGAGAGTCTTAAACAAGGATGGCAAATTCCATAGGAACATACAATATTTTTTCCACCTGCCGTGGGAGGGTGAGCTTAGTATCCTCTCTGCATCCATTGCACATACTCTGTGGTTGACTACTCCACTAAATGGAATAACAATAAGTTGAGTTTCTTCAAAAATTGAAAGAAAAGGATGAAACACTGCAGGTGAATTTGACATCTCTACTCTCAAGTTTGCATGGCACAAAAGAATACTGGTATCATAGACACTCAGAGGTCATGACTATGCTATGTCAGTATGGTGTAGCCACTTCGTTCGTTACTCTGAGCTGTGCAAAGTACAGCTGGGATGAGTTAATTGAACTGTTGAGGTGGGCTAATGCTGATGTCGATGGTACTTGACACTTGGTGAGATGTGCTCACTGGATTCAGTTTCTGTGTCCCGACATTTTCACCATCGCTTTCAAGAGATATTGACATTCATATTGTCAAAAGACAACCTGCCTCTTGGATTAGTTGAGCACTACTTTTGGAGGACAGAATACCAGGCACGAGGTGCACCACACATCCATATGTTGTTGTAGATTAAAGATGCTCCTTATGTTGGTGAGAATGAAGCAGCTGAAGTTTTGAACTTCATTCAGAGTTACGTCTCTTGTCACATCCCTGACAAGTATGACAGTCCAACACTGTGGAAGCTGGTGCAGAAGTTTCAGTGGCATCTTTGTGGGAAGTACTACCACCAATCAGTCAAGAGTCATAATGAGTAGTACACCAGGTGCCGATTTGGTTACCCTAGATGTGTCTGCCAGCAAGGATAACTTTTTCTCAGCCACACGTCACTATCTCAAGGCAAAGTGCACTAAAAGGGTCTGTGAGTTACCCAGACAGGGCAATGAGGTGTTCATAAATGACTACAACCCT